>CAMZMU010000085.1:35121355-35737360 GCA_947311845.1 Poa pratensis | reverse complement strand
ATGGCAATCTCGCTAGGGTTTGGTGGCGGCTATGAGCGTACCCTAGACGAAGGACCCTCCTAGCCTTTATATGGTAGGCTAGGTCTCAGGTGAACGGTGCCGATGGCGCTTACAAGCATGGCGGGGTCGCATGACCTAGCGTCGACTATCTTGGGCCGCACGTCGTCCTCCTTGGGCCTTCCTTGGGCCCTCGTCATAGGCTGATGGGCTTGGCGTGACCCAGGTATCCCCACCGTGGGGTAGTCGAAGAGTGACCCCACGACAGGAGCCCCCGAGTGCTTAGTCGAATCGTAGAGTCGGGTAAAGGACTCCTTCCTCCTGGGCACGCCGTCGGGTTCCTGAAAGAGATGAGTAAAATTGGTCGACTCCGGCCGTTCAGGGCTTATGGAGGATTCCTTAGTCGAACTGTCACTTCCAGGGTAAAATACGTGAGTACAGCCTTAGTCGGTGATTTTTCGACTGCTTTTGTTCTGAGTCACTCGGGAGCGCGAACAGCGCTCCCGATGGGAGTAGCCCCCGAGATTAAGCTGAATTGCTTGCAATTGAGGTTAAACTCAATTTTTCTTCAGTCGAAAAGCCTGCTCCCGATGGGAGTAAAGAGGGACTCGACTTGGAGTCGCGACTGGCTTGTGTGACTTACTGTGTATTCGGCCGGTTTGGCTTACTGCGAGTTTGTTCAGCACTTGGAGCTTACTAAATGCTCTTGCACTCGAATGAAATGTTCGAGTTCTCAATCAGCTCGTTGGCTTACTGTACGAACTTATTCAGCTCTGAGAGCTTACTGAATCTTCTTGCACTCGAATGAACTGTTCGAGTTCTCCATCAGCCCGTTGGCTTACTTCCTACGCCTTCGTGGTTGACGTCAGTGCTGACGTTTTTGATGCACTCTGTGTCCGATGGGACGTGACAGTGCGGTCCCACTGTCAGTATTGACTGGAGACAGCGGTTGCCGCTTTTTTCTGACCGTTGGGCGCGAAAATTTCGCGGTGTGATGATGGCGCCTTGATTCCCGCGCGTAGTGGGCGGCGTGGCCGGCGACGGTTGCTATCTCCGCGCGACACGTGGACGGTCAGACGTGTTGCGGAGAGCGGTTTCAGCAGGGATGGCCAGGATTGACTGACCGCGCGGTATATAATTTTCACCGCGGCGGTGAACAGTTCATCCATCCCCATTCCTTCATCGTCTCCACTGCTTCTGTTCCGCCATTGTTGCGCTGCGTGCTCTCTCCTTCTAGTCTCCCCCTCCATGAGCAAGGCCGCGATGAAGAGGGGGAAGGCTGCTGCTGGCGCCGTCGCCGCCGCCGAGGCGAGCGTGATGAAGAAGCCCGACGGCGACTGGGTCAAATCGTCGGTGAAGAAGGCCGACCTCGAGGCCCTCCGCGCGCAGGGACTGCTGCCGCCGGCGGATAAGGCGACGGTGCGCGCTCCTGGGAAAGAGGTATTCCCCGCTCCTCGCGAGGGGGAACGCGTTGCTTCGTGGATTTCCTTCCGCGGGGTTTCGGGTTCCCCCTCCACGATTTCGTCCGTGGTCTCTTGTATGCTTATGGGATTCAGATCCACGATCTGACTCCCAATAGCGTCTTGAGCATCGCGAGCTATTTCGTGCTCTGCGAGTGCTTCCTGGGAATCCCCCAACTGGCTGCTGTGGAAGTCGCTATTCCTCGTCAGGAGGAACGTGGGGAAGAGCAAGCAGTGTACCCAGTCGGCGGCTTCGGCATCCAGGTGCGTGGCGACACCTCCTACTTCCAGATGAAGAAGTCCGACTCCGTCCAGGGCTGGCGGAAGAAGTGGTTCTACATCAGGTGCGACCAAGCAGGGCTTCCTGAATTCGCGGCTGATCGCGAGTTGCGGAAGACGAACGCGTGGGCGCACCCGCTGTCGAAGGAGGACAGGGAGCGACTCAGCCCTTGCTGACGCTACTTCGTGGCCTTCTGAAGAGTCTTGGGCGCGAGACGGGTGGAATTCACCTCATCGCCACCTTCTTCAGGCTTCGGGTGCAGCCGCTGCGCAGTCGCGTCCACCCATGTGGGCGCGTGAGGATGCTGGCAATGAGCTTGATGATGAAGTCGAGTCGAAGGTGAGGAGCATCACTAGTCTCCGAGCCGCTGACCCGTGCAACGTCAAGTGCCCAGTCGAGCCATATGGGCCTATAACCCTGTGCCTGAGGTGAGCTTCGTTTGCTTTGTTCGTTTGTATCTTCTTCTGTCGAATCTTTTGCTTGACTCGAATGCTTCATTTGCTGACAGGGTCGTTCGAGCTACGTCAGTCTCCTCCGTTGATGGAGAATGGACCTCATGAAGAGGCAGAGTTCCCTGAGGACGAGGTTGATGACGATGAAGTTCCCTCCGCCACCTCTCCGAGTGAAGAGTTGGAGGAGGATGAAGACGAGGAGCCGCTGCGGAAGCGGCAGAGGCGAAAGGGTGGCGACTCTGGTTCTGCCTCGTCGCCTGTGAAGGAGGCGGGTGTGAACGAGGAAGAGACGAGCGAGTCCTCTTCGGGTGCTAGGCACCCGAGTGACCTGGCTGAACCTTTGGTCGTGCCTCCACTCGGCTCTGCACCGCCGACCGAGTTCGCGAGGATGGCCTCCGTCTCCTTGGGAAGTGAAGATGATGATGTCGTCAGGTTAGTCGCATAACCATTGCTTTGTTTTTGTCGAGTGTGCTTTTTCACTTGCGGGTCCTTGAATTGAGTTTTCTTGTCACAGCGACCGTACTGGCGCTGTTTCTTCCCCTCGTGAGATGGAGCACACTTCTGCTCCCATGATCGAGCAGACTGCGAGGACGACCGGAGAGGAGGCTCGGCGGGTGACGTTTTGGCCTTGAAGGCTTCGACCTCCGCCATGCCTGAGAGGTCTGCTGATGCGACTCCGGTTGACGCTGGGCTGCTTGAGCATGTAAGTGTTCTTCGACTCCTTCTGCAAGATCTGTATCGGGTGCGCGTACAGCGCTCCCGATGGGAGTAGCCCCCGAAGATGCGCGTGACTGGAATAGTCGGGCGCAGATTGATGTCTTGTGTTTCCTGCAGCCATTTTATCGCCAGCAGATGGAGGGAGCCGCGCCTTCGTTCGCATGGAGCAGGAGAGGGATCAGCTCCGCACTGCTCTGGAGCAAGCGAATAGTGAAGTGTGAACCCTTGTGTTCGAGGGGTGCTTCGACTGCCTTTATTTGCTAACTTTGCTCCGTTGATCCGTAGGCGAGAAGGAGAGCATGAAGACGCGGGTCGCGGAGCTGGAGAAATCGCTGGGTGAAGCCCAAGAGCGGGAACAAGCTCGGGCTGATCTGGAGAAGACCCAGGTCGACCGCTTGCTCGCACTCGCAGATGTTGTTGGAAGTAAGTTTTTCGGCTCAGTGCCTACTTTGCCTTTTTCGACTTCTGACTTACGGGTGTGGATTTCTTTTGAACAGAGACTTGCGGAGGTGCTCCTCCAGAAGGGACTTCCAGCGAGAGTGTCGCTTGGCGGAGGCTGTTGGCTTCGTCGACCGCGTCTGCGCGTATGCATCGGCAGCGCTGCAGCAGTCGACGGCGGCACTGCAGAAGTCGACGGAGGCCTTAGCGACTGTGCACCGGAATATCTTTCCCAAGCCGCCACCAGCTGCTGTTGACGCACTCGCGGCTCCATTCGAAGGCAATTCGAATGTCCTGGCGGACTTCACGCGCGCAGACGGTACGCGGCTCGAGCTCACTTTCCAGCTGCTTCTTGGTCACCAAGTCGTAGGTGATTTTGAGAAGGTTGTCAGCGACTTCCCTCGGAAGCCTGATGGCAGGACCGCGTCCCTTAGCGGTGTGAAGGTGCAGGCGAGTCAGCTAGCTGCGAAGTTGGTCGCCACCTTCGAGAGAGGATTGCCAAAGCTGCAGAGTTGGCTGCTAGGAAGAGCCGTTCCCAGTCGGAGTGTGTAGACTTTCTTTTAGGATTCTTCTGCTTTTGGCTTGAGTCTGTAATGCACTTTATATTGTGCGAGTGAACATGCTGATGATGAAATGTGAATTCGCTCCCTCGGGGGTGCAGTCGCCGAGTCTTTTTTGATATCTGGCTTGGATGATTATGTTGATTCTTTTCCTGGCTTGACGCTGTCAATTCTTGGCAGTCTGATATGGGCGAAGCTCCTGACGTTGCTGGAACGACTGGCGCGGACGATGAGAGGATACCACTTCGGCTGCGCCTACTCGTCGCCGCCGTCAAGCTCCTCCAGCTCCTGTGCGAAGCGTAAATGACCAGAGAGTGATCACCTTCATGAGGAACAAGGTGGTTGAGCTCGAGTCGAAGCTGAAGAGTGCAGAGTTGGAGCTGGAGCTTGAGGTCGCGGCCCGTTGCGCCGTTCTCCCAGCGAGAGTTTCTGCTTGGCGAGATGGACTTGATCAGTCGACAGCTGCAAGGTTGGCCTTCTAGCGTTTTTGCTTCGGCTTCTGTGTTCCTGCTATGCTTAATGCTTGGCCTTGATGCAGATGTGAACTCTGACTTGAAGGCTGAGCAGCTTCGAGTGGACGAGCGAGTAGAGAAAGAGGCCGCCGGTGACTCACCCGAAGCGCGCCAGTTTTGGTCGAACAAATCCAAGGTAGTGTACTGGCACGAATGCTGGATCGCACCTGGCGGGCTGCTGTGCTCTTGGAAGGTTGCAGAAAAACCCTCTGGCAGATCAACAAGGTGTACTTTCCTCACAACGAGCAGCCGAATGGACTGACTGCGCTTCTGGAGAGGTTCCGTGAAGGGTGCGTTGAAGGAAGTCGTGCACGCTCAACTTGTTGCCGGGGCGAACGTGGCGTTGGCATACGTTCGACTGCACCGGCCTAATCTTCCATTGCACAAGGTGCTTGACGGCTTGCCTGGAGAGGGTGACTATGCCGATACTCTTGCGGCTGCGCGCCAGATGATTCAGCAGGTCAGAACTTTAGCGAGCACCTTGTAGGGCCACTTGATGCGCCAAAGGGCGAGCCTGTAGAATAAGAGCAGTAGAGTGCTGTTGCATAGCGTTAGCTTGTAAAAGAAATTTTTCCAAGTGGAAATATGAGTGTATGTATGTCGAGGTGGGGGTAGCCCCCGAGTTAGTAAATTGTATCTTGTAGACGTCTGTAAACCTGTATGGCGCAGCCCCCGAGCGGATCGAGTGCGGCCTAGGATTTTGAATTAGACCTGTGCGGCGCAGCCCCCGAGTGCTTCGAGTGCGGCCAGGTTTCGAGAACTGTGGCGCAGCCCCGAGTGCGTCGGGTGCGGCCTAGTTGACTTGGACCTGTGCGGCGCAGCCCCCGAGTGCTTCGGGTGTGGCCAAGGTTTTCGATTGACCTGTATGGCGCAGCCCCCGAGTGCTTCGGGTGGCGGCCTAGGTTTGACTTGACCTGTATGGCGCAGCCCCCGAGTGCGTCGGGTGCGGCCTAGGTTTGACTTAGACCTGTGCGGCGCAGCCCCCGAGTGCTTCGGGTGCGGCCAAGGATTTTGCGAGAACCTGTATGGCGCAGCCCCCGAGTGCGTCGGGTGCGGCCTAGGTTTGACTTAGACCTGTGCGGCGCAGCCCCCGAGTGCTTCGGGTGGCGGCTAGGTTTTGACTTGACCTGTATGGCGCAGCCCCGAGTGCGTCGGGTGCGGCCTAGGTTTGACTTGAACCTGTATGGCGCAGCCCCCGAGTGCTTCGGGTGGCGGCCAAGGATTTTGCGACTTGACCTGTATGGCGCAGCCCCCGAGTGCTTCGGGTGCGGCCTAGGTTTTGACTTGAACCTGTATGGCGCAGCCCCCGAGTGCGTCGGGTGCGGCCTAGGTTTGACTTAGACCTGTGGCGCAGCCCCGAGTGCTTCGGGTGGCGGCCAAGGATTTTGCGACTTGAACCTGTATGGCGCAGCCCCCGAGTGCTTCGGGTGCGGCCTAGGTTTGACTTAGACCTGTGCGGCGCAGCCCCCGAGTGCTTCGGGTGGCGGCCTAGGTTTTGACTTGAACCTGTATGGCGCAGCCCCCGAGTGCGTCGGGTGCGGCCTAGGTTTGACTTGAACCTGTATGGCGCAGCCCCGAGTGCTTCGGGTGGCGGCCAAGGATTTTGCGACTTGAACCTGTATGGCGCAGCCCCGAGTGCTTCGGGTGGCGGCCTAGGTTTTTTACTTGAACCTGTATGGCGCAGCCCCCGAGTGCGTCGGGTGCGGCCTAGGTTGACTTAGACCTGTGCGGCGCAACCCCCGAGTGCTTCGGGTGGCGGCCAAGGATTTTGCGACTTGAACCTGTATGGCGCAGCCCCCGAGTGCTTCGGGTGCGGCCTAGGTTGACTTAGACCTGTGCGGCGCAGCCCCCGAGTGCTTCGGGTGGCGGCCTAGGTTTTTGACTTGACCTGTATGGCGCAGCCCCCGAGTGCGTCGGGTGCGGCCTAGGTTTGACTTAACCTGTATGGCGCAGCCCCGTGTGCTTCGGGGGCGGCCAAGGATTTTGCGACTTGAACCTGTATGGCGCAGCCCCGAGTGCTTCGGGTGGCGGCCTAGGTTTACTTAACCTGTTGGCGCAGCCCCCGAGTGCGTCGGGTGGCGGCCTAGGTTTGACTTGAACCTGTATGGCGCAGCCCCCGAGTGCGTCGGGTGCGGCCTAGGTTTATGTTGCTTTTTGACTAAAAAAGTAAAGGGGAGAGCTTGTTCCACAAATCACTTCATTGATTTTTGCGAGCAGGCCGCCTCATTAAAACCCTTCCAGTCCCCTCAGGTACCCATGGTAAGGGAAAGAGTGCGTCTGAAACCTGCCGCTTCTTATAGTACACTTTGTTACAAGGGGGAGTCGACTAGGCGTAGAAGCGGCGCAGTTGCGCCACGTTCCACGGGTTGCTGCTGACTGTCCCTGTCTTCGAGTCCTTCAGGCGGTAAGCTCCGCCGCCAATTGCCTCTGTCACGATGTATGGACCTTCCCACGGGGAGGCTAATTTGTGGACACCTTCTTCTGTTTGAGGCGGAGGACAAGGTCTCCGGGGACGAACGCTCTGGGCCGCAGTCGCCGTCCGTGATAGTTGCGTAAGTCTGCTGATACACGGCTGTGCGGGTGAGGGCGATGTCGCGTGCTTCGTCCAGGGTATCCATGTCATCCTCGAGTGCTTCTTCTGCCTCGGACTCGTCGTAGGCCACCACCGGGGTGCATCGAACTTGATGTCGCATGGCATGACTGCTTCTGCGCCGTAGACCATGAAGAATGGCGTGTACTGAGTGATCTGTTTGGCGTAGTGCAGGCTCAACAGCACAGACGGCAGCTCCTCAACCCAGGCGCCTGCGGCGCGCTTCATGGTACTCGCAGGCGCTTCTTGATGCCCTTGCAGACTAAGACCATTGGACTTTTCGACTTGCCCATTGGACTGGGTGCGAGACGATGCGTAATTGAGCTTGATGCCTTGCTCGGAGCAGAAGTCCTTGAATTCTTCGGCTGTGAAGTTCGTGCCGTTGTCGGTGATGATGCTGTTGGCACCCCGAACCTGAAGATAATGGACCTGATGAAGTTAACTGCTGAGGATGCAGTCGAACTTGTGATAGGCACGGCTTCGATCCACTTCGTGAACTTGTCGACTGCCACCAAGAGATGCGTGTGTCCTCCCGGCGAGGACTTCTTGAGTGGACCCACCATGTCGAGCCCCATTGAGCGAAGGGCCAGGCGAGTGGAATGGTCTTAGTGCTGATGCTGGTGCGTGCGGCTTGTTGGCGAATTCCTGGCAGCCGAGACATTTCCTCACGAGTTCCTCTGCGTCTTGCATTGCGGTGGGCCAGTAGAATCCGGCTCGTAAGGCTTTGGCCACTAAGGCACGACTGCTGGCGTGATGCCCGCAGGTGCCTGTATGAATTTCGAGCAGGATGGCTTGACCGTCGACTGGATCAACGCACCTTTGCAGGACTCCTGAGATGCTTCGCTTGTATAGTTCCCCCTTGATGATGGTGAAGCCTTTCGAGCGGCGAATAATGCGCTTGGCTTCGACTGAGTTAACTGGCAGTCTCTGGTGCAGCATGTACACCAGATATGGGCTCGTCCAGTGGGCTCGATGAGCAGAACCTCCATTGGCTCTTCTCTTTGCCTGGCGGGTCGGTGGTGCTTGTTGATGGTGTGGAGGATAGGCGTGGGTCGAAGTTTGACAGACCGCTGCGTGATGCGCTCAAGGAAAGCGGGTGGCACCTGCGCCTTGTCTGAGCCCAGGTTGGCGAGGGCGTCGGCTTCCTCGTTGCTTTCGCGGCCGATGTGCCGCAACTCGCAGCCGTCGAAGGTGCCCTCCAGCTGGTTGTACAGGTCTCTGTAGGCGATCATGTTGTCGGCGATGGCGTCGCAGGCCTTCATGGTTTGCTGCACGACGAGGTAGGAGTCGCCGTAGATCATGAGGTGAGTGGCGCCGCAGTTCTTGGCCATTCGCATGCCGTGGATTAGGGCTTCGTACTCAGCCTCGTTGTTGGAGGGTGTTGGGAAGTCCATCTGTAGCACGTACTTCAGCTTGTCGCCTTTGGGGGAGATGAGGATGACTCCTGCCCCGGCTGATCTGAACTTTTTGGAGCCGTCGAAGTACATTGTCCATGCGTTGGACAGGTCGGGGACATCTGGCAGCTGGGCTTCTATCCACTCGGTGGTGAATTCTGGGAGCACTTGGGCCTTGATTGACTTCGGGTGAGCGTATTTCAGCCCCCAGGGTCCTAGCTCGACGACCCACTTAGCGACTCGTCCTGTCGCGCATTGGTTGGTCAGGATGTCGGAGAGCCCGGAGGAGCTTACCACCGTGATCGGGTGCTCGAGAAGTAATGGATTACTTTCCTTGAAGTCATGAAACCCCGTAGGCCAGCTTCTGGTAGTGCGGGTAGCACTGCTTGGACAAGGGTCAGCACCTCGCTGAGGTAGTAGACGGGTCGCTGGACGGGGTAACTGTGTCCTTCTTCTTCTCGTTCGACTACGAGTACCGTGCTGACCACCCTGTTCGTGGCTGACACGTAGGTATAGCGGCTCGTTCTCCAGTGGAGCCACCAGTACTGGGGAAGTCGTGAGTGTTTTCTTGAGTTGGTCGAACGCGCTTGCGCTCTTCTGTCCACTCGAACTTGTCTGTCTTTTTCATCAGTTGGTAGAAAGGCAGGGCCTTTTCTCCCAACTTACTTATGAACCGGCTGAGAGCTGCGACTCGGCCGGCTAGGCGTTGCACCTCGTGAAGCTTGGTCGGTGCTGGCATTGCGAGTATGTTTTGCACCTTCTCAGGGTTGGCTTCGATTCCTCTTGCAGAGACGAGGTTACCCGAGCAGTTTCCGGCTGGCACGCCGAAGACACTTGTCTGGGTTCAGCTTGATCTGGTACTTGTCGAGGGCGGCGAAGACCTTGCGGAGGTCGGCGATGAGGGTGTCCTCCTTGCGGGTGGTGACGACGATGTCGTCGACGTAGACTTGACAATCTGCCCGATGAGCTCTTTGAGGCATGCTTGCATTGTGCGCTGGTATGTGGCACCAGCGTTCTTCAACCCGAAGGGCATCGTCTGGTAGCAGAAAACGCCGTCGGGTGTGATGAATGCTGTCTTTTCCACGTCGTCGACGTTCAGTCTGATCTGCTGGTAACCTGAGTAGGCGTCCAGGAAGGACAGGCGTTCGCAGCCTGCAGTCGAGTCGATGATCTGATCTATCCGCGGGAGCGGGAAATGGTCCTTGGGGCAGCATTTGTTGAGGGCGGTGAAGTCGACGCACATGCGGAGTTTCTTCGTCTTCTTCTTCTCCACCAGGACTGGGTTGGCGACCCAGTCCGAGTCCTTGATCTCTCGGATGAACTTGGCATTCAGCAGTCGATCGATTTCTCTGCTGATTTCGTCTCGCTTGGGCCCGGAAAAGCGTCGCATGGCTTGTTTGACGGGTCTGGCGTCCTTGTGGACTTTTAAGGAGTGCTCGGCGAGGTTCCTGGGTATTCCTGGCATGTCAGAGGGTTGCCATGCGAAGATTTCCAGTTCTCACGTAGAAACTCGACGAGCGCGCCTTCCTATGCGGGAGTCAGACTCGACGATACTTTGACGTCTTGCTGGCGTCAGTCGGGTGGACCTGATGGGTCGTTGTGTCGTCAGCCGCGTTGAAGGCAGCGTCCTTGGCTGGTTTCTTGCGGGCTGGGAAGATGGTCTTGTCGTTGTCGACTGCCATTGCCTCGAAGTGCTCTTCAACTCGAAGAACTCGGAGATCTTGCTGAACTCGCGGTCGCAGCTGTTGGAGCGGTCGAAGTCGCCGTGCACCGTGATGACGCCCTTAGGTCCAGGCATATTGAGCATGAGGTAGGCGTAGTGAGGTATTGCCATGAATCTGGCGAAGTTGGGCCCGTGAGTATCGCGTGGTACTGCGACTTCCAGTCGACTACTCGAAGTCGATCGACTCCCTCTTGAAGTTCTCGGGTGTGCCGAAGATGACGTCGAGTGTGATCGTTCCCATGGGCGTGACTGCTTGCCCTGGTACTATGCCATGGAAGGTGGTCTCTGATGCCGCCAAGTCCGTGTTGGCCTGTTTATCCTTCTGAGGGTGTCGGCAAAGATGATGTTAATGCCACTGCCTCCGTCCATGAACACCTTTTTCAGGTTGTAATCTCCGATCAGAGCTTCGACTACCAGGGCGGCGTGCCCGGGTCGTGGTACTGCAGGCGGGTGATCTGCTCTGGAGAAGGTGATTGGTGTCTCTGACCCTCTCAGTAGTCGGGTAGCGGGTGGACAAGTGATGGCTTGGAAAACTGGCGGGTGATAATCTTCTGGGTCCTGTTTGAGGGGCGACCTTCTGTATCATGTTGAGTTGTCCGCGTGCCGCTGGATATGCGTCCTGGATCGCGGTGGGGCGTTTTGTGCGGCTGCTGCTGCTGCTGCGGAAAGGCTCCCGCCGCCTGTGCTGGATTAGCGACTGCGGGTCGGGTGCTGCAGGATGGCCAACTGCGCGGCTGGCTGCGCTGCGGGTGCTGGGTGACTATCTTCTGCATGGCTTCATATTTTGCGTGCCTTTCGACAGTCCTTCAACAGGTGGTTGGATCCCCACTTGCCCGTTTCCGGGTTCCTGAAAATGTGGTGCCTGCAGGGTTGCTCCAGCTCTTCCGCTGGGCAGTGTGCGTTTCTGCCACTCGCGTTTATGGCCTCCGTCGCTGCGGTAGCCGCTGCCGCCGCTTCGGTTGTACTGGTCTTGGCTAAACATGTGGTGCCTGCAGGGTTGCTCCAGCTCTTCCGTGGGCTCAGTGTGCGTTTCTGCCACTCGCGCTTATGGCCTCCGTCGCTGCGGTAGCCGCTGCCGCCGCTTAGGTTGTACTGGTCTTGGCTGTATTGGCGACTGTGGTCACCACCGCTTCGACCGTACTGTGCATGGCCGTATTGGCGACTGCTGTCGCGCGCTTCATCCTCACGGGGGGTTTGGAATCCCGCGCTACTAGCTCGATTGAGTCGATGCCGTTGTAACGCGGCTTCTTCTTGTGGCGTCCTTCTCGCCAGTTGCTTGGTCCTGCTTCGTCCTTCGGGGAGTAGTGTGAACTGCTGCGGACCGAGTCCTCTCCGTCTGCCCGCTGGTTTGCTATCTTCATGACCTCGATCATGTTTTTCGGTCCGGAGCCTACCAAACTCCTCGCGGAGGTTGCGGCGGGAGACGGTGCATGAAGGCATCCATCACTCGATCTCCGAGGCGGTCTCCATGGTGTTGCGGGCAAGGTCCAACGCTGGTGGATGTATTGGAGCGGCTCGTCTCGTCCTTGCTTGCATGCTTGTGTTCGAACGAACGTCGTCGGTCTCGAGTACGTCCCCAGGAAGGATTTATACGAAGGCCTCCGCGACTCGTCCCACGTCCTGAAGGCGTTCTTGGGTTGAGTGTTGAGCCACCCGCGTGCAGAGCCCGTGAGCATCAGCGGGATGTATTGCATGGCCGTAGTCGAAGTACCGCCCTGGCAGCGCAGGCTATGAGGTAGTCTTCTAGCCAGAGTCTCGGGTCTTGCTTCCCGTCGTACTTGACTGCTTCTGCCGTGAGCTTGAAGCCTTGGGCATTCGTGTGTCGCGTATGTTGAAGCTTGGAGCATGCGCGCCGCATGGCTCGTAGTCTCACCCGTCGTTGCGGTCGTAGTCGAGGTTGGACGTGCTGGTCGGCCGCTGGTGCGGCTGCGGTCTACCGTCCTTTGTGTGATGACGTTGCGGAGGTCTTCGCCTGTGCGGTTGTCGCAGTTGTCTCGCCGCCGGCGCCGCGAGTGCTGCTGCGGGCTCGTGGTCGCGGCGATCTCGGTCTTCTCGCGCTTTTTCTGCCGGCACCTTGTTTATCAGCGCGTCTTCGAGGTGCCTTGATAGACATGTCTGCTGCTTGTGAAGGAGAAGCGCGCGAGTCGCCTTCAGGCGGCTGGGTCAGCCCAGGTATGTTTCGACTGCCATGAGTGCAGCTCGGGTGTCTTGGGGACGGGTATTCGTCCGCGTCTTCTATGTATGATGACTCGAATTGCGGGCGACTCTGCGCGGTCGGCCTCCTCCGTATCAGGGGCACGCGGGCTCTGTGGCGCCTTGCTCCTTGTGAGACCTCTGTTGAGGCAGTGAATGAGTAAGAGGCCCTCCTGGCGCTCGACGCGTCGGCCTCCTTCTTGCGTCGGAGGAGCTCGGCTTCTCTGCGCGGAGTCGTTCGCCTTCCTTCCGCAGCAGGTACTGGACCGCCATAAGGTTCTCGGGGTGCATCCGGTGGAGGGTACGTGCCTTCTTCGACGTGCTTTCAGGGCTTTGATTGCCATGGTCGCGGGGGTGATGGTGAGCCGAGTCACCTGGTCGGCATGACCACCTCCAGTGGGTATGCGGGTTCGTCGTCGTTGCCTGCGGCCTCTGGCCGATCATGAAGATGCGCGGGGTAAATATGGGGCAGTGGGGCGGGTGCTCCCTCTGCTGCTTCCTTCGTCCGAGCCGTGCTCGGAGCTGAAAATGGGTGCGACGTGGTGGAACCACAGTCGCCGGAGGCTCCTTCCCTGGAGTTTCGCGATCTTTGCCGCGGTCGTGAGGAGTGATGTCGCTGTTGTCGACGTGGGCGCGATTGGCTTGTTGACGATCTTGCAAGTCGATGGAGACGCGAGTGGCGTGGATGAGAACGGCGCGGCCTTCGTTGCGCGCAAAGGGTGGTCGACGTAGTCGAAGTCGATGCAGATCATGGCCTTGCCAGCGACGCGATCGAGGTAGTTGAAGTAGACTCGATCCGCGCGGTGTGATCGACGGGGTGGTCGACGTAGTGTAGCAGATGCGATCTCGTGGTAGCCGGAGACGCCGATGGCGCGGCCGCGTTGGGCGCGATCTCCGCCACAGCGGAGGCGGTCGGAGTAGTCGAAGCGGACGCTATCTTTCAGCAGTCGAAGATGTGTCGCCGCAGGCGCAGTCGAGCAGATGCGATCTCCGCGGCAGGTGGGGGCGTGGTTGGCGCAGCCGCGGCAGATGCGGGTGCCACCACCGCAGGCGGTGCGATCGCCGTGGATCTGAGTACACCACAGCTATTACGAAGTAGTGATGGTACCGAAGGTGAGGTACATACCTATGTGCAGATCGGCGTACACGAGCGGTGGGCCGGCGGGTGGAAGGGTGTACTCGAAGGGCCGAAGCAGATTGGCTCCTTGGTGATGCAGACGTCGGTCTTCTTCAAAGTTGATGGAGCCGGTGCGACCATGATCCAGCGCTCGTTCTTTCCCACAGACGGCGCCAATTGACGAGGAGTGGACTCGGCAAATCCTGGGTTTGTTACCCCGGGTTGATTGAGGGGGAGGAGATGAGCGCTTGGTGATCACGACGGCTGACAAGCAAGGCGTTTACCATGTTCAGGCTCCGGAGGATAACACCTACTTCTGCTTGTCTGGTTATTGATTGCGAAGTGGGCTACAATGGCGAGATGGCAATCTCGCTAGGTTTGAGTGGCGGCTATGAGCGTACCCTAGACGAAGGACCCTCCTAGCCTTTATATGGTAGGCTAGGTCTGGGGTTTAACGGTTTTGCCGATGGCGCTTACAAGCATGGCGGGCGTCGCATATGACCTAGCGTCGACTATCTTGGGCGCACGTCGTCCTCCTGGGCCTTCTTGGGCCCTCGTCATCAGGACTGATGGGCCTTGGCGTGACCAGTATCCCCACCGTGGGGTAGTCGAAGAGTACCCCACGACAGCGCCCAAGGCGAAGCCATCTGACGACAGGCGCAAGATCTCCTGCAACTGGGAAGGATCCTGGGTAACGGAGGAAACTCTTGCAGATCTGGCCGAGGCTGGCTTCTTGCCGCCGAAGGAGGACGGCGTCTGGCGGGCGCCAGGCGATGAAATCGAGCCGCGCCCCAAGCCCAACGAGCTGGTGATGTTCGTGGAGCACGTGGAGCGTGGATTCACGCCGCCAGGTTCTCCCTTCTTCCGCAATTTGCTGCAACGCCTAGGCCTCCGTCTTCACGACATCGGGCCCAACTCAATGCTCCAGGTGAGCAATTTTCATGTGCTGTGCGAGGATTATCTTGGCATAGCCCCCAACATCGATCTATGGCTGGCCTCTTTCACCTGCAACAGCCAACTTGTCTCCAAGGGTGGCGCCTACGTTCAGGTCGGCGCCATCTCTCTTCAACGCCATAGGAACTCTTGCCTTCCCAAGCTAGCCCTGGCGAATCGACCCAGGGCTTGGCAAAAATCTTTCTTCTATTGCCAAGATACTTCACCGGAGGGCGAAACTCGCCTTCCCTCCTGGTCTAACACCCTCTTCGTGCCTACCGAGGCACTGAAATCAAAACCCCGCGACTCGTCCATGTCCTTCATCAATGAGTCGCTGATCAAAGTCCGCGCCTTAATAGGTCATGGTCTTACTGGCCTTGATCTTCTCTCTTGCTGGACCAAATGGCGCATTCAGCCCGTGAGTCCACGACAGCGATCCTTCCTTGAGTGCACAGGCACCTCTGCTGACGTTGATCGTATCAAGGCTTCGGACTGGAGGCCTGAGGATTGGGTGGAATTTGTCACCCGCGTGACTGAGGAGAAGGACATCTCCTTCGATAAGGTGGGGCTTGCCCCTTTCAGTGTTAACAACAAGCCTTTTGAGGTAACTCCTCTTCTCTGTCTTTTCGCCTTCGTAGTTGAGTCGCATTCCTTTTCTTAATACTGCAACTTATATCTCCTGATCCAGGCTGATGAGAACTACTGGTCGCTGCCTGCGACCGTCGCCGGCACTGCTGCTCCCAAGCGTGCCGCACGAAAGAAGTTGCTGCCCACTCTAGAGGGCAGCGAGACTGCTGATATCCCTTCTGTTGCTTCTGCGGCCTCAGATGGTGAAGAGACTGAACTGGACGAGGACAGTCCAGTGCCAGCCGCGAGTTCTGTTGCCGCGGCTGGACCAACTCCCCGTAGAGCCTCCAAGAGGCTATCTCGTGAGGAACCAGAGGTTGATGCTCTGGAAAACCCTGAGGCCACGAAGCGTCGCAAACCTGCTACGGGCGCGACCTCCTCCGTTGCCAGGCGTGCTTTCAAAGCCACCGCCTCTGCTGAAGAAGACATGGGTCCCCACTCTGGTAATTTCTGTGTCTTGTCATCTTGAATGCTTATTCTTTTTCCTCTACTGACACGCAAAACTTCTGCTCGTAGATTCTGGGACCCAAGGCCTGTCCTCACCGTCAAGCGGTGAACTTATGGCCTTTGTGAAGATGGCTCCAGAGTTAGTAACTTTTCCCTGTGCTTTAATACTTTTATTCTGGCTTATGTGCTTCTTCTTCACACAATGCCCTTGCTTTTTCAGAAGTGCGGCTAAACCCGCGACTGAGCCTGGAACCGCGGTTGAGCCGCATTTATCACCTGCGGCTCATACCGCCATGGTAGAGGGCGTGGCCACCACTGATGACCTGGCCACGGTCCCTGTTCTTGACACAGCCACCCAAGAGGTGGCTCTGGAGGATAGAACGGATCCCCTTATGATCCAGGACGTGGAGAAGGTCAACCCCTCCTCCATAGATGTAATGGCCAAGGATGCTGATACGCCAGTGGTTGAGTCGCCAGCGGCGGACATCTGCGGTCGCCAATTCTGCATGCTGAGGTTGCTTCTTCCTCCTCCACAAGCCGCGCTGAGAAACTGTCAGAGGCTATCATTGCCTCAAATGACAAGCAAGCCATGGAGCTCCGCAAGGCACTATCTGACCTGTCTGCGGCTTATAAGGTAAACTTCTATCTCCAGTTATCTGTCTCTAGCCCCCAAGGATCAAGTTTCTTCTTTGACTGTAAAGGGAGACTTGATGCTTCTCTTTTAGCTGTTGATATATACTTACTAACTGATGTACCCTTCGTAGGAGGAACTAAGCTCCATAACGGCTGCCAAACTTGCCTTGGAAAAGCAGCTGGGGATACTCCCTCTGAACTGGAGAGGCTGCGCGAGCTCCTTGGCCAGCGTGACGCTGAGCTGAAGAAGAGGGAAACCAGGATGGGCGAGCTATCTGATGAAAGCTTCAAGTTATCTGAGCAAGCCAAAGCCACCGAGCTGCGGCTTAAAACTGTTGAAGAGAAGTTCCAAGAGAGGGTCCAGCAGCTGGACCTCCAAGTCAGTGCTCAGAAAGACGCCATTGCTGATGCCAATGAGGACGCAAGGCTTAAGGCTGTTTCCATTGGCGAGCTTGAGAAAAAGTTGAAGAAAGTTTCTGATGCCCATAACCTTGTCCACGCCAAAGTGTGCATCATGACTCAAGAGTTAACTGGTATGTGTTGCGACTCATATCTGCATCTGTTTTCTCTACTATCTTTGCCTGTGTGTTGTAGAGCTGACGGAGACATGCCTCGATGTAGGTGAAGATGCCAAGGAGCAGCGCGGCAGTACTCAAGAACAGCTGGAGTATATCCGCGATTTTTCGCGAAGAACTTGTGACGCCATGAAATCACTGTCTAAGTGCCTGCTGCCGACCAAGCCAGTCCCGGTGATTCTGAAGGGCTGCTGAAAAGACTGCTTAGGGCGCCTCAGTTCTTTTTGGACTGGAAGGAGTCCTCAGCTCGCACCGGCGCGGCTCATGTTCTTGCTTTGGCCAAGACGTACTATCCTTCTTTTGATGCTGCCAAGGTTGCAAAAGGTAGGCCCTCGAAGAAGGTGGATGGCACCGAACTGACGGCCTCAGAATATGCGACGACTTGGAAGGATATGCGCGGCCACGCGACTGAACTGGTGGAGGGGATAGATCTTGCGACCTATATGGGCAAGTATAATGCAGATGGAAGCAGATGGGAGAAGTTACCCGCTCCGTCATCCAGTGCGGTGATTCCGCAGGAAAAGAACCCCTCTCCAGGCGTATCCAGCTCTGCAGCCCCCAAGCCCGCGACTGAAGAGCCCTCCAGCGAGCCTGCGATTGCTCCTTCTGGCAAGCTTGGTAAGCCGCCTGTTCCTCCTTCCCACCGGCCAAAAGCTGCGCACAAGTGAAGAAGAGAAAACAATGGTTTGATGATCTTGGCCCTTAGCGGTCTGTAATAATTGTTAGAATTTATGTGTCATAAGACAATATTATGGTTTGCTTAAGTACTCTTGGCAGTACATGTTTCGACCAATAGGCTGGTCCTTATGATTTGTCTCGGTTTTTCCTCACTTAGGCCCTTGCGCGGCTCAGTATTTCCCAGGTAAAAAGTGCGTGTTCAGGGTCGAGAGCGGCCATGATAGGCAATCAAACTCGATTGACGCCGCACCCCCAGTACTTTGGCCGCATAGTGCAAGTCGCATCCAAGAGAGGTTGAGTATAATCACGATAAATGCCACTTGTTTGGCGATCCCAAGGAATAGGCCGCGCTAAAAAGCTGCCGCACCCCCAAGGGACCAATGATTAAAAAATAAAAGACTCACAGCTCAATTGGTAGTTTGAGATGCTTTATTTCAGAATCATTATATGATACATAGGGTCGGTCGCGCCTAGGTGGCGACCAGAAGTGATGCTTGGGTCGGTTGCGCCTAGGTGGCAACCAGAGATGTTACATGGGTCGGTCGCGCCTGAGTGGCGACCAGAATTGGGTCGGTTGCGCCTAGGTGGCAACCAGAGATGTTACATGGGTCGGTCGCGCCTGAGTGGCGACCAGAAATTGGGTCGGTTGCGCCTAGGTGGCAACCAGAGATGTTACATGGGTCGGTCGCGCCTGAGTGGCGACCAGAAATTGGGTCGGTTGCGCCTAGGTGGCAACCAGAGATGTTACATGGGTCGGTCGCGCCTGAGTGGCGACCAGAATTGGGTCGATCGCGCCTAGGTGGCGATCAGAAGTGTCACATTGGGTCGGTCGCGCCTGAGTGGCGACCAGAATTGAAATTTTTAGCCCTGAGTGGCCAGCTTGATGATGTAAACTCTTAATAATTTTGCTGCGGCTGCTGATGGCAACTCGCGACCTGGGATGTGTCCTTATTGGCAATGGCTCGTAGCCTTTGACTTCCTTGCCTCCCTTGCGGCCGTAATCTGAAGTCGCAAGTCAGGCAGGTGCCTCTTGGCCTTCACGATGTCATCAAAATTCTCCTGCGACTCGCGCATGGGCGCGCTCTCTGCGATGCAAGCTGCTCTGGCTATGGCCTTGTCGCCTTCTTCGCATTCTTGAGCTATTCTTTTGTCGCCATTGATGGTGATGACACCCTAGGGCCTGGTATTTTAAGCTTTAGGTACACATAGCACGGCCTAGCCATAAACTTTGCGAATGCTTCTCTGCCAAACAGCGCATGATATGGGCTCTGGAAATCTACAACCTCGAACCAAATGTACTCGCTCCTGAAGTTGCTTTGTGTCCCAAAGGCGACCTCCAAGTTAACTCGCCCCAATGGCTGAGCTGATATGCCTGGCACGACACCATGAAACGTTGTTCTTGATGGGTGTAGCTGCTTTTCTTGAAGGTTCATTCTTTTGAAGGTTTCATAGTATAATATTGATGCTGCTGCCTCCATCCATCAGTACTTTGCTCAACTTGTACCCTGCGACTTGAGGGGCAACCACCAGCGCGAGTTTTCCCTCTTCATTTATTTCTCCTGGGTGATCCTCGCGGCTCCAAACTACTGGTTGCTCGGACCACTTTAGCCACTGTGGGACGGCTGGTACTATGGCGTTAACAGCCTGATTGCGTCGTCGCAGCTTTTGTTCCCTCCTTGAAGTATTCACCACAATGGTATGATACTGACCCAACTGTTTTGGGAACTGTGGCTGATCTGGCTGCGGATTTGGGACGGCGTTGTTGCTGTTGTTGCCTCCGCCATGTTTACCTTCCTCGTTGTTTTGATGATTGAAGTTTGTGTTGAGTGGCTGTCCATCCTTCCACTTTTTGTAATGATAACACTGTGCCTTCGTGTGGTTGGGTGGTTTCCCATCTTTTCCTATATGGATGTCGCAGGGGCGGTTGAAAACCTCTTCCAAATTAACTGGGTGAAAATTCCTTCCTCTGCTGCTGCTTTGTTTGTAACGAGTATTCGTATTTGCGACTAACCCTGAGTTTCCTTCCTCGTTTTTGCGCTTGTTATAACTCGCATTGGCATTGCTAGCTTGCTGTTGTTGAGGCTTGCTACTGGCCTTCTTTCCCTTGCCAGTGTTTTCCTCTTCCTCCCCATCAGATGCGTCCCTGGTTTTATCCGAGCTAGCATACTTGTTGGCCGCCGCCATTACCTCGCTTAGGCTCTTGACTTTATCCTTCATGCGACCTAGTTTGTGGACTAGCGGCTCAAATTTGCAATTTTTCTCCATGACAAGGACTGCTGAACTGGGTGGTATGTTGTCTGAGGAATGTATGATCTCTGCGACCCTTCTCATCCAGTGGCGACTCGACTCGCCTTCCTTCTGTACACAACGCTCAAGGTCCTCTATGCTGCAGAGTCGCTTGCATGTTCCTTGGAAATTCTTGATAAAAGCTTCCTTCATCTCATCCCAAGAGTTTATTGAATTTGGTGGCAAATTTTGTAGCCATATGTGGGCTGCGCCTTCTAACATCATGTTTAGGTAACGTGCGCAGATCTCTTCGGATGCATTTAGGATGCTCATGCCCATCTCGTAATTGTTGAGCCAAGTAACAGGGTCCATGCTGGCGTTGTAGTTGGCGACCTTGCGAGGTCCTTTGAAATCTGCAGGAAACGGTTCAGACCTGATTCTTTCGCTGAAACAGACTGGGCCTTTGAGTCGCGACGATAGGTTGGACGAAGCTGGCCTTCCTATTGGTTGGCCGCCGGCGCGGCTGCACAATCTCTATGGGTTGAATTTGCTGAGGTTGATTTTGAGCCGCAGGTTGATCTTCCCTTTGTCGCCTAGCCGAGCTCGAGGTCGCAACGTGTGGCGACTCCGCGTGGATGCTTCTCTCCGCCGTTGCTCTGCTATTGTAAGGGGTGGAGTGCAGCCGTCCTGCGTGTTCGGACATATTCGCCTGCTGTATTACTGCTGTGCTCAGCATCTCAATGGCGCGCCGTGCCTCTCTGTCCATTGGCGTGTTTCCTGCTGGCGCTAATCTGGCCAAGATGTTTGTGGCTGCAAAGAGATTCTCCACTGGGCTAACATAATGCCCTTGCGGCGTGTGGAACCTTTGAGGCTGCTGTGGCGACTGCTGAACAAAGGTTGGCTGCGTCAAGGCGGGGGCATCATGGCCCTGTTGTTAGCCTGTACTATGGCCCTTGACCCAGGTATCTCTGCTACTCTTGGTGCTGCGAAAGATGGAACCGCTGGTACGATTGATGGTACAGCGATTGCTTGAACCGCGGGCGCAGCTAACGGGGCCACGGACCGCATAACCATGGCAGATGGTGCCATGCGTGCGGGTACCGCGACTGAAGGTTGTGCGACCCCTGACCATGCGACCGGGTGCGCCGTGTTGGTGGCGACTGATGGGATCGTGTTGGTGGCGGCTGACGGGACCGCAATTGCTGGTTCAGTGGTAGGTGATTGGAACAGCTCCATAGGGTTTACTGTTCCTGGCTGCAGGCGACTCGCGTGGCGTCTGTGTGGCAAGGTGGCCTGTATTCCTTGCAGAGTATTGGTTTCCTCGATGAGTCGCAGTTGCTCCTGTTGGAGGCGCTGTTCCTCACGCGCCAGCCTGGCTCTCTCATCTGCGATTCTCTGGACTTCATCATATAGCCCGATCCTGGTAGCCTCCAATTCTGTCACCCTAGCAGCCGCGTTAACCGCAGATATTGGTGTAAACAACACGCTTCCCTGTGGCGGCGTGACCGCCGCGCTGGGGGTTACCCTTGACCCTGATTCCGCAGGCGCGACTCCAGGTGGAGTCTCTCTGTTTGCGACTCCTGAGGCCGCGACTCCTGGCGTCATCGCAGCGGATGCCGCGACTCCTGATGCGTCTAGCGCGGCTTGTTCTGCTGCTTCCGGCGGTGTGGGGGCTAAGCTGCCTGGTGGCATGCCCAGCCCTTCGTCTGCTTCTGTGGTCCTGTAGACCCCTTCCACGTGCCGATCTTCTACAGAGGGCGAGCCACTATCCACAGGGCCTCCGCATAGCCTTTCCTCAAGGACATACTCAATGGATTGGCCTTCTTCGTCTTCGAGAGGCAGCGACTCGTGGTTGATAGATTCTTCTTCTTGGTCCACTGTTACCGCGACTCCTTCTTCTGAGTCGCCATGTTGCGGATCCTCTGACTCGCCGCCAATGAAGCCGACGAAGACGTTGATGGATCCAAAGGGGATGACGTGGCCGGTTTCCAAGTAATCTGCTTCCGGCCCCCAGCTTGAATCGTCGATGAGGGGTGTGCCATTGACCGTGATGATACGGCCAACAACAAGATCTTCAGCTCCCTTCATGGATCCTGCGCGGAACGTGACGCTCTTGACCGCAGGCCCCACGGTGGGCGCCAACTGTCGTGGGTTTGTCACGTCAGGTGTCATAGATGACTTCGTAGGTGTGGGATTATGCGAGTCAAGCATCTCCGAGCTTGGGATCGCAGGAACAAAGATCAACACAGATTTACCCAGGTTCGGCCCCCTCAATGTGAGGTAAAAGACCTACTTCCTGCCTACCCTAGATTGGTATTGATATGATAATCGAGGTGTTACAATGGAGGCGATCCGATCTGGTACTCGCCGTATGAGCTAGGGTTCGGGGCTTGATAGCTTGACCCACTCTAAGTCCTGCGAGTCCTCTTTACATACACAGAGGCTCGCTAGGTTACAAAAGGAAACTTCCCCATAAGGAATACATCCACAGAGGCCTACTCGGAGACTACTTGGTCTTCACGTCCTCCGGGATATGTCTTCTAGATCTTTCCCCTTATGGCGGTTCAATATTGGGCTTGCTCCCAAGTGGGCCTTCGTCCGTGCGAGTAAGTTAAGTCGCACTGGGCCGCGGGTTATCCAGAAAGTATTCCCCCGACACCGCCGATGGGTCGCAGTGGAGAAAAATCGAGAGAGAGTTCTCGGACTTTGCAGGTGACGCAAGGAACTTATGGTTTGGTCTAAGTACAGACGGCATGAATCCTTTTGGGGAGCAGAGCTGCAGTCATAGCACCTGGCCCGTGACTCTATGTATCTACAACCTTCCTCCTTGGTTGTGCATGAAGCGGAAGTTCATTATGATGCCAGTGCTCATCCAAGGCCCGAAGCAACCCGGCAACGACATTGATGTGTACCTAAGGCCATTAGTTGATGAACTTTTGCAGTTGTGGTCCGAACCAGGTGTACGTGTGTGGAATGAGCACAAACAACAGGAATTTGACCTACGAGCGTTGCTGTTCATAACCATCAATGATTGGCCTGCTCTTAGTAACATTTCAGGACAGTCAAACAAGGGATACAATGCATTCACGCACTGTTTAGATAACTAGCAAGGTGGCCCTCGCAAATGCGAGGGCATCATCTTCAACGTAATGAATATGTTCATATATCATATATTAAACCTTTTTTTACGCAAAAGACCAAAGTCTAAATAAGAATATCCTATGACTATCGTAAAGCATGGTAGACAAAATGACACATACGTGCAATCTTTGAATTTATGAAGACAACGTGTTACTTAAAAAAATACCATGTCACATATTCTGTAAGATGGTTTACATTGAATCATAGGTAGTGCTATTTTAGTATATATTTTTACTCTCTTCCTCATCGTCCATTCTTCCTTGTACTCTAATAGTGATACATATTTTTCTGTCATGTAACGATTACTACATGGACTTATATCTCTCATATTTTCATACCGCGATAGTACATAGTTTAAACATTTCAATCACTCACAAATTTACTTTAGGTCATCTAACATATAACGTTTCTAATTGAACCACAAAGTCTAGCCATCATGTTATTATCGCTTTTTGCCGAATCCTTATAATATTCACTACTTTTAGTCAATTATTTGTTTTGAATGATTTAAGTCTCTTCATGCCAAACCCACTCTTTAACCCAATTATTATACTATGTCACTCACTTGCATTTGTCGCTTCATGAAACAACACTACGTTGTTATGGAAAAATTTGTTTTGGCATCTTCATCACTTAAAGTTTTTCCTATAAAATTGCAAATTTCGGTAATTTCTACAATCAAATTTCAAGACTAAAAAATGAATAAAGTTCGTCATCGCAAAATAAAAACATAAATTCTGACATAAAAGTGAGTTGAATCACACAATAGGAAAACCATATGAGGTTTAAGTAAACTCAGAAAATAAGATATTAAGTTATAGCATTAAACTTTATATACTTTAGAAAGATCCACAAGTCTGTATAATTACCATGGTCTATTGATCGTGCTTTTCTAATACAACAATGAAAATCCGTTGACTTTTGATTACTTTTCTGACACAATTACGATGATATGTTGGTTTTCATCTTGTTTTACAATAATTATAAACATTTGTTGCATATTATCTACTAATAATAGAAGATCTGCTTATCAGATGTTTTGTTTTTCTACGAACTACTCCCATGTCAATATATCTCTACCATATTGTGTTTATCTAACATATTCTATTTAAAGTTGGATGTTTTGTGATAAATAGTTAAAATTTTGATGACTCGTTATAACATAGATGTATCTTAAGTCCCGGATGTTTTCCTTTGCTCAAACCTCGCGCTTTACGCCATATGTGTATGATTGTAGACGATTGCACTTTTGTTTTTAGAAAGAAGGCAAAAGCTTTGCCTTTTATATTGATATTGTAGACGATTGCACTTTTGATTATGAGTCGATGATTCTGTCGACATGGAGCTTTTCAATCTCGTAGTTCCTCGACTCAAGTCGTAAACGACTATGTAGGGTAACAATGTCTATATATATGGTCCTAGTGTGATCATGAGTATGTCACGTCGTACTTAATATGTTTCTAAATATTATTTATCTTGTGATTAACTCGTCTCAATCATGGATATCCATGTATAATCTAGTACACTTTTGTCAATATTCAATCATGGACAATTTATTTACGGATGTCACCCCTTGATACGTGATGCAGCAAGTGTTTGCAGTTTGATTTTCTTGAAAATCACCACCGAAATACGTGCAAGCTAGGTTGTGCAGTTTTTTTTTACGGGAGCAGAAAGGAGAGCAGTCCGGCCTTACCACGATTAAGCTAGCTAGGGTGCGCAGTTTTTTTTCTTCAACAAAAAGATCGGGTTTACTTTGCAATCCATTAAAAAACGTGACAACACGATTGTGTTAGACAATCTTTTTATTCTTTTTTTTTTTTGACGATGACAATCTTTTTATTCAAGTTGACCGATTTTGCACAGGCATTAAATACGTGACTGTCCGTGTTGGAAAATGAAAATTAAAAGGTTACGTCTCTAATGGTATCATTAAATCTAAACCGTACAGAAAAACTGGTACGTGCCTGTTTAACATAGAATCGTAGTTTCTGGACGTACATGTTTTTGTTGCTGTATCGTTCCAACCAAGGTAGCTAGTCCGGCTGGGGTTTTAAACAGACAATGTGTTATCGTGTCAAACGTTTTACGTGACTACTAATATTAGATTAAATCCAGACCATATATTTTAGATCTAACTATTAAAATTAATTAAGGGGATGTGGCTTAACGTGGTGGCTCTATTAACTAACTCATTTTGCTTTTAGTATATAATAGATACTGAAAGTATACATTTGGGAAACAAGAATGTGTACCTGGGGCATCGTCGATTTCTTCCGAACAGTCATACCGTAAGAAAGAAAGGCAAGCATTTCAACGGTGAGGCAGATCGCGGAAGAAGCCTAACCTCCCTGGTTGTGATGTTTTATATGACATGGTCAAGGATTTAGAAGTAATATTTCGAAAGGGTCCTGGCAGTCTATCTGTTCCGAATGACGCTGACAACCCTGTACCCATGTGGAAGAAGAAATCTATATTTTAGGAGCTACCCTATTGGAAAGTCCTAGAGGTCCGGTCTTCAATCGACGTGATGCACGTGACGAAGAATCTTTGCGTGAACCTGCTGCCTGAGCAGTATCAAGGTCCCAGCTGGCTTCTCGTCAAATATAAAGGGAATAATAAATATGGCAGAGAAAAAATTCCAGAACCTGAAGTCTCATGATTGCCACGTGATTATGACGCAGTTGCTTCCGGTTGCATTGAGGGGGCTTCTACCGGAAAATGTTCGAGTACCCATTGTGAAGCTATGTGCATTACTCAATGCAATATCTCAGAAGGTCATCGATCCAGTAACTCTACCAAGTTTACAGAAGGCTGTGGTCCAATGTCTTGTCAGCTTCGAGTTGGTGTTCCCCCCATCATTCTTCAATATTATGTCGCATCTCCTGGTTCACCTAGTCGACGAGATTGCCATTCTCGGTCTTGTATTTCTACACAATATGTTCCCCTTCGAGAGGTTCATGGGAGTCTTGAAAAATATGTTCATAACCGTGCTAGGCCAGAAGGAAGCATCTCAAAGGGCTATGGAACAAAGGAGGTCATTGAGTTCTGTGTTGACTTTATTCCTGACCTTAAGCCGATTGGTGTTCCTGAATCGCGGTATGAGGAGAGACTGAGTGGAAAAGGCACGCTAGGAAAGAAAGCACTGATATGTAGGGACGGGCATTCTTTAACTCAAGCACACTACACAGTTCTACAAAGTTCCACCTTCGTGGCTCCGTATATCGAGGAACACAAGAATTATGTACGCTCCAAGAACCCGGGGAAGGCTGACTCCTGGATTAAAGAAAAACACATGGAGACTTTCGGCAGTTGGTTGTGATTACAGCTCATGAATGACACCACTGTCGGAGATCAGCTCTACTTGTTGGCTGCGTCACCATCTTCGACTGTATTGAATTTCCAAGGGTACGAGATAAATGGGAATACATTTTACACGATCGCCCAAGACAAAAAGAGCACCAACCAAAACAGTGGTGTCCGCTTTGATGCAACAGATGAGAATGGGCAAAAGGACACATATTATGGTTACATAGAGGAGATATGGGAACTTGACTATGGACCTACTTTTAAGGTCCCTTTGTTTCGGTGCAGTTGGGTCAACATGAATGGAGAAGGGGTAAAGGTAGACCAGCTGTACGGAATGGCAACAGTGGATCTCAAGAATCTTGGTGACAGGGATGAACCATTCGTCCTAGCCAATGATGTGGCTCAGGTTTTCTATGTGAAGAACATGTCCTCCAGACCGAAAAAAAGAAAAATAAGCAAACGAATACATCAGACGATGAGCCAAAGCGTCACATAGTTCTTTCAGGGAAAAGAAACATCGTGAGAGTCGAGGACAAGACAGACATGTCAGCAGATTATGATAAGTTTGATGAAATTCCGCCCTTCACAGTGAAAACTGACCCAAGCATCCCGTTAAATAATGAAGATGCTCCATGGTTACGGCCGAAGCGATCATAGGCAAGGGACAGACGCGAAGAAGGGTTCATGGCTTTTATGTAAATCAATGTAATGTATTAAACCTTTATGTGTTGTGTAGTAATGTATTAAACCTTTATGTGGTGAAAACCATAATACATAGCTCGGGTCCATTTTTATTTAACCATAATACATCACGAATAATATCACTAACTTTTGCCGGGTCCTAAGCCACGGGGTGCTGAGCGGCCAGCGCTGCGCACCCAAAGAGCAGGAACCATCACAGGGTCAATACTCACGTGAGAAGGATCCCTATGAAGAACCATCCATCCACTGTTATACACCGCTGGCGTATCCAACATAAACACATAGCGATTGACGTGCTCGTCCTCCTCCCTGATACGGCGACGTACCATCTCCTCGGGGGCCGGCTCCCTCTGCACCGAGTGTGGCCCACGCGACTTCCACCAAACAAGATCCGGGTCGATGACGTCACCCGGATTCCTCACCAAGCGACGCGTCCCGGAAGATACCACCTCCCAGTGCCAGCCCGGCGGAGCCCAGTCCCGGACATCGCCCTCGCATCCAACAGGCCGGACATCGTCGCCGAGATCTGAAAAAATGATTGGGGAATTTGATCAAACACCTAAGGTGCATGCAACCTAGGTAGGGGAGGGAGAGGGCAGCACCTTGGGGAGGGGACGGAGGGCGGTGTGGAGCCTCCTTATATATAAGCACACGCCCACCCGATCAGCGCGCCCACTTGGTAAAAACACGCCCAAAACACACGGTTTCCCCGTCATATAGCCCAACGGTGGCTCGTGAGTGACTCCATATCAAATGCACCGTTGGGCTGTATGACGGGAATCCGAATGCTTTGTATACCAAAATGCTTTGTTTACGAAATGAACTACAATGAGTAAAGAGTGAGTGCCAAACATGTCCGAGAGGTGGGCTATATATAGGGTCGTGGCCCCTTTAGTCCCGGGTGGTATCACGGCCCGGGACTAGAAACACACCCCTGATCCAACGGCTCACAAGCCCTCAAAAGAAACACACCCCTGATCCAACGGCTCGCAAGCGCTCGAAAGAAACACACGATCCGTGTGCTTCTTCCTTATTGGTTGGATTCCCTTTAGTCCCGGTTGGTGGCTCACAGAGTGATCCAACGGCTCAGAAGCCCTCAAAAGAAACACACCCCTGATCCAACGGCTCACAAGCGCTCGAAAGAAACACACGATCCGTGTGCTTCTTCCTTATTGGTGGGATTCCCTTTAGTCCCGGTTGGTGGCTCGAACAGGGACTAAAGGTCTGTTTCTTCCGCCTTATTTCTTACGTGTCCTACCCCAGCGCTGCCCTGGTCACGTACGTGTCCTACCCCAGCGCTGCCCTGGTCACATACATGTCCTACCCCAGATCTATATGTAGTATTGTCGCCGATGGGGTAAACCCTCAGCCACGAAGACATCGTATCCACGAGATGGATCCGCCACGCCCGCCGCAGCGCCTTCTGGACGAGGTCGAGCGTGCTCGGCAGAGCGCGCTTGGGCGCTACCGCGGGAGCCTATCCCGTCGTATGCCCACGAGCTCTCCACCAGGTGACGCCGCACCTCCACCAGCCGCCGCCGTCCCTCCCGACGAGGAGGAGGACAACGACGACGACTTTGACTGGAGCGACCATGGGGAAGAGGGCAGCGGGCCGCAGATGTAGGAGGCCATTGAAGCCTCCTTGCCGTCCATCCGCGACGACCGTGTTCAGCGAGCCAAGACTGCCTACCAGCTCAAGGCGAAGGAGGCTTCCCAGCTGGCTTGGGCATTGAAAGAATCATCCTCCATGGCTAGTGCCCTCCACCGCAAACGTGCGCGCGAGAACCAGGCGGCCAGGAACGGGGCTGGCTCCTCCGCCGTTCCCCCTAATGCTGTTAAGGATTACGACGAGAACAAGTCCATTTATGTACTAATGTAACTGTTAGTGATGTGTAATAATGTATTAAACCTTTTATGTCACTGTATGGGATGTTGTTAAGGATGTTTCTTAAAATAAAGAGATGATTATTACAAATAAGCCCCTTTAGTCCCGGTTGGTGGACTTTTTGTAGATGTTTATAAATTGCGCGGGAACAAATAAGCCATTTGACCCAAAACTTATACATGTTTATAGATGATTGAACTTTTTGTGAAGAAGTTTTTTGTAAACTATGTCAAAACTCAAGTTTATCATTTATCCTAGCAACTAGTACACATGAAAGTACTCCATGCCAAAGGATTTCATTTTTTGAGTATTTTTTCACTTTCTTTGATTTTTTTTTAAAACGGTCAAAATGGCCGCCGTTACTATTCATTGTAAGGGGTCGAATTATCCAAAACTATTGACGGTTCTGTGATATAACCACTACTTGTGCACCTTAAAAACATTTTTGAAAAATTTCAGAGCAAACTATCACACACTTGTAGTTCAAATTTGAATTACTTTCGAAAAATAGGCATAAAATCGTTTAAGTAGGCGAAATTAGCTAGAAACCGAGAAAATTACAAATATTTGTGGATTATCCATGAAATATGGTCTACTTTGTGTGATAATTGGATGGGTGCCATTTTGCACCATATTTGTTGTAGTTGCTTCACAAAAAATGTCATTTTTGACAATCAAAAAACAAAAAACGATATTTAGATAAGTAATTTGAAAAACCTCAGTTCTGCAACATTGTTTGTCGTACCAAGATACAGCTATGTGTCAAATATGGGCACATTTTGACAAACTATGACACGGGGATGACCATAACGAGGCCATTTGACCCGAAAGTTATACATGTCTATAGATGATTGACCTTTTTGTGAAGAAGTTTTTTGTAAACTATGTCAAAACTCAAGTTTATCATTTATCCTAGCAACTAGTACACATGAAAGTACTCCATGCCAAAGGATTTCATTTTTTGAGTATTTTTTCACTTTCTTTGACTTTTTTAAAAAAGGTCAAAATGGCCGCCGTTACTATTCATTGTAAGGGGTCGAATTATCCAAAACTATCGACGGTTCTGTGATATAACCACTACTTGTGCACCTTAAAAACATTTTTGAAAAAATTTCAAAGCAAACTATCACACACTTGTAGTTCAAATTTGAATTATTTTCGAAAAATAGGCATAAAGTCGTTTAAGTAGGCGAAATTAGCTAGAAACCGAGAAAATTACCAATATTTGTGGATTATCCATAAAATATGGTCTACTTTGTTGATAATTGGATGGGTGCCATTTTGCACCATATTTGTTGTAGTTGCTTCACAAAAATGTCATTTTTGACAATCGAAAAACAAAAAACGATATTTAGATAAGTAATTTGAAAAAATAGAAAATGGTTTTGGATTATTTATTCAAATTTAAACACTTTTCATGTTGAAAGTATTTTCAGATTCAAAACCATTTGAAATTCATATTCAAACACCAAAATAAGAAAAAGAAAAAAAAGGCGGGAACAACATTTCAGAACTGAAAAGTTCGAAATAATTTTGAAAATGGACTCTTTGGTCCCGGTTTATACAAAGAACCGGGACTAATGAGTCCATGGACGCGCGAGCAAATCTGGCATTAATTTGCCAGGGCATTGGTCCCGGTTCATGGCAGCAACCGGGACCAATGACCCCTATTATAACTGCCTGCGCCCTTTCTTCTTCCCCATTCCACCCAAATCGCTCAAATCGACTAAGGACAGAGAGAAGCGCAATGCGGAGCGAAACTACGCCGGTAGGCTGCCCGACTCCGCGCCCCACGCCGCCGCGCCCCACCGCCGTCGTCGACGTCCGCGCCCTCCACGGCCGCGCCCCCACGCACCGGCCTCCTCCACGCGGCCTCCTCCACGCGCCGGCCCTCCTCCACGTGCCGCCCTAGCTCCTCCACGCGCGGCCGCGCCCTCCTCCACGCGCCGGCCTCCTCCACGGCCGCGCCCCCGCTCGCGCCGCGCCCTCCACGCCCTCGACGGCCGCGGAGGTAGCGCATTTTTGTACTTTTTATTTGTTCATCAAAATGTTGTACAAATTGATATGAATTGGACTGTTTGGACTGTTTGAACATGTCTGTATTTCAGCGTCAATATTTGATTGAATTTGTGTTAGGAAAATTTGTGGCCCGATACGAGTTTACGAGTTTACGATACTAGTTTACGGGTTTACGAGTTTACGATACTAGTTTACGGGTTTACGAGTTTACGAGTTTACGATACTAGTTCATGTGGTCCGATACGAGTTTACGAGTTTACGATACGAGTTTACGATACGAGTTTATGATACGAGTTTACGAGTTTACGATACGAGTTTACGAGTTTACGATACTAGTTTACGGGTTTACTAGTTTACGAGTTTACGATACTAGTTCCGACCTATACGAGTTTACGATACTAGTTTACGAGTTTACGATACTAGTTCCGACCTATACGAGTTTACGATACTAGTTCATGTGGTCCGATACGAGTTTACGATACTAGTTTACGAGTTTACGATACTAGTTCCGACCTATACGATACTACTTAGTTCCGACCTTTACGAGTTTACGATACTAGTTCATGTGGTCCGATACGAGTTTACGAGTTTACGATACACCTAAAATAGCTTGTTTAAGAATATTTAAAGTGTTAGCAAAATGTATGTGTTAGCAAAATTAGCAAATTAAGGTGTTAGCAAAATTAGCAAATTTACCTTTGTATTCACATTTGCATTCACATATCTGATTCACATTTTTGTGGGTAGATGTATCTTGACATATGGAACAAGTTACCCAACTAAAGTTTTGTGCATTGTTCTTAATTTGCAGAAACTATGGAACGAGACGAAAATCAGGAAAACATCCTCGAGGATATAATCCGCGGGCCGGAAGATGTTGGCGATGTCACCTCACAGTTTCTGAACAACTCCGGTGAGGGAGATGAGTCTCTCAACCGCAGAGACGGCTCTGGTGTGGTAGAACCCGACGGCTGGGGTGAGGGAGAAGTCGGCGAGGGAGAAGCCGACGAGGGAGAAGCCGAAGGCTCCGGTGGAACATTAAATGTTGCAAACTCCGGCGAGGTGCATATATAAATTAATTAATTAAGCCTCTGCTGTCTATATACATATATTAACGCTCTTTCTTCTTTTAGCCCTCCGGATCGAGCAAATCTTTTGTAAGGACAAAACGAGGCCCAGCCAAAAAGTTGGGTGATCAAGAAAGGTACAGGATCGAAAAAGTCGCTGAAGACGGCACACCGACTGCTGCCCCAGATGTTGCAAAAAAAATGGTAAAGCAATGTGGAGTTCTTGTTAGGGACTACATCCCGATCACCGTTCGAGAATGGCATTAGCCAAAGGAGGGAGGAGTAAGATATGTCGGCGAGGTGGGCAAAGAAAGACTTTGGAGAAAGCTCATGCTTAATTTCACCCTGCCGGCGCCAGAGGTGTATCTAGATGAGGAGGATCCAAATGAGGCAGAAAAGATTGCCCGGCAAAACATGGAGCAAAAAGTCAAGGAGTGGGCTTTTAAGAAGATGGCCGAGCTATTCAAGAACTGGAAGAAAAGATTGAACAACGAGTTTGTCAGAAAAATAAGACTCCGGACTTCGATAAAGGGTATGAGAAGATAAAGGACGACTGGGAAGAATTTGTGCTGTACAAAAAATCGGATGAAGCTCAGGAAAAGTCTGCAAAAAATAAGGCAAATGCTGCTAAAAAGATCTACCACCATACTATGGGGCCTGGTGGCTACGCCTTTAGCATGCCTAAGTGGGAGAAACTTGAGGCGGACCTGCTGGCTAAAGGGATCACTCCAGAGCCACTCGCATGGATCGAACGGGCAAGAAATTGGTTTTACGGGCATGGGGGCACGTTGGACGCAGAAGGGAAGTGCATATATAACAGAACATACAAAGATAAGCCCCTACTACCCATTGAAGGCATTAGAAATGCAGTAAAGGATGTTGAAGAGGGACGGTTCGTTCCCGATAGAGAGGATGACGAGCTCACACACGCCATTGAGAATGAGGAACACGACGGACGAACACGAGGCGTACCAGGCTCCAAGCCCAAGACAATTGCGATTCCCAAGGACAGGAAGAAATTTCCTGATAGAAGCCATCAGAGGAGAAAGGAAAGGGAGGCAATGGAAGCACGCGCTGCTGCAGACCGGCTGCGTAATATAGAAGAAGAATTAAAGCGGCAGAAGGATCAAATTGCCGCACTTAGCCAGCATGGTACTAGCGGCCAATCTCAGCGGCACATGGTAGAAGCTGCATGCGATGGTACCGGCGGCCCATCGAATCGGAAAAGCAGCGTGGCTTCCACGGAGCTCCAGGATGGTACTGATGATGCACTGACGGTGGCTCCTCTTCGTCGCTATCCAGTGGATGATATCACGGAGAGCACACCTTGTGAGCTACATGTGAAAGTTTATAACTTAACCATGAAGGTGGCGGTCGGCTATGCCGTACCAATTGGACCTAATACAACTTACCATTTCTCTCCGGTTCCACATGGCTACGCCGTTGTCGGGGTGGATGAAGTGATGAAAGATTTTGAGGAGCTGAAGCTGGAACACCCTGCAGGTGAAGATGGGGAGGTGCTTGAACTTGGAGAAGCCAAAAAGCGACCATTCTATGGCCAAAGGAATTCATCGTGCTTCCAAACTGGCAGCCAAGGCCATCGACTCCTCACCAGTCTCCAGCGCAACAGTCTTCTTCACCGCCTCAGCAGTCTCCAGCGCAACAGTCCTCTTCACCGACTCACCAGTCTCCAGCGCAGCCGTCTCCGCCGCCGCGTCAGCCGTCTCCGCCCACCGCTGGTACTATGAGGGGTAAGCGATCACCGAAACGTAAAAGGTCGCCCCTCCCAAAAGTACCTCATAAGAATCTTCCCATGAGACCTTATGACTATACGGTGGAGGAAAATGCCGCGATCGCAACTGCCCAACATAAAGAGTGGTTGGCTAGCCTGAAGAAGCCGAAAGCGGCAGAGTTCCCCTCCACCCCAGAAGAAAAAGCCGCCGTCTTCAAAATGCTGAAGACCCTTGAACAACCCCCGCCAAGGCTGACACCAGACTATGACCGCCAGATTCGCAAGTCGGTTCAGGCAAATAAGGAGCGGTCGAAGAGTAGTAGTGCAAGCGGGAAATCAGTTCCCCAGCTCGGAGAACAGAAAAACCAGTCGTGCCCCCGCTCAAAGTGTTTTCCAAGACCGAGGAGGGGTCGAGCACAGGTGCAGTCCACGTCGATCCTGAGTTTGTTGCAATCTACGGAGAAGCGGCCGCTGCTCAGGGCATGTCTATTTTGGACTACTTAGCGCAATTAGAAGTGTTCCAGGAAGTAGCGTACACTTACCGGCACGGGCATAATCTCGTCAAACCTGAGCTAGTCAACGGTCTACCAACAAAAATGCGAAGATTGCATAAGTGGTACATGCGAGCCTGTGAGGAAGGAGAAAACTGGATCTACGTGGCCTATAGAAACGAGCATTACGGGCATGGAAATGTCGTGGTAATGATTGAATTTTCTGAATTATTTCAGTTATACCAACAAGACGTCATCGACAAAGCTATCCTCAGTGCCTATTGTCTGTAAGTATTATTTCTGTAATTAAGTCTCTAGCTAGCTCAGCTCGTTCATTGCATGTATAATCTTACTCATCACTATATTAATTATGCAGAATAAAGATTCTCCAATGCAAAAGAGGACAAATCTATGACATTGGGTTCATTGACCCATATTACATTCATCAACTATCTCTCCAACGTCATTACAACGACACAGAGGATAACTTGGTAAGGGCGTTAAGGTTTAACAAAACCAAAAGGGAAATACTATTTCCTTACAACTACATGTGAGTGTTACTGTCTTGTACACATTCTATTTCGCTTACTCGATGTTAAGTGTATAATTGATGACTTATGCGTGCGCAGCTTCCACTTTATTCTGCTAATCATTAAACATGAAAAAGGAGTAGTACTTGTCATGGACTCGAAACGTAAACCCCTTGAGGAGTGGGCGGACATGCAGGAATGCCTCCAAGGGTAATTTCAATCATTATGGCACTATATCGGCAACTTTCGGTTCATTCCCTAGTAGCAAGCAATTGATATATAACTCCTTTATTTATTTTCTTTGCCGGACAGGGCTTGGAAACAGTTCACCGCCAAGGCTAGGGGTATTTGGGCGCCGGAGCTTACATTTGAACAAATAAGTGTAAGTTATCATGCTTGATTATTATTCCGCGCATCTCTTTGATTTTAGTTTCAATACCATTATCATGCTTGATTATTATTTTGATTGAACTCTGTTCTCGTAAAGTGCTTGAGGCAGGAACATGGGAATAATTTATGTGGATACTACGTTTGCGAGTTCATTCGCCAGACGACCCAAGAGCGATCCAGGAGCCGGTTCTTAGAACAACTTGAAGTACGTAAACAATATTCACAATTTTAGTTTATTGCCATCAATTGTGTTTAGTTTCATTCATATATATTGACCCCTTCTTTAAATTAGATCGAATGGCTGCGGGACGGTCTTCTACCACAAGATCGCGTTCGAGCAATTCAAGAGGAAATTGCGGAATTCTTAGATGCAGAGGTCCAAGATACGAAGGGAGAATACTATGTGCCGGTTCAAATGCGAGTGTGAAAGAGATGTATATATGCATGAAACTCGTGTGTACATTTAATATGTTCGACCAAGCACGACGAATGAGTTGTGCGTAATATATTCATGACGATGATGTGTAATAGTGGTTCCTTCATTGTTGTATGTAGTACCATCGAATTGAGTGCGAGATGGAGAGCCGACGAGTAGTACCTGCACAGAAATATCGAAGCTTGGCCTCGATATGCCGGCGAGTGAGAGATGGAGAGCACGTCGGCGATGCGAAGAAGGGGGAGACAACGGAGGCACCGGCGAGAGGGAGAGGGGGCACCGGCGAGAGGGGAGGTGGCCCAAATAGACCCTAAACCCTAAATACAAAAAAAAACACTCATTGGTCCCAGTTCGTAATACGAACCGGGACCAATGAGTCTCCCCCCCACGCCCAGCCAGAACTGGCCACGTGGACACCCATTGGTCCCGGTTCGTGGCCCAACCGGGACTAGCATTAGTCCCGATTGGCCAGTCCCGGTTGGGCAACCGGGACTGATAGCCCAGCCGAACCGGGACCACATGCCCTTTTTCTACTAGTGAATCTCGCAAGTACATGATAACCCCAGTCCCAGTTTAACCGGGAAAACATCGTTATTGGAGATAAATGTTTTCTGAAACTTTCAGATTAAAAAAAATCTTTGAAGACGTGATAATTGCATTGTTTTCAAAAACGATGATAACCCCCGGCCTCTGTTTTGATTGATGCACATGACCATATATCATTAAAAGCCAGCAAGCGAGACATCGAAACCAAACAAAGACTGACCCGCGAAAAACCTAATTCCTCGTGACAATAGTTTCATTGGCCTAACACTAAACATATGGTAAAAGAACGAAACGTGCAAAAAGTAAACACCTCTTAGGACAAACCTTCGAGAAGGGATCGCTGCACATGCGTCAATAATGACGAGTCCAACCATAGGCCGATCATGAGCCCCTCAAAGCTAATCTTCGAGCCACCATCTTCAATAAAAGCACAAAAGCATGCGTGCATCGACATTCGCTGATCAACAATCTTGTATTTCCACCGGAGTGAGCATACTCGTCATCAAAGCAACCTCTACCATCACCACTTGACTGGCTAATCACATCTCGCTAGCCAGGTACCACCAGAGGATATAGTGGAACCCACGACATCCCATAGCATCTCGTTTCAAGTCACTGTAGGACCACCTTGGGTCCCACGCATGACTTACGCCAAGAGAGTAACATCCATTCTTGACACCTCTGCATGAAATTGTCGTGCGTAGAACCTGTCGGAAACAAACATGAATTTGCGTCTCTGCAAGAGACACCGAGCCATGCGTAGCAACTGCGGAGCCAGATCCAAACTTATCTTTTATGTGAGTCGTACGGTGTAATCTCGAATCTTTTCAACTCAATCTCCAGTCGTGGTGGGAAAAAATCCTTCCACCACACCAGCACGATTTTTTTAAACCGTTTGCTGTGAGGAAGTTTGAACATGCTCTTCAGCGACTTGAATCTTTCGACAACCGCATTGACAAATGTTCCAGGGTCATTTTGTAGTCATATGTAACTTTCCGTGGATTTTTGTATGACAAGTTGACTTGTGGTCTGTCCCTATATATATACACACGGCTAGCTGCAACAACATCCAACACAACTAGCAACTCTATTCTCTCCTCCAAAACTACCTATCACAGGAATTGATCGAAGTCTAGTAGTGCGTGTACGATGAAGGACATGTCAGTGATGCAGCTTGTTCCCTGCTTTCTGTTCGTAGCGATCATATGCGCCTGGCCGACCACCTTGGCGGCCAGCGCCGCCTTGCGCGCCGACCTCAGGCACGTCGACAGCGGACGCGGCTTCACCAAGCTCGAGCTGCTCCGACGGATGGCTGCTCGGTCGACCGCACGCGCGGCCAGCCTGTATTCTTCATCCGCCCGCTCTCAGGGGGTGACCGCGCCTGTTTCCCCGGGCGGCACCCCAGTGGGTGAGTACAACATGCACTTGGGTATCGGCACGCCGAGCCCGCAGCCGGTGGTGGCGACGCTGGACACAGGCAGCGACCTCATCTGGACGCAGTGCTCCTGCATCGTCTGCTTCGACCAGCCATTTCCAGTCCTCGACCCCTCCGCCTCCCGCACCTTCGACACCGTGTCATGCTCCGACCCTCTCTGCGAGCACGGGGAGCTCCCAGTCTCTGGGTGCACAGTCAAGCAAGACATGTGCCTCTACATCTACCGCTACGCTGACCAATCGTCCACGTTTGGCACCATCGCCCAGGACACCTTCACCTTCAAGGCTCCCGACGGCACGGATGTCGCCGTGCCGAACCTTCGCTTTGGATGTGGCCAGATCAACCTTCTAACCGTCAGAACTAATGAAACCGGCATCGCCGGCTTCGGCCGCGGGCCGCTGTCTCTGCCTTCGCAGCTCAATGTTAGCAGGTTCTCGCATTGCTTCACGACCATTGCCGAGGGCATGGCCAGCCCGGTGTTCCTGGGCACGCCGGACAACCTCGAAGCTCATGCCACGGGGCCAATCCAAGCCACCCCGTTCGTGCAAAACCCTGCATCGACGGCACCGTCGACACTCTACTACCTCTCGCTCAAAGGGATCACTGTCGGTAAGACATGGCTGCCGTTCAACGCCTCGCTGTTCGCACTCAACGACACCGGCTCCGGCGGGACGATCATCGACTCCGGCACGGGTGTCACGAGCTTTCCCCAGGCCGTGTTCGAGAGCCTCCAGGAGGCGTTTGTGTCGCAGGTGCCGCTGCCCGTCGCCAACAACACCGACGGTTACCTGTGCTTCACCATCTCGCCGGCAGTGGACCCGAAGAAAGTGGCCGTGCCGAAGCTGATCTTCCACCTGGAGGGCGCGGACTGGGACCTTCCGCGGGAGAACTACATGCTGGATGTCGAAGACGCCGACGGCACCGGCGGCGCTCTACTGTGTGTGGTGATCGGTTCGTCGGGAGAGAGCAACACGACGATGATAGGCAAGTTCCAGCAGCAGAACATGCACATCGTCTACGACCTGGACGCCAATAAGTTGATGTTCGTGCCCGCGCGCTGCGACCAGCTGTGACTGTCTAGTCCCGACATATATCTCTCTCTGTTTTCCCGCGTCTAAGTTGTTTTTTGTATCGTGTGATCGTGTCATGCGCGTGCTTATTATGTGCACAGCATTAAGTTGCATGGAACCAACGGTGAGTCTGTTCACGTTGTGGTCGAGTCCGAGTCGTATGTTGTCACTCACACTGTATGCTTTTTTTTGAACAGGACTCACACTGTATGTACTGTACTTTGGTGGTTCCAGTGAATAAGTCGTACTCCCTCCGTCCCAAAATAAGTGTCTCAGAGTTGTCCAAAAATGAATGTATCTATACTTGTTTCATGTCTAGATACATCCACTTTTTGACAAATCTAAGACAGTTATTTTAGGACGGAGGGAGTATAAATTTAATAAAAGTTAAAACTAGCTTACTAAGTTTCACCAAACATATAGAAGAAAATATCAACATCTACAATATAAGATGAAAATATGTTTTGTGATGAATCTATTAATATTGACTTGGTATCGTAACTGTGAATACTTTTCTTATAACTACAGTCTTACAAAAGGCCGCCGGCCGAAAGAAAGAGAATGACACACAAAGCATGACCTAGCCTGAAAAACCACTATACAGATGTCACAAGAATGATTAAGATCAAGGCCACCTATGCGCCACTAACCAAACTCCAGAGTAAGACGACCAGAACTAGCTAGTTCCCATTGTTTTGCTTCTTGTTTAATCAGCTCGGTTAGGGTGTTCATTGGCGTGTAAACTTTGTCGAAAACCCTGCTATTCCCTCTCGCCAAACCGTCCATACGATCAGAATGACCAAGGAGTCGAGCATGCTCCTAGTCTTTCCATTAATCGATCCCCTGGCCTGCACCCACCACTCTTTTAGGTTGGCTTGAGTAGAAGGGACCAGATTTTGGAGATTTGTCCAATTCAGTAAATGCCCCCAAATTAAATTCACGACCGCGCATCCCATGAAAATATGCTGAACATTTTCCTCTGATGAGTTGGCAAAAGAGCATTTTTCGTTGTGTGGGAGGCCCCTCTTAGCCAACCGATCAGCTGTCCAAACTCTTCCTCGAATGATCAACCACATTGTTACTTTGCATTTTGTAGGTGTCCATGTTTTTCATATCGCTTCAGCCACTTCACTAGAAATCTTTGCCTTAAAGTGGGCTTGATAAATTGATTTTGTGGTTAAAGCTCCTTTTGGATCCCACGACCAGCTCCATTTATCTTCAACGTGCGGTAGTAATTGGATCTCCTGACATTCTTCCCAAATAGCCAGAACCTGCATGAAAGTGTTGATCGAAATAGGGTTTTTTATATCTTCAATCCAATTACCGTTATGGAGGGCTTGAGCGACCGTCCTCCTGGCCTTGATCTCCGGATGAATTAACTCATATACATTCGGCGCAACTTCCTCTATTGTTTTACCACCGTGTGGTCGAGTCCGAGTCTTATGTTATCAACTTGTCACTCACACTGTATGTACTTTGGTGCTTCCAATGAAAGTCGTATAAATATAGTAAATGTTAAAGCTAGCTTACTAAGTTTCACCAAATATATATAAGAAAATATCAACATCTACAATATTAGATGAAAATATGTTTTGTGTTGAATCTATTAAAATTGACTTGGTATCGTCGTAGCTGTGAATATTTTTGTCTGTAACTTTTGTCAAACTTAGATGCCGCCTTATTCGCGAGAACGTAGGGAGATTAAAAAACCATAAAAATATATATAATTCAAAAAATTCAAATTTAAAAGTTCTTGTTCCATGGATTTTTGTACATAGATCTGAATTAGTTGGATATTTTCGCTCAGAAATTGGTCAAAACTAACCATGAAATCAGAAAATCATCAACCAGATGCTCTCTATAGATCGAATCGTATATTTAAAAACCAGTCAGGCTTCGTTAGGCTCTAGCATATATACCCACTCTTTTCCATGCAAAAGCTCAGTTAGATTGTTATTATACTTCGATGGATCAACTATAAAAAGAGAAAAACATGTTTGGATGCAGCTCATGTGCAGGCAGGCGTGTGCTACAAGCCAGGACGAAGGCCAACTAAAGTGGACCAGTGGATCGACCAGTGCCTACATGCCTTCGCTCGCCTTCTGTGGTGGATGAACAAAAGATGCCTAGTAAATGACGCAAAATCACCACAATTGGGGCAGTCGCGCCAGAAAACCATCACATTTGACCAAAATGACAAGAACGACCACACATTGGGCAGATTGTTGACACATGCACAGATTCTTACGTTTAGCGTGTTTAAACCGTTCGTTCCGGGGCCATTGTCAGATCTAAGTGGCAAAAATAGACGGAACAAATGCACCAAAATTTCACACCGTCCAAAATAGACATAGGGTACACCAGTGGGCGTGGGACCCACATGTCAGATCTATCTTCTACACCTGGATCCCCTCCTCAAGTCCCAGATGGCGGGGATGCGCTGCCTGCTCCAGGGCAAAAGTCTTTTATCGAAAGAAAAACTTACCATTCCCTCGTGATTGCATGAATCTGAATGTTCAGATCAAGTGTCTCTTTCTTGACAGTCGTGTATATTCGGAAATGAAAACCATTTTCCACAAATGATACAGGGTTTCGTGACTACAAAAGCTGAGATCGGCCGAGGTATAAAAAGCATTTCTCCTTCTTTATTTAATTAGCACACATGTACGTACACAAAACAGGTTAACAAGCCTGTTTGTTGTGCTCGTGTTTACCTAGAAGGCTAGAACCAAGCAGTACTCAGTACGTAGATAGAACTGTACACACGCATCGGCGCATGCACATGCATGTGATTCAGTCACAATGAATCGCAGCTCGCGGGTGCGAAGACCATCTTATTGGCCTCCAGGTCGTAGACGATGTGCATGTTCTGCTGCTGGAAGTTGCCTATGATCGTCGTGTTGGTCTCTCCCGATGAACCGATCACCACGCACAGTAGGGGCCGCTGTCGTCCGCAACATCTAGCACGTAGCTCTCCCTCGGAAGGTCCCAGTCGGCGCCCTCCAGGTGGAGGATCAGCTTCGGCATGGTCACGTTCTTCGGGTCCGCTGCCCCCGCTGTGGAGAAGCATAACATGCCAGGGGCCTCCGAGAAGTTGGCGACGGGCAGGGGCACCTGTGACACGAAAGCCTCCTGGAGGCTCTGCCACACAGCCTGCGGGAATGAGGTGATGCCCGTGCCGGAGTCGATGATCGTCCCGCCGGAGCCGTCGGCCTTGGGTGAGAACACCGACGCGTCGATCGGCAGCAGAGTCTTGCCGACGGTGATGCCTTGGAGCGAAAGGTAGTACCACGAGCTGCTCCCGCCCGCAGGGTTTGGTGCGAATGGGGTGGATTGGAGGTTGGCTCCGAGGTTGTCCGGCGTGCCCAGGTACACCGTGGTGCTCCCGGGCTCTACTATGGTCGTGAAGCAATACGAGAACATGCTGATATTGAGCTGCGACGGCAGCGACAGGGCCCGCGGCCGAAGCCAGCGATGCCGGACTCGTTCGACTTGAAGATGCCGCTGTTGTTTCTGCCACAGCCAAAACGGATGCTGGGTACGGTGACGTCCGTGTCCGAGCCGCTGAAGGTGAAGGTGTCCTCGATGATCTGTCCTATCGTGATCGATTTGTCGCCGTAGATGTAGCCGTAGAGGCACAGGTTCTCCTTGACGCTGCACCCATTGGCCGGGAGCCCCCCCTGCGCGCTGCAGATAGGGTCGCTGCATGAAACGTTAGCGGAGGTGGCGGAGGTGGAGGGGTCGAGAACCGGGAAGGGCTGCTCAAAGCAGGCCGTGCAAGCGCACTGCGTCCAGATAAGGTCGCTGCCGGTGTCCAGCGTCAGCGCCACGGGCTGCGGGCTTGGCGTGCCGATGCCAAAGTGGATGAGGTATTCGGAATCGGCATCCTTTTTCCCGGTGGTTCCGCGGGCCACAGGCGCGGTGGCCGCCTGAGCGCTGGCGCCGAGGCTGGCCGCTCGTGCCGTCGACCGAGCAACCATCCGGCTGAGCAGCTCGCGCTTGGTGAACCCGCGGCCGCTGTCGACATGCGTCAGGTCAGCGCGCAGGATCGCCGAGGTGGTTGGCCCGGCGAACAAGATCGCTAGGAAGAGAAAGCAGCCTAGCATCACTAATAGGTCCTTCATTGTGCACAGATTGCTGGACTTCAATTATGTTCGTGGAGAGAAGTGAGGTTCTTGTTGTGTTGGAAATTCTAGCAGCCCCGTGGGTTTATATACAGGTAGGGACAAGTCCACTTGGCAAATTAATACACCCACGAAAATGTATTTATTTGAAACCGGCCAATAGTTTTGCTCCATTCACTAAATAGGGAGAAGGTTTAACAAAATACAAATGGCGCCCGTACCCTCGACGAGGTTTAACCCAAAGATAGTAGAACTGCTGCAAGCTAAGACTCGGAGAGGTGTAGATAGTTCTTATCCAACTATTGCCATCAAATCATGGAGCATGCCAAAACTTAGCCATCCTCTATACCAAAATTTACAAGACTTTTCAATTACCGCCGTTGAAAGATTCAAGGTGCTGGAGCACATGTGCATACTCACTTACGACACCTAGTGCTGACTGCTGACGCCCTTGTGTTGACACGTTCGACATCGTCACCATGGTGTTTACACCGTGGTACACAAATTTACACGTCTACATAATTGGCTTAAATTTCCAATATTATCTCTCAAAATACGTAGTGTAAACGCATGATCTCTTACTTTATCTGCAGTGAGACGCATTCGTATGGAGCCACTAGCATTTGAATAATTTTAAATCAAAGAAGTGGTAATATTAGGGGTCGGCACGTGCTAAAAAGAAATCCACGTCAGGCTGCTAGAACATTCAATAGTAAAGAAACACGCAGATTTTTGTATTTGAAGTTTTAGGTTTAATATTGTGTTGGCCGGGTCTTAAATTGAGACCACCTGATTCTGATACCATATTAAATCTATGTGTTTGTCAACTAAATCAAAAATCCGAACTAGTGAAAAAGAGGCTAGTTTATATATTTTAGCACCCCTTAGGTATTTACACCGTGCACACCAGTTTGCACGTCTATACCCTTTCCCCACAAGTACATGAGTCTCTAAACGCGTCTCATGAAATTCGCAGTGTAAACGCATACTCTTGCACAGTATTCATTGCGAGACATAGTCCTGCGCAACAACTAGAATTTAGATATTTTGAATAGTGAAGTGGTAATACTCGGCTATTATTAGAGTAGAGGGCTATCAATATAAAGTTCTTCAATTTTGAAAAAAAAAACAAATCAATATATACTTCTTCAAAACTTTTCTATATGCCATCCATGTCAACACAAGGTTAAGAAATAACCGTTGAAAGCATAGTTTAAATCATCGGACCAGTAAGTTTCTGTTACAAGTTGAGGAAGAGATTAGTTGAAGCATTCCACTTTTTTAACCCTAGTCTCTTTCAGCTACAAGTTCATCGAGAGATCAACGATTGAATAGGGCACATTAATTGATTATTTGGGGATATTCGGTTTGTGCCACTAAATTTCTCACAACTACAAAGCTTTGGTGACGCGTGAGAACTAATCCAAAGCGTTGGATTCCTTCCAGTCCTTGAGATTATCTCACGCCTACAACATGCTGATCGAGCCACGTCGTCAGCCGCTGATGTCAGCATGCTAATCCTGATTTAGGACTTAGGAGGTGACGGCCTGGACCTCGGCCTGCCGCTGATGCCAGCGTAGTGTTTAGATAGTAGGTGTACTCCGTAGTTGTTTACAACTTGCACACCAATTTGCACATCTACACCTTTTTTTTAAGCCGGAAAACGGCTACACAATTAGCTTAAAGTCTCTAAACGCATACTCCAGATAAAATTCACAATGTAAGCGCATACTCTTCACGGTACTCCCAGCGAGACATATTCCTACCGGCAACTAAAATGTAAATATTTTACCCAAATTCTACTGAGAGTGGACAATCGGGATAAACATTCAAAAATAAAAAAATAAACGTCTCGAATGATTTTCTCTGTACCATCATTGTAAATACGAGGTATAAAAGAACCATAGTATACAAAATTAGACCGGTGAGTGAACTGGTCGATGGACTAGGTCATAAGTTCTTCGATCAGACTGGCTCAGCACGGTTCAACAAAAACAACGAAACCATCAATTTGATGTGCATTTAAGCTAATGTATGTTGTACTTCGTCATTATTTCACCAAACGAGTTGGGTAAACCTGGTTCTGGGCTTTTTTCGTGACGTGCTTGAGTGTGAGGTCAACTGTTCGATTACCGTCACCTTGTTTCTACTCCTGTCGGACTACAGATCTATAGTTTTTAAACTTTCACAAAGGAAAAAAAAGAAATCTGCTTGGTTGAGGTCAACGGTTTGAAGTCCCTCTATCACTCCTCGTTCGAATTATTTTTAACAAAAAGGTGTTTTGGTCAAATAATAGCTGACAAGGTGTCGTTTCGGGTTGTTTCAATCATATCGCCGGTCGGGTCCTATATTCCCAACTAAGCACGAATAAACTTTGACGCGAACTTGAATAAAAAGATAGATTGAGGAAAAGGTTCTATGGACATTTTGCATTCTTTTTTCACTTTAATTGCTTTCTATTACAAAGTTAAGCAAGCGATCAATGGTGAACATGCTGAATTGATTTATTTTTTCAGCATAGTTGCTTTCCATATAAGTTTCTTCCATCTGTTACAGTTCTTCATATTATTTTGACCGTATTTCTACAAAACAGAAGTAAAACTAAACTTTGATTTGCCGATACAGCCGGTTTCACAACAACAATCAACAGGTATACATGTTGTAACCAGTTGGCACTTAGAATTATTCCAATAGGAACCAATGGAAGGTTCTTTATACTGGAGGTGATTTCTGTTCTACAGCCAACTCGGGGACTACGGTATTAGAGACGGTTTCTATATGTGAGCCGACAAGTGTTAAAGAGGTGAAACCAACTAGGGTCATCATTTTCACACATAATTTTGAAACGGCTTGCAATAGCATGGAGTATTAGCTAAACTTCACTACATGCCGAAGATGGGGCGGACCTAGAGAAAATATTTGGTGGGGGACACAACGATTGACATGGGCATTTATACTTTAAATTCTAAAATCCTAAATATGTATCTTGAAAAATAAAAAAAAGAGTGGGGACAGCTCTTTTTGGGTCCGCCACACTCTACCGAAGGAAAATTTGATTGAGGGCGGTAGTACAAATAGCAGGTTATGTACTAGTGGCACTACTTCATATACACCATTTGGTGAACTATGTTTGTTAACGGGATTTACCGGTTTTCCCCTTTGAATGTAGTTTGTGTCACTCAATCACTTGGTGTGCTCAGTTGCAAAAAAAAAGAAATGTTAAATTTGAGTTTCATAAAATTTCAAAAAAAAACATTTAGTTGAGACATGTTTTTTACGTATATCCAAAATGTTGGTCAAAATATATATCTAACTATAAAGAAATTGTGGATGTGAAAATGAAAAAAAATATGTGCATCATTTTAGAGGACGGGTTACTTGAAGCCCTTTTCTGAAAACTCAAAAACAATATTTTTAAGTTTCAAAAATTCTGGAACAAAAATCTTGATGTAAACAATGATCTCTATCAGTGTGCAAAAAACCAATACAAAATAGTATGTATTTTCAGTTGTGTGCAAATGAAAAATTTCTAGATAGAGTGAATAGTGCAAAATTTGAAATAAATGAGATTTGTCAGGATTTGTCATTTGTAGGTCGAAATACAAACTATTTGGAACTAAAAATTTGCAGCACCGTAAATACATCATTATCAACATCTAGAACTTTTAGTGATTTTTTGTGAAAAAAAATTGTCGATTAAAAAATAAAAAGGGCTCCATTGAGCCCGTCCTCCTAAGAGACTTAAACGAAAAATAGCTCTTTTTTTTCCTGAAGTTTCAAAATAGAGAAAAGATTGTGGAAACTTCTTGCATGCGTATAAAATGTTACGTAGTTGTATGCTTTATTTGAGATTCTTGTGAGACCTAGAAATATCGTTGTGAATATACTCTTTTTAAACGTGTTCGGGAGGTAGCCCCGCACAAAAAAAAGTGTTCGGGAGGTAGTGCTTGCTCGTCACTGGAGGTGTTTATCAGTGATGGGCCGTAGATACCATTGTCACTTGCCGTTCACCGGGACCAGCCGAAACGTAATTGGGCTATTTAAAGTCTCATGTCGGCTGCCCGTCATATTTTTTTCCCCACTCCACGGCTGTCTATGAAATTGATCTCGTCTAGTGTCTACTGCACCTCATTTGTACTATTTTTATTTTTATCGTACTCCCATGCCCCTGTTTTCTAATTATAAGATGTTTTAAATATTGCAATGCGGACTATATACGGATTAAAATGAGCGAATATATGGACACGGCGATTTGGCTCTAGGGTGCAGCTGCACCCACTATGTAATTTTTTTTAGTTTTTTTTCAGAATCTCCCCTACTATTAAACAAGCAAACTTTTCTTTGCTACGGCCACCCCAAAAGATGTACACAGATTTACTTCCACATAACAATCAGGCCCACTTGATTACATCCAATGGTCCATATTCGTCCCACCTATTTCGTGTGTGCATCTAACAATTTTGCCTGGTGGAACGTTTTTGAGCAGACGAAAGACGAAAACCAGCAGACGCAATTCATCTAAAAAAAGATCCCTCAATTAAGGGCCTGCTTAATTAGGACGACAATGACCTGGACGCATAAGTTAGGAAGGATCGCTCCAAAATGTTATTCAATGATCAATTAAGGGCATGCTTAATTAAGACGACAATTACGGAAATAATCAATTGCCTCCAGGTGAGACAGACGTCCAGTTTTTTTTTGCATTCGCTCCAGATTTTTGCCGCCATTGACGCCGCAGCTCCCTACCATGCGCCAGCGCCGCTGCATCTCAGTTTGCCGCCGCCGCCTCCATTGACGTTGTCAGTCCTGCGCCGGCGCCGGCAAGCGCAACCAGCGATCTCAACGACCATCGCCTCCTCACCGTCGCCAGGTGCAATATCATACCTATGTAAATTGCTTATGTATGACCTGTACCATTCTCAAAAGAATAATTTTGCAATCTAAAAAGTACAATCTCTGCATAACCTATATTCGTGTCTTGCCCTAGAATCTCTATAAGACACATGCACGCAGTGATTTAGTTCCACATGAATTTAACAGGCGTGTTGGTGGAAATTCTCTATAAGACACATGCACCCGATGATTTAATTCCAGGAAAAGATATTCTTTCCACCAATGTTGCAAAAAAGTTCAGCACATGATGCATCTATTTAATTGTTAATTGTTAGAGAGTGTACTACTCTGAGCTCAATTGTTAGAAAGGGTACTACTTAACCCAAGGAGACAACAAGCAACAACCAGCCAATTTTCATCAAAAGGCAGCAATTAGCAACTAATTGATGAAGTCAACAGATTAAGCTAGCAAATCATAGGCAAAACCATTGAATGACACTGATACTAAGTCAAAATGCAACTTATGTAAGTTTGAGGTATAGCTTTCATGTACTAACCCAGCTAAACACATGTTTCTCCCAAAATGATAAATACAATGGAAAGAAGACATACCAAATTGTTTTCGTCAGTTAACAGAAAAGTATATATCCAATTCCCACAATCACTACCATGGTTGGATATATACATAAACACGATGCACTGTAACAGATCATACAATGAGAAGATGCATCAGTACGCACCTTCAAAATTTCCAGAACTAAGCTGCTGGGTAGCGGCAGTCGGGGAGGAGCTAACAATTAAATCCTGTAATATATTGGTCACACCTTTTGGGACTGCACATAGACACACAAAAAGAGAACATTTAGATCATCAATTTATAGATGGGTACATTCGCTGCTGGTTGGCCAAAATAAATGACGATTAAGCATCTCAAAATATGCATTTCGATTTTGTTGGTGCCATATTCCAAAAGGTATCTAATATTTTGACTCTTTCGCAGGTATGGCATCTTCCAATCCGAATGGTGCACGCAGCCCGCTCCGAGATAGAAGCAACAATCACACTCCTAATGGTGCACGCACCCCGTTCCAAGATATGAGCAACGGTCAAGCCTTGGGTAAGTAGATCATCAAAAAAGTACACTCAGAGCGCACTTGTCGCCTATAGTTCTAAACCGTTGCTGTAATCCTTGCAGACCCAAAGGAATTGAGGAGGCAGCGGGACAAAGAACGGTATGCACTAAATAGAGATGAGATACTAGCTAAACGACGACAGTCCCGTGAACATAACAAACTTCCCAATGAGGAAAACACCCCAGAACCAGGTACCTGCTCATGAGAATTATGCTTAATGCATGCTTGGGAAGTTTGTTAACATGCTAAACTGTGTCGTATATGCAGACCCAAAAGAACTAAAAAGACTGAGGGCTAGAGAGCATTATTCACAAAATAAAGATGAGATTAATAAGAGACGACACGAAGCCTACCAACAGAAAAAAAAAGGCCACTGCCGAAAGCAAGGGCCTAGAAGATGGAACACACACATTGCAAGATATGACACCTGTGTATAACATGATGTCACATACACCAGCTACCGGACAGTCAGCTGTCACACAATTGCAGCAGAGAATATGTGCAGATGGGGTGATATCAAATTCATTACGACCGTCACAACTCATATTGGACAAGGAAAATATTTATGAGGACGATGATGATCAATGGCTGCATAGGAATGATTCCTACCAGATGCAGCAAAATTCAAGACGAAAGAGAGATGTTGTTCACGCTTTTGGTACTGAACCACAAACAATTTCATCCCTCGTAACCGATAGCACACAAGGTAATGTCATTTGAGGGGGTTTATGGGTTCCCAACAATACCACTATAATCAGCACTAACCTAAACCCCGTCGTTTTTCCAACACAATGCAGTGCCCCTCACACGGCCATCAGGGGTTCACAACCCGCAAAGCAATACATTCCTCGACACATGGATCCCAGAATGCATTGCTGAAAAGCACGGTTAGTGTATTCATTATTTTTCTCTATTATTATTTCTCAACTATCAACCTTGATCAATGTTAAATCAGGTTCAGAGCCGGTTTGTGGCGACAGTGAACCACAACACAACCAACATAAGCCTCACTCCATTATATTGGAACCGTCCCCAGTTCCGAACCAAACTAATCATAATTCAATAGGTACTATTGGTATACCTATGACTTCTTCATTGAATACTATGCTCCTGTTATTAATATAACTTCAGTTCTGAGCTGCTACTTATACATATTATGTTCTGTGTATTGTTAACAGGCAACGACCACGGTGAAGATGAATTTGGAATTCTGGAACCTGATGTCAACACGATAAACATTGATGGTACGCACACAAGGTCATGTTAAGTTTCTCTTATCTATATGTATTAGGGGTATTGTGTACTAAAGTAAATCACTGCCGTCTAGACGGCTTGGGAGACGAAAATCTTGGAGCAGATGGAGACATTGACCCTGATGATGAAGCTAGGATATTTGCTCAACAAGGTACATCATTGCTATCATGATTCACTAATGCAAATATAAATTCTTATTGTGGTTTGTGTAAATAAGCCTAATTATTGCAAATCTCATTTTACTTGCAGATGTGGAATTTGAAACCATTCGAGTGGAACGTCACCATGCTAACAGAACTCCAAATAATGATCCTCATGACAGGATTTACATGAATCTACCCAAAAAACATCATGCCCTCAGAAAAACACCAGACTGTCGTCACTGTGGAGCATTGCGGTTTCAATACGAAGGGCCTGCATTCTGTTGCAGAAAGGGGAAAGTGGATATTGCGACCCCAGAGGTTCCTGAACACTTGAAACGGTTGTTCACAAGTCAAGTTGATGAGGATGCCAAGTATTTTAGAGATAATATACGGTATTTCAATTCCCACTTCTCATTCACAATGACAAGTCAAGTTGATGAGGATGCCAAGTATTTTAGAGATAATATACGGTATTTCAATTCCCACTTCTCATTCACAAGCCTTGGAGTCATACTTGATCGTCGAGTCAGCACTGCGGCAGGAACCGGTGTATATACCTTTCGTGCGTGTGGGGGTTTGTACCATGCTCTTGATGATCTGGTGTCTGCTGATAATGGGCCTCGACATTTGCAGCTATATATTTATGATACAGATGAAAATTTGTTTCATAGAATTAAGAGGTCTCCAAATCTGCGCCTGGATCTCATACGGAGGATTCTGACAATACTAGAGAGAAACCCTTATGCTCAAGTTTTTAAAAGCCTTGGTGCTGTTCCAAATCTAGATGAATATAAGATTGTACTGAACACAGATATCAAACTTGATCAAAGAAGGTATAATGCCCCAACTGCTTCTCAGGTTGCAGCAATATGGGTTGAAGGGAGCGACCCACAAAATTGCTTTGATAGGAGTGTTATCGTGTATGGAAAAGGTGACCGTCCATTTTATATTAGAGCATACTACGGGTGCTACGACCCATTGTCATATCCACTATACTTCCCGCGTGGGGAGACCGGTTGGAACCGTTGGATGCCATATCTTCGGGCCCCTGATGGCACGACGCAAGATGCAGCAGATAATTCTGCATAGCCAAATCAAGCCTATGATTTTCCAACAGGTATGATGTTCATTATTTATTCTCAGTGTATTTTCAAATTATATGGAAACTTATCAATGCAAAAACCTTTCAGATGATAACATTCCTATAGGCCAATATGACCATACCGCTGGACATGAAGACCAGACCAGACCATACCGCCAACATAATTCTGTACAGCGAAACCAACCCTCCGATTTTCAAACAGGTATGATGTTCAATATTTATCTATGAACTTTTAATTAAATGGAAACTAATCAATGCCCCACCTTTCAGATGATAATTTTGTACAGCGAAACCAACCCACCGACATGCCATCGGGTAGAGGCCAAGATGACCATACCGCACGACATGAAGACCAAACCACTTTTGAACCCCCAGGTTTTGGTCCTGTACCATTCATTAAATTCAAAAAATGGAGAATCATATAGGTACTAATATTTATGTTGATAATCAATTTTTAGATGACAATGAGGATAACCCAGATGAGGATTTTGGTGACAATGAAATGAGTGCAACACAATCTAGGAAATTTGTTAGCGCAAGGGAATACTATTGCTTCAAGTTGCAGGTTCGAAAGAAGCTCTTTAACATCATATTGTTCGGAGGGCGCCTTTTCCAACAGTGGGCTGTTGACATGTACATAAAGATCGAGACAATGAGACTGGACTGGTACTCAAAGCCAGAAAATCAGAAAGTTATACATGCTGATCTCTACCAGGTAACGGCTAATACAATTAAATTTTAGCCGCCACAATTTGTTCTCAATAATTGTATACTAACTGGCGAATTGTCTCTAAAATATAGGGTCTTGTTGACACTATCATTGCCGGCGAGTCACGCGGTGATCGGATTGGCAAGAGAATTGTGCTTCCACGTACATTTCCTGGTGGTGACCGTGACATGCAGCGGAGGTTCCTGGATGCGATGGCAATAGTTCAGCGGTGGGGTAAACCTGACTATTTTATCACGATGACATGCAATCCCTACTGGGAGGAGATAACTCAGGAATTGTTGCCTGGACAGCTGCCACAAGATCGTCCAGACCTTGTGGCAAGAGTATACAGAGCTAAACAGCGAAGCATGATGGACTTACTGACTAAAAAGGGTAAACATTTTGGAGAAGTCGCCGCTTATGTACATGTGACAGAGTTTCAGAAACGAGGGTTGCCCCATGAGCATATACTAGAATCCCGTGTGTCCTCAAGAACATTTGTCATCATAAGTAAACCAACCGGCTTGTCCTTTGCTCTAAAAAGGATTGGGCCACTCGCTGCAATTATTATTACTGTCTTTTATTTACTCGCATTTTATTTACCTGCTATATCAAAAACCCCTAAAAACTTGTCTGCTAGCATTTACAGTGAAACCTTTACCGAAACTCCTTGTCAGCACCTTCTGCTCCTCGTTGGGTTCGACACTCTTATTTATCGAAAGTACTACGATACACCCCCTATACTTGTGGGTCATCAAGACTATTTTCTGGCGCCGTTGCCGGGGAGTGAAGCGCTATTGGTGAGTGGAATTGGTAAGGGAAACTTTTACTGTAGGTGCTATTTTTATTTCTGCTTGCTACTTTATTTTATCATGGAGAGATCTCCATTTGAATCCCTGTTTGGAAATACTACTACCACTGCTACGGTAGTAGAAGAGGAACCACCTGATCAAGTAATTCCATTTAAAATACCTATGAAAATTGTTGAACGAGTTACGAATAACCGCTATGCAGGAGATGGAACTGTCCCTCCTGGGGATCATTTGCTATTTATTCATGAATTATGCGAGTTGTTCAAGTGTGCAGGTATTTCAATGGAAGAGGTCAAGAAGAAATTGTTTTCTATATCGTTGACTGGTAAAGCTGCAAAATGGTATAGGATGCTGAAGAATGGCGTTCTATTGGCTGGGAGGAGATTGTGCCTCTCTTTTATTCTAAATTTTATCCTCCTAGTGAAATTCATCAAGATCGGAATCATATATATAATTTTTGGCCTCATGATGGAGAAAGTATTGCCCAAGCGTGGGGGAGATTGAAATCATTAATGCTCAAATGCCCCATTCATGAGCTTCCTGGTAATGTCGTTATTGATAACTTCTATGCAAGGCTTTCTCTTCAAGATAAAACTCTATTGGATACCTCTTGTGCTGGATCATTTACGCGTAATAAAGAGGAAGTTAAATGGGACCTTCTTGATCGGATTGAGGAAAATACTGAAGGATGGGAGAACGACAAAGGTAGAGAATCAGGTATAAAGTATGATTACGAATGCATTAAACTTTTATGAATACTGATAATTTTCGTAATCTCTATGATATGTATGGTCTTGATTCTCAAGTTATTGCAAACTGTTACAAGGCTTTTGCCTCTTATCTTGATGTTCCTAAAGAAAGTTGCAATAAGTATCATTTGCCTTACAAAGATAATACTAATTCTGCCAATATTAAAAACATTGAAGTTCATACAGTTGATCGTATCTTGCCAGAACCTTATATTGAGAAACCACCTTTTCCTGTTAAAATTAGGAACATTCTATCATAGCTAGTGTGGTTAATAAAAGTGCAAAGAAAGCTTTAGAACCTGCTGAACAAATAGCGGTTGAACCCACAATAGCAATAGTAAAGGATTTGGTAACTGAAAATGTAGAAGGAGGACATATTATCTTTTGTGAAGATGCCTCTAATATTGTTTCACATCCCAGTAGAGCTAGGAAAACAAGTGTTCCTGTGCTTTCAGTCAAAATAGGAGAACATTGCTATTATGGTTTATGTGATATTGGTGCAAGTTCTAGTGCTATTCCTTTTGATCTTTATAAAGAAATTATGCATGAAATTGGTCCTTGCGAACTTGAGGAGATTGATGTGGTTATTCAGCTTGCTAATAGAGAAACTATCTCTCCAATTGGTATTGTGAGAGATGTTGAAGTTTTATGTGGTAAGACTAAATACCCTGCTGATTTTCTAGTACTTGGTTCTGTTGCTAGTAAAACTTGTCCCATTATTTTTGGTAGGCCTTTCTTGAATACATGTGGTGCATTATAGATTGTAAGAAAGAGAAAATTTACACTAAATTTAATGGAGAATCTTATGAGTTTAATTTCTCTAAGTTTGGTAAAAACTTTATGAAACTGAATTACCTAATGAGAATTTCAATTGAACAACTTGCTTCTATTGCTGTTGCTCCTAACAATGCCTTGCAGCAATTCATGGAGGAACACGAAAGTGAAGTATTTATGGAGGAGAGGAATGAGATTGACAATGCCTTTCTTCGTCAACCACCAATACTTAAGCATAATTTGCCTGTGGAAGATTTGGGTACCTCAGCGCCTCCTAAGGAAGATCCTGTCTTCGATTTAAAACCTTACCTGATAATCTTAAGTATGTTTATCTTGATGAAAGGAAAGTATATCCTGTTATTATTAGTTCTAAACTTTCAGGTAATGAAGAAGCAAGGCTATTAGAAGTACTAAAGAAACATCGAGGAGCTATGGGATACACTTTGGATGATTTAAAGGGGATTTCTCCTACTATATGTCAACATGCCATCAACATTGAACCCGATGCAAAACCTGTTGTTGAGCATCAGCGTCGCTTGATCCCTAAGATGAAAGAAGTGGTAAGAAATGAGGTATTAAAACTTCTTGATGCTGGTATAATTTATCCTATTGCTGATAGTAGATGGGTAAGTCCTGTGCATTGTGTCCCTAAGAAAGGAGGAGTTACTGTTGTACCAAATGAAAATGATGAACTTATTCCTCAAAGAGTAGTAGTTGGGTATAGGATGTGCATTGATTTTAGAAAGGTCAATAAAGTAACTAAGAAAGATCATTATCCTTTGCCTTTTATTGATCAAATGTTAGAAAGGTTGTCTAAGAAAACTCATTTTTGTTTCCTTGATGGTTATTCTGGATTCTCACAAATTGCTGTTAAAGCACAAGATCAAGAGAAAACTACTTTTACTTGTCCTTATGGAACTTATGCTTATAGACGTATGCCTTTTGGTTTGTGTAATGCTCCTGCTACGTTCCAAAGATGCATGTCTGCTATTTTTCATGGTTTTTGTGAAGAAATTGTGGAAGTATTCATGGACGATTTTTCCGTCTACGGAACTTCCTTTGATAATTGCTTGCACAATCTTGATAAAGTTTTGCAGAGATGTGAGGAGACTAATCTTGTTCTTAATTGGGAGAAATGTCATTTCATGGTTAATGAAGGAATTGTCCTAGGGCACAAAATTTCTGAAAGAGGTATTGAAGTGGACAGAGCTAAAGTTGAAGCAATCGAGAAAATGCCCTGTCCAAGGGATGTGAAAGGTATCCGTAGTATTCTTGGTCATGCCGGTTTTATAGGAGGTTTATTAAAGATTTTCTAAAATTTCAAAACCCCTCACTAATCTTCTTCAAAAAGATGTACCTTTTGTTTTTGATGATGATTGCAAGGAAGCTTTTGAAACTCTAAAAAAGGCTTTAATCACAGCTCCTGTTGTTCAACCTCCTGATTGGACTTTACCTTTTGAAATAATGTGTGATGCTAGTGATTTTGCTGTAGGAGCTGTTCTTGGACAGCGGGTAGACAAGAAGTTAAATGTTATTCATTATGCTAGTAAAACACTTGATGCCGCTCAAAAGAATTATGCTACTACTGAAAAGGAATTTTTAGCAGTTGTTTTTGCTTGTGATAAATTTAGACCTTATATTGTTGATTCAAAAGTTACTATTCACACTGATCATGCTGCTATTAGATACCTTATGGAAAAGAAAGATGCTAAGCCTAGGCTCATAAGATGGGTACTTTTACTGCAAGAATTTGATTTACATATTGTAGATAGGAAAGGTGCTGAAAATCCTGTTGCTGATAATTTGTCTAGATTAGAAAACATTTCAGATGATCCTATACCTGTTAATGATAGTTTTCCAAATGAACAATTGGCTGCGATAAAGGTAAGCTCACGCGAAAGTCCTTGGTATGCTGATTATGCTAACTTTATTGTTGCCAAGTATTTGCCTCCGACCTTTACAGCTCAGCAAAGAAGAAAGTTCTTTTATGATTTGAGGCATTATTTTTGGGATGACCCACATTTGTATAAAGAAGGAGTAGATGGCATTATGCGAAGATGTGTTCCTGAGTATGAACAGAAAGAAATATTGAGCAAATGCCATGGAAGTGCTTATGGAGGACATCACGCTGGAGATAGAACTGCGCAAAAGGTTCTACAATCAGGTTTTTATTGGCCTACCCTTTTTAGAGATGCTAGAAAATTTGTTTTATCATGTGATGAATGTCAAAGAGTAGGTAACATTAGTAGACGTAATGAAATGCCTATGAATTATTCTCTTGTTATTGAACCTTTTGACTGTTGGGGATTTGACTTTATGGGTCCTTTTCCTCCTCAAATGGTTATACTCACATACTTGTTGCTGTTGATTATGTTACTAAATGGGTAGAAGCTATACCAACTTCTAGTGCTGATGGTGAGACATCATTAAAAATGCTTAAAGATATTATCTTCCAGGTTTGGTGTGCCTAGATATCTCATGACTGATGGTGGTTCTCATTTTATTCATGGTGCTTTTAGAAAAACTCTAGCTAAGTATGATGTTAATCATAGAATTGCTTCACCATATCATCCCAAACAAGTGGTCAAGTAGAATTATCAAATAGAGAGATTAAGTCTATTTTGCAAAAGACTGTTAATAAATCTAGAAAAAATTGGTCTAAAAAGCTTAACGATGCTTTGTGGGCTTATAGAACTGCTTATAAAAATCCTATGGGAATGTCTCCTTACAAAATGGTTTATGGAAAAGCTTGTCATTTGCCTCTAGAATTAGAACATAAAGCCTATTGGGCGGTGAAAGAACTTAATAGAGATTTTAAACTTGCCGGTAAAAAGAGATTGCTTAATTTGAATTCTTTAGATGAATGGAGAAATGCAGCTTATGAAAATGCTAGGCTCTTTAAAGAGAAAGTTAAGCAATGGCATGATAGAAGAATTCTTAAGAGAGAATTTAACGTAGGTGAAAAAGTTTTATTGTATAGGTCTCGTCTCAGATTTTTTGCAGGAAAATTACTTTCAAAATGGGAAGGACCTTATATCATTGAGGAGGTCTATCGCTCAGGTGCGATTAAAATCAATTCACTAGATGGGGACAGACCACAAGTGGTTAATGGTCAAAGACTCAAGCATTACATTTCTGGAGATTCTTATAATGAAGATGTTGATTTATCAAAGTGGTAACTCCAGAGGATTTTATAAAAAGTCAAATTCAGACAACTGCAGAAGCTGATTTGGAATAGGTAACAGTTTCGGTAAGAAAAAGTTCGCGATTTACTTTCAACTTAAATATTTGTTGTTTTTATATAATATGGAAAATTATGAGTCGGAAAAGGGTAGGAAACGGTGCCCGAGGGCACCACACCACCCCAGGGCGCGGGGCCCACCCTGGCCGCGCCGTGGTGCGTGTGGGCTCCTCGGAGCCCGTCTCCGACCCCGTTTCGTCCTGTACCTTCCTTTTGTCGTAAAACTTTTTGCTATATAATCACCCGGATCTCCCGAGGTCCGTATATCGTGTTTTCGTCGAGTTTTGTTTTCGAGCTGTTTCTGCCAGGTTTAGCTCCAAGATTAGAAGATGTCTTCATCGGGGCTCCGAAGGATACCTTCTTCAAGAACGTCGTCAACCCATACATCAATGAGCTGAAGCAGCACCCTCAAGAGATGCGGCTTGTGGATGGAGTCCTTGTTCGAGAAGATGTCAAGGGACCCAAGGTTGAAGGGGACATGAAGGCTAGGCTAGAAGAAGTAGAGCATGAAGTTTTCCGGTACCAGAAGATGATAGAGCGCGGAGTGGAGATCAACCACAAGATCATTGATGAGCTTATTGATGAACACAAGAAGGAGACTGATAAGCTGTGGGATAACATCTTCGCACTTAGTGAAACCATCCAAGTTACAAGGGCAAATTTACGATCTTCAAAACCAAAACTGTGAGTATGAAGCTAGGTTCAAACGCATAAGCTCAGCTGCTAGTTTCAGGTTCTTGGAAACCAAATCCTCTTTCGTTGATGGGGAGCCTCTGCCTTGGAAATTTGATGACGAGGAGTCTTCTTCACCACCAAGAGATCAAGCCTAAATCGTCAAGGGGTAATGGCACTCCCTTGGCTTGTTCCAAGCTTGGGGGAGTGCCCAGTATCATCTTTATCCTTTCGTTTTTATAATTTCGTGGTCATATCATGAGTAGAGAAGTTATCTTATAAGATGGTTTGCGATGTGGAGTGTCACCTTTAGTTATCCATGTATCCGTTGGTTTGAGTGTGTTTTGTTCAGAATATTAATGAGAAGTTCCACCTTTACTTTCGGTACACTTTATTTTAGCCTGCAATCCTTTATGTGCTGATCTTGCCATTGGTATTGACGCCACTTTTGGGTACATTAAGTAAATTATATTAGTTGTGGCAAACTTAGTATTGGTCATTAGCAACAATACCATGAAAACTTAAGTAGAAGGAGGGAATTACATGCAAAAATATTATCCCTTTATCTTTCTTTCTTGCTAGCCAATAAGATTAGTATTCTTTGAGTTAAAACATTTGTGCTTACAGGGAAGATAGCATGGTTGCTTCTATTATATATTTGTGTGTATCCCCCAACTTTTATGCTTGCACATGACCTTGCTAGCCTTAACCACGTACTGAGAGGGAATGCTTCTCGTGCATCCAAATCCTTGAGCCAAACCCATGCCATTTGTGTCCACCATAACTACCTATATGTGGTATTTCCTTGCCACTCCAAGTAAATTTTTCATGTGCTACCTTTAAATTATTCAAAATGTTATTATCCCTTTTGTGTCAATGTTTACTAGCTCATGAGGAAGTAGTGTGGTTATCCTTTATTCTACTTGTCAAAGACTTTACACCTGGACTAGTGGCATATACATCCGCTTATCCAATTTGCAAAAAGAGCTGGCAACGGGTGCCCAGTCCCAATTAATTACAACTTTAACCATTAATTCTCTTCACACTTTTGCCCTGATTCATCAGTAAGCAATGACAAACAGTGAAATATCTGCATGTGTGTAAACCAAAGAGAAAAGGGATGATCTGCCTTGCTGGTAGAAATAACGTCCTTCATGGGAGCCGCTCTTAAAAGTCTGTTTGACAGGGAGAATACTGTTCTCACCCTACCATTCGTTGACAATTAACAAACACCTCTCAAAGCTTAATTTTTACTCTCTATATGATTTCAAAAATTAAAAGCTCTAGCACATGACTTAATCCCTGCTTCCCTCTGCGAAGGGCCTTTCTTTTACTTTTCATGTTGAGTCAGTACACCTATTTCCTTCTTCCTTGAGCAAGCATTTGAGTTGTTGTGATTCAACCATATATCATTAATATTGTCGATCATGTTTTTATCCTTCCTTGTCTTAGCACAAAGACTTTTGCCTCTAAGAATATAGCTTTGCAAGTTATCAATGACTGTAAAGAAGGTGTGATAATTGAGTGTGGAAGTTCTGCAATATAAGCTCTAATATAAAGACTCCTTTCGAAAGATAAGTATTGATTGCTTATTGTTCTATGACCAAGAATGAAGTGTGCCATTACTAATCTATAATTTCCTTCGTGTATTTTTATTGTGGTTGTTTCACTACTCATGTTCAAGTTAGGTTATATGAAGAGTAGTTGCTGTTTAAAATGAGTTGTGTTGTTTAGTAAATACTGATGCTTCTTGTCCGTATTCTTTATTATCGACGCTTCACTCCATAAACTTTTGTTCTAGTTTACTGAGCTCAGCTTTCGCTTGGGGACAAGCGAGGTCTAAGCTTGGGGGGGTTGATACGTCCATTTTGCATCACTATTTTATAGCATAATTTACTGTTATTCAATGATATATTTCATATTAAGAGTGTTACTTATGTTATTTTGTCTTATTTTGCATGTTTGATGATTATTGGATAATTAACTGCCGGAGTCAGATTTCAGCTGGAAAAAGCACGTCAAGACACTATATTTCTGGAGCACTAAAAATATTTCAAGAAGACAGATGTTCCTATTTTATCAGAAGATGGACAGCCAAAAGGGGAGGCTGAGATGGGCCAGGAGGGGCCCACACCACCCCTGGGCGCGGGCCCACCTTGGCCGCGCCCAGGCCAGGTGTGGTGCCCCTGGCCCACCTCAGGCGCTCCCCCTTCGCGTACTTCATCCCCCAGAAACCCTAAGACACGGGGAGTCGAAGAAATATTCCGCCGCCTCCACGAGGCGGAAACAACAGAGAGAGAAAAAGCTCTCCGGCAGGGAGAAATCTGCCGGGGAAATTCTCTCCCGGAGGGGGAGATCATCGCCATCCTCATCGTCATCGTGCTGGACTTCATCGGGATCATCATCATCATCTCCATCACCATCACCACCATCACCGCTGCACCATCTCATTCCGCTGTAACATCTAGGGCTATACTTTGTTAGTTCATAGGGGAAACTCTCCCGGTGTTAATTACTCCTTGTGGTTGATGCTATTGAGTTTTATCGGTGAATTAAAGTATATGTTCAGATTGTTATCCATCATTATATCACCTCTGATCATGATCCATATGATGTCTGTGAGTAGTTTGTTTAGTTCTTGAGGACATGGGAGAAGTCACGCTGTTAGTAGTGGAATTATGTTGAGTAATATTTAATGGTTTGATATTTAAGTTGTGGTGCTATTCTTCTAGTGGTGTCGTGTGAACGTCGACTACATGACACTTCACCTTTATGGGCCTAGAGGAATGCATTGTGTATTTGGTTGCTAATTGTGGGGTTGCCGGAGTGACAGAAACCTAAACCCCCGTTAGTATACCGGTGCACAAGGGAGCGTAGGATCTCAGAGTTTAAGGCTGTGGTTAGATTTATCTTAATTACTTTCTTGTAACTGCGGATGCTTGCAAGGGGTATAATCACAAGTATGTATTAGTCCAAGTAAGGGCGGTGCATTAGCATAGGTTCACCCACACAACACTTATCAAAACAATGAAGATTAATCAACTATGTGAAGCGAAAGCACTTGACTAGAATCCCGTGTGTCCTCAAGAACATTTGTCATCATAAGTAAACCAACCGGCTTGTCCTTTGCTCTAAAAAGGATTGGGCCACTCGCTGCAATTATTTTACTGTCTTTTATTACTCGCATTTTATTTACCTGCAATATCAAAAACCCCTAAAAACTTGTCTGCTAGTATTTACAGTGAAACCTTTACCGAAACTCCTTGTCAGCACCTTCTGCTCCTCGTTGGGATCGACACTCTTATCTATCGAAAGTATTACGATACACCCCCTATACTTGTGGGTCATCATTGACATGTTAAATTTAATTATTACACTTCGGTTGCTTTTTCCGTTTCATCCAATCACTCCAAAATCTCACGAAGCTTATGTGTTCCTCCTCTTCGAAGGCACACCTCTAGTAACCTTTCTACCGGATGTCTCCGCGCCCACGGAGGACAACGCTACGGTTATGCCTTATCGTCCCATGCCGACTGAACCATGACCATTGGCCCCTCTCTATCCCTATTGAGCATTGGAGGAGGATTTTTGGGTCTCGCAAATCAACACCCAAGAGGGTCTCACTACGGAGCACATTGTGCAATTCGCCAAACTTTGGGAGATGCTTGATGGTGTTCATCTCCAAAATGACATACCGGACAAGATCACTTGGAAGCTCACACAAAATGGGCCCTACTCGTCGTCATCCGCCTACAAGATGCAATTCTTAGGTCTCACCACCTCTACGATGCCCTCCATGGTGTTGAAAACTTGGGCCCCTCCCAAGTGTAAAATCTCCGCATGGTTAATTCTAAGAAACCGGGTATGGACGACATATAGACTTGAGAGGAGGGGATGGCGAAATTATGGTCTATGCAAGCTTTGCAATCAAGTACAAGAGTCGGCTGACCATCTACTATTGAAGTGTCGCTTCACTACACGTATTTGGGAGTCCTTGAAAGGTTGGCCTGGGCTTCACGAGATGCACACCGCAAATTGGATTGGATTTACCACCGTTAAGGATTGGTGGACCGAGTTGGTCCTCAAAAGAAGCCCTTAGTGATTTGGGAAATTTATAAAGAAAGGAATGCTCGCATCTTCCGAAATGAATCCATAACATCCGCTATGCTCATCACAAAGATAAAGGAAGAGGTGGCGCGTTGGTGCTTCGTTGGCGCAAAAAGTTTGAGCAGCACGATGCCGCGAGAGTAGATTTTTTGTATTGGGCATGCCAAAAGCATGCCCCATGCAAAAATCTCTAAAAACTTTCTTCTTAATTAATGAAAATGGCAATTTTTTTACCTTATTTCAAAAAAAGAACTTCGGTGCGAAGCTGTTAACGAATTTCTGGAACCATGCGCGCTCATGCGGCCTGCGGGCCGTAATGGAGTTGTTTGGGCATTGCACTAATACGGCCGTGTGCTTCTGAAAGGGGCCTGTTGGAACTTTGGAAAACTTGGATGCATTGTACTTTTTGGGGGTAGTACCTTGGGTCCATTATCCTATGGGCTAGGCCGGAACTTTTCTTTGATTGGGATTTACATATGCGAGCAGATTTTTGTGCTGGTCAATTTACAAGGTTGCTAATCGAATGGATGACGTAAGCATCTCAGTGGTGTCATTTTTTGTCCAGTGTACCATAATTGAAATAAAGAAAACGATCGAAATATACTACTCAAATCAACCTACCCGCCCAACTAACGGTTTGGTGTCCCATCGAGCTCAGAGCTCCACTGGTTTCGCAATTCGCATGCGTGCTCCTTCCTTTCTTTGCAACGCAGACACCCACCCCGAGCAAACCATTCTACGTAAGCACAAGCTAATAATGATCTTGCGCTAGCAACTCGTATAGGAATCTCTCTATGCATCACAGGCCGGGTTCACTGTTAGATGCCTAATCGGAAAATTAACCTAGCATGCAATCGCCGTCAGTTAAATCCTACGCTAAAGATTATGTATCACCGGCGGAATCCCCAAACTGAGCCCGTCCAAACGAGAGCAATGTTTTCCACAACCTGTCAACTAAGTTGCTGGTTAAATTAGTCCATGCTTCCTTGGGAGTCAGCCCTTGCATGCCGGCTGAGCAGAAACGAACACACCACAAGACACAGGACGTGCTAAGCTTCCGGCCGGCGAAACTAATGGCATGTTCTGCGAGTAGTAGCTACGTACTCTCAGTGAGATCGGTCTGGTTTGACCCGTCACCGTCTAGCTGCATGCCAAATCTCACACAAGTTGACACTTCTGCTCTGCGAAGCCTCCAACTGCTGCTGCGATACGGCCGGCGAGGCGGCGACCACGTGCATCGACCTCGACGTGGACTCATGAGTACTATAGCCAGAGCAAGCACAAAAGAACGCAGGTCACTCTGTACAAACTACAAAGTACTCAATTTTACCATGTGGTGGGAGGAGGTAACAAAAAATGTTTTTAACGAATTTCTTTTGCATCCCTCTGAAATTAGTATCACTCGCGGAGTTTCAATCTGAAATATTATATCGAAATATTTCGTCAAATTTCAAAGTATGCCGTGTAACTTTATATACCGAAATATCGGAACCCGCATTTAGCTACGGTTCACGTCTAGAGTGATCGATAATGGTTGGGTGTGACATAATAGAGGAGGGAAACATTTATGAAGTGTTCATGTAGAACATGTCTACACAGACAGATTAACTACGTGATGCGGTTTTTAATTTGTCGACCATCTCCAACAGCCTCGGGTTCCGAGATTGTTTACTTTGCTAAATCTAGTCCGTGTTTAGACACCTCCGATAGCATATTACATAGATAGGTCGCGTTAAACCGCCTCTAACATCAAGTATAATGAGAGAACATAAGCATGCTATAAGGATTTAAATATAAATTTTTTATTGAGTTGGATGAGAAGAAAAATGAGAGAGAAAGAGAAGCGGGCTGTTAGAGGCACGAGTATTTGTGATAGTATTAAGGTGTGACAAGTATTAATAAAATATTGCATCTTTATAATTAACAGTTAGCGATCACCTATATAGGGACGGAGGGAGTAGCTAACAGTTAGCGACTCTATTGATTGCATACGGAAACTACACGTTCCTCTACCTAATTTATGATTCCTACCTCAATGTTATTTGAATTTGTGTGTATCATCTCGATGCAGATGCTCGGAAGCAATAAATCTCTCTTCCATCTTAGGAAAAACCCAACTCGTGGTTCGGTATCCCATCCAACTCAAAGCTCAGTTTTGCTACCTATTTGCACCTAATGAATTACATGCATCGCTACCACGTAACGTAAGCACCGCTATTTTCTAGTCCTTGACCCATATCGACCTACACCGTCTTACTTGGCGCCTTGGCGGTGACGGATTTAGTCAATCTGAAATGTTGCTGGTCGCTACCAGCCAATGTAATGAACGCATGGCCTAACATACCGTCGCTAGTGCATGGTTTGATTAAATTGCTTTGGCATGACTTGAGTGCTAAGCACTCAAACTAAATCAACAGTGAGCTTCATTATGCATGCTTGATTGCTTACTACTAGGATCCAGGCAAGAGACAGAGAGACAACTTGACCGAAATGCCAAAAGAACAACAGACGAAGAAGAAGGTAGCGGCGGGTGATCAGTGATGACTATATATAGAAAAGGATAGTTAAGCGTTTCTTCATGGAGAAACTAACCTTTATGCTATGACGTCTGATCCAAGCAAATCACGTACGTACGATTAGCTAATTCTGAGGATAGCTACGCCACATGATACTTTTGGCTTGTCCGCCCAGAGGGGAAAGAGAGATCCTTCGTCCTACTCGAGCTAACCACCGGTGCTGAGTTGCTGACTCTGGTGCGGATTAAGACGCTTGCACCTGCAGTTAGCTGGTGAAAACAACATGTTTACATGTCATTCTGTCTGTCGGGATAAAGGTGTGGAGTGAAGGGAAATATGTGTTTGTGTCACATGTGTAGATGCACCCACGGTTTGAAAATTGCATTTTAAAATGTCAGAAAAATCCAAATAAACATTCGTGTGTATATATGAAAATTCTATGTTTGCACAAAAACTTTCATGAAAAAAGACATTTTTTGTGACCTGTGTAAAAAAGATAAATTTCATTGCGACAAAATGACTTTTCACGAGACATTTTTTGTCTTTTTTACATAGTCCACAAAAAATATTTTTTCCGTAAAACCTTTTGTGCAAACATAGAATTGGATGTACACCCGATATTTTTGTTTTAACATTTTGAAATGCATTTAAAAATATTTTCCATAATGGGTGCATATAAACTTATGAGTCAAAACACCGTGTCCCGGAGTGAAATGCTCTTTACACACATTGAAATCACGCGGCCATTCGACCTAGAGCAGCTCTAGCATAGTCGGCCTCCAGACGCATTTTTGGCGATCACATAATATTTCGGACACTGGCTCTAGGAAAACTCGGAGTCGCCAGTCTATAAGAAAAAAACTTGCAATGTGGGATCTGTTTGTCATCGTCTCTTTTTTCACCAATTCACCCATAGAGAACAGGCAGGAACTCAAAGCTATTTTAACAAGATCGGATATGGAAGTAAAGTAGTTTTAACAAGATACACGATTGTTTTCCGAAACGTAGGCAAAAGATTTGCCCCATCCTTAATTAAGAATAAAAATTTGCCCGATTAATTATCTGAAAACCGCGCTAAAACCAATTCAACGTGGCCAGTTGAATTGGCACACAAAAAACGATGTTACACACTTTCGTGATGAAACAGAACACCAGAGTAGCACTCAAGCATCTATCCTCCACGAACTAGCGAACCCGGTTTCGCCATCTGACTCCTCCGAGAGGAGCGCTCGTCGTCACAGGAGCGTGAACCCAAGGGAACACCACCAAACAACCGGTCACCGACACCGACACCGGCACTGCCTAACAGGTGCTATGTATCTATCAAATTCTGGTTTGCCTGGCATGGAAATGTGGGTGTTCAGGTTAAGTGTAACATTAAATTGCTTTGGCATGCCTTGAGTGCTAAGCACTCAAACTAAAGCAACAGTGAGCTTCATTATGCATGGATGCTTGATTGCTTACTGCTAGGATCCAGGCGAGAGACAGAGACAACTGGACCGAAATGCCAAAAGAACAACAGACGAAGAAGATAGCGGCGGGTGATCAGTGAGGACTATATACAGAAAAGGATAGCTAAGCGTTTCTTCGTGGAGAAACTAACCTTTATGCCATGACGTCTGATCGAAGCAAATCACGTACGATTAGTTAGTCTGAGGATAGCTGTGCCACATGATGCTTTTGGCTTGTCCGCCGAGAGGGAAAAGATCGAGAGCTCGTTCGCCATACTCGAGCTAACCACATGTTTACATGTCATTCTGTCTGTCGCACCTGCAGCAGGTAGTTGATGGAAACAACATGTTTACATGTCATTCTGTCTGTCGGAGGAAAGGTAGTGGAGTAAAAGGGAAATATGTTTTGGCTTATATGTGTAGATGCACCCACTGTTTGAAAATTGCATTTTAAAATGTCAAAAAATCCAAATAAACATTTTGCGTGTATGTATGAAAATTCTATGTTTGCACAAAAAGTTTCATGAAAAAAAGAAATTTATCGTGACTTGTGTAAAAAAGAAAAATTTCAGTGCGACAAAATAATTTTCATGAGACATTTTTTTGTCTTTTCTATACAGTCCACAAAAAATGTTTTTTTCGTAAAACCTTTTGTGCAAACATAAAATGTTTGGATGTACACCTTATAGTTTCGTTTAATTTTTTTGACATTTGAAACACATTTTAAAATATTTTCCATAATGGGTGCATATAAACCTACGAGTCAAAACACCGTGTCCCAGAGTGAAATGCTCTTTACACACATTGAACTCACGCTGTCGTTCGACCTAGAGCAGCTCTAGCATAGTCGGCCTCCAAACGCGTTTTTGGCGATTGAATAATATTTCGGGCACTGGCTCTAGGAAAACTCGGAGTCGCCAAATACCAGTCTCTATAAAAGAATATTGCAATGTGGGATCCGTTTGTCATCGGCTCTTTTTTCACCAATTCACACCCATAGAGAACAGGCACGAATTCAAAGCTATTTTAACAAATCGGCTATTGAAGTAAAGTAGTTTTAACAAGATACACGATTTTTTTCCCGAAACGTAGGCAAAAGATTTGCCCCATCCATTAATTAAGAATAAAAGATTTGCCCGGATAATTATCTGAAAACCGCGGTAAAACCGATTCAACATGGCCAGTTGAACTGGCACACAACAACGATGTTACACACTTCCGTAACGGAACACAACACTTATGAAACCTATGAAATTCTCATAGGCACATTCATACATCGTAAGGTCCTAAGTGGTAGGACTAAAATTTAGTCCAACATTGCTAGTTTAGTGGAAGTTGGACCCCCTTATATAGGAGGATGTTCTAGCACTCACTAAGGGGTGAGAAGATGAGTGGTTCACACGTGCTCCCTCTCTGCCGCTCGCCTATCAATAACGCTCGCGCATTGTGTTCATGAATGAGCCGAGTTTAGACCATGCATGTTGTTTATATTTTTCTGTTTCAAAAAATTAATTGTGTTAATGGACGTGTTAATCAATCAATTATTTCTGGATCATGCACTATTACCAACTCATATGTAGTCCCCATGTTTTAGGCCAACCCGCACTATGTGTAGACGCATGTGCCTCATCGCGCACCACAGCTCCACCTCGTTGTGCTGCCCTCGATTAGTCCATCGCATGCACGGCCGTCCCGAAGAGAATGCCTCCGCTACCTTGTCTTTGTGTTATGCACCGGGATAGAGGCGAAAAACTTTTTGGGGGAGTGTCTCGCCTCATGTTCGTCTTGTTTGACTACGTCTTATTCCGACTAACTGGATTCCATCGCCATGTCGGACACTGGAAAGACTGATGATGTTGTTGCTGCGGTTGTCGCCAAGGTTGCGGAGTCTCCTATTGTTTCACCATTGGTCATACCATCGACCAACTCGTACGCTCTTAATCCCAAAAAAAAAAAAAACTCGTACGATCTTTTCTGTATTGTTGTTTTGTTGATGATTACAACATGGGCAATTGATATAGTTGTGGTAGGTTTTCATTTTTGCATGTCTAGTATGAGTAGCGTTTAACTCTTGGATTGATTAATGTGAAAATGCTAATTATTTCAACAGTACATGCATGCGTGCCTCTTGATATTGGGTCAATGTTCACGGAGTTCAGTGCAAGAAATTCACATGTTCTCACTCGATCACTCACACAAATTGAGTGTGCTACTTCAGTTTCTCACGCGTTCATCCAGCTCCAGCCTAACTGCATAGTACTGTATCAGTTTGTGCTTAAGGCAGTCGGCGAGGCGGCGTCAAAGTCAAACCACGTGCAAGTAGTTGCCGTCCTCGGCTGACTTATGCTTCACGGCCCATTTAACGTCGGTCCATGTAGAAACAACAAACTGCAACCGCAACAAAGGTGCTGGTGTTTATTTATTTTTTGAAAGCCCACGTATATTCCACAAATTACCACGTACAAAGTACATAGTACAAATACAGAAAACAAGCCCTATACGTAGGGGAGACAGAAACCAGAACGAACAACAGCGACTTCTCCAGCGACGGCGATGAAGACCGGCAGCCCCCAGTGCCCCGAGGATGCCTCCTTCCTTGAAGAAAACGCCGCAGAGCTCGTCCGCCGCGCAGCGACGGATCTTGTACTGATAAATGGGCACGGCGAGCATCCTCCTGCCCAGCAACACCACCTTGCCGAAGCCGTCTTCGATCCCGACGCCGGCAGAAGCCGTCGCCCTCGTCCGGCTCTGAGTTCCAGCCGCCAGATCCGCCGCCAGCACGGATCTGACGGAAGCAAGTCGCGCGCGACGACGACGAGCTCCGGAGAGCTCCACCGCCGGAGAAGGACGCGCCGACACCAAACCACCCGCCGCCAGCTCCACCTCCTCCTGGACGCCACCGGCAGGAACACCACCTATCCTACTATGTACAAGCCGGAACCGGGGATCCCCCACCCTCCCGCCGCCGAAGCGGCCGGCGGAGGAAGGGCATCCCACGGCTCGGCGGCGAGCACGAGTGGAATGGCGGAGGTCGCCCAAAAAGTCGCCCTTCTCCTGCTACAGTGACGAGGAGATAAGGTCGGGGTGGAACACCCGCATGCTGGTGTTTATTTTGTTCTCCAGCAATCTTATTCTAAGATTGTTATATTAGTTACTGGTTTCTGCCCAGAAGTAGGCATCAGTAGGGACATGTTTTGGGTCATGGGTGCAGATGCACCGGTTACGTATAACATATTTTACCTTTCGTTAAAATGTTTAAAAAAATTAGAACAAAATTCGGATATACATCAATACATTTTGTGTGAGCGTAAAAAGTTTCGTGGGGAAAAAGACAAAAAAAAAATGTCTCCTACAAAATCAGTGTGGAGCGTCCGGATTTATCATTTTGTGTGCCACACTTGGAAGCTTTAGCATGAAGTGATCACAAAAATTTCCTTCTTTGCAGGACCATTTCGCACAGATGTAAATATACGCAAAAATGTACACAGGATTCAAACGTTAGAGATGGTTTGCAGCCCTGGCACCGGCGCTGCTTCACAGGTGCTATCAATATATCTATCAAATTCTGGTTTCCCTGACATGGAAATTGAGATGTTCAGAATAAGTGTAACATTAAATTGCTTTGGCATGACTTGAGTGCTAAGCACTCAAACTAAAGCAACAGTGAGCTTCATTATGCATGCATGCTTGATTGCTTACTACTAGGATCCAGGCGACAGACAGACACAACTGGACCGAAATGCCAAAAGAACAACAGACGAAAGAAGAAGATAGCGCGCGGCGGGTGATCAGTAATCACTATAAAAAAGGATAGTTAAGCGTTTCTTCATGGAGAAACTAACCTTTGTACTATGACGTCTGATCGAAGCAAATCACGTACGATTATTAGCTATGCCACATGATGCTTTTGGCTTGTCCGCCAAGAGGCGAAAGAGAGCTCGTTCGTCCTAGCTACTCGAGCTAACCACCGGTGCTAGCTGACTCTGGTGCGGATTAATTAAGATGCTTGCACCTGCAGCAGGTATTTGATGAAAACAACATGTTTACATGTCATTCTGTCTGTCGGGGAAAAGTAGCGGAGTGAAATGCAGTTTACAGCCTTTGAACTCAGGCGGTCGTTTTGATTTAGCTTTTATTTAAAGGAGAAACTCCTCCGGCCCCTGTATCAAAACGATGCACAACACTAATTTCGCTACAAAGTTCCAGTAGTAAAGGTTTAAATCTCACGGATCAGACAGTGGCACAGTGTTGAAACACAGATTAGCCTGCGGAACCAATATCTTACATATCCATGATCTAATCTATTAAAATGTCACCATCCACTCTGCTCGACGTACATTGCCATAGGACAAGTATGCCCCATTACTCTACATGAAGGAGTAAAAACCACGTGTGAATCCAATATGTTAATTTGTTGCTCTTTGGATGACCTGCAGAAAATAAGCAATTCCAGTTATGTTAAAAACACCATCATAAAATTTTCCAAAGTAAAGCACAAACCTCAAGACGAATTTGATTTTGAAAAATCTAGGGAACATAAATGCACAGCTTGTGATCACACCAAAAAAAAAATTTATGACTGTAAATTAGAATTTGAGGAGTGCTATCATGGCATTATAATACCAGATATTTTCCCCATGTCAAGGTTCACACAGTGAGTGTGCTACTTCAGTTTCTCACGCGTTCATCCAGCCTAACTGAGTACAGTAGACAGTCGACGAGGCGTCAAAGTCAAACCACATGCACGTCGTTGCCGTCCTCGGATGACTTATGCTTCACGGCCCAATTAACGTCGCTCCATGTAGACACAACTAAATGCAACCGCAACAAAAGTGCTGGTGTTTATTTTGTTCTCAAGCAATCTTATTCTAAGATTGTTAGTTACTGGTTTCTGCCCAGAGGTAGGCATCAGTAGGGACACGGTGTTTTGACTCATCGGTGTAGATGTACCCGTTATGTATAACATTTTTTACTTTTTGTCAGAAAATTTCAGAACAAAATTCGGATATACGTCAGTACATTTTGTGTTAGTACAAAAAGTTTCGTGGGAAAAAAGACAAAAAAATGTCTCGTACAAAATCAGTGTGGAGCGTCCGGATTTGTCTTTTTTGCACAAGTTACAAAAAAATGTCTTTTCTTCGCGATTTTTTTATACTAACATGAAATGTCTTAAAATATATCCAAAATTTTAATTTTAATTTTTTACATTTTTAATATTGTTTTTTAAGCCGTGGGTGAATCTGCGCCCATAACCCGGCATGCGAGGAAAGGCTCAAGGAGCCCGGCTTTTTATTGAAAGCCACAACTATCAGTAGGCAGTAGCTAACATCACCCAACTATCACGAATATCCAATCACGACTTAGCAGTTAGCAGTACTATATAGTACTCCCAGTAATCTGCTAGTGCTAATGGAACACAACAGAAATAGTAAGCAGAATAATCTCAGTACCAGTTCTTGAACTCTGTCACTGCCTGTACGTACCTACAGTACCAACCATGAACCGGCGGCTCGTGGCGACGCTGCTAGTCCTCATCGCGCTGCCGGCGCTCGCCGCGTCCGTCCGGGCGGCGGAGATCGTGGCCCTGCTCACGCACGCCGACGCCGGGCGCGGCCTCGCGAGGCCCGAGCTCGTGCGGCGCATGGCGCACCGAACCAGGGCGCGGCGGCGGCGGCTGCTGTCGACGGAGGCCGAACGCCCCGTGCGCGCCGGCCTCGGCGCCGGCGGCGGCGGCGGCAGCATCGTGACGAACGAGTACCTGGTGCACCTGTCCGTGGGCACGCCGCCGCGGCCCGTGGCGCTCACGCTCGACACCGGCAGCGACCTCGTGTGGACGCAGTGCGCGCCCTGCCTCGACTGCTTCCACCAGGCCGTCCCGCTCCTGGACCCCGCCCGCTCCTCCACCTACGCCGCGGTCCCCTGCGACGCGCCGCTCTGCCGCGCGCTCCCGTTCACGTCGTGCGGCGGCCGAGGCGGAGGGTCCGGAGGGAGCTGGGGAGAGCGGAGCTGCGTCTACGTCTACCACTACGGCGACAAGTCGCTCACCGTCGGCCAGCTCGCCACCGACCGCTTCACCTTCGAACCAAGCAATGACGGCAATGCCGAACGGCGGCAGATAACCTTCGGCTGCGGCCACTTCAACAAGGGCATCTTCCAGGCGAACGAGACCGGCATTGCCGGGTTCGGGCGGGGCCGGTGGTCGCTGCCGTCCCAGCTCGGCGTCACCAGCTTCTCCTACTGCTTCACCTCCATGTTCGACTCCAAGAGCAGCCTCGTCACGCTCGGCGCGCCGGCCGAGCTGCACAGCAGCGGCAATGTATTCCAGTCCACCCCGCTGCTCAAGGACCCCTCGCAGCCGTCGCTCTACTTCCTCAGGCTGAAGGGCATCAGCGTCGGCTCGACGCGGCTGCCGGTGCCGGAGCGGCGGCTCCGATCAACCATCATCGACTCGGGCGCGTCGATCACGACGATGCCGGAGGACGTGTACGAGGCGGTGAAGGCGGAGTTCGTGGCGCAGGTCGGGCTGCCGGTCATCGCCGCGGAGGCCGGCTCGGCGCTGGACCTCTGCTTCGCGCTGCCGGAGACGCCGTTCTGGAGGCGGCGGGGACTGCCGGCAGCGCCCGTGCACGTGCCGTCGCTGACGCTCCACCTGGAGGGAGCCGACTGGGAGCTGCCGCGCGGCAACTACGTGTTCGAGGATCCCGGCGCGCGCGTCATGTGCCTGGTGCTCGACGCGGCGCCCGGGGAGCAGACCGTCATCGGCAACTACCAGCAGCAGAACACGCACGTCGTCTACGACCTCGACCGCGACGTCCTGTCCTTCTCGCCGGCGCTGTGCGACAAGCTCGTAGCGTCGCTATAGGAGTACAAGGAAAAACGAATTCGTAGAACTGATCAGGTGAGCCGCCGACTTGGCGGTAGAAGAACCGTAGCGGTAGTCGGTAGAGTAAATTTTGCGCTCGGTTCCTTTGCCGATTCTGCTTCTGAACTGGACAGTCTGGGTAGCTGATCTCACGGTGTAGTCAATGACAGTGTACAGATTTTGAAATTGCCAAAAAGCAAGAAGGAGATTTGGTCCAAAACTTCTCTTTAGAAGGATTTCATCATCTTCACGGCTCTGCATCCAAGGTTAAGTGAGGTATCACCGAACTGTCGGCAGATCATAATCCGAGGACTGCTTTTGTGCAAAAGGTCAAAAATTTCTTACCTAACTTGTCCACCGCCACATGTGCCTACTGCCTAATTCATTCCAAAACACTTTAGACTACCCTGCTTTGTCAATTTGCAACTACGCCATTTGGGATCATAGTCTGGGAGGTCGGAGACGTTGACATGCCAAAACAAGGCGAGATGATGACATATGGCAAAATCACTGTGAGTAAGGCCTTGGGATCAACGACACTAGGCATATGTTACCATAATCTAGGAGACTATGGAGGTTGGAGACGTTGACATCCCTGGATATGCTGATTCCATATGCGGCATCAAAGTCCACGGGAGGGTTGGAGATGCTGCCAAGCTAAACAATATTTGCAAAGCGAGTTGTAAGAGTTGTTGGGTTTTCAACATGTGCTTAATAAGCAAAGTTCGAAGAGCTCTTATGCGGAAAGCCTATCGCTCTCTCTTATTGCTTTGTTTTGGAGACTTGTATAAGCTAGGAGAAAACGGATAATTTGCTCAAGTCAATCGATAGAGAGCCAACGAGTAGCTAGGTCGCTGGTGCGATCCACTACGACGACATTTGTTTTTTCAAATGATGACGCAAAAGCTTTGCTATTCTACTAACAAAGAAAGGTTACAAAAAATAAAGAAAAACATTATAAGCGCCACAACGCACTCTTGGCTTCCACACTCGCATCCCTACAACACAAGCCAAACCACCGTCAATGAAGAGGGAAGCCAAAAATGGGATAGTTGGGTCTCGCCCACAATCAGTCAGGGAGCACCACCAACGACGTCAGAGGAAGCACAAACCTTCAAATGCAGTGAAAGTAACTATTCCACGCCGGCACCGAGGCCACACACCAGCCGGGCCGACGGCTTTACCGCCCTCGCAGTCCAAAGCCGGCATCCTATGGCACTGCTTTTCGGGCTTCCGTCCTGGCTTTCACCCATAGGATGCCCATGATATCCGATGACAAACCTTGGGTTTTTACCTAGGAAATGTGGCAAGGGTTGGACAACGCTTCCAAGGAGGGACAAGAGGCCCGCAAGGGTCGCCGTTGTGCAAGTCGGAGAACACCAACCAAAGGCTTTCGCCATGCACCCGAAATTCCGCAAACATGATAAAGTGACAATGAACGGATTTCGAACAAACATATAGGACGTGGCATCCGAATTCGTCGGGTTTTGGTAACACCTGCCAGCAAGCGATCCATGTCAGTCGGCTCTAGAAGAAGAAAAGGAGAAGAAACACAATACCGACGGAAATTCTCTCGAGCCTACTACAAGCATACACATCACCAAAGGCCTAGGATAACATGCAAACGACGAGGTAAAACACAACATTTGTATTGTCGACAAGGTCCAAAGATTGTTCAGCCAAGTCCAAACCACGACCTCTGTGAGTCTGGCGTCGTAGTGTAAGGGGAACGTGAGACCGAGACTTCACCACAACACATTTGTGTTGTCAGCATTGTCAAAAGGTTACACGCAATCGAGACATCCAAGGACCCTAATCTGCCACAAGGGCATTCTTTGGTTTTTCTTTTCTTTTTCTCACATGATATATCAAATTTGTATTTTAAATTTTATAGTGCAGTAGTTGTGTCTTCTATCAATATTGTCGTTTTTCTATAATAGTGATTTCTTTGGTACATACTCCCTACGTCTTGAAATAAGTGGACGTTTAGCATTCGAAATTTGCCCATAAAGTGTACTTCTCTCTTCGCAATGCACTTCAAAGTAGAAAAAAATGTTTCTTTCTCACCACATGAGAATCAAACCCAATAACATTAAACACATTGTTTCCTTATTTTCAAGATGCACTTATCTCATTAAAGGTGGGAGAATTAAAGAGAAAAGAGATAGTGGCTTACACCTTCCCAATGCATTTTCTACTACACTTCATAATTTGTCTTAAAATTTCTACATATGCCCGCTTATTTGGGAACGTTAGCACAATAGCGCCCTGGGTATCACCTCCCTCTGCTAAGGTGAACTGAAAACTGAGATATATCCATGTGCCAGCAGGCTAAGAGCAGATGTCTTTCGCTTTCAGTCAAAGTAATATGACTAGCTTTTGTGTATGAAGGTCAAAATTATGGACCTAACTTTTGTCCACTGCTACAGGTCCCTGATTCTCTTTTACTGTACAAAACAATCGAAGAAACCCAAGGAGTTCACACGCATTTACGCCACTTGGGATCATAATCTAAGAGGTCGGAGACGTTGACATGCCAAAACAGGGTGAGTTGGTGACAAATGGCATCAAAGACACTGCACATAAGGTACAGGAGACTGGGGGGTTGGAGAGGTTGACATGCCGTGATGTGGCTAGTCCATATGCGGCATCAAAGTTGGAGATGCCGCCATGGCTGCACCAAGGTAGGTCGCTGGTGCCGTTCACAATAATGACATTTGGAACAAACATACATAAGAGGTCATCATAATTCGTTAGGTTTCAACGCAAGACGGCTACACCAATGTGGAAGTCTAGTCCAGATTGCCTCATGGCATCTCCTTGTTCTTGCGAACTTGAGAAAACATTATGTGAGTTCATCAAAACAGTCCCATATGGAAAGAAGCTGAGCCTGTATAAATATCAAGTTACTCTATCAAGAAGTTGCCAATGTTTCATCTCACAGTTACAAACTAATGTAAGCCACACATACACACGCACGCATCAACCAAACAGCCAAACTTATGTGTACATTTGGACCTACATATACTACTGGTGTTGTACAGAGACAATTCATGTGCAGATGGCCTACCGGTTGTTAGCTACAGATGTCAATCCAAGTCAGTGACAGCTCTACCCTTTCCTCTCTCATCATCCACTAATAGTGGTTACTTGTTCTCTTTTACAAAACTAAACTAATAACTCCAAAGATGACAATGTACAGATCATATTTCGCAAAACCTGCCCTTAAATAACTAAATTAGTGGATGAATTCACCCATGTTGCCACGTCATGTGAGTGGCATCGGCTTAGGGGGTCAAACCTGGCTGGAAGCTCAATTCACACTCAAGGAATCGGTTTGCGCCATTTTGTAACCACGGCCCGTCTGTGCCCCTGTGGCTGTGTGACAATAACACTGGCCAGCCCTGCTTAGCTGCATCTGCTTTGTAGACACCGAGCCATGTTCCCTGGCAATCGAGGAGAGACACTTTGATCTGCTGCTGCCGCTATACTTCCCCAGGCACTTGTACAACATCCTGAATCCGTTGCTTCTTTTTGGAGAAACGGCGAGTATAAACATAACTCTTTGGAGGGTGTTGTTTCTGTGGCATAGCTTGGTCAGATGTCGTACCAAGCTCGTTTTGAACTGTTTCTCCATGCTGCAACATCATATGCTTAAAATATCAGCAAGATGGTATAACGGGATGTAACTCTTCAGCAGAAAAAAAGACCAAACCTTTTTATCTGTTGATTTCATTTCTCTGTCTTCTGATTTCTTTGAGGCAAAAGTTGCTCTTTCTTGAAGATTCTTATCGGTGAGTGATTCCCCATCATCCAACTTCCGCTTGTACGATATTGTTGATGTCGAACTGTCAGCTGTATTCCTATCGGTGTCCTTGCTATGCATTGGAAATCTGACAGTGTGTTTTGGGGAAATTGTACTGTCCACCGTGACTTCGTCGGATCTCACTGTGATATCATCTGATCTTTGACTTTTTCCACTATATGAATTGTTATTAACAGAAGTAGTGGCGGATTCTGAACTTGCTCCAGGTCCCGATGTACAACACGGAGTTCTCGCCGACAAGGCAACATAGTCCCTTCTTACAGAAAGTATATCATGTTCACAGACAACCAACTCTTTCTGGCATGAAACAAAAAAGTTGGCAAACAAAGGCTCAATAGTTTGTTGCGGCTTAAATAAGTCGAGTCAACCAAAATAAGATATTAAGCTAACAAGACCTGGTTCATAATTGTTAACCTGTGACCAGTTTCAAAACCAATAAATGTTAAGCCACAAGTAACCGGTGTCACCTTAACCCTATATGTGCCCACCCACTATAACAGCACAAATGGGTCACTATAGCCCAGCATCGGTAAAAGACTATACCTGTGGCCATTAAAATCTATGTGAAAGGAGAAGGGATCAGTCTTGAAATTTTCTGCTACAACTCTCTGTTTTAAAATATAAGGCACAATTTTATGTGGAGTTGATCTCTAGGAAATTTTGATTGCTTACGCATATTATTAACTACAATATTCAATGGTACTAAGTGTGCGCAAACAAAATTACAATCTCTATATCCATGCACCGGTTGCTCGTCAAAGTATGTAAAGTTCAAGGCATCACTATTGAAATATGTGGCGTAATTACATTTCGATATTGAAGGGACGGTTCAACAGAAAAATGACCACAAGTATGGCAATGCTACAACATCGGATTAAACAAATGTTTCGAAAACATGCACTTCAGTACATGTACCCCAGCACAATCACTTGACACTTCTAACAGAAAGGAATGATACAAGTTATCTGAACGAGATTATACTAGTGCCTATTTCTTCAGCAACCAAAAGGGACAGAAAGTAAATGCAATTTACAGATACTGTACCTTCTCCTTCTCTCTCTTAACAATCCTCTCGCAAAGAAGGCGTAATCTTTCCAATTCAACCTGTCACACAAGGGGAATATTATGTCAGCATAAAGCACACCCTAAGGAGCTCGATAGCGGGTGCTATTTTTAGAGCACAGGTCTTATGTTAGTGATATTTGCAAACATTGCTTATCAAAGGGATCTCACACGAAATATAATACTTGACACACAACTCTAGTTTGTTTCAAATGTTTATTACCCTAGTTATTAAATCAAAAGACTGTAATGTTCACATGATTGCAAAAATTCGACACTTTTCATTAAATAATGTAACAGGCACATTTACCCTCATTTGTTTCATGATCTTGACTTCCGCAGGTCCATGTTGTTGATAGTCAACCTGTGGAAGTTGTTCAAAGAGGAAAATAAGAATACTGTTGAAATAAGACTGATATAGAGAGTATATAGGACATTTCTAATTATAAAAGCAGATTTGGAGGAAAACCAGTTCCTAGTGGTCACAAATTACAGAAATCCATCTCCCAGCAGTTTAAAGCAAACGTTACCTTTCTTTGTTCAATACTGTGATTACCACAATATGCTTTGTGCCGCCACAAGTTACCAATCTTTTTTGTGTTCATGTAAAGGCCAGCATCCCTAGCACATGCAGGATGGAAAGTAACTTGACAGCCTACAGTACTGCACTGCATAATTGAAAGAGAAAAACTTAGCTAGAACGCATTGGCCTGTGGTTATATAGAGATTAGGTCCAAAGGATAATTTACAAGTTCAGACCTTCAAGCATGTGCCAACATTGTGGTGGCAGATCGAGCATGTGTCTTTACCCTTCAGAAGGCTCTCCTCCTTGATAGATTGAATAGTCAGAACATATTATAATAAGATAACTAAAAGGAACTTATAATCAAGACAAGATGGATTCAAGTTGTATCAACATATAAACAATGAAATAACACTGGAAGATAACCTATTTCCTAAATTTAAAATTATAAGCATGTGCGATTAGTACCATTCCATCCACAGCATTACATTGCCCCCTTCTGAATGTGTTCTCCAAGAGCCACTACAGAAATTCAACGAATTTCACAATGCAGGTAAGCTAAGCAAAGCAGCATTGTGAAAAATAAAGATGCCAGTCAAAATACCTCAGCACAAAAAGCATGAACCCATTGGCCCTTTGTAGTCTTTCGAAAAGCTCCCGATGTACCATGGCACAAACCACACTGCGCCAACCATGATATCCCACCACTGCAATCTGATGGACTGGCAGAGATGACAGCATCTGATAGCATCTCTTCACAACGTTCACACTTCCAGGGACCTGTGGGATTCATCCCACTCTGGTAGCAATCCAAGTGGACAGCAGCCTGCTAAACATGCAGGGTTAATATTTAATTAAAGTGCAACTTGAGCAAAAGTGAAATACATTAAACTGCAAAACACAGAGCACCTTGCAGCTTGAACAGAGAAATACTCGGTTCAATACAGTTTCACGTCGCATGCACACATCACATGGAAGACCATTTTTCTTGGAAAATTTAGCCAGATCAAAAATGCCAAAATTAGTATCTGCTGATACTTTACTGTTTGAATATGACGGATCCTTCGTTTGTGGCAACATAGTCAATTGGCTAACTCTTAAAGACCCAGCATTGACTCTCGTAATACTCTGCAGCAAAGAGAAGACAAAAATGAACATCGATAACACAAGATCAACAAAACAAGCACAAGAACAGTATGAACCTCTTGTTTGACAGGCAGTGCAACATTTTCTGCCTCTTTCGAAACAGTTACGTTTCTCCAGCTGGGTGCAACACAAGGTGCAGCTGCAGCTATGATAGCCTGTGCTTCTTTGTGTCTCCTCTCTGTGTTCCCACGTTTCTTAGCTTCCCTAATATCACGAAGGAACTGATTTACAATGATATGGTCCCATTTTCGTTTATTGAAAGAATCCAATTCTCTGGAAAGACTCTGGACAACCTTGGATATAAGATCTTCTGCAAAATATAAGGAAGACTGAAACATCGATTCAGAAAGCAGAAGAAACTACTCAACTATTGAGTTAAGTCTGGACTCTCAAGGCCAACGAGCGGAATTAGCATTACAATATAACAAGACAGCGAGCAAAACAATTTGGTACTTTGTAAAAATAGCATACGGTAGACTTAACAGAGCGAAAGAACATGCTCCTTACCATATCTCTGGTTCATAGCAACAACATCATTGAGTAGCCTGGATTGAAAATAAATTATTTCTCCCTCTATTTCGTCACAAGGTGGATGCTCCACAATACTGGACGATTCTGCTTTAGAAGCTTGATCAGCTGCGGCTATGTCCGTTAATTGCTCAAGTTTTGTTGATGAACCAAAAAGGTTTTGGTCATGAAGAACGCATGACAATTCTTCAACTTAAATTGGACAAAAGAAAAAATATTATAAGATGAATAGGTAAATAACAATATAGTAAGTGATATGATTTGATTGATGGTGAGATGTTAAAAAGAGTACCATGATTATGAGACTGTATATTTTGATTTGAAATATCACCCCACAAATTCTGCAACTTTTTCTCGACATATGGATGAATATAGCAGCGATAACCATCAATGCTACACGGGGCAAACACTGGATTAGGTTACTTAGCAGATCAAATTGTGTATGTGCAGATTGGCCGAGAAAGATGTAAGCAGAAAAGGATTTTTAACCATACCTGAGAGCACGTTGGCCATAAATATGGACATCATCACAATCACGACCAGTGTGCAAGCGATTTTCTACTGAATCGGCCCAGTCTTTATTAGCTTTATCACCGTCAAGAAATTTATGATCAAATGGAGAGATACCTTCCTCCAGTTCCAAGCAAGGTTGCGAATCAGTTAAGTTCTTACTTTCAGTTCCAAGCAATGTACCTGTCCATAATATCGGAAGAATCATTTGAGTCTACAGCAACCAAAATGAATTAGTTACCAGGGCAACTGAAATAGATTATTTATGATTTTAGACTCAGAGCCACCTTCCAATCTTAAGGGCTAGTTCGATCCTACGACTACCCGGTTACAAAGAGCAAGTTTGGGACTCTCAAGGAACCTCGAAAGTGAGTATTTCGAACAGCCAAATGTTAAAACTAATAGAACTGCGGATCTGCCTGATTTTAATTTCTGGCGTGTCAAATATCGTAGTTTACACGTTTTACAACATACTAGTTTTGCAAAAATATTAGCACACTGGGTGTGAGTAGCTAACACTACAATTCCAACTGATGAAAGGAGCAATTCCCATCAAACTACAATTCATCCATTTTTGTTTGCCCACGGTCTTTCCCATCTAGTTTCAGAATACAAGGCACACATGTGAATTTATTGTGTTTTTTCCTTGTTTGCATAATCTATGACACCTCCGCCTTCATTTATAGCAATTGACCAACTATTGTAGTAATTCCAACAGTAAGTATTTTCATAGTTCATTTTGGCAGTGGACCAGAGAAGAGCAGTGATACATTATGGAGTTTAAAGTTAACAACTGGGTAAAGAAAGCAGCAAAGTTAACAAGCATACTGACCACAATGAAAGTAGTTGTACACACAAATGCATCTATTTGTTACCTTCCAGTGCTATAGAACTCTCTTCAAGAGGTTTCACTTGAACAGAAGGCACATGCACAGAGTTCTGCAGCAATTTGATGATTTTCAACTTCAGACCAGGGGAGAAGGTGGTTGTTTCAGGCTGCCAAGGAATAAATTTCTTCTATAAGAAAAAAGGATTTAAGGCCAAGAAAGTATAGCAGGTCAAATACAATGATGACATCACATAAGAATTTAAGAGATTACATATAAACAAACTCGGATCTAATTGTTAGCTTTCATAGTTTCTGGTTTCATGACTATGCTAAGCTTTATAGTTAACATATAAAGGTCACTATGCATATCAAATATGTCAAATTCATAAATTATGGTTAACTCATTCTCTAGCATTATGTTTCCATATAAGACTACACAAGCTGTGTTACATGTATAATGATGTAAAGGTCGAACAGTAAAATTAAGTAGAAGTTGTGATAAGCACAATTTATCAAATTTTACCAATATCATACAAATGAGAAAAAAATCAATAGTGTAAATTAAAAAATGGAGCCGAAGTGGATGGGCCATGTTAAATGTATGTATGTACCAAAAATTAATAAATACAACACCTAGTAGAAATGCTCATGCAAAGAGTCACAGTTTATGAAGTACGTAATTATCCAATTAAGGATTACCAAAAGAGCAGCTTCCAGAGATTCTGAGGACAGACCCAGTTCTGATTCTATATCACCAACACTAACCTTTCCTTGGTCAATTAGCTGTGAAGCACAAGCATAAAACCTAGTCACGCAATAAATCCAAACATGTGTACCTTAAAATTTTGCTTTGTAAGATTAGCATGTACCTTTCTGAGAACTGTAGAAACATCACTAGAATTGCTCACAAGATTCCCATCTCCTGTAGGCTGATCAACAATCATATTTGTGTGTTGATTTGGTTGAGTTTCTATGGCTCTAATACATGGTGAGGTAACCAGCTCCGTTGTCTGCACTTTGTTTAGGCTGGACGAACTACAGCTAATGGATGTGCCATTCATGAATTTGTCCTTACTGTTGCGTGTAAATCTCATTTGTTGTTTCTTGTCTGTGGTAAAATCTTCATCATCCAGCCTAACTTGTGTGGTATCCTGTTCAGTAACACCATTGGCGTTGTGTGCAGAACTGATGCTTCTGACTCTAGAATGCTTTGAGCAAAATATACGCAACTCAACCTACAAACAGAAATGCAAGAAATCTATTAAAAAACAAAAACACCCAAGGCAAACAGCACAACAGAGAAGAAATGGTCTAACATTCTTAAGCCCAGATTTTCCCCATATCTCCATCTGATGCTTTGACTCTCTTGCACATATGGGATGAAAGCAAGCCCGGCATGTTCCTGAAAAACATTAGTCAATAACCAAAGAAGGCATATATCATGCAGCGGAAACTAAAGTTATTTGCACATGTGTTAAAAATTAAAGAGTAACAACAAGATAAAAACAATATCTACCATTCTATCTACACCAAAAAAAAATCGAAAAATGACCGCACAGAAAATTGGGAGTGTTTGAATAGTGTTGCTTGATAAACTGTTTTGTTAACTTGATACGAGTATACCAACAAGAAAAGCATCACCCATAGTTACTGGTTCAGTTTAAAGGGTATATATTACGCCTCCTTTGAGGATTCACACCATGGATTATAATCTACTGCTCTAGTCTTCCCATGTTATTATATGAACCAGATTCAATAAAAAAAAAATTATTATTCTCCATATTACGGCAGAAGGTTTTTCTTAATAAGCCAAAAGCCCTATAAACCCAATGGGAGAAAATAAAACATATTACATTTGTGATTCTATCACCAAATGAATGAATTACAGTTCCTGAAAGAGGATAATATGTTAAATCATCAGACCAACCTGAAGAACAGGTCAAATCAACTTGACGTGCTAAGTTAGATGATGGAATAGCCATCATATGACACCAGAGAAGGCTAATTAAGTATTCACTATTCACTATGCATGCTATCAAAATTTGTGGATTTCAGTAAGAACTATATGGTGGCAGTAGAATAGCAGACATTAAGTGGGTCCGTAATTCTCCTAATGTTCTCATGTTTCTTCACCAATTACATCCCCTGGAGAGCTAGGTGTCGTTTACAGTTATTATGGTGATGTAAAACCAAAGCACCATATGAAATATGCTTGTCAAATAAAGCAGGTTGCTAATTTTACAAGAATATTGAAAGGAAGGCGATTTAATTTCATCAAAGGGTGGGCCTCTTGCCTTATGTAAACTGTATGTCCTTATGCTAAAATCTGTAGATTTGTATTACATTCCATTGTCAAACAAAGGATCAGATCTGGATTGCAAAACCTCAAAAAGCAGCAAAAATCTAATTATCAAACACCACAGTTCAAACAGCTAAATTCTTAGTTGGAACGTCATCCTCAAGATGCAAAGCCTGCCTGTGGCCAATATTAGCAGATATAATGCAAGCTTGCAAAGCCTGCAGCTGGTTGATCAGAGGCTAATAATTTAGCATGAAAACAGCGTATTCCGCATAGATAAGCTTGATAATTTGCTTCTTCTGTTATTGGTACCACTTCTACTTCTGACTCGTAAGAGTTAAGTCACAACATACCAGACATATGAAACAATACTCTGGTTCTAATTATGACCCTACTCTATTCCATCTGAATTTGGCATTTATAAGTATCAATAGATCATTTCAGACAAGGCATCCTGTAAGTTTTTAAGAGAGACCTTCTCACACACAAAGGTTGGCCTGCTGCTAAATATGAGCACACACGTCCTGTAAGTTTTTCGTTTGCATAATTTGTAAAGTAGATGTAAAATTTAAACACGAAAAGGCAGAGGGGAAACTATAGAAGTAGAGCAATGTCATAGGCCGTACACAGGGACCACACTTCTAGATGCAACCATCTAGACGAGCTTATATTGATATTATGTAGAGTGACAGAGTGAAAATACATACCATGGCTACATCGAACACATGCACCATGCATAACCTTGCAAAGACTGCAGAGCATTTTTGTCCGGTTCTCTGGGATATCTCCTATATTAGTGACAGGTTCCATTGAGTCCATGTCCTCTACAAAACCTCTGGTGCCCACAGACTACAAAACAAGTGCGCAAAACTCAGGTTGCCCCCATCTGCAGTTAGACCAGGGTCGCATTTTACAGGTTTCAAGGCACCTTTCTCCTTTGGGCAAAGCACACAAGGCATAGAAACGATCCTGCCCTCATCGTTCAGTGTCAACCTCCGTGCCATACTGTTACTGTCACACCAGGCACACATCCAATGGCCATCTGGCATAACCTGCACGCCGTAACACTTCTGGTGCACGGACACCTCGCAGCTCTTGCAGTGGAGCATCCTATTGGATGCCATATCACTGTCTCCCAAACAGCATACATCACATCTTGGACCAGTCTCGCCCGGCAAGGGTGGCAGCCACACTAGCCGCTCAAGCCCTGCATCTGCTCCCAACAGCTTCCTCTTCTTGTTGGGGCGCTCCGACGTGAGCACTAGCCGTCCCCTTGCTCCTAGGAGCCAATTCAATGAATTGTCCAAATTCTGCTTGCAGGCTCGTAAAACAACACCATCTCCAGTACCTGGATCTAGTTCAATCACCACTGGCTGCTCCTCTCGCTGCAAGATCACCTCCTGCATATCCTGTTCACAGTGCTCTTCGCCAGTCCCATTGCTATCGACTAGCTTCACTAGTCCTCTTGCAGCAAGATCACCTCCATGATTGACATGCACCCTGTAATTCTCCGGCTCCTCGTTCTCCTTGCCCAGAACCGAGTTCGAATTCGAGTTCTCAGCGACCACAGCCACATCAGACGGATCAGCGCGTCTCGCCAGCTCCTCCTTCCCGCTGCCCACAAATGGTACGATCAAGCATGGATCGAGCCAGTTGGAACGGAGGGAGGCTTGGGCATCAACGCCTCGAGATCCTCCAGTTTCAGCTCCCGAAAGTACGGCTCCAGCGCGTCCCACATAGCGTTGGATCTCGCTCTGGGCTGCAGCTGCTCCACGGCGGCAGCAGCGGCCGCCGCCGCTTCGGGGGGCGGCGGCTGGGCCTTCTTATGGTGGTTCCTCCGCACGTCGCCGACCGCCGCCCATCTGGCCACCCGGGAAGGCAGCAGCGGATCCCGGCCCGCCGCCTCGTCGCCGTCGAACGGCGACCGCAGCGTCAGCGCCTTCCGGGCCTGCTCGGACGTGCCGACGCCGCCGGCCTCCGGCGAGGCTCCGGCGGCGTCGGCGGCGGCCCGGGAGGGCGAGGCGGCATCGGGGTCGGCGGCGGCGGGCCGAGCTCTCCGGCGCGGCGCCACGGCGGTGTCGTGGTGGCGGAAAACCTCTGGGGCAGGCTAGGGTTTCTCTCTCTCTCTCTGGTCAGGATTTTTCTGGGGAGTTCAGATCCGCGAGCGAGAGGGAGAGAGGTGCGTGCTTCTCCTGTAAGCAAAAAGAGAAAAGAAAAAAAAAAAGGAAATCGCGGCCGTAGTGGGCTCGGGCTGGCTGGGCCTCCTCGGCGCGTCGTGCTCGTGCCTCGTGAGGTGTGCCTTTTCGAATGTACTCCGTACGTAAATGCTACGGTCACCGAGACGACTTGTACACAGCCATGGCTGTACGCGCGGGCCCACCATGGCAGTGATACGGGTCGGGTGGCCGTAGCGATGTCTTCGAGGGGATATACCCTGACACAGTTGCGGCTCTGTGACTCTGTGTTGCGTCGGCTCACGGGATTCGGGACCACTTGCGTGACCGACATGTGGTCCCTGGTGGCTGTACGTGTCCGCGGATCCTGGAGTTCGGTTACCGGGTTGGCGGGTAGGTGAGGGGACGCGTGGTGTGCGATCGCGGGCGGTGGGCCCGCTGGTGGGTCAGGGCGGCGGCGCCTACCCACGTACACCTGCACGGCCACGGAGTAGAAAACTGTTGGGGACCTCCCTGTCACGTGGATGCGGGTGGGACCCAGTCTCCGCCTTTATTGGAGCCGTTGAGTTGGCTGAAGGCGCGGTTACGTCTTTGATACGGATATATGATGGGCCGTAGACCGCTCGGCCTGTTTGTTGCAGCCACATATTTGCCTATAGTTACGGGTTATAGCCCATTTAATTCTTAGAAATCATATTTTTTACAAGTCATCACCACTAATATAAAAAGAGAAGTGGCAGATCCAACAAATTCTGAACGTTTAATCTCTAATAAAACGATATAAAACGCGACCATGATTAGCGCTAAATGAAGGCTGAGCCAAGCGCAGCGGAAACGCTGATCCATTATTTTCTATCTAAGAAAATAAAATCCCCTTGAGGCAGTTATATCGATAGGCAAACAAACGACAAACGAAAGAGAACAAATCAAGGGAGACACAAGATTTTAACGCGTGGAAAATCCTTCCAAGAAGGAAGAGAAAAAAAACACGGGTGTCAGTCAGCAAATCTTCATTCATTATGATCGGGTGAGGTTACAAACGTAGGGAATTACAACATGCGACTTATCCCAGCCTGCGGCTTAAAGGAGGTATATATGGTGGTGCAAAACCCTAAGTTGGCTGCAGTCTGACTCGGCAACTATGCGTACCGTAACGGGCCTCCCTCGCTACGGCAGAAGTTAGTCTTTATCTTTATATGAATTTGGATCACATCAAATTAACAGACGCGGCCTGCAATCTCTCCCCACACCGAGTAGCCAACGCACTCACACTGCCAGTGTCACCGTCGCATGATCTCCTCCTCCGAATTGACCGGACAACGATGTTGCCTGTCGCCTGCACTCCTCCGCATGCAATCTCTCCCCAGGCGAGAGGACGACGCCACCGTCGCCGGTTGTTGCTTACAAAAGGACGCAGCCGCTGTCCCACTGCCCGGGACAGGACGTAGCCTCCGCACCCGCCGCCCTGGACGACTCGAGGTGACGTTGCCTCCGCTGAACTGCACGCCTCAGCTGCACCTCCGTCCACGTACACGGATTCGTGACCGGAAATATCGAGGTATCTATACCTACGGTTTACACCTGAACTGATTCATGGTTTTGCATAAATAAGAAAACCAACAGTTACTCCATTGACTTAAACATACAAAAGATCCATGGACCAATATGTCTGAACATACAATTTTTGGGCTTCTAGGAGAAGGTTATTCATTGATCATTGGTCCATGAACAATTTATTGAGGTTCTGGGAGACGGTCATTCCATTGATCGATTCATATTGGTCTATGATTCTATGAACAATCCATTGAGGTTACTACACTCCGATCTGGATTTAGCAAATACTTATCTTCTCATTAAAGGTCAAGGCCCTTATTTGTTTCCCTACCTACTTCATACTGTAGGTCAGGATCCTTGAATTATGTGGTTATTACTAATGTGAATATCATGCATGCCACAAACTGAATTGACGACAAACACTTTTTATGTGTTGTGTCAAACATCATTTATTTTCGTGTGACAAATTTGATGTCTTTTGATTACTACTTATTATAATCACTTGAGTGTTTTTTTATTGGAGTGAACCTCATTGATCTTGCCAAGTTTAGATAAAATTGTATGTCTAAATTATAAATTTCCTATATTTGAAGTATGTTTTGCGATGTTTATCTTAATCTTTCACTATCGCCGGAGTAAAAAAATATAGGAAAAACAAGGCGGAAAGGATGACAAATAAATCCATGATATTACACATGCGTTGCACGTGCACTTTTACTAGTAATTATAAAAATCTAACCTTTTCAAAAGTCTGCTTGACGAGTGTCCAATTATCCTTCCCCACATGTTTTCTGTTCGCCATACCTCTCCCTTTAGCCTTGTCTGTCGCAAGGAGAAAAAATTATAATGAGGAGAACTATTTTCCTTTTAATTTATTAAAATCAAATATTAAATACAAATTTTTTATAATCGTTTTTCCAAATTATGAGTCCACTACCTCTATATACAGGACAGGGGAGCAGACGCCATTGAGACTGTGCAACCTGAGAAGACCACACCGAGCCGATGTCGCCGCCATCACCCCATCTCCAAAGTGAATCCCCTAGCCATCTCCGTAATCTTAATAATAAAAGGGTACTTTCACTTGCAATGTCTATTGGTGTTGAATTAATCGCTATGTGTGAGTAGTCCCCTCAAGCTAAGGATTGAGCCCTAACCTTAGCGCACGTGCATTTTTTACATGAGATTGTTCGGTTACTTGATTCATTATGTCGCATATGTATGTTCTCTTGTATAGACCTGTTAGGGTTCTAGGACCGACGATATTGTATTTGTAGGTCGATATGAGGCGTCTAATGAATTTGCGTCGGGTATCCTCAAGAAAGATGAAGACCTGAGAACTCTAGGAGAGAGAAAACTTTTGCCTCTTTTTTTTTTTAAAGTCTTGAGTCGTGGCTTATTTATAATCCCAGGGGGAGCTTCTCCGCCATCCATATAGACATAGCATGATGGAGTTACAGGTTCCTGGCCGCCTTGATAAATATGTTGATGCTACGCTTGTGGCACGGTCTTGTAGTCTGGAGCTGCCCTTGCCCGTCTCCAGTATTGTGGCATTCGTCAGGGGAAACCGTCACATCCCATCGTTTTCGTGCCGCTTCCCAAGGCTGGAACATGCTCCGTCTTGTCGTCGTACAGAGGGACAACACACACGTTGTCGGGCTGGCGTTTTTTATGGCGGTGATAACAAGGCGAACCCTACATCGGCCTTTTACCCTTTAGATATCCTTTGGATAAAGGCTTGTCCCCGACTATCGTAGTCGGGATCAACCTTATCCTCTCCATCAAGACGACTGACAAGGGCTCCGCTCCATGAATGGGCAAGTCAGCAATGCCTGACTGACCTTGGGTTATTGGTAAATCCGTCAAAACACCACTCCGAGGACTTGTCAGGTATCCAACACTCCGAAGAGTGATCAAGTTAGAGGCGCGAGCAGAGTAGAGCAGAAAACTATGGGTGAAACCGGGTGAGAGGAAGGTAGTACAATAGTAAAAAAATAATTCTCTGAGGTACGCTGACGATGTCATAGAACAATTTGTTGTGTTTATCTTAATAGCAGAGCCAACCCCGTGTCGATGAAACTGAGCCAATGTTGGACAGTTAAATACATAAATCAGTAGGCTGTGGTGTCCAAAGGACACATCGACCTCCTATTTTCATATTTATTATTATCTTTTATGTCTCATCGTGTGCGCGCATAACTAGGCGAGACCTCCTCAATGGCCTATTTCCATCCACTATTACACACCCAGAGGGCAACTGTTGGTCCGATAAACAAAACCATTTTAGACTCACATAGACGTGTCAAGAAATCACATTTTCAAGCAATCTGACAAGGTTATACTCTGCGGGTACCCAGCGTAAGGATACCTGGTGCACGTGATGATCAAAGAAGTCCAAGGATTAATCGAAGCCCACGAAGGAAGGCCCAAGATGAAGAGTGCTTTCCAAGTTAAATCAAGTTATCGTCGGTTAAAACTTTCCATACATGTAACCTTGGTTGGTTATGTTTCCCGAGACCCAGCCTCCTATATAAAGGCTGGGAGGGTGATCGATCCAGGGGAGAAGGAATCCATAGCCACCAAAATCTCGACGAGATCAGCAGCTCGTCGAACCCTTATAACCCTCATATTCATACCATAAATACAGACAAGCAGGAAGTAGGGTTTTACCTCACTCGAGGGCCCTGAACCTGGGTAAATCCAGCTTGTCAGCCGTCGATTCCACCGATACTACGCGTTCTCTACCACACAATCAACCCTAGGTATAGCAACCATGGGAATTGCCGAGGGCACACCTCGACAATTGGCGCCGTCTGTGGGAAAGGTAGTATTGGGCTCACGGTTTCGCCGGTTTCATCATCAAGCGGCCACCCGCCGATCGCATCTGCACAAGGTAACTCGCCTACTACATCATCAAAAAGCAAATCACCGACCACCGTTGCAAACGGCAACTCGCCGGCAAGATCTACCAGCATCAATTCAAAAAGCGATCACTCGCCAAAATCTCCAAGGAGGCTCATGCCGCACTCGATGGAGGCTCAACAAGCCTTTGCCGGACTCGAATCAGGTTTGGATATTACAGTTGGAGAATTTAACTTCTTTGTCGATAAAGATGGTGTGCAGGACCTGTTAGATCCACTCGACATGGAGACACTCGACACGGAGACATCGACAACGCTTCGACTGCAACACCATCCATCTTGGCGCGACATCGTCACAGATCGTCCCGATCCAATCGCCAAGTGACTCTGCAACATCCATGAACTCGCAAGAGTTCCGTGACGAGGTGGCAAAAAGATTTGGAAGAAGCGAGATCGAATCTGCGTACCGCCCAAACAACTCAATCGAGTCACTCGACGACATCGTCGACTGCAACGACGTCGCGGGGAACAAGGAGAACATAGATGACAACATATACCTCGCCGATCTCAACGGCCCAGAAATCCGTGCCAGCCACGAGATATTCACCTGCGACGCAGACAGCCTGGACAAAGCACTCGAAGATACTCGATTGCGGCAGAAACCCCAGCAAGCAAAGCAACTCCAACATGAGCCTGGATGACGACGCCGAATCCATAATGCGCATTAGCAACACATGGGTAGAAGATCGGGTGGTACCGTATCAGGTATACACCGCGAGTACAGCAGAAACGTCAGCAGCTGCAACATGCCGTCGACCTACAGAATACCCTTGCACAGTCACCATGCCTGACGGAACAACCACGCTGACCATCACCGCAGAGATGGCGGAAAAAGTGAGCAAAGTAATCGAAAGCTGCACAATGCTACCAGCAAACGCAACTCCGGAAGAGGTATTGACCTTACAATACTTCCAGTGGCAAGAATCGATACGGTTGAAGAACTACCGAGCAGTACTCGAAGAACGCAAAAAGCAAGCCAGCATATCGAGTGCTCGGCGAAGAGCATTGTCTATGAGTTCAACAGGCAGAAACGACCCCGCGAATAGGTCACGATTCATAAACCTCGGAGACGCAGATCGTGCAGCGGTCACTCGAAACCTAAACCCAGCCTTTATGGCAGTCGACGCGGAAGGAGTCCCCATACCTACTGAGCCAGCCGGGGCGCTGATGACGCTAGGCACCTATCTCAGAACAATCGAACCTCCTGCAGGAGACCCAAAGAGGGATCAGCACCTCCAACTGTACAAACAACTGGCAATAGCAGCAAAGCCATACAGCAACCACAAGCAACTCCAAGGAGAGATACAGATCGGACCGTCGCAGTCGAAGTCCTCGGGAAGGAGCAGTCGAAAAAGCTCACGTCATCATCGATCCAGCAGGAGCCACTCGAGGAGGTCATACAGCAGCAGCTCAGACTCGGAAGCAGAAATCGGGCCATGTGGAGCGCTATGCTTCACTCGACGGATCCGGGAGGCTCGTATGCCCAAGAAGTTTTCGCTAGCTACCACGCCAAAGTTCAACTGCAAACAGAGCCATCAGGCTGGTTAGAAGATTACAGGCTGGCTGTTGGATGTCAGCGCGGTACCACAACCACAGCTATGCAATACATACAACTCATGATGGAAGGAACAGCTCGCGATTGGCTCAAATCGCTACCCGAATCATACTACGATTCGTGGGAGCACTTCAAAGGTGATTTCATCAAATACTTCGAGCCTCTATGTGAGCGCCCCAAAACTTTCGAGGAGCTCCGGACCTGCAAGCAAAAGTCAGATGAATCTCTGAGATCGTACATACGGCGGTGGACCACCATCCGTAACTCAGTAGGCAACGTATCAGAAGATAGGGCAATCGACGCCTTCAAAAACGGACTCTGGAGAGAAGACTTCAAAGAAACACTTGGTCGAGAAGATCCAAAGACAATGGCGGCACTCATGGTACTCGCAACAAAGTGGGCAGATGGAGAAGACTCCGTACGAGGCACTCGACCCGTACCCTCACATGAAAATCACGAGGGTGGCAGTCGAGACCGCAGAGATAGCTACAGAGATGATCGAAGGCGCAAACGCAAGCATCGTTATCACGACGATGACCATCCAAACTTCATCGCAGCAGGCTTTGTCCAGTCAAGGGACAGCCGCGACCAAACTGACAGACGACCCGACGATCATCGTGATAATCGAGATCATCGTACGGACGACCGCCGAGGTAATCGAGACCATCGCAAGACGATCGACGTGACAGTCGAGACCACAGACGCGACGACCGCGATAGCTACAGAAGGCCAGAGTGGCGCAGGCGAGCAGACAAAGATCCTGAGCGCTCAATCGAAGAAAGGATGGACGATTATTGCAGATTCCATCTTTATAAAGGGGACGATGGTAAGCTTCGCTCTAACCACTCGCTGAGAAATTGCAGGGAATTCGATCAACTTGCGATTGAACATATACTGCGACTGCAAAAGATGGACGTGCACCTCCTCAACTAGTGCAGACTCCATCGACTGCATCACAAGCACAGCCTGTTCAGGCATATCCAGCACCGCAACAAGTACAACAAGCACAGGTATATTCCATACCACCGCAAACACAGCCTACTCAGGTGTATCCTGCACCAACACCAGCGCAACCGACGCCAGTGTACATGGTGCCAGCACAACCCGTTACGGGAACACAAATGGCAGCAGCCGTGCACCAGATGCAGCAAGGAGATGAACAAAAATATCCCGTAACTCGCGGGCAGATGAACATGATCCAGCGAGGACGTCCCTCCAATAGAGAGCAAAAATTACACACTCGACACGTCAATATGGCGGTCATGGCACCCCCAGCTATCACAGATTTTTTGAAAGGATCAGAAACTCCGATTGTCTTCAATCGAGAGGACCATCCACCCGCAGTATATCGACCAGGGCATGCAGCCTTGGTACTCGACGCCCAAATCGGAGGCTACGCCATGACCAAGGTCTTCATGGACGGAGGTAGCGGCCTCAACATAATCTTTGCAGATACGCTACGCAGAATGAACAAATCAGTCGAAAATCTGCCAAAGTCCACAAGTACCTTCCACGGTATCGTCCCAGGCAAAGCAGTGCTCCCAGAAGGCACCATACAACTCGATGTTACGTTTGGAGATCCTACTCACTTCAGAACCGAGTCGATTGAGTTCGAAGTGGTCGATTGGAATCACAATACCATGCAATACTTGGGCGCCCCACTTTCGCTCGATTCATGGCCGTCCCACACTACGCCTACCTCAAGCTCAAAATGCCAGGACCAAAAGGAGTCATCACGATCAACGGGAACTTTCAAAGGTCAGATTCATGTGACCGTGACTTCAGCAAAATCTCAGAGATGTACGGGATGGAGCAATCACTCGCCGAGCTTGAGGTCTCCAATGACCGTACACCTCTACCAGAAAGCAAGAAGATGGCAATCGACAGAGGGCTCAAGGCCATCAACGACGCGATGAAGCACAAGGGGCACCCGACTGACCTTCAGAGACGGTCAACATGTCGTCAAGTCACACTAGTACATAGAGGGGCGCATCTGCGTCAGTTCTATGCATAGATATGTAATAGCGCATAATGTCGGAAGAACCAGCAGGTTTCAGACGCACTCTTTTCCCTTACCAGGGTACCTAAGGGGACTGGAAGGTTTTTAATGAGGCGGCTTGCTGGTCGAACACATATTTCGAATAAAGATACATGTTCCTCCATATTTCTCATATATGCCTTTTATTGTTTACCCCACTCAAACACTCGGGGGCTCGAGCATAAAACCAAAAACCCCACTCGATATACTCGGGGGCTGGGTCAAGCATAAAAACTAAAAACCCCACTCGATATACTCGGGGGCTGGGTCAAGCAAAAAACTCAAAAACCCCACTCGATATACTCGGGGCTGGGTCAAGCATAAAAACTAAAAAACCCCACTCGATATACTCGGGGGCTGGGTCAAGCAAAAAACTCAAAAACCCCACTCGATATACTCGGGGGCTGGGTCAAGCATAAAAACTAAAAAACCCCACTCGATATACTCGGTGGCTGGGTCAAGCAGAAAAACTCAAAAACCCCACTCGATATACTCGGGGGCTGGGTCAAGCATAAAAACTAAAAAACCCCACTCGATATACTCGAGAGCTGGGTTAAAGAGAAAAACTCAAAAATCCCACTCGATAGACTCGGGGGCTGTCACAAATATACGCATATAAAAATTTCGCCACAAATACAAGGGTACATATTTACATTCGGAGAATGCCCCGATCACACAAAAAGTTTACAAGTTAAGAATCTGGCTCATCCTTTATATCCAGTACAGGACCAAAAAGCTGCTCCTTGCAGCAATCGATGAATTCCTCAACAGCAGACGCGCTCACCGTCGCGAGGGTCAGGGCGTACCTCCAGACCTGGAGCATGCGCAGCCAGCTGGTCAGCTGGTGGTAGCCAACCCTTCCGACGGTACTCAGAAAGGGTGTCCTCGGTTACACAGGATCTCATCCAGTCACCGGGAATCTTCAAAAGCGCATCGGCAGGCTCACTCGCCATGGCCGCATCCTTCCCCTTGTCCGCCGGATCGACGGCGGGGACAGTCGCAACAGCACGCTTGATCTTCTTTGGCGCCATCGCACAAGGAGCAAAAAGCAAGGAGCTTGGGAGGCAGAGCAATGGTGTGCGGTGCGCAAGGAAGAAGAGGAACAGAGGAAACAAATGGCAAATAAATAAAATCTTGCGCAAAAACTGCTACTTACCGCACAACGCAAAACTTCATCATAACCGTCCGTACAAACGTGCATAGCATCTGGCCGTACACGTGGCGAGCGCAGAGAGCAACCGTCGCATCCCACGCCGCCCACTATGCACAAAACCCTTGGAGGTTATGATGGCGCGGCGAAAAATACGCCACGTCCGGTCAAATCAAAGCTGGAACGGCGTCTTCTGCGGTCAAAACTCTGCACATTGGGCCCACACAGACATGTCTTGTCAAAGCAGCGAATGCACGCCTAAGATGTCACGAATGACGTCAGGTATGAAGATAGCATACACATTCGATTGGAGGATTCAAGATTACAATCGACAAAGTATTCGACTGGCAAAGGTACTCCCATGGGAGCATATCAAAAATTTCTTGCGATTGATCAAAAAGGAGCAAAATTATTGAGATTATCCTCTACTTCAAACGAAATAAAGCATAATCTCGGGGGCTACTCCCATGGGAGCGCTGACGCGCTCCCATAGATTTCAAAGACAAAATATTTCGATTGATAAAAAGCAGTATAGAAGGATGATTTGAGATTGTCCTCTATTGCAAGACAATAAACCACAATCTCGGGGGCTACTCCCATGGGAGCGCTGTCGCGCTCCCATAGATTATCAAAAGAAGGTAAGAAACTCACTCAACTACAGACTCGATTAAATGCATTAAGGTACTTCGAAATATCAGAATCATACTTCATAAATTCCCGGACTACGCCAATCGCGGATGTTTCGGATGCTGCATACGCAAATGCAAAGGTAAGACCCGCTGAGCAATCAAGCTGGGCCGAGGGACGCTCCAACAGTTTTCCCTTGAATTTTTCCTTGTCAACAGACATGATGAAAATCCTGACGGACGCGTTAGGTATCAAAAGTTAAACTGCAGAACGAATCAGTAAGACCTACAACGGCCTGAGTCGAGTCTGTCCAGTATGTTCCAGCTTCGAGTCCGGGACTCGAACCTGATTGAAGGCTAGTATGGTTTCGCCCAAATGTGCGGTTAACTGAGCTCGATTTTCGAGTAAATCAGGCCTACTATGTCAATATCCCTAGGCAAAATCTTTCGACTGCATTCCAGGCTCGAGTCCGGGGACTCGAGTCTGACTGAAGACTAGTATGGTTTCGCTCAAATGTGCGGTTAACTGAGCTCGATTTTCGAGTGAATCAGGCCTACTATGTCAAATATCCCTAGGCAAAAGTTTCAAAAGTGTTCCAGCTTCGAGTCCGGGGACTCGAACCTGATTGAAGGCTAGTATGGTTTCGCCCAAATGTGCGGTTAACTCAGCTCGATTTTCGAGTGAATCAGGCCTACTATGTCAATATCCCTAGGCAAAATCTTTCGACTGCGTTCCAGGCTCGAATCCGGGGACTCGAGTCTGACTGAAGACTAGTAAGGTTTTGCTCAATTAAGCAGTTAACTGAGCTCGATATTCGAGTGAATCAGGCCTACTATGTCAATATCCCTCGGTTAGCATACACATACAATCGAAACAAATTAGAGCTTGAAGAACTACATCGGGTCAGAAGAACAAGTTCAGAAGGCTGTGACGTGCACGATGAAGGGAGCACATGCTCGATTCTTCGAGTCGAGCAAGTACTCGGGGGCTAATGACGAGGTTATACTCTGCGGGTACCCCAGCGTAAGGATACCTGGTGCACGTGATGATCAAAGAAGCCCAAGTATTAATCGAAGCCCACGAAGGAAGGCCCAAGATGAAGAGTGCTTTCCAAGTTAAATCAAGTTATCGTCGGTTAAAACTTTCCATACATGTAACCTTGGTCGGTTATGTTTCCCGAGACCCAGCCTCCTATATAAAGGCTGGGAGGGTGATCGATCCAGGGGAGAAGGAATCCATAGCCACCAAAACCTCGACGAGATCAGCAGCTCATCGAACCCTTGTAACCCTCATATTCATACCATAAATACAGACAAGCAGGAAGTAGGGGTTTTACCTCACTCGAGGGCCCTGAACCTGGGTAAATCCAGCTTGTCAGCCGTCGATTCCACCGATACTACGCGTTCTCTACCACACAATCAACTCTAGGTATAGCAACCATGGGAATTGCCGAGGGCGCACCTCGACACAATCACTTTCGGATTTTATAAAATCTAAATTTGTAGAGAAAGATCTATGAGAGCACCTTCATAGGACGAGGCGTGGCCAAGACGAATTGAGGCCAATCCGCTAGAGGTGGACGGGGTGACCATGATGGTGGAAGCCGGTGCGAGGTAGTTTCGAGGTGGAGGTGGATGAAGCATGTCCGAGACGGCGTGGGGAAGGTAGGCTGACAACGGCCACAACCGGAGGAAGGAGGCCAGGAGGGGCGGCGCGTCCGGAGGAGTGAGGTTGCGCGATGGCCGGAGTAGGAGGAGGCGGCCATGGCTTGCTTCCTTCGTTTCGTCCACGGACCGGACCGAGGAAAAAGATGTAAACAAGGAAAAAAAGGAAAAATGAAAAGAAAAGAAAAGGAGAAATTATATTATTCTTTACGTAACCATTTTTGGCGCGGCTCGCATGGATGACATTTCTTTAACCATTTCCTCGCTAACCGAAAGCCGCCGCAATTATGAACCATCGAAAGTCGAATCTCCTCTCGCCACAAGCGAAGAACATATTACTCCACCTCTCGTGTATATATAACTCCAGATCGATCGACCAAATTTAGCGTAACACTTCGGCATCAAGAACAGCAAAGAAAGACCACATGGACGCGCTCTTCGAGCAACTGTCCGTCGTCGCCGACATGGCTCTGGATGGCCGGGACCTCGACCCGGCGCAGCTCGCCGGCGTCCTCGCGCTGTTCGACGCCGAGGCGCACGCGTCGTGGGCGGCGGCCGAGGCAGAGCACGAGGCGGTGGCACGCGACACGGAGGCGGCCGTGGTGACCGCTCAGCGCCACCTGAACGCCGTCATGGACGCGGCCGTCGGCAAGTACCGCGGCTCGTCCGGCGAGGCCGACGCGCTGTCCGCGGCCACGGCTGCCATGGAGGTGGCCTTCAAGACCACGTCGTCCTCCAGGACACGTCCCTGATCCCTCCTTGGGTTCGTGTGATCGTAGGTCGAGCAGGGACGAAAGATTGATTTATCAGATCGATCAATGTAAAATCCTCGGAAAAAACACTAATCTGTGACGAGCTCGGTGCTGATGCCAAGAACTGGTAGACGTGGCCACGAACCGTGTTGATCCTTCCTCGTACCTAGGTGCAAGTGCGACGACCGCTCGAGCGCGCTGGTCCACGCGACAGCGACTCGCGCAGTCCCGGCGCAGCAGCGGGGAGCGCCGCTCCGACGCCTTCCTCCCCTCCAATTCCCCTTCCGCTTCGGCTCCCGATTTCCAATTCCGCAAAACCCCACCAAAAATTTCGAATCGCGCGCCTCCCCTCCTCCTCCCCGCGGCGCCGACGCCGATGCCCTCCTCCGCGCGCCCCTCGCCGCGCGCCGCCATGGACTCCGACACCGACGCCTCCGCGCCCGCCGCCGACGCGCTCCCCGCCTCCCCGCCGCGCTCCAAGAAGCGCTCCTCCCGCCCCAACACCGCCCCCCGCCGCTCGCCCAACCCTAACCCTAGGCCGCGCGCCGACTACTACGGCACGGAGCCCTCCCGCAAGAGCGAGCGCAAGCGCAAGCCCCGCACCTACCCGGACTCCGCCCCGCTCCCGCTCGCCGCCAAGCCGCCCGCCTCCCCCTCCGCCGCCGCCGCCCCTCCGCCGCCGCCCAGAACCTCTGGACCCACGCCGACGAGCTGGCGCTGCTCACGGGCGCGGCGGCCTTCCGCGCGGGCAGCGGCCGCGCGCCGCGCCTCCCGGACACGGGGCCCCTCTTCGAGTCCATCCGGGACTCCCTCTCCCGCACATCGACCAGGCCAAGGTCTACTACAAGCTCAAGCGCCTCAAGAGCAAGTTCTGCAACACCGCCCTCTCCGCCACCTGCACCCCGCATGACCGCCGCGTCAGGGACCTCTCCGCCGACGTCTGGGGCGCCGACCTCGCGCCTCCTCCGTCTCCAGTAGCCCCTGACGCCGCCGACGCCGAGGAGGATTCCGAGGACCCTGGCGAGGACGGATACGCTCCTGCTGTGGACGTGGCGGTGGCGCGACCGAGGATGCCGCTGGTGACCGAGCTGCTCGGTGAGTACTGGAGGAACAACGCCCGTGCCCTGTCCGGGGTGTCGCTGGAGAAAGGTTTGGCGCTGCTTGGTGCGGAGGAGGGCAGGGTTGCTGAGGCCAGATGGAGGCGCCAGATCGATGCAGAGATGCGCACGCAGCTGCGCCACCATGATCTGGCAAAGGAGGTCTTCGGCTTGCTCATCGACACCGTCAAAGGCCTTGGGCCTTAACTGGGGGTATAAATCCCAACATACTCTGTCTTCCTCTGTAAAATTGAGCGGGTTTCTTCTTGCAGCAGTTTAACTTGCCTTGAACTAATTTCGTTTTCTGCTCATCGTCAGTTCAATAGTGGATTAAGCTACAGTGTTATGCTCAAACTTAAGTGGCAAATTGGCATGTTGAGTTAAGTTATCATATTGGGATTTAATTTTGGACACAACATTCTTGTCTGGTTGTGTATAATTCTATTGGTAGTCAGGCTTCTTTGTCCTCCTTCCATGAAGCTTAATAAGGGTTAAATCACCCCTTTTCTCCCCAGTGATCATTACATTAGGAAGTTTTGGCATTTTCTTGATAAGCCTACGTTAGGTGTTTTGATTTATAAACCACTAGGCGATATTCTGTTGAACTGAAACCAGAAGTTAGTATGGACTACTGTGATTCAGCTGCCCACAGCGATAGCTTCTATGTCTGCTTTACTCTAGCAACATAGAATTGATTGGCAATTTGGCTTCTTCCATTCCTGTCTCTAGCATCAGTATTAATTCCACTTTCTTTTCTGAGAGCATGAAGTTTGCATGTTTTCTGAAAATCATGATGCATTAGTGACGTAAGTAAAGATGGGAAGGTTTCGTATACTGATCTGGTGTGTAGAAAGATGGGTGGTTCATTGTGGAGTTCAGCTTACCTTTGACCTAATTAGGTTGTATTACCTTTCCATTGTTAGCTTAACACTGTGTTAAGTTACGGCACAATAAATCCCTGTAGTAAAAAGAAGTTAGAACACCATACTTCCAGTAAAAAAAAAGTTACAACACAATAATGTGCTTGACTAGTTCAGTCTACTTGCAATGTAGAACTGTACTGCAGGTTTGATTTCTTTCCCATCCGAGCTGCACCTTCCCATCCTAGTTCTAGGAGATCATTGCATTAGCACATTTTGCTGTAGTCCTGATGCACTAGGTTAGGCATTTGTATCAACTTAAAACAGTCTGTAAATCCTGTTGGAATTATGCATATTGTGTTAAAGTATTTGGATTTATGTTAATAATGGTGTGCTAGTCGTGTTCACTTTGCTTGCAAAGTAGAACTGTGTTGGAGTTTTGTCTACCCTTAATGATGGGTAGAACAAAAACGACGTATCCAAAACAAGTTAAAGTGGAGTTTATAAAAAAAAAGAGGTGGTAGTATGAGTGAATGCGATCCTTCATGCTGCGAGATTTCCATTCCGAGGCAATATAAGATGTCTTAAAATGTTACCCATTTTGGACTATATAATACACATGACATTGCTCAGTGAAAGAAAAGTATTTGCCAACCTAGTGAAGAGAGCCCGAAATTGTATTATGCCAGAAAAACCAACTAAACTGATGCTGATCAGTTCTCTTTTATGCACTTTGGACTGGACATCCCCTACTATCCGGCTTAGGCTTACAGTTTCACATGTTTACAAGATAGTGCTCTAGCTATTGCCATTTGAAGAGAAAATTTACTACTGTAATTTATTTAGATCTAATGGTTACTGTAATATGGATTGATCAAGTATGCATATGCATTATTTGTACACATCAGCATGTCAGCACAAGGAAATTATGCACATCATGAGTTCATGTTATTTAGTCGCTTGAATAGGAAGTATTTCCCTGCCCGAATCCATTATTGTTTTATCGTCGAGCTGCAAGGTGATAGTGGCTGCTTCTTGAGGCACGATAAGGATCTGGCGCCACTTTTTTTGTACCTTGGATGTTCATTCGGCATGTTGTTTGGTATAACCCTGACAGGCAGTCCTAGCTTCACTACTCTAATTTGAATGCATGACACGTCAGATGGTTCATACCTTTTAGCCCCATCCCGTGGCGGTTCACTATAGTCCACAGCCCTCCTGAGATCAGCTGTCATTCAAATCTCTTTAGTTGGCAGGGCACCACTTGTAATCGATCGTGGGATGTCAACTTGTTGTTTCTGTCATATGGACCACCACCACATTCCATGAATTGCCTTGCAGAAGTGTTGCCTCCTGAGATCAGCTGCAATGCTTTTGCTTTCCTTCTTGCCATGCATGTCACCTTTGTTGTGTGGACTCTTACAATAATCAGTCTCTCTTTTGACCTGAGATTGGTATGTGGATGTGAATGGGATCAATGGCGTTGGTTCAAATTTATTTCCACATAGTGCATTTCCATTTCAACAAACATTTATACATCCATATTTTGCACCAAGGCAACTTTTAATACCCACTAAGGGTTGGGCGTTTTATAACTAAACTATACTACAAAATTAACTTATTTAGTTAGTACAATATGCGATATTCTTTGCGGCAAAGACTATTGCGCTGGTAATTGAAATGGCCATGTTGATTGAAAATCGACATGCAGCAGATACCTTTAGCACCTCTTAAAGTTCTAACACAAGGTCCGCAAAAGCCTAATCTTAATTCATACACCAAAAAACCTAGCGACCACAATTTTTAAATATTGCTAGTGTATTGTGACCTCATATGTCTACATAGCCCTCACGTAGACCTAAATTGACCAATGTGAATAGATGAGGAAATGTCCCATTAGCATAACAGCCAAATTAAATCCTTTTGGTCGGTAGAATTCTAACATGATTTCTCCCCATACCACGCGACATCATGTTGGCAGGGTTGTAATCAAGTCCAACTCCATCGTGTCTATGGGGTTCTTACTTTTGTTCCTACTTCATGACATGGTCAATGTACGTGTGCATCAACGCTCCTCAAGTGATGTAGTCTTGATAACCCAGTCACATGATTACTCGGGTAATACCTAGCAACACTAAATCCAAGTACTACCTCCGTACCAAAATATAAGATGTTTTAGCATTTTTCTGATATGGATGTACCTAGACGCCTATTAGTATGTAGATTCAATCATTTCTATCCGTACTTAGTCTGGATATGACATGTCTAAAACATCTTATATCTTGGTACGGAGGGAGTAGTTATGATGAACACTAGATTTGTGCGCTTGAGGTTTGGGCCTACCCATTCGGGACTGCCCAGCGTAGACTTGAGTTCTAGTGGGCTGGCCCACAACTCCAGATCCATTTTGTTGGTCTCGCTTAATACCACGTTGAGTTTCACATGGGCCTCTTATCATAATCTTAGTTTAGCCCTAAACTCTTGGCCTTTATAAGTCATCGTTTCATGGTTTGGTATTTGGGTTGCATATACCAATACGAGTCTCACACACCTGTGACATCTAGGCTCTCCGCCATTCTATCTCTAGTGCCACATCGAGGAGATCTTTGGAAGTACCTCTGTGAACTCTGCTTGTTGAGGAAGTTGCTGAAGAGGGGCTTCTACTTCTTACCGTAAATGGGCCTCAACTCTAAGTGCCAAGTCGGGAATTACATCCTGAGTAGTGGGAAATTAGGCCTGACACCTGCAAATAGTAGCAAATCATTAATATTCTTTAAATTTGTTAGTGGCTTAATTCCCATGATTTGCATTCACCTGTGTTTTGGAAAGTAATATGCTGGAAATTCATAAATGGAATAGATATGTATAAACTGTTACACACACGTGTATTTATAATTAGGCCCAATTCATAGTCAACTTTGCCTACACTATAGACAATGCGCAAAAATAACAGCAGTGAACCATGCGCTATACACAATTGTCATTTGTGGGCTGTCGTTCTTGATGCGGGGGAAGGGGGGAGGGGGCAGTTTGTGGACTGTGATTCTTGATGTGGGGGAAGGGAGGCAGTTTTGATATGTTTTCTTTTTTTGCAAATGCGAGAGCAAATTACATGTAATATGTCCATGATATCCTTCTGTTTTTTGGATTTCGCACCACCATGTTTATGTTTTATGCCATTATACTCCCTCCGTTCATAAAAGGATGTCACAACTTTGTCTAAATTTGCAAGTATCTAGACATACTTTAGTGTATAGATACATGTACATTTAGACAAAGTTGAGACATCCTTTTATGGACGGAGGGAGTAGATTGAAAAATGAATGCATATGAAAAATCAACAGGAAATTAAGCGTTATCAAGCTACATCTGTTTCTATATACTTGGCAATTTTAACCAAAATCGTTATTCAATACTTTGCAACTTCCTCAAATCGTGAGGTATTATTTCCTGAATGATTTCTTACTAATCCACCAATTTTCATACTTTGTCACTTCAGCTGCAACATAAATGGAATATTTTGGTCAATTAAATCCAATAATATTATTGTCGAGGTACATGGTATGGTCAAAATGATGTGGATTTTGAAATAGATGAAGTATAATCAAGTAGTGATTATAATCTGTCATTTTTATAAAACTGTCTGTGCTCTTTGTTTGGCATCTGGAAAGTACTGGATACACTTCTAGGGAATATAGAGCTCAAACAATCTGGGATAACGGAGATGAGACACTGGAATATCAAGGAGTAATTAAGAACCGTTTTTCAGGGCAAATGTTCTACGTTTCTACATTTCCAGGACTATCATGTTTATACACATGGGCACACAATGATCCCAAAGAAAATCCTTGCACTGAAGCTTTGGCTGGGAGTTATGGTGTATAAATTCAACCACCGTTCTTATTTGGAAGTGGGCAAAATTATGTTTCTTGGCACTAGTTTCCCACTCTATTTTCTATTGATTGTCGTGTATTTTCGTTGTCTGATCTCCACGGCATAGATATTTTTGTTGATGCTGCATGTTCCTATATTTCCAAATAAAACTATAAGAATGCCTAATGTTATTACAATTGCACCTGGCATGATATATGACCTACAATCGAAGCCGTTTCACGATGGAATATCTTCTACCGTGTTAGTTTGCTTTGATAGTTGGACAGATCCCGAGAAACCATATCATTATTCATGTGCCTCATTAACACTCGTTGTAAACTATTTTATCTTCTTGCACATGCTAGTTCATTTTAGAAATACTGTAGTCTAAGTCTGACCAAGATAGAACAAACACGTAGTGCCTATGTGTAGATGGTGTCTGACCGTCTTCTGGACATGTTAATGATTGTTTGCTAGGTTTGGCCTTTGTTTTTAGAACTGAGGGTAATGAATAGAGGCTGCTACAACAATATTTCCCAAATTCTTGTATATACATCATTTCAATATGATGACATATTTGGAAATTTTTGCAACACTGTCCATCATAAATAGCCCCTAATTGTTCTTTTGTACTATTCTACAGTTTGTATTCGCAGCGAACCACTTCTAAAGCTATTTATCTTCTGCAGGTGCTGTTCGGTGGAGTATATAGCTGGATACGTAGGTACGATGTCTATTTTGTAGGCTGATCAACCAACGCGTACTTGGTTGCTGACCACAAGACCCTAACACGGTGTCTACAGTGTCGATTCATGCCCAGTGGAACTACTTAATACTTTTGCAAGACACTTAGTTCTGGAGACACTTATTTTGGGGATGCATGGATGAAACATATCTGTATTTATGCTTGATTTTCAACCGTCTTAACTTGTGATATTGCAGCGGCTTGTGATAATACTCTATCCTACCTTAGATGTGTGATTTGCCCAACACAAAGTGTTCTTTGCATCAGATTGCTCCTTCAGTTCAGCGTATTGCTTGAACTGTTTAGGCACAAGATGCATTTTGCCTTCGTGGGCCTGTCATTAGTGATAGACTAGTTGTCATGTGAGGATTGTCATCCTGGAGGATTTTGTGTTTTTGCCTTGTTGGATCATTAGACTGGTGGGATTCTCTCTAGACTACTTCTATGACTTCAGTGTTATAGCTGAGTGCATACATGCAATGTCTTCTTCCATCTTGGCGCTGCTCTCCTTGGGGATGCATTTCATCAAGCTGGTGTCAGATCGTTATCAGTGAAGCAACTACAGACTAATCATGACAAAGATATTCCTAATCAAGTTTGTTCAGGCTTCCAAAAAGCTAACCTTTGCTGTTTCCATATACAAATTTTGCTGAACACGTTTTTTTGGGTGGATGTTGTTGAACACTTGCAATGCTATGCAGAGAAGTCAGAACTGACATGTACTTCCTATCCATTTCGACCATTCTCACATATATTATTGTGTACCTAAAGTTGCATAATCAGAGACCATATTCCCTTTGAAGACCAATGGTGGCTAACTGGATGTGCACCGAGGGAGGCAGCAGCTGGTCCACGGCCACCACTAGTAGCCCTGCCAGGTCGTTAGTAGCGCATGTTGTCAGGTGGGATCTCCACAGCGATCACTGTCTCAACATAACATAAGCCTTTGCTGCGTACAACGGACCTGATGAGTAGAGTACTACATATCTCAGATGAACCGGTAGAATATGACTTGACTACTCGTTTCGTGCCATGCATGATCAGTTTCATGCAAATTTGATTGATCAACCACCATATTCTAGTTGATCTTATCAGTCTGTATATAGTACAATAATGTATAAGGGATCAACTTGCCGCAAACCGCATTTTCGATTGATAATGCAAGATAATCTCTTCAGGCCACATGACCTTTACTTTTTCCCCAAACGCCGTCTGGTAGCTAAGATAAAGATCTAAGGATTACCAAACTAAGTAAAGAAAACTGCGTCTTAGTGGCCTGCTCCATGTACTTTTCCGTATACTTTAATACGCAATGGTAATCATGATGAATTACGCGGAAAACTTGCGGTGTCTGCCATCGACGTATACGTCCACTACGAAGGCAATGCAAGCTGGAGTCACTTCTATTCTACACACTTGACCACGTAGCCACTGCCTCCAAGGGTCGTCCAAGTATGTTCACATACATAGATATGCATATGCCTTTTTGTGATCCGCAAGGTCGACCGATTCGACCAATGGGTACATGATCAGTGGGCACTGTTTGTACGTGTGACTACTGACTACCCATCCCATTATCGGACCTGATATGGATGCTATTCTTGGAAAATTAACAAGGAAAATGGTTCGATGGACCAATGATCGTGTGTAGTGACACTAGCTAGCTAGTGCATTTCCTCCTGTTAATAAGATCAACAACTCGAAAATATCCTGTTAGGAGAAACTAAACTCTGCAAATTAATGCTCTAGTCAGGTCACTATTGCATGGTTGGCCAGTTGAGTGCCAACTTGTCTAGTGATATACACCTTTTAGTTTTAGGTGATACCATGGTAACGATATTGAAATAGAGATCTAAAATAATAGCTGTGAAAAGTTTCAAAAGCTTCCAATTGGATATGGCAAGACAAATGAAGCATCTAACACGCGTTGGAGAGGGAAAAAAATTCAGTGAATTGTCGTCCAAAACAGTGAATATTGTCTCCTCATTTTTCTTTTATCAACTTCTGCAGCGGATCTTGTCCCTTTTTCCCCATTTTGTAGATCAACTGTCGATCTGAAATTTTGTTACACGGTAGACGAAAACTCAGTTGATTTCGGAATATTCGTTTCCAGAAAATTTCATGACCGTTTCAATGTATCTATCACGATATCACCTAAAAGAGTGATATTCGGATATCATTGAATATGTTCTCTTCCACGCACTTGCCAGTTGTGACCAACATATGTGTGTCTGAATCAACTAATGCCCAAAGTCGAAGAACCGAAACCGCGCACAGGCGCTTTAGGATAACTTTGATTAGAATGTTCATTTTCGAGTGTTACCCAATTGTTTGCCACTGTCCATCAATATTGCCTACACACCTCATCAATCTATGTGTATAAAGTATAATCAAGTTGCCATTAACTTGTTGATTATGATTATACTAATAAAGTGATGGGGACACCACCTCCTTTTCCTGTAAAACAACTACTCCATTTAACGCTAGAGGTTTCTTGAGGTCAACAAATTAAGTGGACATTTTAGCTAGCTAGATAGACGCAGAAGTTTCAGATTCCTATGTCTCTCTTTGGAGTGAGGCCTATGATGCAAATCCTATCAAGAGCGCACCAGATGTATGCATGCATCCACGCATCAGCATGCACTAGCTAAGCCACGGGGCCTTTGTTGATTAATTGCTTCCACCATTGCTAGATACCAGTTAGGTGAATTCTTTGCCAAGCTACCTTGCTTCCTTGCTCGATCTTCCCACGCGAGTTGTGCTCGGTGCATCGAGAGGCAAAGCTTTTGTGTATTCGAGAGGAAAAGTTGGGCTCCTAGACACAGCTAACTTCACATCACTATTAGCTGGTTAGGTGCCACAAGAAACCATGGTTAGGGTTTCCATCATTGGGAAAGAAGGGCAGGAGAAACTCCTCGTCATTTTCTCTCTTTGGGAAGAGAGAGACGATCGATCTCATAATCGTTTCCTCCCTTTTGTGGTATAACGCCAGGTGAAGGTAACGTAGAGAAAGGTTACCGTGTTGTTGTTTTCTTGCGCTGAGGAGTGCATGTAAGGGCGTATGCACACATGTCCACCAATTAGTTCCATCTTTTTCACATGTCAAACAAAGTTCCATCTTTTTCATAGACAAAGACTAATTGGGAACTTGTTAATTTGCAATAATGATCATCATATTCATAGGTGCTAAAGTTGTTAAAAGGTTAGCAGGTTAGAAGGGGGTCGATCGAGAGTCCCTTCCAATCCAATGAAGATAGACTAATTTCATTAAAGCTTGTCGTAACATTCCTATGTATTTCGTATTCTCAATACTCAAATTTCTACTTATAAAGTAGGCGTGACCGCGTGATAGATACTGACACTCCATTAATTTGTGAGATTACTATAAGGGTCATCACACACACATATATATCATGGCTAAATGGGGACCTAGAGAGTTAGAATAAGGAATGAGGTGGCATATAGGTAATGCAACTGCAAATAGCTTCAACCATTCAGTTTACAGATGTGGAAGGTTATCCCACTTGTCTTTATTATGTCCAATCTTCCTATGATGTCATTATTCACGGTGGGTTCTCCCTTTTTCTGTTACAACTCTTTGGAATCTTTCCGTGTTCCCATCTTTTGTTTGGGTAATCTTTGTAGATACAATTCTAATTGGAAAGCAACTATTGCAAAAGGCAGAACGTTGCCAATTTGTCTTGTTACCTGTGCACTGATCAAAGAGACAATTCCTCCTGTTTATAATAAATACAATGACCAAAGTTGATTTGGTTAGAAAGCTACAGAGTTGGTGGTCCTTCTCTAGGATTGAGCTATCAATTTTTTTTCCGTTGAATGTTACTCATCCGTTTTTTAATATAAGATGTTTACCATTTGTCCACATGCACATGTACATAAATGTATGTAGATATGTATTAGTGTGCATGTTCACTCACTTTAGTATATATCTAGATAACATGTGCAACACCTAAAACATTTTATATTAAAAAACGGAGGGAGTAAATGGCATTCGCACATTCCAACTTTAGAAGTTCTACATGCAGCTGGGTCAAGTAGAGAAGGACTCAAACACAGCAAAATAATCGAACAGCCAATCTTTAGCTACGTGGACTAGAGAGCAGCACTTGAAGCTCACGAAAAAAAGAGACATCATTAGCGGACGGGAAGCTCCAAATATGTTTTCACCCCGCTTTATTATATTAATAAACCCACATGGCCGAACCCTACAAGATACCTAATACGTGACAAAACATTATTCCAAGTTCTGGCAAAACCTACGGGCCCTCCCCGTGGAACAATCTCTATGAGAGTTAACGTGGAGTTCTTTGATCGGGACTCTTTTGCCATTGGTGATGGTTCTGAGTACTCTGTTTGGGAAGATTTTCATGGTTTTGTGAAATTCATTTATCTCAATATATAGTATCCACAACACTGATGTGACACCTCCTTCACAGACAACAGCGACCATCGCGCAGTAAGGTTTTGGGCTCATACTACAAACCACCACTTTGAGTCCACCGACTCAATTCTTGTGACAACGTAGCCTCTTTTTCAAGTCCCTACGTGCTGAATTGCAGGGATGTTTCAAAAAACAGATAAAATAATTGCAGTTTCTCCTCAGAACAGTACTGCACTGCGCGGCAAAGATGCGTATGCCGAGTGTTACACTTGGTAAAGGCATGACCCGGAAATGAGCTTCTCCAACTCATATGGCGCACAACTCATCTCGGCCGTCCGTTTCAATGATTGGACGGCCGATATTTGCTGTTGAAAGCGTTGAACGTTCAACGGTTTCAACGTTAAATATTCAATCGTGAAAATGGACGGCCCAAGATACGAGTTGCGCGTCATATCAGCTGGAGAAAAACCGTTTTCGGCATGACCTAGGTGCTAACCACTGTAGTTTTGGCAACTGCATGCCTCTGCCCATGTAGCTTACAGTCCACAAAACCGGCACGCCCAACCCAACGGCGTCGCATCGTTGGTGCATCCATCCATGTCCGTTGGGTAGAGCTCCATCTACACACTAGACAGTACCCGATCGGCCGGCTTGCCGGCCGGGCATCTTCGTTCCTGCAGCCGGCAACGCAGACATGGATGTAGACGACCCGCCTGGCCCGGAAGTGGATCAACACCGTCGACACGCACGCACCTACGGGCTACGTCCCCGGCCGGCCACATTCTCTCCCCGGAAGTGAATTGCCAAAACTTGTGGCGTCCGGTGCTGGCTAAAACTGGGTGCACGAGTGACTCGGATCCATCTCCATCAACGCCACACTACTACCAGCGAATTGAACCACACGTTTAGTACACGAGTGACTGGGCCAATGCATGGATGCCAAGCTGGCCGGCCACCTGGCCCCACTCTCTGACAGTCTCGCGCACACACGCCCGCCCTCTCGCGTCCGGCCGTTATAAATACCGCTCGTCCGAGAGCTCATATCCTCGCCGCCTACTGCATTCGATCGAGAGAAGCGAGCCGAGCTAGTGACCTTTGGCAGCCGCAGCCTCACTCACACGGCCGGTGTTCGTACGTAGTGAGCTGTGTGCTAGCTTGTGCCGTCTCGATCCTCTCTAGCCTCCAGAGAGTAGGAGAGATCAGCTAGCTAGGGTTTAGCCGCCATGGGCGTGGGGAAGAAGGTGCTGAACGACGTGAAGCCGTACATGATGATGGTGCTGCTGCAGGTGGGCTACGCCGGCATGTACATCGTCTCCGTCGCCTCCCTCAAGCAGGGCATGAGCCACTTCGTCCTCGTCACCTACCGCAACATCGTCGCCACCGCCGTCATGACGCCATTCGCGCTCTTCTTCGAGAGGTAACCTATACTAACATCTCTCACGAGCGATCAGCTTGCTAGCTAGATTGTCCATGGATCGCATGCATGCACATGCGGTTCAAACCTTCCCGATAGCATCACGCTGATATTGTGTGAAGATGCGTCGTCGGATGGCAGCTGCAGGCGTAGCTTCTGCGTGGAAGAGATTTCTTATCGGAAACATAGCTAGCAACACCCGATTTGGCATGTTCTACTTATTCGAGGTGCACGAACTAGATCGAGGGAGTGATAAGATTCTTTTGGTTATTATCAGCTAGCCAAAGTTAGTTGTTACTGTTGCCATAGGTTTCTAGTTTCGACCGCTACTACACTTACGTAATCAAGCACTAGCTAGTACGGCACTACAAGCACGAGTTGGTGCAAGACACCAGCAACGCGCACCTATAGCTTAACCTAGATATAACCCTATTTCTTAGTGGCCATAGGTATATATAATTAAGATTTTCTTCGTCTCCTTTCCGTGACATCAGTCTGGTTGACGCCTCTGCATAATCTATATCGGACCGACACATAAGACTCGACAACGTTTTGCTTCATGTGCGTGTAGGCGCACTAACTAGTAACTAGCTAGTTGCTACTTGTGAGTTGTGAGCCAAAGCATTAGCAGCTTGGTTGATGCCACTGCACTACTCTCGAGTCTCGATCAAGTATCAAGCTAGTGCTTATTGCATGATATGACAAATTGTTTTTGAACCTGAGGAGCTCTGCCTTTGCATGATATGACAAATTGACAATTGTTTTTCTTTCTTTTATTATGAGTAGTTCTACACTCACTAAGCAGTGTCTTTTAGGTCCTTTTGAATACTAAGTGTGCAATTAATTAATTGCAATTCTGCAACATTGCAGGGGACTGAGGCCCAAGATAACAATGCCCATCTTCATCAAGATCTGCGGCCTCGCCTTACTCGAGTACGTGCCATGCATGCATTTGCAACACTCGACCCACACTTTCTAATTAACATGCATGGATTAATAAAAACTATTCAATGTCGACGTACCAGGCCTGTGATTGACCAGAACCTGTACTACCTCGGCAACAAGTTCACCTCGGCCAGCTTCTCCTCCGCGCTGGTCAACATCCTCCCGGCCGTCACCTTCATCATGGCCATCATCCTCCGGATGGAGAAGCTCCGCTTCCGGAGCCTACACAGCCAGGCCAAGGTCGCCGGCACCATGTGCACCGTCACCGGCGCGGTGCTGATGATCATGTACCATGGCCCCGTGGTGCAGTTCCCCTGGGCCAAGGGCGCCCACCACGCCGACCCGGCGGCGGCGGCCGCCGCCCAGAGCAGCTCCACCTGGCTCATCGGCACCATCATGATCATCGCCAGTTGCATCGCTTGGGCCGGATTCTTCGTCCTCCAGGTAAATAAATTTAATAAACGTTGGCGAAACCCTTTAATTACTTATTAGTCTCCGGCCGTGCCTGACGTGATTGCGTGGACGTGCGCAGTCAAACACGCTGAACAGCTACCCGGCGCCGCTGACGCTGACGTCGGTGATCTGCTTGATGGGCGCCGTGATAAACGCCGGGATAACGCTGGTGGCGGAGCGCCGGGACATGGGCGCCTGGGCCGTCGGCCTCGACACCCGCCTCTTCACCGTCGTCTACTCCGGCATCGTGTGCTCCGGCGTGGCCTTCTACGTGCAGGGGCTGGTGACCAAGACGCGCGGCCCGGTGTTCGTGACGGCATTCCAGCCACTCTGCATGCTCATCACCGCCGTCATGGGCTCCATTCTCCTCAAGGAAGAGACCACGCTAGGAAGGTAACTAAATCAAACTAATTTTTACTTGCTAGTTAACTGAATCAAGCTCCACCATGCATCTGATTAATCAATCAATTAACTCCCGTTTTTGTGGTCTCAGTGTGATTGGCGCGGCGATCATAGTGCTCGGCCTCTACTCGCTCATCTGGGGCAAGAGCAGCGACGTCCTCGACGGCGGCAAGCCGGCCGCCTCTGTCGGCGAGAAGCTAGCCCTGCCGCTCACTTCGGTCCCTGTCAACGGCCACAGCAGCAACGGTGGCGCCAATGGTTGCAACGGCGGCGGCAGGCATGTCTGTGGAGGCCAGGTCGCCGACGACGTCGAGACGCCGGCGCCGGTGAAGGGTGTGATACGCTACTAGTATGCGCGTGCGTTTCTTCGATCCCGTGCATGGTCAAGCTAGAGTAACGTGTAATGCAGAGAGGGAGTACGCTGCCTGTGTGTGTCGACGGTCCAGTAGTTTCTCATTTTGCTCTCTTATTTTACATTTTGACATTAAGATGGATCTCCGGCTATGTAACTGGATAATTGGACCTGCTTAATTATGACGTTCATGTAGTGTTGCTTCCCTCTGCTATCGTGGAGATATGGAATTAATTAACTACTTTTGATTCAACTTATAGCTTTTTTTTGCAATAATTTACATTTTGACTTCAAGATCGATCTCTGGCTATGTATGTAACTCGTTAATTGAACCTGCTTATGTCGACGTGCATGTGGTGTTTGCTTCCCTCTGCTACCGTGTGGTTATGGAATTAATTAACTACTCCTTTTGATTCAGCTGAGCATCGAGTCGTTCTAGTCTTCTAGTCCACCCCTATCACTCCAGTTCAGAAAGAACTATCACTCTAGTTCAGAAAGAATATTACTCAATACTTGATTCGTCCGCTTGTTCCCTGTGTGCAATAATATATTGGTGAACAGCTAGCTACACCATAGTACTTTTTTTTGTTTTTTCGCAAGGAGCTACACCATAGTACTTGATTCGTCCGCTGTGTTCCCTGTTATGGAATCCAACAGTGTCCCAAAGGTGCCGTCCTTTGAATCTACACACGTCGCGATCGATCAGCTCTTTTTCCTGCTGCGACCTTTGCCGCCTCTTTCCCGCACGAATAATTCGCATCTTTAGCTTAGTGCCGGGTGACACTGATACGAGCATCGATCTTGGTAATTGGCGTACGTCCTCGTCTCTTATCTCTCTATTATCATCTGCCGCCCAGGACAAAACTCCTAGTCGGCTAGTCCTATATATATGTAGTGCTAACTTTGGGCAGCCTATAAAAAGCAGCTACGCTTTGGTTATTAGCACCTACATACATAATACATTAGTGGTAGATCACTCGTGTTGGACTCTTGTTTATTCTGTGAGTGGTTGTTGGACTTGTACTCGACCTCGTCGCGGAGCAATATGTAAATCGGAAATCGAAACAAAATAAGCTTTTCCTTACACGAGAGGTCCCCGATGCGGCCGGTGGCTTTAGGTGCAACGGGTGTGTGTGTTGGGTGCCGCCTCCACCAAAAACACACTCCGGCGCTTCTCATCAAACTTGACATTGCCCCTCTATGTTTGCTCCTCGTTTATCAATATAAGAGGCAATCTTTTTTTGCCTCGTTTCAAAAAACAAAAAAGAGCTGAGGGTGTGTGTCACCGAGGAGACTTCTCAAGTTGAACTAAAACCACGCCAATCACTTATTCCGAATGAAGGGAATAACACCGGGGAGACATCCCAATTTAAACTGAAACCACGCCACTTATTTCGAAAGCGGCTTAATTCGGAACGGAGAGAATACATATCAGGCGACACGAGCTCGATCAGGATTCCAAAGCGAGACGAGTCGGCCAGTGGTGGACATGACTACGTAAGCGGTGGACGCGCGCGGGTCCATCGCCATCAGCCGTCGCTTCAGTTCCTGGGCGACCAAAGGTGCATGTTGCGTGGGTGTACACGCATGCATGCAGGATCGACCTAGCTTGCTATAGGCTATAGCTAGACAGTAGCTCGCCACCGATCATCGTCCTCGATCGATCTCGACATGCATTGGATGCGCATCGATCATATTCGCGTGTGGTGTGGCCTTGGACTCCATCCATCTGGCCACGCACGAACGCACAACCAGCCAACACCTTTTTTTTACTAGTATGTTTCTGCGGATGCGCCTTTTTTTCTAGAGGAAACGATCGCGTGGTATGCCTCTCGAATCTCTCTGTCTGGCGTAAAGAGGCAAGGTAATCCAGCGAAAGTGAGTGGAGTTTTTTTTTTTTTTTTGACCTGAGGTGAGTGGGGCACTGGTGTGCTTTTTAGGACAGAACATTTTACTTGGAAGTACTAGTAGTAACAGTGTCCTGTGCATATGGAGCCCAGAAAGGCCTAGCCCAAAAAGTTTACAATACAGTTCATGCCTTCATGGGGTAATGTTTAGGCCCAAATCCATGAGTTTAATTGTTTATTTTCCTTTTGCGATCTTTCATCTGAAAAATCATCAATAGCTCTTCTAGAACATGTGCGCGTTTACTCAAAAAGTCATGAACATTTGTATCGAGATACATGAACGTTTTGAAGGGTTGGTATAAAAAAAAGCTCTATGTAATGTCACATACCCTTTTTCGTAATTCTGTGAAAACATTGTCACGAGTGATACGAACACTTTATGTAACATAAAAGAATAAACCTGGCAACTGTACGGACAAATTAGAAAATAGATGACACCTTTTTCTTTACCTATGAAAGAAAAATATCTAATGTTTTTCTTATTGAAGTGGTTTCTATATATAGTGCTTTATTCATTTTAATGTAAACATTTTCGAGAACACATTTTGTACTCTAGAATTTCTTCCATGGCGTTTCATGAGAGGATGTTGTTTTCATGACGTGAAAAAACTGCAGGAACTGCTATAGTTCCGAACCCAAAAAGATTTATGTCTACTTATAATTTTTTTCATCATTACCAGAATTTTCGGGTTGATCGAGCGGCCGATACGCTAGGCAAAAGCAAAAAAAAATGCTAGTTAACTGGTATGTCGAGCGACCAACTTGGCATACAGCCCTCGGCAACTTTCACCTCGACAACTAACCATGGGGAAATCGGCATATAGTTCTCGATCGGCATGTACATGTATGCCGAGTGTTTCTGCCGACACTAGGCAAACATGCCCGGACGATGACGAATGTTTGACGGAGAGATTCAAAAACATGATTTCAGTTCTTGTGAATTAGTCTAGCCGCAGTGCAACCGGATTGTTTCTATTTACCAGTTGTCTCGGTATAAAATGCAGATGACTTTCATTTTGAGATCCGGGGGAGTATTTGGACGTAACTACTTGTATGTGAAAAAAAAAACACGAAGAAGATAGAATACAATATGTGTAAAACATGAAACATTGTCAAAGAAACATGTTTTAGAGAGTCATGAACATCTTTTTAGGGATGTACATTTGTTGACACTTATTTACATGGTAATGCGTAAACATTTATTTCTAATTGAGAATAGGTAAATAAAAATAAAGTAGAAAGAAGCAAAAAATAAAAAAACACATTAGCTTTATAGAAAAGAACCCTTTTCTGGAAGTCACAGTGTCCCCCATGCGTAAGTTGTTATTCTTTGATGAGCCATGTGGGAGGGCAAGGGTGGTTTATATTTTACTTTTTGTAGATTCACAAAGAAAAGAAAAAATATATTTGTACTGAGCTTCCAAATCCATGTTGATATATTTCGATGATTTTTTGCGCTACCTTAAATACATGCTTTGTACTTTCTTAGAATTGCATTGAGTTCGGGATCCAAGCTTTTTTTGTCCTTCCTTAAATTGCACTGCGTTTGAATGACATGTCCCTAAGTGCCTATTTTGTAATGCCTTAGCTTGTAGTATGTTTGGATGTACTGCAATTTTTTACCCCGCCCGAGAGCACGTTTTGCGTTATTTTACGTTGCACCGTCTTGTTTTTATTGTATTTGGATGTTCTACTTTTTTCTTGTGTTGAGCAGTGGTACAAAAACCATCAACATAGCGAATTCCATGGGCAATATATAAGTGGCTTTCCAATTTCCATGATGACAAGGGAGGGGTGTCGAAGTCCGTGTCGAGGGAAGAAGGGTACCAATCACCACAAACTACATCCATGGCGGCATAGGACCCCAGTTCAGTTATCTCATCAAGCGTGAGCATCACAGACAAAGCTTTCACGTTCTAGTTGAAATTCTCGATTTTTGTGGTGCTAGTTATGGGGCACACATCATTTCCTTGGTGGTGAACCCAGGCCACCGGAAGCTGCAACGACGTGCACCGTTTCCTTGCAGCCATCTCACTCACATGCTCAAATACCCCCACTGTGGGTAGTCTATACACCGGAACGGAGAGAGTACACCAAGTAGGAGTATATTGTTTTCCAATGAAAACCACTTCCATTATCTAAGGTCATTAATAGATTGTTTATTTAATCATTGTAACAATGAGAAACTATTACGAACCGGTGGCAGGAAACCATCAGCATAGCAAATCCTATGAGAAATATCTAAGAGCTCGTTTGGCACCCATCATTTTCATTTCATTTGGCATAAATGAAATGATGTTGTCACATCATTTCATTTGGAAAGTGAAATGACATGGTTAGAGATAGGAATTGACATAACACACAATAGACATTTGCTGGAATTCCAAATGAAATGACATGTTCAATTACATGACAGCTAAACACGTTGGGCATTGAATCATAAATGAATTCCGTAATTCCGGCTCAAAACGATGGGTACCAAACGACCTATAAGTGGCTTTCCATGATGACAAGGGAGGGGTCTCTGATTCCGTGTAGAGGGAAGCAGGTCCCGATCAACACAAAAAACATCCATGGTGGCATAAGACTCCAGCTCAGCTATCTCATTAGGCGTGAGCTTCACAGACAAAGCTCTCACTTTCTGGTTGAAATTCTCGATTTTTGTGGTGCCATGTATGGGGCACCGGGCACATATCATTTTCTTGTGATGAACCCAGGTGAGCCCGAGCTGCGACGACGAGCACCCTTTCCTCGTTGCCATCTCACTCACATGCTCAAATACCCCCACGGCGAGTAGTCTAAGCACCGGAACAGAGAGAGTACACAGGAGTATATTGTCTTCCAATTAAAACCACTTCCATTATCTAGGCCATTAATAGACTGTTTATTAAATCATTATAACAATGAGAAACTATTTCCAACTGGTGGCACGAAAACCATCAGCATAGAGGTTCGAATCCCATGAGAAATATCTAAGTGGCTTTCCATGATGACAAGGGAGGAGTGTCGGAGTCCGTGTAGAGGGAAGCAGGGTACCGATCACCACAAACAGCATCCATGGCGGCATAGGACTCCAGCTCAGCTATCTCATCAGGCGTGAGCTTCACAGACAAAGCTCTCACGTTCTGGTTGAAATTCTCGATTTTTGTGGTGCCAGGTATGGGGCACACATCATTTCCTTGGTGGTGAACCCAGGCCAGCGCGAGCTGCGACGGCGTGCACCCTTTCCTCGCAGCCATCTCACTCACATGCTCAAATATGGCAGCGTTCTTCTTCATGTTATCAGGTTGAAATCTTGGAAGATACTGGAAATGCAATGAAATATTTGTTAGAGAAAAGTAAGTTAGCTAGCCGCATGCATGGTTATGGTCGGCGCGTATTCTCTGACTTATCTGGCCACAAAGTCACGTGACTTTGAGCCAGTGACACCGGGGCCCATCATTTGCAGGGTCCGCACGTCAGGGGCTCAAAGTCAGGACTACGTCAGGATTTCCAAATCAGAAAATCTCCACCGGGTCATGGCTACATCTCTTCATTTACCTTGCGAAAATCGTCCTCTTGTAGTGTGTCCACCAGTTTAGCTCCAGTGGATAAGAACCCTCTGCCTAGTGGACTGTATGCCACAATTCCAATGCCAAGATCTCTGAAACGGAAAACAATCAGGAAGTTCTTTGATAAGAACCCTCTGCCTAGCTTGTTTTGAGGGAAAAAAAGCTGGGCAAATAGTAGGTTGCAAATACGTACCTGCAAGTGGGGATTATATCTTCTTCAACGTCTCTTGACCATAGAGACCACTCCAGCTCGATGGCCGTAATAGGATGAACTGCATGTGCCCTTCTGATTGTGGACGCCGAGACTTCAGATAACCCAACGTATTTAACCTTTCCTTCTTCAACTAGTTTCTTGATTTCACTCATCTGCGGACGGAAGTCAAGGAGTAGGCTTATATATCTTGAACAAGTTGTGGAAGTGTTAAGTAGAAAACTGGTATGTTCTAACCGTGATCTCGACGGGACATTGATATCAACACGGTGTGGGTAGTAGAGGTCGATGCTGTCAACGCTAAGCCGGGCGAGGCTGGCCTCGCACGCCGCCCGCACGTACGCCGGGTCGCCGCGGATCCCCCAGCTGCCGTCGGCCAACTCGATGGCGCCGAACTTGGTGGCCAGCTCCACCTCGTGCCTCACGCCGCCCTGTAGCGCCTCGCCGATGAGGATCTCGTTGGTGCGAGGCCCGTAGATGTCGGATGTGTCGCGTGGTGGAGAAGCGCGATCATTTCTGCGTCGGGCTTACGCTGGCCGTAGGCGCAGGACATGCCCATGCAGCCGAGTACCTGCGCCGAGACCTCCAGCCCCTGCGACCCCAGCTTCATGCGCGGCACAACCACGGGAACAGCAGAGGCCATGGCTGTCGCGCGTGTGATGGCTGATGGATGATGCTGCGTGCGTGTTGAGAGAAACGCGGCGCAGTGCTATTTGTTCTTCTTCGATTTGAAACGAGGTATGCAGACTGATGGATGATGCTGCGTGGTGCGTGTGTGTGTTGAGAGAAACTATTTGTTCTTCTTCGTTTTGAAACGAGGGCAGTGCTATTTGTTCTTCTTCTTCTTTTTGAAACGAGGGCACTGCTATTTGTCACCCGGTTACGCTGCGGGTCGCTGGTCGCATAAGTGGGGCAGAACTTTGTCACCCGGCTAGGCTGGGTCGCCGCTAGCTCGCTCTCATAACTGTGCCCACAGCTTTCTTCGCTCAACGGGTGCACTAGTCACAGAGCCGTGGTCGACGTGATCCGGAAAGTTCAAGATGCGAAACGAGGAAGGAGGAACTCTTAGCTTGCTTGCCGCGCACTCCTGGGCTGCGGGTCGCCGCTCTCTCATAAGTATGGGCAGAACTTTCTTCGCTCAACGGGTGCACTAGTCAGAGGGCCGTCGTCGACGTGCTCCTGAAAACTTCAGGAGGCGGCCGGCCGGACAGGGACTGTCCAGGTGAGCCGCACCGTAATACACGACGAGGAACTCTAGCTTGCCGCGCACTCCCTATAGAGGCTTCAAACAAACGAGATTTCTTAAAGAAATGAGATTGAGACGTTTGGATCGCAGAGCGGCAGAGGTACACGTTTTCAGACCCCTGTTGCTATCGGACCAAGTGTCGGCTCGAGTTCTGTACTTCTTCGGTTCATTCGGTTAACCAGGACAATGCTTCTGTTCAGGGCTAGGCGAGACGGTTTTCTGTGATCGCGTGGATCTATCGCAATAGACCTCTGAAATTCGGTGAGTCTTTCTTCAGTTATACTTAATCATCAAGCTTGAGCCCGTCAACTGGTATCTGATCCCGGCGGCAAACTGGATCACGTAGCAAGCAGGAGTAGGGATCCACGACAATCCTCCTCATTACTCATGATTCCGGCGGTGGCATGGCGTGAGGGCCGTCTCCAAAAATTGGGGGTTCTGTGCGGAAATCAAAACGAGGCCCTAAATTTCCAAAGGATAACTAACTCACAGTTTTACTTAATTATTATGAACTTCAATACCTGAGACTCAGCCGTTGCTATTAGTATTTTTTCTCTTAGTGCACTATGGAGCGCTGGATTCGTAGTTTCTATTTCGAGAACACACGGTTGTTTCTGCTTTATAAATCAAAAAATATATATTAAGATTGAATTCAAACACCACATTTATAGACGTGTCAACATAAATAAACTCAAAAAAAATTCAAATCTAGAGACAGGCCTACTCAAACTCATCAAATCGGGACACAAGGCGAACGACTTGGGCCAACATGGGCGTGTCTCGTTCGCTGTGAAGGGTTGAGCCATTCTATGGGGATGCAAAAATAGCCCGTTTGGTTGCCTTGACTGCTCCGCGTTGTTGGCTCGCACAAATCTCAAAGCACCCCTCAGTCAGACCCGGTAGGAACAGTCGATTTGCCGTTTTTTCTACAGCCACCCTCTCTGCGTGCAAATTGGGGAATACCGGCGCCATCCTCGTTCGAGCTCATGTGAGTCTGCAGATGGCGCGAGGCTGTGCCCGCACGCAAAATTGCGGCGAGAGAAAATTCGCTCACTGCCCTCCATTTTCGCCCCTCTATATCATCCCCTTTTGCTCTCCGCCAGAACTCTCGTCACCCCCCCCCCCCCCCCCCCCCCCCCATTCGAGCTCTCTCTTCGGCAACGTACCAACATCTCTCCCACAAGTAGGTAATAGGCGACGGCTACTCCTCCGGCCGGCATTGGTCGACGGCGAGCGGCGACATCCTCTTCCTCCTCTTCTCCGAGCTACGAGCGTCCGCGTTGGGTGCTACCATGCCTGTAAGTTTCTTCATACCCTAGGTCTTGTAACTTAGATATGTTAGCAGTAGATATTTAGGTCGAGATGGCCATGATCTAGTGTGAGCAAGTAGATTTGAGTAGATGGCCATGATCTTGTAGCTTAGATCTATGAGCAGTAAGTAGATATCTAGTGTGAGCATGTTAGGCAGTGAAGAGTACTTACGATTTCACTTGATTTTGCAAGTTAAATAGTTTTGCCGTGTTCACAATGATGTCGTGGTAGATGTTATTGCTTAATCAAGTTGTGATAGGTCATGATGATGTCGTGGTAGATCTTCATGCTGTTGTGATGCTGGTAACCGTACGTAGGACTATAGGCAATCAGTTTTTGCAAGCGCTGACAAAAAGCAAGCCAGACCATCTCGCCTTGTCCTTAGTCCCGGGCTCTTAGGTGTTCAAGGTGCCTCTCACCCAAGAAGAAGATTTCCATGGCACTCGGCTGTGTTCCAAGATGGTCGATCTGGCAGGTGGTCAATTGGACAGGAACAAGACGGGGATGACCATGAAGTGGGCTCCGTTCTTGTCCACCTTCGTGTGACATCATCGCCTTCAGAGTGAGGACTGACAAAGGGTTTAAGGAGATGCACCTGAACATCGCTGCCAAGCTGGTGTTCGAGTTTTGTGGCCAAGTGGTCACCTCGTCTCAGGTGTACAACCACCTCAAGAAGTGTAAGGTCAGGTGGATACATATTAAAAAGCTGAGAGACCTTATTGGCGCACAATGGGATGAGGAAATTAACCCAGAGCATTATCCTAGAGGCCGAGCACCTAAAAGGACACATCAAGGTTTACCACCGATCTAACACATACTTCACAGTCATCCCCTCCGGCTTAGCCTGAATGTCTAACATTCATTTCATCCCCGCCGTAGGATCACCCCCAAAGACGCCGAGTACCTGAACAAGCCCATCCAGAACTACTACCAGATGCAGACCATCTTCTCCTTCGGTCTGGCGACTGGCAAATTAGCCATGGGTTCCAGTGAGCCTCTCGGCACACCTGTTCCTGAATATGTTGACCTTGGTAGCCAGGAGTCCGAGACCATCCATGGTGGCTCTTAGTCAGCTTTTGGATAACAAGCTCAAGGTTTGGGCTATGTTAGCATGGCCGAGGACCACCAAAAGCTCTGGCTGAGGACCTTCCTGGCCAAGCACTACTATGTGCAGTGCTCGGTTAGCAGCTGGCGGTGGTGCATGCTTGATGATGATGATCACGATGATATGTGATGTATATTTTGGGTAGATAGGATAACAAAACTTCTTATGGTTTGTATTTTTTGGGTACTTGAGGTGGTACATATGCTAACCCCTCACTCGATGAACTTGCGGTGGTAGTATGACACCCTCTTTTGATGTCGTGCTAGGTTGACACCATAGCATGCAGCAAACTCTTGTGCTCTCTTTGGGGTTTAGGGTATATGAAGATCAATACATGCTTTGCTTATGTTGCTTTCTACATTGTGCTCCATCATTAGCTTATTTTGCATGCTCTAAACTTGTTCTTCTATGTTGTAGTGGTATGTGGTGTATAGAGGCAGAGTTCCAGGAGTCTACGATTCCTGGGACGCTTGCGCTGCTCAAGTGGAAGATTCCCCCACCAGTACTACAAAAGGTTTGCAACTAAAGAGCAGACAAAGAACGCTTACTCCATGAACATGCTGCCAGAGAGCCTAATCCTTTTTGAGAGCAGCATTCCTAGAGAACGCAAAGCAGCTGTGACCACAAATGGAGTGAGCAAAGGTGAAGCATAGATGGGGTCTCGCCGTCTCAAAGACTGCATTACCATCGTGTTGTTGGTCCTCATTGCGTATATGTTCATCATATGTCAATCTTGAACTGGTAAGCTAACCACTAGCGGATGCAAGGTAACTACAACGTCACAAAAACATACAACCATACACCAGGTATTAGCCCTTAAACGCAAACGCTGGCAACCAAACAACATGGCATCATGAACTTGCTCCCGGGGAACGGATCTGGCTGCCACTTTGTTGGCAACCAAATGGGCTACACGACGTGGCTAGGTTCTTGTTTTTCCATGGCCATGGACCCACGAACTCACGGATGCAAAAGGCCAAAAAGTTTATAGGTAAACAACATGCCCAGGTGGGTGTCAGCCTAGGCGGGCGGGCTGTGGAGTTCTCTGGTCGGCTGTTTCGGCCTTCTATGATTCTCGCCGACTGTGAGATGGCGGCTCGATTCGCCAGACAAATGCCAGATGCGGTTTTTTCGAGAATACTCAACGTGGGAATTGGAAATGGACCGATCTTGATCGACCAAAAGCGACCTGGACGTGGTGGCCGATTGGGAACATAACATTTTGGGCCTAATGAGAATTTGGGCCAAGGAAAATTGTTGTGGGAAGCACATGGCCTTAGTGGCAGCTTGGTGGTAGCGGTACACAGTCAGGTGCTAGCATGTCCGTAAGTCTGGTTGCTACTCGCTACAGCATAAAAAACACCTCTGTTGTGGTAAAAATCCAGCACCTTTGCTGTGGTAAAAAATCCAGACTAGATCTTTGTTCGAGCATCATCACTTGACGAGGGAATACCCAACTAGGTAGGCACATAATCATGAGTCAGACCACAAGATCAGGGTGGCCCAAGGTCCACTTGGAGGACATATTCGATCTAGATGTCGGGCTCAACCCGGCGCAAGGTGGGCCGGCTTGGAGAAATACGGGTTCAACCTGAACTCGATACACAAATGACGCTACGAGGTCCAGTATAAAAAATGACACTATGAGGATTACGCTCCAAGTAGTGTGCTTGTAGCGGAGTAGGTTGCTGCCTCCAAACCGATTCAGATCTCCGTAACCCGAGCCGACTGGATATTTAAAGTCGGCTAGGAGAAACCCTAAGGGTACGCTCAATTAGTTTGTAATTGTCGCATCCCGGGAAGGTAGATTATTAGTCATAGATGCTGTTGGACAACGGTCTATGTATCTTGTTGTAATGCCCAATTGAATATCATAGTAGTCATCTTGTCATATATATACATTGTCATGCGCTCTCTATTCATCAATTGTCCAGCTACAATTTGTTTACCCAGCATGTTAGTTATCTTTTATGGAGAGACACCACTAGTGAACTGTGGATCCCGGTCCATTATTTTACACTGATAATACAACCAACTGCAATCATTGTTCCTTTTCATTCACTGCAATTAAACACTATTTTCCACACCATACGTTTAATCCTTTGTTTACAGCAAGCCGGTGAGATTGACAACCTCACTGTTTCGTTGGGACAAAATAGTTTGATTATGTTGTGTGCAGGTTTCACGTTGGTGATCGAGTAAACGGCGCCACCAACAACCTTCAGAGGTGCCTTTTACTCCTACTGGATCTGACAACCTTGGTATCTTACTGAGGGAAAACTTGCTGCTGCACTGCTTCATACCTTCCTCTTGGCGTCCCCCAACGAACGTGTGCTTTCACATCATCAAGGCCACTCTTCCTCGGACCCGGAGTCGACACACAGATGCAGCCTGGAATCATCTTCAGTCTCGGAGCTTTCCGGGGCAGCCTTCTCCGGGACGGATTTTGACCTTTTGTTGGTCTTACTGCGCATGATCCTATAAAAGAAGACAACACGTGAGTTCCCGTGAAGCGGTTTAGAGAAAAGAAAAAGGAACTCGCAAAGAAAGTTCTAAGAGATTGTGTACCTTTTGCGTTTCCCCGTCTCGTCGCGAGACCCGGAAACGGAGACCCTGTTTGGTGAAAGCAGCGTGGATTTATCACCAGCTTCCCCGGAATCAGGAAGGGAGGTATTGCCCGAGCTCGAGCCAGCAACGGCTTTGTCAGAATTCTCAGGGTCAGGCTGCATGATCACCCGCTTGGATCGCCTGCGACGGACATGTGGAGCCGCTTCTTCCTGATGAACCTCATCAGTTCGCGAGTTGGGTTCTTCCTCTTCTTTTCCATGAATCCCAACTTGGGTGCAAACTGGCACTGACTAAAGAAGCTGGGTTTTGTCCTCCCGGCTGTACAAAGGGGCCACGCCAACTAGGAGAGCTCCAGCTTGATCCGAGTGAAAGAATTTTCTGATCCATCTCGCCACTTCCTCAGGGGGCATATCTTGGCTTTGCAAGCACATGTTGTCTGAATTGTCCCCGGAATAGTCCCAAGCGAATTTGGATTTCTCTTGCAAAGGGGCTAAGCGATGCTGAAGGAAATGGGCTGCTACCGCCAAGCCTGTCAGCTTTTGACGCTTAAGCTCCTTGATGCGCCTGAATGCCTCGACAAAATCTTCGTCATGGGGGCTCACTACTACAGATCCGAGTATTACAGCCGCATCCCGGCCAAGGGCCTCAGCCGGTTTTTCCATCCGACTCGGAGCAACAGTTGAGGATAATCCAGATTACCGGAGCCGGTTCGGACGCGCGGCTGGGAAACTAGTCCTCGCAGACGGTTTTTAAAACAACCCGCCTCTGCAACCTAGGCGGGCGTGAATAAGAACCGACGCGCGCGCTGGAGGCGGACAGGTTTATCGACCAGCTCTACCGCGTCAGAACGTCCGGATTTTACCCAGACGTCCCGGCAATGGTTGGAAGCGGCTAGGAAAAAAAACAGGCTAGGGTTGTAGGCGTCGGTTACATTTTTTAGGCGGCTCCAATTTACCCGGAGCTTCCGACAGAACCCAGGACTTCCGTGTTTATCGTTTGGGATACGATCTATTCGGAGTGTCTGCATTTATGCGGAAAAGCAAACATCCAGAAGGTACGTACTTTTCCGGAACTTATCATGCCCGTCGTTTCAGAAACGAGCGAATTAATTAATATTGATGCTGAACAGTTAATTAGCACATATAACTAAACAAGTACTACTAAATGATGTCTATCTCAATAAACAAGTACTACTACTAGATGATCTGTATCTCAATCATGACTTCCAAGCTGAGGCCATTGGTTTTTCTAAGAATGATCAACACAGGTTGATCAACCTTAAAATTCTTGCCTTCGAGAAAATTCTTCCATCCCGTCTTGCCGAAGACAATGTGGTCATCAGTTTTCGTGGTATATGTTATGGTGGTGACAACCCCTGTTGTTCCAAGTCGTAGTCCAGCATTGCCTTTAGTCGGTAGGCCAGCATCTTCTGCTATCGTCTTAGGTAGTTTCTGCACATTTGTAAAGAGACACCATAACTATATATGTAGGCATGTGTACATATGTACATCTATATTTTGAAGAGGTATAGAGGCATGATAATGTTCATTACCATATCATGTTGGTTCAGATTTGTGCTCGTCAAACGAGTCACAAAAGGAACCCCAACATAGTTAGGTCTTTGGGGTAGAAGCGGAAGGAGGCGGTACTTCTCATGGTTCTTTAGATGGACTCTTTGGGCAACTATGTAACTATCCTCTTCTTCACTCTCTAAATCCTCATCAGAATTACTGTCAGAAGAATTCTCGTCAGTGTCCTCTGTGTTTTTGCCAAAGTCCATAATGAGAATAGATATTTTTGGATTTGGTCCGATCATGCTAAAAACTAGCATGTCTCGTACTCTGAGATTGTTCAGCTTGATCAATGGTTCCCATCCTTTGCTGTACAAGCGAGTCTTGCTATATATTTTTTTCACATGAATTTTGTAAGTGCCACCAAGAGAACGAAAAACCAAACTTCTGCGTACTAACTCGAACTCTTGCCTGGCATAGCATGATACAATCTGTGCAGTAGAAACAACAATACATAAAATTAGGTATATTATGATATGACAATACAAGTATTTGATGTTGAACACAAGACATTCTTTCTTACCACTGACTTCCGGTGGCATTCTTGCAGATAAAGACTGAAGGATCCAGTGTATTTCATGCCTGCGCAATCATTTTTGCACACTTGGCATGCCATATATATCCTGCTAATTAATTAGTTATAATAAACAGGTATCACAACATGTGCATACAAATTCTAAAATGCATGTAGTGCTGCATATTCAAACAAACATGGTGCATATTCAAACAAGAAACTCGAGCTAGATTTATATTTGCTAGAACAAATTGATGTTCAGCCCTAGTGGCCGGATATTACATTTCAGAGAACGAAACTAAACATAATCCAAACAGATCCTTGGCGGCTGCTCATCGTAGTTCATGTAGTACTCTTCACGCCAACTTGTGGTCGTCCAGAACGGCGGCGCCAGTCTCCACAGCTTGCTCGGCTTGAAGCATTGTCGTATTAGCCCGAGCGGTGAGGATATCAGCCCGAGCAGCCGTGGCATCAACTCGGACGGCCCCGACATCAGCCTGAGCGGCGAGGACATCCCTAGAGTCCACGACACTCTCATCAAATCAAGCGGTGGCGACATCAGCCCGAGCAGCCGCGACATCAGCCCGAGCGTCCGAGATATCAGCCCGAGCGGAGAGGACATCGTTCCGAGCAGCCGCGAGGTCAGTCCGAGCGGCTGTGATATCACTCTGAGCGGCCGCGATATCAGCCCGAGCGGTCGCGATAGCAGAAGCAGCCGAGAGTTCAGCATCCCGAGTGGCCGCAACATCATCCCGAGCGACCGCGCGCGCGAGATCATCAGCCCGAGCGGTCGCGGCAAATCTTCCTCCAGAGCCGCGCCCACCTGTGCAGCGCATGTGGCCGGCCATCGATCTGAAGTAATGGGGAAGATCTAAGCTAGCGGAGGCGGCTCGGAGAAGATCTAATCTACCACAGCGGCGGAGCTATCGGGTAAGATCTAAGCTACCAGAGCGGCGAAGCGGAGCGGATCAGAGGAAGAACGCACCTGAGCTGGGGATTGAGAACGACGAGGAACGGCGGCCAGTGGTGAGCAGAGGGGCAATGTTGGGGAACGGTGAGGGGGCGGGGAAATGGGGAATGGGGCGGCGACGAGTGGGTCAGGGTCGAGATAGGGATTGAGTTGCGTGGCGGCAATGGGGAAATATCCCCCGCCCCTTCCCCCTGTATTAATTTTGAGCCAAAAACATTTGGCTTTGCCGCCAATATGCGCCCTTCAGACCCTACGTATATATTCGGCCGCTCCGGATTTGGCTCTAATCATAAAAATATCAAACAAATAGTGAAAAAATGGGGGTATGTGCCCAAAAAAATCAATCAGAATAGGTGGAAGCTAACACACGGGGCGAAAAGAAATGTGTGAGTGACAAAATCGAGTAAGTGCCAAATTCAAATGAGCAAACCGGGAGTTTCGGATTATGTCGAAACGGCCTATGTAGACACATTGTAATATTATTCGTATTTATGGCAAGTTTATATGCTAAAATGTGAGTTCACGCAACAAATACATATGTGTACTTCCCCTACAATTATCCTACAAAAACATGGTTGGCCTGCAATAGGTTTCACACCATTTAAGGGTGACGCCCCGGTCCCTTATACACTTTTTGAAGCAAATCAGAGGCTTGTGAAAACTTGGGCATAATTTTGGTTTCAATCTTAATGCTAATCTAAGGCATGTGCACAAGATGATGTCTAAATTACTATTTTTTATTACAAACCATGGCTTGGTTACTCAAACATATATGGAAGGTGTTTTGCAATGTAAGTAGTGCAGAGACTTCGCTCTTGTTACCCTATATTTGTGAATGTCTTGCCGTTTTATAAATTTGTGCCTTGCCTTGTACAATTTAACTTAAGATTATATACCCACAACATGATACCATGCCAATCTCGTACAATAATCAAAGCCATATGCACAAGATTTGCTCGGAATGACGAAAAATCGTGTGTACCTTAATTCCGGACTTAGCCGAATAAAAACGGACCACCCGGAGATAACCAGACCGAACAAGCTCGGACTTGGCTGCAGATCAACCACGTCGATGACAGGCGGGGCTAGCGTGCTATCGGTCCCGCATGTCACCGAGACGTGTTGACATCCTTCGGGTATGACATTTTAAATTTGTGCCTTTGGCTTTTAGAATTATGCTTAATATATATACTCACAATTTAAAAGCTAGATAACTATATTTTCAAGATTATCTAAGCTTACCCATAATACAAATCCATTGTAAGGGAAATTTAATTTTGGCAAGTTTTACATTTTCTTTATTTCTTTCCTTAATGATTCCCTACATAAAATTGTAGAGAAATGTTGTTAATGAAGTAAAAAGCTTTTAATTCGCACCGTTCAATATTAATGATAATCCAAGGTATGTGCAGAAGATGAGGTCAAAATTACTATTTTTTGTTACAAAACTTGGTTTGGTTTTACTCCAAGGTATGTGCACACTGATATGTAATTAGTTTCAGATCGAGACTTTCTTGCTAGCATTATTCTTGAATGACACCATTTTTCAATTTGTGCTTTGTCTTGTACATTGTAACTTAATCTAATGACACACCATGCCAAGCTTGTACAATAATCAAAGCCATATGCACAAGATTAGCTCGAAATGACGAAAATTAGTGTGTATCTTAATGCCAGACTTAGCCGAACAAAACCAGACCACCCAGAGACGAAAATTCGTGTGTATCTTAATGACAAAATTTCGTTTCTGTCTCAGTGCCGGTCATGCTGAACTAAACCGAACCATCCGGAAATGATCGGACCTAACGGCTTGGTTGAGCGCAACCGCGTCGATATCAGGTGGGGTCAGAACTGCCACACGCCGCGTTCAGATCATCATCTAAAATTTACCGCCACAAAAATTGGGTCTGTGCCACTAGTCAATTACGGCTGTGCCATCAACTGTGCTGCAGTGCCTTGTCCCGTCGCGTGGAAAATTGTGGCTGTGCCACTCGATAGCTCGCCGCAGAGCGAAGGTACGTGGCCGTCGCGTTGCGTGGGAACTTAGGTCTATGGCAGTCAACACGCCGCCTAAGAGCGCCAGTGCCATGTCCCGTCGGATGCACCACCAGAATTTATTCCGATCCTTTAATTTTCATCTCCCAAGTTCATGAATCGATCGACACCCCCTTCCGGTATATGATCCCCTCCTCTTCCCCCATACGCATCTCACCCAAGTACAAACAACATCTCCCCCAAGCACCTCGTCTCAAATGGCCTCCTTCAACCTCGAGAGGGCCACCTTCAAGCTCCCGCCCGTCTCTGCGGAGCAAGATTACCCTCCGCACCCGGCAGACGCCACGCTCCGTGTCTTTGCCTGGTCCATGTCGCGCTCTCCCTTGGATGCAACGCAGGCTTGGCTCAACGCGGGCTTCATGAGGCACTCCCCCAGCAACCCCATGTATCTATTCGAGTTCTACGGGAACGGGATGCTGAGGATCCACTTCACCAACCCCATCGACGCCCTTCTGCTACAAGACCGCTGCTACCACTGCGGCGGCGAGGGCATCGTGTTCATCCGCGACCACCCCGACATGAACGACAACGACCAGTTCCCCGTTGCAACTTGCTGCACCTCATGCGCTTCCAAGGGCCGACGACCAATAATGATGGTCCACCGTCGGAGCTTGGCGAAGTATGCACGCTAAGATTAGTCGGCGTCCCTCATGGCACCAGGGGGCAGCAATCCATCGAGGGCATCGTCGCCAAGCTCGGCGGCAAGGTGGAGCAGCTGGATCTGGCAGTGACCGGCCGCGACCCCGGCCTGGGCATCACCGTCAAGGTGAGGTTCAGGGACCCGTCGAAGGTCCCAACGATGTGCGACGTCGAGGTCCCGCCCCACAAAAATTAGTACTTCTCCATCAGTCAGGTTGACATCGAAGTAGTCCCCGAATCAGGGGAATCAGTGCCGTCTTTGCACGATGTAGACTAATTAGCTAGAGCTGTGGGTTCTGATCTCCGGGTGTAATCTCCAACTTAAACTCTGTATCGATGATTCGATACGAAGCACCCTTTAATTATATACTAGTAATGTAATATTTCACTCTGCAATTTTATTTGTGATCAAATTTTCTTCAAGGCTTTGATGTCTTTTTTTATTTATGCCGATGTGTTTTTTTGGCAACGGCCCGCTTATTAGGCCAGCTGTGGCCCGGATATCATTGGAGGCTACCTTTTTTCTGGCCCGCCGCACGAAATATCGTAGGCGGCACAGTTATTTTGCCCGGCTGCGACCCTCATATTATCGGCGCCGGGCTTTTCCCACGACCGCGTGAGCGATTTTTGGAGGCGCGCTTGCATTTGGGCCACCCCGGAAACCATACTATAGGAGCCGGCTTTTTCTTTCGAGGCGGTTAATCTAAAATAATCGGCTGAGGTGTAGCGTATCGTAGTCTCTTATTTTTTTTTAATTGCTCCAACCGCCGCTGGTCACCGACTGCAATACTCGTTTTTCTACTAGTGGCTTATTGCGTTGGAGTTAACAATATGCGAAGCTTTGGTGGTGGGCACGGCGTAGTGATGGTGGGAAGAGGACTCCATTCATCCCATTTGCCGCCGGTGTCCATATCAATATATTCACCAGCTTTGCCGTCTCGGAGTTGGAGCGTGATACTCGCAGAGATTGGCTCCTTTGGAGTTAGAAGAGGAACATCGAAATGACGGAACAACGCCACAGATGGGACTATGCCCACGAAGCATTCACAGAGATGGGCAGAAATAGCCAGCGAAAGGACAGCAGTGAGATGCAACTACAGAAGACTCAATCCGTACGCCTCCAGGACATCATGGAAAAATGGGGAAAACGGAGGAATAAGGCCCATGGCCAGAAAGAACCAGATGATGCAAATATAATTCTCACCCGGAGGACCTAAGGCGGAGCCATGATCAGCGTAGGTCCAGAGCTGCAATGGTCGCTCGCCACAACTTCTCGGACTTTGAGAAGGGATCCCTCTATGCGCAACTTACTCTCGAAGAGCGCCTCAGTCTTCCTTCTCGCTGCTCTTCTCGCCTTCCAAGAGGGCTTCACATCCTTTGGCTCTTGGTCTCTCGCTCGCTTGGGCGCATGACGCTAGAGAAGAGATTCGATGCCAAGTTGAAATTCGTAGATCTCGGATGGAGGAAGCAGAGCAAAGAGGAAGGGGAAAACACGGAAGCTCCCGGAAAGCTATAGATCCGGGGAGCGGTTCTGGGGGTCAAATAGCAGAGATTTCTGGGCAAGAAAGGCCCCACCGTCCCCTGTTCCACGGAGTCATCAACGCACGAAGCCCAAGAAGACGGGAACCGCCCCGCTCATACCACGAAGAGACTTTTTATGCCAAGAGGTAATGCATCTACTGGGAGCCCATGAACGTTGAAGTAACCAAAGAAGAGCACCTCGGCGGCCACGCTTATGATTTTAGGGCACCGCCTCGACCATCATCCAGTCGAGACAGTGCCCGGGGCTATTGTCGCATCCCGGGAACAAGGGGTTCCCGTGAAGCGTCTCCGCGTGGCCCACAGACCGCGTCTCCAAGGTACAATGAAGGAAGGCCACAGGAAAGAGATTGGGACATATCACGTGCGAGCCTGCAAGATAAAGTAAGGTGACTGCCACCTCTCCTTTGGAGTTTTCCAGATAAAGGGAGGGCCAGCCTAACGAGGGAGCGGGCGGGAACCAACCAACCAACGAACCCATTCGTCCTTTGAGAGGGTGAACGCCTCGCTAAAGGAAAGAGACCGACGATTGTGGTATCCCCTTGGTATATAAAAGGACGACCATGTCCTTTGAGAGGGTGAACGCCTCGCTAAAGGAAAGAGACCGACGATTGTGGTATCCCCTTGGTATATAAAAGGACGACCAGGTCGGTCCAAAGGGATCATCTTGGAGAACACATTAGCGAGAGAGATAAGATCTAGCTATCCCACCCTAGCTAATTCTTAGATACCAGTCCCGGGAACGCTTACTTGTACCCCGGAAACTCATATCACCACCATATATCCAGACATGCAGGAGTAGGGTGTTACACTTCCGAGCGGCCTGAACCTGGGTGAACTTCCTGCATGATCTACTTTCTGTATTCTTCGCTCGCTCGCCAAGATCCTCCTAGAGCCCCTCATCGAATCTCTAAAAGGGGGTCTCCCGACCTCCGGTGTTTGTGACCTCGGACACGACAGTCATATAGCTACATCCGCGCCGGAGCTTCTCAAGTCTCCTGCGCATAGAACCATGGGCACACCTTGTACACCCCTACCGTCAATACAATCAAGCAGGAAGTAGGCCTTTACCTCCAGAGAGAGGGGCCGAACCTAGGTAACTCACGTGTGCAAACCCCTATGCGATTCCTATGTCGCCTTACTCCCTAATCACCCCATGGCATCTGTCTCACAAATACCACGAAAGTTGGCGCCCATCATGGGGCCAACGACGGCTGGAGCATACTTCATGTAGGGTGTGATCGCGCCCGCGGACGACATCGTCTTCAGCACCTGCCACTATTACAATGGCGTCGGCTACATCTCCGACACCCACACCATGGGCATGCTGGCCCGGGCTCCGGTTACCCACTCGGCCGTCATCCCGTTCGGAACGGCCGTTAACGCCTTCATTGGCGTCGTCAACTTAGGCGAGGAGGGCGTCGCCTATAGCTACAGGGACGACGACACAATCTCCTTCCCCGACGACGCCGACTTCATCAACACCGCTGACTCAACCTTAGTCACTGTTTCGATCTACGACGTCGATGACAACGACGCGACCCTGCCGGTCCTCGACTATGAGCCGGAGACAATGTATATTTATATTGTGTCAATGGCCAAACTTTTTCGGTTTTCGAAACATTTAAAGTTGCCAACCGGAGCTGGGTGCAAGAATAAAAGTAAAAAAAAGGGCTAACTTGGGCCGGCCCAATGCCAGGTGCTTCGGGCGTTGTTCCTCACGACCGGGGAACAGAAGCTCCCGTGACCAATTCTCAAAAAAAAAAAAAAGAAGCTCCCGTGACCGCTAGGCCGTTTGTCAGAGCCAATCTGCGTGGCGAGGGAATTTCTTCGCGTGCACCCAACCGTAAACTACATAATTCCAAAAAGACCCTCCCTGGAGGCAACGCCATTACTCCTGTCCAAGCTAGTCCAAGCTCCGCACGACTCGCCCTGACCGGAGACTCGCTCGGAGGGACGTTACGGTCTGTATAGGGGCGCCCAGATCGGCGCAGATGGCGGCGGCGGCGACCTCGCTGGTGCTGGCGGCGCTCGTTGCGGCGACGATGATGACGCTAGGCGTGGATGCGGTGTGGCTCGACCTGCCGCCCACGGGGACCAAGTGCGTCTCCGAGGAGATCCAGCCCAACGTGGTGGTGCTCGCCGACTACGCCCTCATGTACGAGTCCCACCCCACCTCCCACCCCACCGTCGCCGTCAAGGTAAGCGTGGCCGCCTAATCCCCTCCCCGTTCCCATGATCCCATCATCTTCGCATGTTTGGAGTAGTTTGATCTTGATCTGGGCCGGTGAACTGGCGCGTGTTGGGATCCAGGTGCAGGTGGATTTGGGGCTCCGAGATACTAATGGGTTTGGGTTGCTCAGATTATTTCTGCGAATTTGTTGAGTAGGTACTTACTAGTAGATTAGACGTTTACAGTTAGAACCAGCGCCTCTGGCAAATTGGATGAATTAAGTTAGGCGTTTAGAATTAATTGCAAGATTAGAAGAACAGGCAGACTTTGTTTAAGTTTACATCTCCCAGAGAAGTCAACATGCACCAATTTTCTGTTTATTATAAGTAGTAAGTCAGCGTGATACGTGTTAATTCGGTACTTTCGTGAAGAGTCCGTGCTTTCCTCCTGAGGATACAGTTCAGGGTAGAATTCTCAAGCTAGACTTGGTGGACTTGATGCGAATTGACTCAAAGCTTCAGTTGCTCATTGCTTCAAATCAGGGCAACATGCTGTGATTTGAGAATTTGTATGCATTTTGGCAATCTCTTAAGTAACGTGACCTGCAACTGCATGGCTCCTCTTTTTATGTGGGCACCTGTCTACATGTTACTGAAATATCATGCTTGTAGGTACTGAAACTAAGAAATAATGATTGAGGATAACCATAACAAGATAAAACAGGCGAGGGGCCGGATTGGTATTCATGATAGGTGTTGATGGGCTGATGAGAACTAATTAGGAAATTCTGATAAAATGCAATCATGTTTGCGTATGGGGAGATGAGTGAACATAGGAAGATGACATATGATCCCACTCCTCAGCCACCCTGTTGTAGATAAGGAGAACTTTGGAGTTCAGATTCATTATGTCTTTTGGGCAGTCGAGGCAACTGGAGACTTGGTGATACATGTGCATCGTCACCTATAACTGAAAAGCTGTACCAATAACTGAGAAGGGGATCAGCAACAAATCAGCTACTTTATTCTGCAAAACAAAATGGTGTTTTGCATGTTTAATGTGTATGAATGTGGTGACTTTTTTTTTGCTAATATTGCACATATAATTAGTGAATAACGAGCATATCATGTCCATAGGTCAGTCAGTTGTATGAGTGATATCTTGGAAATGATAATTGTTGAAGATATCATGTTTTGTCTTGCTTATTATAACATACATGCTTGTGGTTTGTTTAGGTTACCTCACCATATGGCAATATCTACATCAACATGAAAATGCCACAACGGGCCAATTTGCATTCACTACTACAGAAGCTGGAAACTACCTTGCTTGCTTCTGGCTAGACAGTGCGGAGAAAGGATCAGGAGTATCTCTAAATCTTGACTGGAAGATAGGGATTGCTACAAAGGACTGGGATTCTATTGCCAAGAAGGAGAAAATTGAGGTTTGAATATCGATTACTTAAATACAGCCTAGTCCAAATGCTGCTATACTTCAATGTAATGCATTATTTTTTGTTCTGGATTATTTGTAATCTTAAGTTTCTTGTGTTCAGGGTGTAGAATTAGAGCTCAGGAAACTTGAAGCTGCAGTGGAATCCATTCGTCACAACTTATTATATCTCAAAGCAAGGCAAGTTATCCATTCTACCTTTTGTGTGTTTTTAATAGCCAAAAAACAGATTGTGGCTGTTGTGCTATGCTGCACTCGGTCTATCTAGGTAAGGAAGTCTGTAGTCCTTAGGATTTCCAGTTGGACGTTATTTTTATGTAGGTGAATAAATATTCCTTCAACAAATAGTTATATAAAAAATATAGTGGCTCTGTAATTCATCTGTCTTGGGATGTAGTCATGTAGATTGGTCTCCTATCTGTTGCTGATCTGAACTGCAGACGAGATATTTAGGATGTGGACACGCAAAACTACTAGCTTTACCAATCTATTTGTATCACATATCATTTGGAACGGGCAGTGCATAGCATAATGGGAGATCTTGACATGTTTATGCAGGGAAGCGGAGATGCGGGAAGTGAGCGAGAAAACAAATTCTAGGGTTGCCTGGTTCAGCATCTTGTCGCTGGGCGTGTGCGTTGTGGTCTCCGTTCTGCAGCTATGGCACTTGCAAGGGTTCTTCCACAAGAAGAAGCTCATCTGAATCCACTTGTTTGACCATGTACTCCCGTGTTAACTACCTTAGCAGAAGGGCAGTTTTGTCATATTTATTTCGAACCTGTGATGGACAAAACAGTTGCTTGATACTCCATACATGATCTCAATAGCAAAGCAACCAGTACTATGTGCAATAGGAACCTGTTCACAGCTGCTACTCCTGGGATTATTGTGACTGTGTAAGATATGATGTTTATTCTTGTCTCGTTCATCTGAAAGTTTACTGTTATGATGTGAATTTTAATTAGAATATTTAATTTAATTTGACAATAAAATATTTTTAGGAGAATTTGATAAACTATATGGCTTTTCCTATCGAGAAATTTGACTTTGGGCCTTTGTTGGGCTGGGCTGGGCTTGCGTAGAACTGGCCGTGGCATGTCAGATACTGTGGCTTCACCGGACAGACGAATTCATGATTGGTCAAACTAGCAGCACGAACACTCCGCAGCCACTCGCCGCTGACCACCACCACTTTCAGCATGCGTCGTCTCAAGCTCAACCACTTTCTCCTTGTCGCCGTTCTCCTCGCCGCGGCGCCGCGCTCAGCCCACCCGCTCACCGAGCTCGAGTCGTCCCAAATCCGGCGCTTCCAGGACTACCTCCGCATCCGCACCGCCCATCCCTCCCCGGATTACGCCGGCGCCGCCGCCTTCCTCCTCCCCTACGCGGCCTCCCTCGGCCTCGGCACCACCACGCTCCACTTCACCCCCTGCAAGTCAAAGCCGCTCCTCCTCCTCACCTGGCCGGGCACCGACACCTCCCTCCCATCCATCCTCCTCAACTCCCACATCGACTCCGTCCCCGCGGAGCCCGAGCACTGGATCCACCCGCCCTTCGCCGCCCACCATGACCCCGCCACCGGCCGCGTCTACGCGCGCGGCGCGCAGGACGACAAGTGCCTCCCCATCCAGTACCTCGAGGCCATCCGCGCGCTCCGGGCCGCCGGCTTCGTCCCCACCCGCACCGTCCACATCTCGCTCGTCCCCGACGAGGAGATCGGCGGGGAAGACGGCTATGCCAAGTTCGTTAAGTCGGACGAGTTCCAAGCCCTCAATGTCGGGTTCATGCTCGACGAGGGGCAGGCGTCGCTGACGGACGAGTACAGGGTTTTCTATGCGGATAGGCTGGTGTGGAGGCTGATCGTGAAGGCTACGGGGGCTCCAGGGCATGGCTCCAAGATGTTCGACGGTGCTGCTGTGGAGAATTTGATGGATTGCATTGAGACTGTGGCTCGGTTCAGGGAGGCGCAGTTCGCAAAGGTGAAGGCTGGGAAGAATGGCCCCGGAGAAGTGGTGTCTGTGAATCCTGTGTATATGAATGCCGGCACGCCGAGCCCCACGGTAAGCATACTGCTACTACATGTTAGCTATTTAGTTCAGTATAGAGCAATCAGATTATTATTTGAGATGGTCAGACAACATCATTTATAGTATCTAAATCATTAGCACAACTGAGAACAACTCACTCAGCCAGTGCAAACTTACAAGCTTTATAGACTTATTCTAGATTATACCTGTAAATTATACCAAAATTCACAACAATTTTGGTCACTAATTACAAAGTGTACTCAGTGGTATTTGTGTTGCTGCTTGAAGTTTGTGTTGCTTTTATTGTTATTCTTAATACACAACAGTAAATATTGTCAATATTCAATGCTACAGAGGGATACGGTTACATACCTGACCAAATGAACAAGCAAATACATGCAATCATATAATATTGTTGGCCTTGTGGACTATGCAAATTATCTTTTATCCACTCCCAGCAGATTAAAATGCAAAGCATTTATGCATATCCTCTATACAAAGTAATACATCTGGTGTATTTGTTGAAGAGATATAGTACAAGTTTACAATGAAGATGTGTCTAATCGAGCACTCTGTCAGCCAGTCATACTGTTGGAGACAATTGCGAAATAAGATATTTTTTGGAAAATAGTGTTTGGATGCTAACTTTCAAACCCACGCTCATATGGTGAGGATAACTACAAGAAGAAGGCTAGACAGCTTGGCTTGAAGAGAATAGGGATATTTGTGGGAGGAAGGAGGGTATAAGAACATAAAATGGAACGAAAGAAGATTAGCAGAGAATAGATTAGTTATTTTTTACTACATAATGGAATTCATCAACTTGTATATATGGATCGCGTAACTCTAACTCTATTTAATCCCTAAGAAACAATCTCAACTGTAACAAAACTTATATCAAGGAAATGAAGCCAGCTTACAACGAAGCTCATTATTCTTATGTCTAGTTTCCAACTAACAGTAACACAACAAAGCACAGTTCAGCTCGAACATCACTTTGCTTTTATCGATGCCGCGTCACAACATGTTTCTCCTGTTGTACTCATATTCCATTCCTTTCATTTCACTAACTGAACTTTTTTGAACTAAGATCACACTATTTTCCATTATTTTCATAATGGAAACCAGCAGTTCACAGGGAAGCAAAAATTGAGAAGACTAATAGAGCTCGGAGCACTAACAAGATACCTCAAATCAGGTCTTAGGCCCAGAATGTGGGGCAAAAAACAAGCTAGCAAATTAGTGCCATCTCAGATTCATTAACTGAAATTATAATGGGGAAGACATTTGAATTAGCTGAATACATAACATTCTAGTAGTATGATTTACTTAATTGTTCTATGGTCATGCAAGAAAATATTTAGTTAGTATAATACAAATTTAGCATGCTGGCATGCTCATGATGCATATTTAATCCTGCCCTTTCTGTCAATGTGTGCATTTTTTTGGTTTTGCCATTGTTTTCACTTTGTTCTCACAGCTATATATCCAATAAATTTTAGAACAGTACTCTTTCTATATTGGAAATACTGATCCTTTGACCTTGATTGACTATTACATCTCTGTATGTTCCTGCAAGCAGACTCTGCATGTGAAACATCATTTATTAAATATGCATATCTCTTTCTTAATTGATTAACCTCCTAACTCCTGTAAATAAAATAGACAGAAATGTTTTTCATGCTATTGACAAAATGCCTTTTCTTTTTCTCTATGCTTGGATACACAACGTTGATTGGTAATGAGTAGAAACTGGTTTTTCATGCCATCAAATTTGTACTGACCAACTTGTCACGCATGGATTCAATTAAGTTAATTGACCGAGAGGATGCAATCAAACAAAACTTGCAAATCTTAATCTTGGGCCAGAATCAATTATATTTCTTGCACAATTTCAGGTAGTTAATCCTACACCTTCTTCCCTTAGATTAACAATATTTCATGACTTCCATAATCAATTTCATCTGGAGGTATCTTCTACATATACATATTTTTTAATGCAGCATCTTGTCTAATTCTGTATTTCAAATCCTAGTTTCATTACTTAGCATTCATATGGTGTCACTAAATATTGTCAATGCAAGGTGCTTAAAGAGAGATTATTGACTTGTCATTAAGTGCTTGTAGAAATAATATACGTTGTCACCTCCAATGCTACCAAAGCTATACAGGTGCTTAAATTGTTCAACCATCCACTTAAGATGTCACCTCCGATGCTAACAAAGCATGTACAAGGCATATGCGTAGATTATTTGTTTGCTAAGACCATCATATTATCTGAGTGCTTGCAAAAGGTGAGAAGTGCTTTATTTGGATTCACTGCCTCACTAGTGTTTGCAAAAATAATTGTCCAGCGCTTAAATTATTTTTATGTGACACGCTTGCTGCATGCACGACAGCTGCAAGTTGGTTACTAAGATCACCGACTAGGTGCAATTTTGCTCACAAAAATGTCTGGGGTGCTGTTGCATGCACTTGAGCTCTGGACTAGAGCACTGAACAAGTGCAGTTTTGCTGAGATTATATGGCTAGGAGCAACAAGCTGCTTGCACAAGCCACACCCTTATCCGAATGTCTGAATTAACGAATCACCGTAGGCCAACTGCAAGGACCACTTATTTTGCCACTTCTAAGTCTTCTTTCCAATATGCTCACTTGGGTCAGGCACAAATAAATACTCTACTGCTCGACCTACATGATGATAAATATCACAATGGATGAGATCGTAGGAAGTCTATCTCTTTGTGTGTAACCTAGTGTTTATAATATTTTATACAAAAACCCAACATTTTATTACCAAATTGATTTTGGATTTGGCTTCATGAATTTATTGAGATCCACTTGTGTGCTGGAGGTCCTGGGTTCGAATCAGCCTCTTTGCATAAAAAGCAAGGGAAAGGTTGCCTAGAAATCCCCTTCCCCAGACCCAGCAATGTGTGGGAGCTTTCGCCACTGGGTACGCCCACGTCATTTCCGCATGAGCATTTCTTTGTGCCGTACACTAGTATGAAGCTATACAGTCCACATTGATCGTATCTTGCTTTTTAGTACTTCCGTACATTCTATTCTACTTGGGCTGTTTCAGACGCTCTCTCTCATTACGTACATTAGTATGAAGCATTTTCTTGTTTCTGACATACATATCATGAGTTTTAGGCATCAACTTGGATGCTAACGTACACATTCTTTAGCCGGCACCACTTGCCACTGAACCGCACAATCTTATTCTTCGGTTCATCTTACCTCAGTGATCCTTGCAACTGAATGGAAGACTTTTCTCCTTATATGAATATGACTATTTGTGTTAGACATTTTTGCTACTACCTCTGGTCCGATAAAACTGTCATAGAAAGTGTAGAGCCATAGTACACCATATTATGTATATAAGTCACGACAATTTTTCCGGATCGGAGGGAGTACTTGTTTGCAGTAAATGCTATTTCTTTGAATTTATGTGGATATGATGAACTGAGTTAACTGTGCACTAATCTGCATAATGCAAGTACATTGGAAAAATAATATGTTGTAAGTTACTAGCAATATGTAAAGCAAGTTGTTCCCTTTGCAAGCGTATGCATGCCCTTTCTTCATTGTTGGCATTATCATACTACACAGAAACTACAAAAATGATGTGAATCTCGCTAATTGTTGAAGGCAAATTAGAATCACTTTGATTGTGGAAAGATGGGTTCTTCATAAAATATTCGAGTTATTATGCTATATACCGAGATAGGGTTTCATGTGAGCTTATCCAGTGTGATTGTTTCTCATCATGCATGAAGATAGTAGAGTAATTTTATGCGCTCGATCCTAGCCCAGCAATACTGGAGTGGAAGTGGTCCTTCGCATAGCAGTTGGGTCAATACTCAATAGTGATCCATTAATCTGGAGTATGGGATCTATACAATGTGGTTTGCTGCTTCTTGCGATCAAATGGGAGCAAAAGTTCAAATGCTCAATAGTCGACCCATTGGTCCGGAGTTCAGCAGCTGCAGGTTTTAAAGCAAAAGTGCACTTGGTCAAAGGTCTAACTACCAATGTCGGTGAGGCGCTGAAGCAAACGGCATACTTCCCACTTTTTGCATGCTCCTATTGTATTTTATGGCACATTATCTGCAGCGCTGCTATCTTTGCAGTTCTCTAGACACTGGACTACCATTTTCAGTAGTTCTCAGTATGCTATTAACTACATTAAGATAGATGAATAAAGTTCTAGTATACTCAGTGGCATATGCTCAAAATCAACATTGGCATACAATTTATTCATTTCTATGTGGCTTCTGTATGGTCTCTAAAGCCTAATTGATGCAGGGCTTTGTGATGAATATGCAACCTTCAGAAGCAGAGGTGGGTTTTGATCTCCGCCTGCCTCCAACCGAAGATATAGAACAGATCATGAGAAGAATCAAAGAAGAATGGGCACCAGCTCATAAAAACTTGACTTACCAGGTGAAATTAGTTCACCTGTTATGGATAATGCAAAATAAATCAAATTCCGGACTGCAATCTTCTCGTATTACTTGATTTCCTAAATTCCTTCGTCTTTGTATTGTATAGCTGATGTTGAAAGGACCAGTGAAGGATGTGGCAGGACGTCCCATAGCGACGCCAACCAATGAGTCAAACCCATGGTGGTCTGTGTTTGAACATGCTATCATCTCTTCAGGTGGGAAACTAGCTAAGCCCGAGATCTTATCTTCAAGCACGGACGCCCGATTCGTGAGGCAGATGGGTGTTCCGGCCCTTGGATTTTCTCCAATGATAAATACTCCAATATTACTTCACGATCATAACGAGGTAACAGATCTTTGCCTGCTATCATATATTTTTACATGATATGATGCCAAAGCTGAGTGTTTTCTCAACATCGCAGTTTCTGGAGGATAAAGTGTTCCTGAGGGGCATTGAAGTTCATCAACATCTTATAAGAGCGTTGAGCTCCTTCAAAGGCTGATTTCACAATATGCACATCAAGTGTACCATTGTTGTATCCCCATCCAGTGTAAATTGAACGTAGTTACAGAAACTCAGACCCATTTGTATACAGTGTACATCCACGTCTGAATAAACTTGTTTGAAACTAGGGAAACCTACTAAAGATTGTTGATTATCTCGGCAGACTCATTTGTATACAGTGTACATATGGAGTTACGGGATGTAATAAGATGCCGTAAAGTTATTATCGATTCGGGGTGTCTCTACTGGTTTCATGTCTGCTGAAGTAGCCAGGAGTGTTTTTTCCTGCAAGAGAATCCAGCACTGTAAAGTGTTCCGTGGCATTTGTTGTTTGCGGTATACGCAGAACATACGCAGGGAAATAAGCGAGACAAGGATCTTCTGGATGGTGGGGAAATGTGGTATGTGGACGCTTTCAGGCCTCAACTCCTTGTCATGAACAGATAAAGGAAAGTAAATGTTATGCTCCGGGCCAGTTGCTCTTTTTTTTAAACCTACTTTCAGTTGGCTCCGGTCAGCTACATTTGTGTGGGCTGAATGAAACCATCACTTGTGTTAGCTCCGGGCAGTGGACTTTCAGTTGGCTTGGCTCTGGTCAGCTTGGAATTGTGTGGACTGAACAAAAAACCATCACTTGCTCTGATTAGCTGTCCGGAACGTCACTAGCGCGTCGTTGGACACGGACAAAGGCTGGCACTTGGATCAAGGATTCCTTCCTTCATGGTACTACGGGGTACAATGTACTAGCACTAGCAGTGACACGAAAATGACTAATCATGGGAATAATTTTATACAATCTCGCCCAGCAGGAAGCTTCCTTGTCCTTCCACTCCATGCCTTGTTTCACCCTGCTCCTGATGCATTCCAGCTGCACGCTGACGACTCAAAGATAAGCAAAGAAGATCACCTTAATATATTCTCCATTCCCCAGCTAGCTTTAGCTTTGACGAATAAAAGAGAAAAAATTAAGGATCGTCGCCTCACTGCCACTGGTGTGGCACTGCACTGCACAGGTACGTCATGTCCGCGAGCTAGGCTGTTAAAACGCGTGAGCATGGGGCCGCACGCAACCTGCCTGCCCGATCTAATAAATCAGATGAGATGCGTCCCGTCAAAAAAAAAAAAAAAAAAAAAACAGATGCGTGCTTTATTATTGTGAGAGCGTTTTTCTTGGCGCCCACGCGCAGCTGTCTGTAAAAATGTCTGTTGAAAAGAGTATCTAGGCAAAAAAGGATTAAAAAGTACCTTTGTGAGGCCGACATGCATGTTAGATGTACGAGAAAATGTGTGAGTGTGACGGTGTGTGGGTGTGCATATATGGTGATCTACCTGGTGGCATTTTGACCATGCAGGGGCATGCGTTCAGATCCTGTTCCATAGAAACCCAGTTTAGTTTCACGATGGGTCACTGTTGGATAATTAGGCGAGTTATGGATTATCCTTAACATATTAAATCCACATCAACAAGAATAAGTTATGGATTATCCTTAGCAAGATTAACCGCTCTATGCGTGAAAGTTATATGCTCCTCCTAGGCTGTACAACTAAACTCTGTGTAAAATTGTCACGCATATTTTGAAAATGAAAATTTTATAAGAAGCTAGATCTATGTCTGAAAAGGCCAACACATTCGAGTTTGTTTTAATGCCAAGTAAGATGCCACCAGATCTGCTACCCCTGGGAGACAGTAGCAGGTGAAATCATGACCACCAGATGGCGGTTCAGAAAATACAGTGGAAAATCACGTCAAGTTGCCTCTGAAATGGCAACCTATGTTACCACCTATGTACCACCTATACGCTATGCAAAATATGTATTTCATTTTCGGAAAATGCATTTTGCTCCCGGGCACCACTGCTCCTGACGAGGGGTTAACTCATCAAGACCCATGGTTAAGGTCCCTGTGTTATGAATATGGGGGAGAGAACGTGGTAGAGCTGGAAGCATCGTCGGCTGACAAGCGGGGCAAGGATTTTACCCAGGTTCAGGGCCCTCGAGTGGAGGTAAGACCCCTACGTCCTGCCTGTCTGTTTATTGATTTCGAGAGTATATGCTGGTTACAAGGAGGGTCCCGGCGAGATGCTGATCTCGCTAGGGTTCTGGTGGATCTGAAAGTGCGTGTCTGGTTCGACGGCCCTCCCAGCCTTTATATAATAGGCTGGGTCTCGGGAGTTCGTAACCGACTCAGATTACACATAAGGAAAATCTAAACCGACTATAGTTTCGCCTAACTTGGAGGGTGCTCCATCTTCTTGGGCCTTCCTTTATTGGGCTTTTCGTAGGCTCTTGATAGTTGGGACTAGTCGATACGTGCACCAGGTACCCTCATGGTAGGGTACCCGATAGATATACTCATGTCAGCTCCCTCCCATTTTAAAAAAATTAGAAATCATATTTGTGAGCTTCAAAAAATTCTGAAAAAAATATGGATGTAGTCAATTATATATCCCAAGAACGTGTAAATTTTCAATTCAAGATACTTTATATTTTAGCCTCAACAAAAATAACAAATGTGATCAAACTTAGAGATTTGAAAATATGCATAGTTAGATCCACATTTTTGTTATTTTTATGTAGCTCAGAATACAACTTATTTGAAGTTGATCTTTTACACGTTTGTAGGATATATCATTAACTACCCTCCCATTTTTTTCAGAATTTTTTAAAGTTTATAAATATGATTTTCGAATTTTTTAAATGGGAGGGAGCGGTGGTGCTGGAGCAAAAACTCTCCACTGTTTCATTTTCATTATTCATCAAACTAACACCTACTCTTTCCCGTTCATAATATAAGATGTTTTAGATATTTCTGTGTGTATTACAAACGGACCGAAATGAGTGACTCTGCACAGTAAAATGCGTTTACATACATCCGTATTACAAAAAAGCTAAAACATCTTACAGTTTGGAACGGAGGGAGTATATACTATGCAAGGATGAAGCAATATGTGTATATTATGCTAAATCGATGATCAGTTGATCTCGTCATCGACATCATCTCTCACTCAATGCACTGCACCAAGGTATACGCACGACACAGTCACGATCGACTTACGCGGTTTCGGGACGCGAGCAACTTGCAGTTGATCGCTGGCTGGCTCCAGCTAGCCTGGCTCCGCTGCTCCTGCCTGCTGCTTCACGCGCGTCATCGTCACCAACGACGCGACTTCGTACGGGCTGGTGGTTGCATCTTCAATCTCCGTCCGTGCTGACGCCGTACGCCGCCGCCGCCTCCTCCCCAACCAAACTCCTGTCGCCGTACAAATCGCGTCCGTCCCACGCCCCTCAGATCCACGAAGCTGCCTTCCACCAGCTAAACAATGGCGAAGAGCTCCGACGCCATGTTACCCTGCCGTTGCCGTGCGCGTGAATTCCCACTGCCCTGCTGCTGGACACTGGTCTCATGTCGATCTCTAATCATGTGCAGTCAACTCGTCGGCAGGTTGTAGTCGGCGCAGTCAGATAATCGCAGCTGTAATCAAGCGACTAAATTAACTTCAGGTTAATTTTTTCAGCCGCAATAAGCGAGATCGAGGCATGGATCGAGTACGTAGTACCTTAATGTTAATGTGTTTAGTTCTTCTTTAGTCTCACAATCATGTTACTCTGGATTTCACCCTGAAGCCACATGCCAGTAATTGACAAAAACATGTCACATGTGAAATGGCCACAGAAGTCCATCGTCGACCACCACTAGCCTTCAGCTGCAAGTTGCAAAGCTTGCAACTAGAAGTGGTTTACTGCCATGTTAGGGAGAACGTGATGCCGGTATTGACATTAGTACATTACCCGTCGGCATGTACTTAGTGCTTGGACGTTAGGATCTTGCAACTGTTCTTAGTCAGCTTTTCTAGAATAGAAATTTGTGTACGACGGATCTACTACTGCGGAGCCGTTAACCGATGTGGAAGTAGTAAGTTTTTATTCTGTTAACACATCTGAAATCAAGAAGAGCAAAGTTTACTCTAAAGAAAAGTGCACATATAATCTAGTGGACTGAAGCAGCTAGCTTATGCCGATTTCAGTTTCCACCCATCTTGTTCTCTGAGGTGATAGTTTGTAGTAGGGTTACGTTCAAACATTTTTTTTCTCTGACAGGTAGGTGTGCAATATTTAGACTTGACCCACTTTGAACTCACTCGGTTTAGCCAGGCAGGCAAGTGTCACAGCTAGCTGTACAAGTCGTGCCCGAACAAGCCACACTCGAATCAAGCTACACAGTACGCTCCGGGAAAGCTAATTCAGGGATACCTTAACACAAATCGGACACAGGATGCTTCCTCCCTCTTATATAAATATCATTCCCTGCATTATTAGCAAATGTACGACTGAAGATATTACATCCAGGGTATCGACGTGATGTGAACATAATAGTTGATTAGCTATTCAACCACTAAACAATTCCTAGACAATCATGTAGTATGGCATAAACTAACTAGTAAACCACATTGGTTTGAGTTGTGGCTTGTGTCCTATAAGTAGTAACCCGGCAAAGTATCAAGCACACCACTGAGCACAGCACACAGATCATCGACCAACAAAGCCTTGCGTTACAAACCATCGCAGTCTCATCAAAGCAAAGGAACTAAGAAGCTTGCAACTTGCTAGCTAGCCATGGTGAAGACAGCGGCGAAGCAGCAGCTGGGCGGCCATGGCAATGACGGCAAGATGAGGACGTACAAGGGCGTGCGGATGCGGAGCTGGGGCGCGTGGGTGTCGGAGATCCGCGCGCCGGGGCAGAAGACCAGGATATGGCTCGGCTCCCACTCCACCGCCGAGGCCGCCGCGCGCGCCTACGACGCCGCCCTGCTCTGCCTCAAGGGCGCCTCCGCCGCCGACCTCAACTTCCCCGTGCGCTTCCCCTTCGACCTCCCCCCAGCCGCCACCGCCATGTCGCCCAAGTCCATCCAGCGTGTCGCCGCTGCCGCCGCCGCCAGTGCCAGCGCTACCGTCGACTTCACCTGTGCCGGCAGTGCCAGCCCCAGCGCTAGTGATGGTGGCATCACCCCGGACTGCAGCTCCAGCGATGCCTCCGCCGTGAGCACCCCGGAGACGACGGCCAGCAGTGACACCGCCGACCACGACGGCTACGACGACATGGGAGGAGACCTCGTGGATTACAGCTTGCTCGCGGACGTCGACGCGTTCTTCCAGTCGCCCAAGTGCATGGAGTACGCCGCCATGATGGACCCGTGCAGCTCGTTCTTCGCCCCGGCGCCCATGGAGATGGACGGCTGGGAGGAGGAAGGCCACATTGCGCTCTGGAGCTTCTCCTCGACGGACTGAACTCTGAATCGGGGTCAGACTGTCCGAGATCGAAGACGAAGCACTGAAGCAACTGACGAATCGTTAATCAAGTGAAGGCCAGAACTGGTCACTCATTTTGATAACCATACTTAATATCATACATACAATATTATTAATTTGATTCATTGTATACAGTGATAATAAGCTAGTTAAGCATTATGAGGGGGTCTCTCATGGAGCTACATGTTTTAAGGCAGCTTCCATGGAGTTAACCTCCTTGCAGTTGCTTGTTACATACATGCTTCGTTGCAATTGCAAGTATAAGATAAAGTTTATAAGCATTGGATTCTATGTTAGATCTGGCCTATTGCCTTGGAATGACCAGGGAATCTATTTCAACTTTCTACATCATCCAAAGAGATGAGTTCCTCCTTTTGGAAAGAAAATTGTTTGCTAACCCAGAAAGGGGCCGCTACCTAGCAGTGTGGTTTTCACTGTTGAGTGTTGATTCGTACTTCGTGTCGCGTATGAAACCTCTTATGAAGAATTACCTTTTTTTTTAGAATATCAGGGCTCACTCCCTGGTGCCACTACTTTTTATAACAAAACCACCGCGTTTTTCAAACATCCTGCCCAAGGTTCAAAATATCTTTATGAAGAATTACGTCTCTAGGCACTAATGGTGACACATCGTTCACAAGGGTGGATACGTGCACTCTGACAGTACTACTGCAAGGCGCGACATGACACGACACCGACGACGGTATTGACCGCGTTCGACAGTTAAGACTGCATCAAGAAGAAGAAAATAACCGGCATCACTATTGTGAAAGCACCTACGACCGCACACGCACGGTTCTGGCAAAGCTGTTGTGTGCTCGGTGTGTTTCCTCCAGTCTTGATAAAATTGGTGGACTCACCTACGACCTACGACCGCGTCCTCTGACATCGGCAAGATGCCCCCGACGGTACCTATCAAGGTGCAAAACGTCATAAACAATCACAACCGCAGCTCCGCCATATACACCTCGCTTTGGCTACAACGACTACGATGAGTACAACAACATGATTGGCTACCTCGACATCGACATTAAGGGCAACGTCTGTAGCAACACATCGGCAACAACTCCAGTCAACAGCGTCCACGTCGTCATTTGCGTCCACGCCACTCCCGTTGCGACCGCGGGAGGGAAGAGAGGAGAGACCAACAGAGACGCAATTGATAATGGCCGGGAGGAGAAGACGACAGAAGCGCAAGACTCCAAATCCAGTCGTAATCGTTTGTTTCACTCGCGCTATGACTGAGCGAGAATGTTAGAATAATGTACATACAAGACTAGAGATAGACTAGGATTATTGAGATGTTCTTGTATTCCAAGTCATAGGCGTTTTGCCTCTTAAGTTTTGTACTCCTTATATACCTCCACAAGGGTCAGGTCAATACAACAATAAAAATTAGGGTTTTACAACTTTTCACAATCGTTACAACAGAACCAAGGTTCGAAATTTCGCATAACATGCTTATATCGGTTTGCCCTGAAAATACGGACATGGCCGAAATATCAGTCGAGATAGCCAGGTGAAACAGATCTAGAATACTAGAACCATGAAAGTTAATCTAGTTTTTTTGCGTGGACAATTTAAGCACCGTTTCTTGTCTCCAAATGGCCCAATAAATGGCAGCCAGCCCAATATTTTGAATGTTAGCACCGATGGTGCATGTTCAGGAAACTACACTACAGAAGTGTTAGCCCTGTACGGAATTTTTTGTCTGATGAAGCTGCACATGAATCTTCTGAAGAAATGAATTTGGTCTTCTCAATATGTATCTCCAATCGATCTTCCATTTGTCAAACGAAAAAGGAGACGAAGAAGAAACAAGCAGCGACGAGAACAAACGACTGCATGATCGTGGGGCCGGAAAGCCCGGAACTGTCATTGCCGCCGCCGTCATCAGCGGCTTCAGCGACGTCCGCTTCCCTCCTCCCGCGCTGTTCAGGTTCATTCCCCCATCCGCGCACGTTCGCATCTCCCAGCATTAACAGCCAAGCCAGTGGCCCCCAGCCGGCCATCAGCTGCCCCGGCGGCTCCCTCTGTCCGCCTCCGGATCCGTCACCGCCTCCAGCGCCATCAGGGGATTCGTCAGCCGGCAGCGGCAGCTCCTGGCGGCAGACCGGGCAGGAATTGTGGAGCCGGAGCCACGGCACGATGCAGTCGGAGTGGTAGGCATGCTTGCACGGCAGCTCGCGAGCGGTCTCCCCGAGCTCGAACTCCTCCTTGCACACGGGGCACTGCGAGCCGTCGGCCATGTGCGCGGGCGAGACTTTCACCGTCGGGAGCGAGTCGATTGCCGAGTCCGGCGCCGGCGCCGGTCCCGGGCGGTCGTTTTGCGTGAGCCCCTCGATGAGCGTGTTCAGGTTGGGGCCGGTGAAGAACTCTGCTGGGTTGAAGCCGACGGCCGGTGGACGACCGGCATCGGCGTCGGCCCCGTCCAGGCCGCCGCGCGGTCCGGGCGCCGGCGGCGGGGAGGGGACCCGGGTCACCCGCCGGCGGCGTGGGCGCGGCGTGTCGTTGTCGTCCTCGCCCCTGTATATGACCCAGTGGCGAGGGGCGGCGCCATCGTACGGGGGCGATGGCGGCGGCTGGAAGTACGGGAGCAACGGCGGCGGCTGGAGGAGCTGCTCGATCGGTGAGGGGACGGGCATTGGTAGCTCGATCTCGTGGAGGAAGCGGCCGAGGCAGCGCGGGCAGAAGACGTCGGAGGTGGGGGACGACACGGTGCGCAGCGCGCGGCGGCACACGTAGCACCAGTACAGGCGCCACCTCCGCCGCTGCCGCGGACGGGCGCCGTTTGCTCCGGGCGCTGACATGGCAGGCGCCCCGGCGAGGGTTATCTCGATCGCGAGTTCCCGCCGCCGTGTGGCGGCCGATCACGACTTCACGAGGATGTGGTGATTGAGGCAGGGAGTCCTGTAAGGTGATCATGTATTCATGGTGCGCTACTTGGCGGGAAGGAATGGCGTTTGCGGGCGGATGAATGCAGAATATGATTCTGGCTTGTGACTTGTGAGGTGGTGCTTGAAGTGATGCACGTTTTCCTTTTCTTCGTAAACTCGCTCTCATGGCTTGCAGTTTGCAGGCTGCGAGCAACCGGCGGCGGCACGGAAGCTTAACGAAAGCTTGCTGCTTCCTTTCCGGAGACGCAATCAAAGCATCAAGCAGCTTTGCCGTACGCAATCCGAGCTGCTCTTTTGGGAGCCGTCGTCGGTAATCGGAGTATCCTACTCCCGGAAGGAGATCAAATACATCTCTTTTTTTTTTCCTAGAATAAGATCGCAGGCTGAACCCAAGCCGTCTCGGTCTCCAGGTTGCCATCTCAGGCTGAACCCAAGCCGACGCCCCGGCAGTCATCGGATCTCCTAGAAGACCAGCAACACTGTGTGTGTCAACCGGCCAAACCCTTACAGGCAGGGAGTCCTGTAAGATGATCTTCCTGTGCAACAACCAACAAATCCTTTTCAGTCTGATCCTTCTTGATCACTGCATTGCCACCCTCGCGTGTTGGCTCGTCTGTGTCAACCGGCCGGCACCTGCGTCTTCTCGCTTGTAGAGGAGGTAACCTGCAACAACATTAACAACGCGTTATTAAGGTTGCAAAGGGAGAATAGTGCAACTAGGAACAATAGACGCATAAGAAGCAAATGTTTTGTGTATTTACACAGACGAATCAGTACACATGTATATGTACTACATGCCATGGTGTTAGATGAAGAAGCAGACACCTAGTATACATGTATTCAACTGATATTAGCACACTGACACCTCTCTAAAGCCTATACAAGGTACTCAAGGTACAAAATTTGGTCTGCACTCTAGTTGAAAATATGTTGCTAATGCATTAAGAAATGTACTGATATAGGTACACCCCAATTTCAACTGATTAAGCTCTGGAAGGAAGAAATTGATCAGGATAGAAGACAGATGGCTCACAGCATAAAGATCAATATTATAGAACAAAATTCTGCAAGAGACGCCTGCTACTGCATACTACTAGCATCTGACAATCAAGCAGGGCAGGGTGTTTGTAAATTCAGTAACATCGTAAATCTAATCTTCCGGGTAGGAGTATACAAGTATAGACTGAGCTATATACAAGTACAGAAATCTTCCGGGCCCCCTGGACTCGGATGCCTAATTTTGCTTGTTCCTTTTTGGACGGCATTGCACTGGGACCTTTGTTGCTTTGTGTAATTACACTGGTCATCTCTTTTGCTTTAACCTCAGTAGCTCTCTAGCTCTTACTGAAGCAACCTGCTCAATTGCACTGATAATTTACAATTGGCAATGCCTCATTTTGTCTGAAATATACAGTACTAATCATGCTAGTACTAATCATTGAAAACATATCTGTAATATGCAGTTTGATCATGTTTGTGACCACACATCCCTTGTATACTCCTACCAGGTTTGGACATGTAACGATAATACAAGTAGAACTTCAGAATACAAGAACTAGAACTTCAGAACTTAAAAAAAAACCTAGGTAGTATCGATGGGAAGAGGAGAGAAACCTGTCCTGCCGGATATTTCTCCTCCACCTTTGCCAGATTCGTATCTGTCTCCCCCTCCACCAGATTATTCTCGTCCTCAGCCGGATTCATCTCCTCTCCCTCCGCTGCGCCCATCTTTCTCCGCAGGCGGCGACGGCGAGGGAGCCGGGGTGGCGCAGGCGCGGAGGGGAAAGCGCCGGGCGGCTAGGACTGGGGCGCTGAGCGGTGAGAGCGAGCTGCATCCGGTCACGAGCTAGGCGCTGGGCGGCGACGACCGCGGCGCCGGCCCGACGGCGGCGAATTGCTTGAAGGCGTGAATTGTTTCTCCGGGAGCGAGACGACAGGCGAGCGGACAGCTGGATAGGCCTGGCGGGCTGAGCGGCCTATATCCGCTAGTCCGTCTCAGTTAAACAGGCTGTCCGCCAAGCCGTTTGGGCTTTCGGGGCGGCGCGGAACGAGCGGACAGGCGGATTTCCGCCTGCATCCTGAGCAACACAGGGGCAATCGATCAAGTGCCAGATTTCAGCCTCGGCGGGTGAACGTGTGACATCAATGGGGAAACGCCATACTAGGCAAATTCTTGGGAGGAGGCCTCCGCAGATCCACGCAGGAGCCATGGGGAAAAAGGGCAGTAGAGTCGATAGGCTCAGCGTGTTGCCTGATGACATTCTGATCAACATTCTCGACCGACTCAATGTCCCTGATGCTGCAAGAACCAGCATCCTCTCTAAACGGTGGAGTCGGCTCTCCTCCCAGCTCTCTCGTCTTATAATAGATGCTCATGACTTTGTGCCTCAAGGTGTGTCAAGCGCCAACATCTCCTCTGATGATTTGCTTCGGGTGAATGCAGCTCTTGTCGAAGCGACAAATAACATGCTGACACGCAGAAATCCAGGCGAGTACACTATCCGCCTCATGTCCACGACGTTCGATCTATCTGAGAGATGACATCCCCACCTCCATTGGACATGCCATGGTGACACACAATGTTGAGAAGGCCGAATTCACAGTTTTGACAGAGAAACAATACATGCAGATCTCCGACGACGAAATGCTGAATTATGGAGCACGGTTTGTGACGTTTTTTATCGAGTGTCTTGATGCATTTACCCGTCTGACACGCCTCCACCTGGAGAATTTGAAGTTTACTGAATCTGACTTCCTGTCAAACATCTTCGGCACCTGCAAGCAATTAGAATATTTATGTGTAATCAATTGCCAAACAGAGAGCTGGATAACGCTCCAAGTTGAGCACGCGCAACTCAGCTGTTGAAATTGTAGGCACCTTAGTCGATCTACCGAGGAACAAGCAATAAAAGAAAGATGACGACACCGAGATTTGTTAACGCAGTTCGGCGAACTCGCCTACATCTGCGGGGCCTGACTATGGGAGCTCCTCCCCATGATACCGCTGCACCGGCTGCCTTGGTCGCCGGCACAAGCCGCTTGCTGCTATCAAGTCGCCATGGGTTACAACATGTGGTGCCCCCTCATTATATGGGAGGCCCTACAATACAACGTGTTCGACTACAACACTACACGTACCCTGTCCACACCTATTACAACACCAAGTACACGTAACCCTACTCGTACAAAATATTCGACACAAACACAACATCAGCGAGCTTACTTTTATCGAATGCCGGTTTGGCAAAGTCGAGCTCGAGTGGCTCCCAAGACTCAATCGGACAACCTTTGAGTGTTGGATGTGCTTCCCGGAACTACCACTGTCATTTGGTCATGTCCCATTGCTCAGAGTTGTGAGGCTTATAAATACTGGTCTTAGTTGGCAGAAAATGGTCACGTTAAGCACGCTGCTTCTTGAGACCTCTGTACGGGACCTGACCTTGAACTTCAAATGCGAAAAGATTTGGGTCGAACTAGAGCGTCCGACAAAAATTCTGTCATCCGTGTTCCGCCGACTGAGATTTGTCAATCTAGTTGCCTGAAGGGTATGATCTCACATGGACAATGTTCATTCTGGAAGCTGCGCCGTCACTGGAGGAGCTCTACATGACGGTATTTGATCATCCGTGTGAAATGGAAATGGACATGGACATGGAGAGAAGGAGAGAGGAGTTGTTTAGCGAGCAAAAGGGCGTAGAGTGGGAATCACATATATCAAATTTCAAGCACCACCCATCTTACAGATCTCACCATTTTCTGCTTCGAGACTTGCATGGTGAGTCATGTCAGGCGCGTCATGGAAGCAGCGGTGAATCTAAAGGACGTCTACCTGTATGAGAGACTGGGATGTAAGTCTTGCTTAGACCAGATACCTCTAAAGCCGTCTACTTTTCCGTGGTCAATAAAGAAAAGGGCTTCGACGAAGAAGCTAATCACCCAGGGCATGGACTCACGTGCTAGAATTCACTTTCCGAAGTTTGATGAAATGTATGATTATCATGCAGCAAGGATAAAGGCTTCCCGAGGAGAAGATAGCTGAAGATTTTTCAGGAAGTTTGTTTAATAACACGGTCTAGACAGCGCACACTTATGCAGGGTTTTGGTTGGTTGACTTGTTTTTGTATAATAAAAATACGAGTCTAAAAGTAATTGTGGAGATGTTGTATGAATTCAAGAATCCCCTTGTAAATTTGTTTGTTCGATTTATGATTAAGAAATTATTCCATTCCACAATTCGAACTTTGGTTCCATTTGTTCACAAGATTATTGTTCTAAAAAATGGCCTGCAAAGTATAGTGTCAAGCCCACCAAGGCGGCTACCACTCTGGTCCACTACGGCCCGTCTCATGAGGAAAAGTGAGAGCACAAGCCCAATAGCATATGCGCGGAGGACGATTACATAGGAGCTCATGTTGATCGCCCATAGGGACATATGTGTCTATCTAAAGTAAAGTAAATGTTCAAATATGTCTAAATAGGTTTCACACGTATAGGAATAAATGGTCATATGTGTCTATCTAAATGTTCATATGTGCTTAGTTAAATGTTCAGGAGTTACAAAATGTTTCTATATATAAGAAAAAATATGTTCACGGGTATAATTTTTTCCAGAAGTGATATCATTCTTTGAAAATCATTGAACAATATAATAAGGATGATCTTAAACATGTTTTCTCTGTTAAATATTAGTGTCCACATTAAACCTATGTGGACCGATGTTATTAGGGACATTAAAACTAGCACAAGAGGAAGCAATCTAAGGGCATCAGCATCTTGGACCGTCCGATTGGTACGTCATTAGCGATTTTAGCCGTCTGATGGCACGTCTGGCCTAATCACGGTCGTCTCCCGCGTGGGCCGCTCCTGGGCCAAATGTCCCTGCGGCCGCTACTCTGGGCGTCAAATGGAAGGCCTCTCGTTCATTTGTATTGTTTGGCGTCCGATCCCGGGCGGACGGTCGCGATTGCAGCTAGCTGTTCCTCGCATTCCACGGCTGATCCCCTCTTGCTCGATTCCCACTTTCCGCCCCGATTTCGCATCTCTCTCGCAAACCCTACATGCGTCGTTCCCCACACAGTCCCCGCAAATTTCCCGGAATATGCTTATCCTTCGTCTGGACCTTCTCGTCGTCAGAGACGACGATGGCGGCGCATGACGGCCGTGGAGATGACAAGGAGGCGGGAGGATGGCAGGTGGTGGTGGAGAAGTGCAGCAGCGCATGCTGCTCTCTTGCGCTGTTGGCGGGTTCGCAACATCACCCAGGATAATCTCTGCAGCGACACCGCCTGGGTTCCTTCATTGCCACCCGCGCCTCTACCTCCGCCAAAACTACTGCTCATCTGATCCTCTGCAATGCATCTTCCTCGGCTGCAACTTCTGCTGGTGAGATCCTCTGCAACGGTTCTCTCGCCTGTTCAATTTCACATGGGGATTCCTCTTGAGTGCTCACATCCAGGAACTATTCCTGTTTGGATTCAATTTTTGTAATCACTTAGCAGACAGGCAGGTTGTGCTACAATAATTTAAGGAGGATACGAATCGCTTGTTTGTAGGAACTCCACACCATCTCTTGGAGGCAGCGGCATGGTACTCTTTTGTTTGGCTGGTTCACGAATCTGGGTAGAATATTGGTTTCATGAGGATTGTTTTAGTCACCTGCGCCACTATGCTACTGAACCAACCTATCCAAGATGTACAATTTAGTCTAGCGTGGATGAATCATGAAAGTTTGGCACTTAGCAAGGTGAGATTCTGTTCTTGGTTGTGCTAAGAATTTTCTCATGGAATTTTAGACTCTTCGGATACAAAGTTTTCACTGCTACTGAATTGGTTGATCTATAGGAAGTATATCTATGGAAAAAATTAGACGGTGATGCCATTACAGGACATGCCAAATGATAGGGAGCTCTACTGAATATGTCAATATTTTCATAAAAATTCATGCTAGATTATTGTAGGCCAGATGGACACTTTTAGATATGCAGCTACATTGACAGAAATACAACATGTTATTCAAGAAAGAAAAAAATCACTGAACAAACCTTCGCTGTGAGAATTCTTATTTTGGAGTCTGCACTATACGAGCAAAATTATAACTGAGCCAAGAGAAGCTCTATCACGCATCCAAATTTCTGACAGACATTATTTTTGGGCACCGATTATTTTTATGAGCAAGCCTATCTCTATGACACCGACTATTTTTGGGCTATTACCTCACCTCCTCACCTGTAATGTGATGGTGAGATGGCTGCAGGCATTGACCATACCATGTAATTTTTCGGTGTTTATTCTTTTGTGGGCAAGCTGCCATATATGTTTGTAGATGATGAGTTGCCTTTCCAGGTTACCTTTCGCATAAATGAACTAGGAATGGTAACGAAAGACACTGAGGCTGCAAACACTATACTAGAGCTACAAGATAAATTTGTCTGTGGTTAATCTTACCCTGAGCCGATGCAACACTCTTTATTCAATAGTGGAGCTGAATATAGAGTGATCTGTGTTGTTTTCTGGTAATGAAATGAAGAAACTATTAAGAGAGAAATCACATTATGGTATGGCTTCTCTCCCATTTGTATCATTTCTTATTAGCTTTCTGTCGGTAGTCTTCCGTTCTAATATTATTTCTGAAGTGTTTCACGTCACTCTCTAATTAATATGTGAAATATATAAATGAAATGTGTTTTGGCAGATATGGAAACTGCAATTTGTTTGGATATTTTTCATATCACTTTGTAAATGATTGTACCATTAACATAAGAATTTTTTGACTTCTTCATCCACTATGTACTTAATTTTACCTTCAGTTGGAATTGCTCCATTGTCAGTTAATTCATTTCGTTTCGTTTTGACCAGAATTTGTGATCTGCCAAGTTGAGCATATAAAAGGGCTTGACTTAGGCTGGTGTAGAACATGCATATTTTACATGCATAAATTACAAATATGAAGGCTGAATGCACACTAATAGTACAATATGGTAGGGACACAAGCATTACAATTAGCATTTATGTTGCATGCGGCATCATCTTCTTGACCACCCTTCATAAAGTGGATATACCAATTAATGCTTACATAAGTATTGTATTATCTTATGTTTTTATCGCTATATTTGAGAATATTTTAACTTATGTTATCAGGTATCTTCATCAGAGAAGCTCATGATCATCAGCGGCTGCGGGAAAATGGATCTGCTGCTGCGGTGAGGCTATCAGATGTGAATGCGCTGGTTCATTTTCTTGAAAAAAAAGATGAAGAAGAGAAGTGATATAGAAGATTTGAATTTTTTTCGAACAATCCAGCGCTCTTAGTCTACTGTAAATCAAATGTGTAGCTGGGCATGTCTGGTAGAATTATTAATTTGTCCCAACCATCTCTACAAAAAAAATATAAGTGGTTTGATATATGGGCTTATGAGTAAAGTTATAACCAAATTGGCTGAAGTAGTGCATCAAATATATGTTCCTATCATTCTATTCTCGAAATGGCGATGTTTATATTCTTTCCACCATCAACTAACATATTCGTAACACAATAGACGGGTGCGGCAACGCGCGCCATCGATGATCTAGTGTTCATAATTTTTGGCACATTAGGGAGAAAGTAAATTACTCAAACTTGAGGAGATATAAAGATCAGCCCCTGCTGCAGCACAATAAGAGTTGCTTGATTGTTATCCTGTGATAACTAGGCAAGCTGTAACATTGTTTGTGTAAATATTTTGGAGAGGGGAGTTGTGTTACACCTTTGAATAAGTGGAACTTTATTAAAACATGTCATGATAGGATCCCCCAGTATACATTGTCTTCAAAGTCATTTCTGTTTTTCCGCCCGTATGACTTGCTGGTTGCAAGTTGTTCGTATTGTTATTGATTTTAGTTTTTTTTGTCGAAACGGAATTGTTGATTTTAGTGACAACTTAATTGTGCGAGACAACTCCGTAGACCTGAATTTATGTACTTGGTGTGATTCAGTTGATCTCATATCTGAAGTTTTGTATGGATATTGACGTAGGATAGCACTTTTAAGTAGTCAGAGGTTTTCGGACCTCTGTTGTGGAAACAAAAAAAATTGGGAACATTGTGTTTTCTGTGGGCAGACCAAGTAGCAGTGTACGTACCAGTCTGTATCAGAGAAGCAGCCAATATAAATATCAAGGTGAAACACACACACCTACCACAATTCAGCAACTAGCCCCTCCACCAGCATAGCTACTCTCTAGCGCAAACCAATTGGTGTTTGCAGAGGACCATCTTTTTCCAAGGAATTTGGCATGGCAATGGGTATGGATTTGATGAACCAAGATCAGCTCATGCACACCATCTCCCAACTAGACAGCGCCCTCACTTACCTGACTTCTCCATCCTCATCGCCACCACAAGAGCCACCGCCGGTTCTAGTTCCACAGTATCCATCGTGTACTGCTACCATTATCACTCCTTGGGTAACGACGACGATGCCAGGGCCGCCGCCGGCCGTGGCTAACACGGAGGCGCACACGGCGACGTCGTCGTGGCAGCCTGTCGGCACCGCGGCCGCGGACGTGGAAAGGCCAAGGCGGCGCAACGGGCGCGTGTCGAGCGAGCCGCAGAGCGTGGCGGCCAGGCTGCGGCGGGAGCGCGTGAGCCAGCGGATGCGCGCGCTGCAGCGGCTGGTGCCCGGCGGCGCGAGGCTGGACACGGCGTCCATGCTGGAGGAGGCCATCCGCTACGTCAGGTTCCTCAAGAGTCAAGTCGAGGCGCTCGAGCGGGCCACGGCCGCGATGCACGGCCGAAGCGTCGATGATGTCGCTGCCGCCGGCGACTTGTGCCACCACTGTCCCTACTATGCTTAGAAGGGAGATGCTTGCCGTACACTAAGCACGATGCATATATGGTGCGTTAGTGATTCTTATGGCAGCTAGTATGTTATATTTCTTCCGTCACAAGGAGTGCAACTATATTGTTCTCTTCTTAGAATTCTTCCGCGTGTAGCATCCACCACGAAACAGGCTTTCGCCCCGCTTTATAAATAAAGCCCAACGGCCGAACTGATACAAGGTGATGAGGAACCCCTCTTACAAGGCAGATCAAAGATAAACAACAAAGAAAAAAAGGAAACCGGACTTGCCACCGAAGACTCGGACGCAGAATCGAGGAGTATCGAGGCTCCACAACGACGCCCCCAATAGGGTCACGACGCAAAGCGCCGCCGTCGTCTCGACCAAGAGGTCAAGGTTTTCACCCGGATCCCTAGTGCGGAGAGGGCAACCACAACAGCGCCCTCATGAGGGATACGACACTCGCAGGCGTGGTCGCTGTTGGCGCCGAAGCACAGAGCTTTCGCCCGGAAGCACCTTTCTACGACTAAGTGCGGAGAAGGCACCCACAACAACGCCCTCAAGAGGGTTACGACACCCGCAGGCGTCGTCGCTGTTGGCGCTAAAGCGCCGAGCTTTCGCTCGGAAGCACCATTCTACCGCATCGATACCACGAAACGCCACGAGTCTCGAGCCAGGCCACCAGGACACGATCTGGGCACCGCCATTGCCGAAGCGAAGCCAGCACCAGGGACTCCATCCGCCAACTCCACGCCACCCACGTGGACCGAGAAGACGACCATCACCACTGCCACGTCACTCGCCGCAGAGTCGCACGCGCAGACCACCTTCCAGGGCCGCCGCCCCGGCATCCGCAACCTCCACCCGAGGAGCCAGCAAGTCACAAGGTCCACACAGCAAGTTAGTGAGGCCGGCAACGGATCTAGGCCTGCGAGGTGGACATCGACAACCTTTAGGGGGAGATCCAGTCCCCCACCGCCAGAGACGGTCGCCGACCGGACACAGCGGCAGTGCCGGTCAGGCCCAGATCCACCTGATCAGGCCCGACCAGCTCCACCACCGTGCTGCAGCATCAAGATTGCAAACGTCCTCCTGCAGCACGACACTGGACGACACCTGCGAGGTCAACATCGACAAACTTCAGGGAGAGATCCAGTCCCCCGCCGCCAGAGACGGTCGCCGACCGGACACAGCGGCAGTGTCGGTCAGGCCCAGATCCACCTGATCAGGCCCGACCAGCTCCGCCACCGTGCTGCAGCATCAAGAATGTAGACGTCTTCCTGCAGAGTGCCACTGTACCGCACGCACTGGCCAGGGCCCGTGTAGAACCCAGATCGGGCCCGAAGGGCCCAGATCTGGGCGTAGCACCTCCGTCCAGGACAAGTCCCGAGGCGACCCGCCCCGTCGCCGTGCTCCCCTCACCGCCAACGCTGTGCAGCCCCGCCGCCGAGGTCGCCGACCTCCTCAGAGGCGCCGCCATGGCCTTGCTGGGCACCCACTGGTGGAGGCCGCTGCACCACCCGAGGAAGCGTCGCTGCCGAAGCCCCGCCGCCACCCGAGCCCGCCGGACCGCAGGTCACCACGCCGCCGCCGGGACGACCGCGCCGCCGCGCCCCTGCACAGCGCGCCGCTCCCTGCCGTGGCCACGGCCCGCGCCCTGCCCACGAGAGAGAGAGTAGGAGGGGCCCCGCCGCCGCCGGCGCCGGCCCGCGGCCGGAGACGCCTTCCGGCGGCGGCGAGGAGTGGAGGGAGAGGAGAAGGGAGCCTGTGGCGGCGGTGGTGGCTAGGGTTCCCCCGTCGCCCACGGGAGCGACACGGGGGAACGAGAGCGAGAGCTCTTTACTGAAATGAAAGAAAATCTTCCACGTGTAGCATATGCAAATACATACTATTTTCATATGAAGCTCATAAAGCATTCTTCGTATGTTCATTTACATACTGCACTTGCTCGCTAAACGCGCTTCTGTTATGGAGCGCATCACTCTAGGCTCGCTCCTGTTATGGAGCGCATCCATCGGATCTTTTCAAAGGTGTGCGCAACTAGGCTTGCCCCCAAGCTTAAGAAACGTCATCCATCGGATCTTTTCAAAGGTGTGCGCAACTAGGCTCGCTCCTGTTATGGAGCGCATCACGCACCCGTACCAGTTCGCCTTCCTGAAGGGGCGGTATATCCATGATGGAATCCTAGCACTACATGAGATTATTCATGAGGTTAAGTCTCAGCGCCAGAAGGGCGTGTTTCTTAAGCTGGATTTCCAAAAGGCATACGACCGCTTGGACTGGGCTTTTCTCCGGCTAGCGCTGGAACGAAAAGGGTTTGATGATCAGATGATACGTTGGATCATGCAGATAGTTATGAGTGGCAACACCGCCATCAACATAAATGGGGAAGTGGGTCCCTATTTTAGGCCGACTTGTGGGGTTAGACAGGGGGATCCTATCTCCCCCTTACTCTTTCACTCTGCGGTTGACATCCTTGCAGAGGTCTTAGAGAGAGCTAAGACCTCTGGCCACATCTCTGGTGTGGTTGGACACCTTGTCCCAGGGGGTGGGGTGACGCATCTCCAGTATGCGGATGACACCATGATTATGGTGGAGGGATCTGACCTTGACATTATCAATCTCAAGTTCCTGCTCCTCTGTTTTGAGGCCATGTCGGGCCTCAAGATTAACTTTGATAAAAGTGAGGTTGTGATCTTGGGTTATTCGGCTGAGGACCAACAGCGGATCGCGGACAACCTTAACTGTAAGTTGGCCACATTCCTAGTGACTTACCTGGGGATGCCGGTCCGCGACTCTCGGATCCTTGTAAAGGACCTGGACCCGCTAGTTGAGCGGGTCAAGTCCAAGGCCGCGCCGCGGCAGGGGAGGTTTACTTCCAAGGGGAGCAAGACCGTTCTCATTGACTCCTGCCTATCTAGTCTCCCCATGTTTATGATGGGGTTATATATACTGCCGGAGGGGGTACATGGCAGCTTTGATAGAGAGCTGTCCCGCTTCTTCTGGCAGGCGGCTAACGGTCGTCAAAAGTATCATATGGTGAAATGGGCGGACCTTTGCGCCCCCAAGGAGGTTGGTGGCATAGGTATTTTGGCTTCCCGGCGCATGAATGAGGCTCTCATGTTGAAGTGGGTCTGGAGGATCCTGAGGGGTGATGGGGACTCTGGCTTCAACTAGTGAAGGCCAAGTACCTACGTGGTTGCCCTCTCATGGCATGTGAGAGGAAGGAGGGGTCTCAGTTTTGGAGATCTCTTCAAGCCATTAAACATGAGATCCGGCTTGGGGCTACCTTCTCCGTAGGCGACGGAGGGAGTACCCTATTTTGGCTAGACTCATGGCTTGGTGAAAGACCACTTAGGTATGAGTTCCCGGAGCTCTTTGCTATTTGCTCTGACCCTATGCTCTTGGTGGCGGAAGCGGCCCATAACGGGCGCTGGAACATTAGGTTCCGCCGCACGTTTGGTCTGGTGGAGGCTGACCGGTGGGAGGATCTGTTGGCTTCCCTTCCATACTCCCTTACGGATACCCCGGATAGTGTCTCTTGGGCCCTCTCACCCTCGAAATGCTTTACAGTCCGGTCTGCTTACCGGGCCCTATTTAGAGGACCCGTGCTCGCGTGGACCTCCCACTTGTGGAAGGCCCCTATGCCACTTAAGATTAAGATCTTTACGCGGCAGTTGCTGCGAGACCGCCTCCCTTCGGGTGTGGAGGTGGTCAAGCGCTTTGGACCGGGGGATGGTTCTTGTCCCCTATGCGCGGTCCCAGAGTCGGGGACCCATATTCTTTTCTCTTGCCCCGCAGCTCGCTTCCTATGGAGTTTTCTGGCTGAGGCGCTTGGGCCTGAGTGGCAGGCCCAAGACCTTGCTGAATTCCTAGAAGTGCAGGCGAACCGTACTGGTAAGAGGAGGCGCCTCTTCTGGTTAGTGTTTGCCGCGATGACCTGGACCCTTTGGACTATTCGTAATAAGATGGTTATCGAGCGTGTCTTTCTGAGGCGTGTCTCTGACTCCGTTTTCAAATTCTTGGCATTTTTGCAGCAGTGGCACCCGCTCTGTAGACAGCGGGACAAGGAGCGGCTGGATGGATTGATCGAGAAGCTTCTGAGGGCGGCACGCCTTCTATCTGCATCTTCCAGCCACTAAGTCACTCCCTTGTGGAGTTGTATCACCTCGTTTTAGCTTTGGGCATCTTTGTGCTGTGGCCCCAGCAGACTTGTTTCTTTTTTAGACTTTGTAACTGGATCTCTGTATGTTGTTGGGCGGTTGCTTTATTTATAAAGCGGGGCGAAAGCCTGTTTCGAGGATATATACACATGCATTTAATTGATTTCCATGAAGGGCTGAGGGTTTATCTCCATTTCGATAAGAAAAAAAAAGCACAGTTCATTATTTTGCTTTAGACTGTGGGTAACCTACCTCCTATCATAGTACGGTGCTGCAGAGCTGTGTTGTTATACTTGGATCTTAGCACATGTTAGCATAGGATACTCACCAAAAATAGATCGATGGGTAATGCCACTAGCCAGTAACGTTCAATGCAACGCACAGTTTATCGTGCAAACAAACCTGTACGCATTTGTCCACTCTGCCCGGTTTGAAGTTGGTGCAAATATGCGATGTACAGAGACAATCATACATTTTCCAAGGGAGCCCACATACCATGTGATGATAATACATAGGTGGTCCACTGGGCCTCCTTGTGCTACGAACTGCCACGTATCTGGTGAGGTTACCATGGAACCTTTGCAGCCTCATCACATATAATCTTCATTTTTTAAAACAAGGCAAAAAGAATTGCTTGTTGTATTGATATAGAAGGAGCAAACATCCAAGCGTAGGGCAAACAAAAAAAGAAAAAACTGCCAACTTTTTAGCTCTTGCTAGGTTTCAATTTTTGTCTTCGTTTTTGATGTGTTGAAAGAGGAGTGTTGGCATCAAGAACTGTTGAAAAACCTCACATTCCTTTCCTTAAAATCTCCTACGTGATGAAGATGATCACAGTTTGTAGACCCATATTAGAAGAGGACGTCGTGGCTGCAATGGCCTCCCAATAGTCGCAAACCGTTGGGCATGCCCGAACCAAGATTTTGCATAAGCGTTCGGCAGTTGAGCCAGGTTGCATCATCCGTCAAGGCAGTTGAGCCAGGTATCAACTCTCTACTATCTATGAATTATATATAGTTAGGAATGTTAGCAGTGCAATCTTATTTATTGTGTCATAGCTTGGCCTAAATATTAATGTAGGAGCATCTATCATAACTAACATGGTAGAACCAACTATAGGTTCGATGTTTAGAACGGTTATTGTCCCCAACTCACCAGGGATCAAATTGTAGATTTGGCGTCACGTGTGGCTCATCGGTTTGCATACGGGACCCCGTCAATATTGAAGTTATGTGACACCTTTAGTAGGCGATATTCCTTATGTGTGTTTGTCTGTGTGGATCTACTTGCACTCAGTATTTCTATAAAAAACATAATTGACATCACAATAACCTCCCTTAAAAGCTTACATGATTTCAGGATTGCTTGTACGGGAGACACATACAAAACCATGTATAGTTTCGTAGTAGAGGCGCGTGCGCGTCGTCAACAAGGAAAACACTAGGACCACTACATACATTTCAGATGATTTTTCAGGGCACGATCGACATACGGGTGACCAAGAATGCATCCCTCCTAGACCAAGTGACATAAGGTCTAAATGCACAAATAATTGCATCAGAGAGGCCACCACATTCTCTCTACTGTACCATAGTCTTAAAGCTGGCTTGTGCATTCCGTGTTCTGCATTTGCGTGATCGTGATCCTTAACATACAGTCTTGCGATGTATGTATGTAGGGACCGTCCAGACTTCAATTTTTTCGAATTTTATAATGAGCAAACGATGAGGCAGCCATTCGATTTGTGATGCAACGGCGAATGGCAACTTCCAGGTGACAATTTCTCTGGTTAGTTTGCTCTGTCATCCGTCGCGCTAAATTGGCTTTCATTATTTTTGCAATAGCCTGTCGAAATATTCAAAACATGAAGCCAAACTGGCAAACACAGCATTTCTTTTTTGTGACGGAGGCAAGCAGCCCAGCACAACACATACTACGTCCAGTACGTAGGGGTCCGGGTCGAATCCTCTCTAGCACAAGATGTCCACTCTTGCACTCTTCATCATCGCTCTCGTGGGCTCCTGCACGCATAGTTCCAAGTAAGCTCGGGATGCTGATCGGTAGAACCGCGTGGTGCAATGTGCCAAGACATGATTACGACCGGATTGATGTCGCCGCCCCGAGATGCATGCACCGGCGGCCGGAGTGGCGCCGCCTGGCCGGATAGATAGGCAGCAATCGGCAGACCCGTCGCCGTCCTGGGTCTCTGTGTTTCTGTTGCAAGCTTGGCCGCGCGGCGGCATGTCGGGTTCTTCAGCAGCTGTACCTTCAACAGCCGGGCCTCTTTGCTCCTGAATTTGCAACGCCTACACAACAAGAAGAAAGAGCGCTGTAGATGGCCAGACTGGGGATAAATTATGGCGTTGGGGAAAAACACTACTATATAAGTAAGGATATTCTTTTTTTCTTCAGGAAGTATGAAGACTCGTAAATTCAGTCCGGTTGAGGGTGATAGAACTCATCAGTCATCCTAGATTCCACGATCGGCCTAGATGGGCCATCACACCCAAATTGGCCTGGCCAAATGGACTGCTTCAAAATTTGCTATAGACAACTAGGACCTAGTTGATCCTTAATATCCATGAAATATGTGTCTTTACTTATAATATCCATGAAATATTGTTGGCATCTACAGCTACACACCCACGTACACAGTTCATGAGACAAAAAAAAAAAAGAAAGCACAAGACAGAAAATAGACGTGAAAAATAAGTTATAAAGAAGAAAAAAAATAATGCAACCCATATTGGGCCCAGCCAGTGTTGGTTTCCTTTAGGTGTCACTTCTTTATTCGACGCTATAAGTGGCACACAGAAATTACCCCTGATTCCTCTGAGGGCTAGAAAGCTAACTCATCACCACTAATCTCCACTAATATTAAAAGGCACAGAGAGGGGTGATCCAACTCATCCTGGCCACACAACAAATAATCAAACGGCCATACGGTAATCCGTAATTAGAGGAACGGAGTACGGAGCACGGAGCGCGGAACAACGATTCAATCGATCCATCTTGGTCTCAGCCTACGGTTCCTCACAGAAAAAAAAACCTCAGTCACCGACGCCCCCACGCGCTCGCCCGCCGCTTGCCATACCCGATCGCCCGGCCACCACGCCCTACGCGCCGCCGACCACCACGCTCGACGCGCTAGACGCGCCGCCGGCACCCACGATCCACGCCCTACGCGCCGCCGACCACCACGCTCGACGCGCTAGACGCGCCGCCGGCACCCACGATCCACGCCCGACGCGCCGCCGACCACCACGCTCGACGCGCTAGACGCGCCGCCGGCACCCACGATCCACGCCCGACGCGATCGCCAACCCGTTCGTCCGCCAGACCTCCTGCCAGACGCGCCGCGTCAATCCCGACGACTGCCAAAGCGCCCGACGGCCGGCGCAGCCACAATGCAATCGCCGCCGCCTGCACGACGACCCTGAACGACGACCGGTTCCGACGACACCGCTGGCCGCGCCGCCGGCCAGCCTCCAGAAACACACGGCCTCCGCCCCTCACGGTATGATCAAACTGCATCGCGATTAAAATTGCTGCATCAAGATTGAAATTGCTGCAGCACGGTTGAAAGTTCTGAATAATTTCCACCTGTCACCAATTGCATGTAAAACTTGATAGTGATTTGCATACCATACTTATCCTTAATTTCACTGAAAAGTTGCCTCCCTGTCACCAATTGCATGCACAACTTTATTTCTTGATTTGCATATCATTCTTAATTTGTAGTTTTGTTGTGAACTAAAAAAAAATTGGGTCTCTTAATTTGTTCATCATCAATTATTACAGAAAGCTGATTTGCCACCACAAACGTGGTCATCCTATTTATACATATAGAGCTATTTTCCAATATATGTCTGCCGTGCTATTACAACTTGCAGGGACGCACTATTGTTCACTAATTGGAAAACACAAGTATGTCCTCTTCGAACCATAATCCATTCGAGGACATAACCAACGGGAAAACACAAGGTAACTACCAACAACTTGTAGGGAGGAACTATTCAGGTTCTAATTGGGTCATATATGCATAACATAAGTATGACATCGATGCAGATCCTAAAGAGGCTAAGAGGCAGAGGGATAGGGAGAATTATGCAAAAAATAGAGATAAGATTTTGAGTCGCCAACGCCAATCACGTGAGCTTAAAAAGCAGTCATTGGCGACCGTGAATGACGAAAACACTATAGGTGTAGGAGGTGATGTTTTCTAAACTCACAACCATTTCGCATGCCAGATTTATAAATGAAATACTGATTTTTCTGTGATTCCGAAGATAATTAACAATAAACTTACGAAAGCATATGTGCAGATCCTAAAGAGATCAGAAGGCAGAAGGATAGGGAGTATTATGCAAACAATAAAGATGAAATTTTAAAGCGCCAACGCCTATCACGACAGCTTAAGAATATAGTCATCGGCTTCTATTGACCAAAATATCTTAAGAGACCCAACACCTACTGGACAAAGCGGAGTCACCCAACTGCAATGCAGAACACCTGCAGGAGGTCATTTATTTTATATTTATATACTTGCAACATATATGTTTCTCAATGTCAACCTGAAATACTGATTTATTTATAAAACATGTATTGCATATTAACATGTATATGAATACTGATGATTTCATCTCCAATGTATTTGTAGGTGTTAATGGTGTGAATGTGTCTCAACCATCGGCGCCTTCCCGTCGTACCCCATTGAGCAACGTAACCAACACACACAAAAATGGGACACTTGGTAAGAACCTTCAACACTCACACCACAGTTTTCACCGATACTTAATAGCAATAATCATATGCTGACAGAACAAGCTATATGTTTTCCACTGTCTACTTTAGGTATTGGCATGTTTTTGTATTGCATAACCAGTATACATGGAAAACTGATTACATGTATTTTGTTTAATTCTAGGCCTTAATGGGGTAGATCTATCTCAACCATCGATGCTTTCCCGTCATGGTTCACAACGTACCCCATTGAGCAACGTAACCAACACAAATACAAATGGTACACTTGGTAATAACCTTCAGCATTCATACCTCAGTTCTTTCTAATTTATATGTTATACAAAATATCGTATGCTGAATGCTCAAACTATGTGTTTCACATTGTCTACTTCAGGTATTGGGGATATTGGATCTGCATGTTCCAGCAAGAACATGAACATGGATCTTCACACATTATGCTTCGAGACAACTTTGATTGCCGACGATGACAGTGACTGGCTTCATAGAGATGATAATTATCTGCCACAGTGGACAAGCCTCCAAAAATTGCAGCATAACTCTACATCTGTAAAAGGGAAGGAGCAATATAGCTTCATTGCGAGAAGCGCACATGAAGAGAATAAAAGGCAGAGTGACTCTTCAGAGCAGACACGGCAGCGGAAAAGGGAACGGTACTCATTAATGCCAGATGAACAGAGGGACGTGCGGTTGCACAAAAATCGTGAGTATAAAAAATGCATACGTCAAAACAGGACAATGTCTGCCCGTGATGGTATTGTACCTGCGTCTGCTGGCACACCTACTGGGGCAATCACGTCACCTTGCACACCGATTGTACAAGCACAGCCATCCAAAAATCATGGAACAGGTGTTGTCCCACCTCCAGATAGTATAATAATATTCGCTTCATTTTGGGGTTGTAATTTGGGCATCTTCCAGGTGACACAAACACAAACAGTGATGATGAAACCGATCATGCATAGATGATCTGATTTAACATGTGTTTCTTCTAAAAAAAAAAAAAAAAAAAAAAAAAAAAAAAAAAAAAAAAATCTTGCAGATGGCATATACAGTCATCAGGACTGTGACGCTACAGGGATTTTTGATCCAACTGAACACTATGCTGCACCGGAAGGTAAAATAAAATAATGCAGCCATTTAATGCAGCCATTTATCTACCCCGCTCTCACAAATTATGGAGTCTGATAATGCTTTCCTGAGAGAGTCGTCTCATATTTCTCATGTACTCCTGCAGGGATATCCAACATGGAGAACCGTCCTGGCTCATCTTATAATCAAACTCGACAGGGTATCATATCATCTGCTAGATTGACGCCTCAACAAAAGGCGACTTCTTTACAGATGCTACGCATTGCCCGCGAAGAAAAAAATGCTGGAAATCATATCGGTGTTAATTCTGTGGAAGTGTCTCATATATCGCCGACTTCTGTACAAACAAATGGTACAAACAGCCGATTTGATTCAGTTTATAATAATAGACTATGCTTGCTGCCTTAATTATTTCATGTGTGCCTACATAATTTTTTTGCAGCTGTAAGCAGGGTTAATATTGATCACAAACAGAAGGGTGTTATTTCCGTGGAGGGGTCTCACAGATCGGCTACAAATGTTACTGAAATTTTTGAGCCAACTGAACACTATGCTGCATCGGAAGGTAAAATGGAGTACCTATTTTTTGGACCCTAAGATGCAAAATATTGGTTGTCGTTTCATTTGGTTCATACACATTTACCTATACAGATTGGTCATTGTTCAAACAGGTGATGAAGATTCTGATACTACATGCAACTTTGAGCTACATGAACAATACTCATTATTTGATGATGATGATGATGAGTCCAGGATTTATCGTGGCCAAGGTAAATTATTTGGATACAGTTATTATGATGGATGTATTCTGATAACAAATTTTGCGTATCTAATTTTGACCTTCATCTATTATATCTTGGCAGGAGATGTGTTTGATTCGTGGAGAGTGACAAGTGGTGTTGCTCCGAGTAACCAGAATGTGGATCCTTATGACTACGTGTACCACAATCTACCAACCAAGCATCATGTTTTGAGAGCAGTACCGATTGCAAACACTGTGGGGCAAGTAGGATCCAATTTGAGGGTCCCGCATTCTGTTGCAGAAATGGAAAGGTCAAGATAGTTACCCCTGAAGTTCCTGCGGAGTTGCGCCGGTTGTTTACAAGTCAGGTTGATGATGATGCAAAATATTTTAGAAAGCACATAAGGTATTTCAACAGCCACTTTCTTTCACAAGCCTTGCGGTCACCCTCGATCCTAGGGTCAGCAACGCGGCGAAAACCGGTGTATATACCTTCTGTGCACACGGGGCATTGTACTATAAGGCGGATGATCTGGTGCCCGGTGGTCAAGGTCCTAGACATCTGCAGCTCTACATCTATGATACTGATGAAACCTTGGAACATAGAGCAAAGCGGTCTCCGGATCTTGATATAAATCTCATACGGAAGATTCTAGAGATACTTAAAGACAACCCGTATGTGCAGGTTTTTAAGAGCATGGGCTCTCTTCCAAATACAGAAGAATATAAGATTTCATTGAACACGGACATAAGGCTGGACCAACGAAGGTACAATGCTCCTACAGCTTCCCAGGTGGCTGCGATGTGGGTCGAAGGGAGCGATCCACAAAACACTTTTGATAGGCAAGTTGTCTTGCATGGCAAAGGTGATCGTCCCATATACATCAGAGCATACTATGGTTGCTATGATCCTTTGGCATATCCATTATTCTTTCCGGAGGGGAAACTGGATGGAACCGTTGGATGCCATACGATGGAGAGGCTCCGGTGGTTGAAGAGAACAACGAGGATGGGACCGAGGGTGAGGACTTCCCAGTTCTAGATCGTACTTCAAATGTACATGATGAATCAAACACGGATGATGCAGCAGGTAATTGTCCTGATGCTTCTAACGTGTTCACGTTTTTATTCCTTGATCATTACTGATGAGTTCTTTTTTGAACCGTGTCCTAGATGGTGAAGAGGACCAGGAGGATGGTGACGATGCTGGAAAGTCCAGAAAATTTGTCAGCGCAAGGGAGTACTACTGTTTCAAACTACAATGCAGAAAACACCTTTTTAACATTATATTATTTGGTGCACGCGGCTTCCAGCAATGGGCTGTTGACATGTATATCAAGATGGAGACCATGAGACTTGATTTCTACTCTAAGCCTGAGAATCAGAAACTCATTCGTGCCGATCTATACCAGGTATCAAAACGTTCTATATTGAATAAAAAGGTTCATCGGCTAGCCTTCCAACAAGAAACCTTTTCCGTTTACCAACTACTCAAGTTTTGATTCATCTGTTTGTTAGGGTGTTGTTGACGTCATGGATGCGGGCGAGACACGTGGTTCTCAGGTTGGCAAGAGAATTGTGCTACCACGGACTTTTCCAGGTGGTGACCGAGACATGCAGCGAGATTTCTTGATGCAATGGCGTTAGTCCAGCGGTATGGGAAGCCTGATTATTTCATCACCATGACTTGCAACCCGCACTGGGAGGAGATTACATCCAGGCTTGAACCCGGGCAGACACCGCAAGACCGTCCAGACCTTGTGGCGAGAGTTTATAGGGCCAAATTGCGTAGTATGAAAGAACTTTTGATCCAGAAGAAGTACTTTGGTGAGGTTGCTTCATATGTCCATGTTACTGAGTTTCAAAAGAGGGGGCTGCCACATGAACACATGCTTCTGATCATGCGCTCGGACAGCAAGCTAACAAACCCAGACGAGTATGACAAGGTGATATCAGCAGAAATCCCTGACATGGATAGGTACCCTGTATTGCATGCTCTGGTGGTGAAGCATATGCTACACGGTCCTTGTGGTGCTCTTCGGAAACACAGTCCTTGCATGATAGATGGTGAATGCCGATTTCGTTATCCTCGGCAGTTCTGTGATGCTACGCAGCAAGGAAAGGACTCATACCTATCTACAGGAGGAGACGAGATGGTCCTATAGTGAAGGTCAGAGGAGCTGAACTGGATAATAGATGGGTTGTCCCATACAACCCTGGTCTGCTTATGCGGTACAATTGTCACATCAATGTTGAAGCTTGCTCTAGCATCAAGGCAGTTAAGTATTTATTCAAGTATATCTATAAAGGACATGATCGTGCGTCATTCTCAGTCGACCCAGCAGCTGATGTAGATGGTGGAGTAATCAATGAGATTAAACAGTATAGAGATGCTAGATTTGTGGGGCCACAAGAGGCGGTCTACAGGATTTGTGCTTTTCCAATGTTCGGTATCTCTCCTTCTGTTCTCCAACTTCAGCTCCATTTGGAAAATATGCAGACTATTGCATTCAAAGAGGGCGATAGTCTACATGATGTCGTCAGCAGGCCCGCTTCTTCCAGGACCATGCTCACTGAATATTTCAAGATGAACCAGGTGGACCTTGCGCGAGGAACTTCTTGTACAAAGAGTTCCCGGAGTTCTATAGGTGGATTAAGGGTACCAAGAAGTGGCAGCGAAGAAAACTAAGGGGGCGGGGGCAGGTTGGAAGAATTGTGTATGCGAATCCTGCTGAAGGTGAGAGGTACTTTTTGAGAGTGCTCATGCATCATGTCAGAGGTGCAACATCATTTGAGGATTTGAGAACTGTGCATGGCCAGCGGTGCTCGACTTTCAGAGAATCGTGTGAGGAAAGAGGTCTGATAGAGACTGACAAGTCCCTTGATGACTGCTTGACCGAGTCTGCTACTTTCCAGATGCCATATGCTCTAAGAAGGCTTTTCGCAACCATTCTGGTGTTTTGCGAGGTGACCCAAATCCGATCATTGTGGGAGAAGCACCTCGAGGCAATGTCTGAGGACTACCGTCGTAACCACTCCAACCTGGCTGCAGTAGAGCAGATGGTCCTTAGAGACATTAGGGATCTGGTGCACTCCATGGGGAAGGATATAAAATGTTATGGCCTCCCGGATTTGGATCCTGTTGATGACGAGTGTTCTAGCGGTGAATATAGAGAGGTTCAAGAGGAGTTGTCGGTCATTTTCGACAAAGCCGACGTAAATTTGTTTACAACTCTTAACAAGAGCAGCGTGCTGGTTTTGATGAAATCCTCTCTCATGTCGTCAACAACAAGAGCCAGATTTTCTTTGTTGATGGTCCGGGTGGCACGGGAAAGACGTACCTATACAAGGCTCTCCTTGCTAAGGTTCGTTCCTTGGGCAAAATAGCTATTGCAACTGCAACTCTGGTATAGCAGCATCGATCATGCCTGGTGGACGCACCGCCCACTCCCGGTTCAAAATTCCAATTAGGCTCACCGACAGCAGCACGTGCAATTTCACCAAGGAGAGTGGTACCGCAAAGCTGCTTGCTAGGGCATCTTTGATAATCTGGGACGAAGTTGCCATGACAAAGCGTCAAACAGTGGAGACACTTGATAGGTCCCTACAGGACATCATGGAATGTGATTTGCCATTTGGTGGGAAGGTCGTGGTGTTTGGAGGAGATTTTAGACAGGTCCTTCCCGTGGTGACCCGTGGGACGAGAGCGCAGATCACTGACGCTACGCTACAGAGATCTTATTTGTGGGAGAAGGTTAGGAAGATACGCCTCAAGCGTAATATGAGGGCACAGACTGACCCGTGGTTCTCCAGTTACCTCCTGAGAATTGGTGAAGGGACAGAAGAGACGATCGGCGCCGATTACGTACGTCTTCCAGATGACATTGTTATTCCTTATGCTCCCACTGAAGAACCAGTCAATAAGCTTATCGAAGACATCTTCCCATTGCTTCATGAGAATGCCACATCCGGGTCATACATGAGCTCACGTGCCATTCTTTCAACCAAGAATGAATATGTGGACGATCTGAATAAAAAGATGATCGATAGGTTTCCTGGCCGAGAAAAGATATATTATAGCTTTGACTCCGTCGAGGATGATGCACACAACAACTACACAATTGACTATCTAAACTCCATCACTCCAAATGGTTTGCCCCCGCATATATTGAAACTCAAAGTTAATTGTCCTGTCATTCTTCTCCGAAATCTCGACCCTCACAACGGGTTGTGCAATGGAACAAGATTGATGATTAGAGCATTCCAAGATAATGCAATCGATGCCGAGATTGTTGGTGGACAACATGCTGGATGTAGAGTGTTCATACCGAGGATCCCTTTGTCGCCCTCGGAGGACATTTCACTTCCTTTCAAGTTCAAGAGGAAACAGTTTCCGATCCGGTTGAGTTTTGCCATGACCATCAACAAAGCCCAGGGTCAAACGATTCCAAATGTTGGTATTTACCTCCCGGAGCCAGTGTTCTCACATGGCCAGCTTTATGTTGCGCTGTCCAGGGGTGTGTCAAGGCAAACCACTCGGATTTTGGCCAAGCCAAATAAAGACATTGATGACACGGGAAAAAGCACAAAAAACATTGTGTACAGGGATGTGTTGCAGGGATGAAACAGGCATGTTCTCCATAAATAAATTTGGATTTCTGCTATGGTTTCTGTATGTATGATAGTTGTTATTGCTAACAGCTTCTGTTCCTAATTGTAGCTTTTGGTCGGGCCCCACCTGTAGGCTATCTAACACTGTGATCTCATCTTATTACTTTGATAATTGCACCTGGTTGGGATGAAGTCTCCCTTCAAGCTGCTTCTGGTAAATATTTCTTATACATATAACTACATCTATTCAATTGATAATAATAACAATATAAACACCCTCTTACTGTTAAGTTATGTGAACACAACTTTTCATAATATTCTGCTGTAGCTGATCACTTTTACTTATTACGTTCTAATATTTGATAGCACAATCACCGGCAATGCAACTGAAAACCATGAGTGCAGTGGGATGGCGAGTTAGTTAGCTTCTTTCACTACGAGTTTTGCAACTGCTTGTATTTCTTCCTTGCTTTGGATGATCGTAATGGTACCAGTTTGGTTATTAAAAGTGTCTTAGAGTACAAGTTAAGGATTAAAGTAATATCCCTTTTGGTACTCCCCTTCTTTTGCGAGAATATGGGGGACATGAAACAAGCTGCTATGAAGGATCAGGAACTAAAACTCATTTTCAGTGCTATAAGGATAACTTTTTTTAGATCTATATCTCCTAAAGGAGTCCTGGCAATTTAAATTTTATGAACTTTCGGTTCGTCCTGTCTCATATTATGCACGTTAGTTTCCAATTACATCCAACCATAAACTTCATTCATTAGTTGTACATTATTATTTCTAAAGTTAACGTTTACTCTTCTTTGTTCCACAGGTCAGTTTTACGATATATTGTGATTTGGCATTAAGGAGAATTATTCTTGTGGGAAATTCATGGCACAAGTGGGTATCAGGGTTTAGGAGAGAGGTGAAACAAATTATGTCGAATCATTTTTGTATGTGGTACTCCTGTACAAAGTGGTTCAAACTTTAGGAAGTATGTTACATGATGAGTGATCTTTTGCTTATATATATGGTCTTCTGTATACATTAAACTCATATCATGTGTCCATTGCACATGCTCTACACATTCTGATTTAGCCAAGTATGATACTTCTCATGGGAAAAGGGCATGCCGTTGTGCTAACTAATGAAAGGAGCAAAGTTCATGTTCTGGAAGGTGCTGTGAACATATTGACATTCTTATTATTTTTGGCCAGTTTGGGTTATTTCCGGTATATATATTCTATTTTTGCAAGTTCTGATTTATTTTACATGATGAGGTTGTGATTAGTATTATTTCCACAATTGAATAGGGGTGATTTCTTCCCTTTTCTGTTGAAACAAAAAAGTCATTTTAATTTCAGAATTGTTTTACCAAATTATTATTTAAGCTATGAGGCAATCTGGGCGCCTGTGGATTAGGGAATGGGATGCATCCAAATTGAAAAGGAACTGTGTCAACCTGGAACGTGAAGACCATCAACTTTGATCGCTTACCCGATGGTGTCCTTTACAGGGACATAGGGTCCTTTGTCCGGTGCCATTTTATTTGCTTCGATATTATGCTGAAGTACTTTCGCACTTCAATATCTTGTGCAAAACAGTTTCCTATGACAAAATGATCCATTTTAGTTGTTTCCACCCTGTAGTATGGTTCGTATCAATTTTCTCAAGTATTCTGTTTTGTTAAAATATGGAACAATACTGCAATATTATATCTACATATCATCATTATCTTGAAATCATATACGAAATTTCATTTAATATGAAATATGTAATATAATTTTTTGTGTACTTATCAACATACAAAATACATGCATTGCACGTGCACGATTACTAGTAGTATAAAAAGGGAGAGAGAGGGGTGATCCAAATGATCCCAGCCGCACAGCAATTGATCAGAGGATTATTAGATAATCCGTCATTATCGGGACTGACCACGGAACCGAGCTTAAACAACGCCCGTCGTCTCTACTTAATTACCTCTTCGCAAATAACCGAGCGAAACAATCCCCTGCAACCGCCGCCGGCGCCCTGCCGCCCTCCGTCCCCACCGCCCTGCCCGCACGGCCGTCGCCCTATAGGCACGGCTCGCCCTGCCAGTCCGATGCCGCCGCCCTCCGCTTGCTCCGCCGCCCGCCGTCCCCGCGCTGCCGCCGCCGTCCTGGAGCCGGAAGCCCGGAACCATCACCGAGGAGAAAGCTGCGCTTGCACGTCGTCCTCTCTCTCCTGTAGCACAGCACGCCGCCTTCACCCCGCGCCAGGCAGGCAACGCAGGTCGTTGTACGCATGTATCAGACCACCCAACACGCGCATTTGGAGTCTGCCTGCCACCACAATCGTGGTCATCGTAGCAGTATAGAGCAGAGCCGCTCCAATCGGCAAGGAAGTCACAACCTACTGCACGCTTGTTGCTTCAGCAATTTGGAATAATGAATGCAAGTTTGGGTACGTACTAATGTGTTTCTGTGCAAGTTTTGGCAAAAATAACTTCAGTAGATTTTTGATTTTGATTCAGTGCCGCTGTTGGAAGATAAGCAGGACTGACAGTAGCAAATTATTTGGACTAGATCTTGGTTAAAAGTAATCCTGATTGCTGGATTTGTAGTCCCAAGGAAATGGAGATTTTACACTCAGGTGAGGGATCAAAAGTAGGTACATGATTCATCAGTTCTACACAAACACACCCATTGCTCTATGAGTCTATGATCTGAACTATGTGTTGCCCATAGGCTAACAGTAAGTGCACTATTTTTAGATGTTGAACTACTCCTCCTCGATGGAGTTCTTTACTACAACACCCATTTTGAGCAGCTTTTAAAGGAAACAGGCACCTTCAACAAAAACTTCCACACATGTAGGTTTGTCCTGCATGATTCTTCCCACAGTTGTTCTGCAATCACATCAGCAATCTCATCACATTTTTTTTATTTACAGCTGTGAAGGTAAACAATCAGCAGGCACTGCATTCTCACCATCTTTATTTGATTACTCCGCATTGGTTTTAGACTTTTTTCCCTAAAAAATAGTTTTTCTAGCCATTCTGTTGGCCACACTAATATTTGTCGTGAAAAGATTATACAAAAACATAGGCATCATGATACTCACAATGTATATTTTGACCTGATAGGTTGTCTTGCTATTTGGTTTAATATTTTAAGCAGTTCAATCAGCAATATCATGCTTTTTGATTTTGTCACATATTGCAACTCATATATCATTTTTCTTATGCTCGACAGTCCAAGGTCCCATACAACTTCTTTTATGTGTTCTGTGGAACTCGTGAGAAGTGTGTTGCCTCTAGGAATATGTACCCAATGGAGAAGGTGAAAAAAAGTCCCAAACAAATTATCTTTTGTGTTCTGTGGAAGTCTGAGTGTGCTGCATGAAAGAAGATTGTCTACCCATTGGAGAAGGTAAAAAATATTACCTTTAACGATCATTGATACATGGTTGCTTGGTATGCAAAACTTCTCTAGCTTGGTGCATACTTTTGAAACAAGGAGAGCTCTAACGCCACACTCTATAACCGAGTACAAGAATCAGCAGCAGCGGCAATGGTTAGGGCCATGAGTTGGAAACATCACCAGCTAGACGAGGATTTGGCAATGTGGCGCAACTTTAGAATTCGTTTCTTTTCCTTATTTTGTAAATCATCACGAAGATACAGAATATATAGTTATTTACGTGATTTCTAACTCTGATTTTTCTGGAGTAAAAGCAAATAGCTTGAGAGGAAGGAATAATTTTAGAGTAATGAATAATTGACTGGGATATTTTTTTTATTAGATGGAAGGGATCCCCGTATTATCTTATTTTTGTGCGCCATAAACCAGAGCTAGCACTTTTTTGTATCTGGAGACTGGAGGTATGGTGCAGGAATAATTATAAAGAAGTTGCTTCCTTATATTAGAGAGGAAAGGGATCATGACGCACACTAAAATAGTTTTTCTACACACAGATCAAAAGCTGAAACCTTGAAAGCATTGCATGATTTTGTGTCATTGAAATATTATTCATACGGATCATCATTGTTACTTAGAAAAATGAATATAAATTATTTAATTTAATATGTACAATATTTGTATGTGCATTAGTTAATATACGTGCATGTGCACGTGCACGATTACTAGTGCCAAGAAAGTCACAGGAGTCTGTTCAGGCGAAAAGGCGGAGTAGCGTGAATGGGGAACGTGGCGAAAAAATCAGGTTAGAGTGATAGGTAGAGTGACGAATGATTAAAAGCCCACGAACAACTAGATGTCATGCTAAGGAGCGAGCCAAAATATCACGAAGGACCGCACTTTGTGATCATGAGTTAGCACGGTGGAGTCATAAACTATGAACGGAACTCGAAAAATATGTCTTACCCAAAACCCGGTGATCATGGCCTCAGCAGCTGTCTCGAAGCCCGGGACAGGGGCAACCTCATAGTGCACCCATTTATAGGCCAACTTCGTCTCACCGTCGGGACCGGCGTCGTACAAGCCCGGCCAATATTTCCTAATAAGAGCTCCAAGCAAGCTCCCAGGAGTGCGAGGAATCTTAGGTGCTGGCCATGTCCATTTGCTGCACAATAATCAAACATTAGTACATATGCCAAATTGTTATGAACACAATGAAATTACATGTTCAAAATTACAAAATTAGTACACTTACTCAACGCCCATAGGAACAATGAGGGCTTTCGCCTCCTCGCTCGTAGGCTCCAGGGCCTCCTCGGGGACTCCCGCTTCGCCACGCATCCGCGGCCGCTTCGGCGCCAACTCCACCTCGTCCTCCACCTCGTTCTCCACCTCGTCCTCCACCTCGTGTCTAGACTCGGTCTCCGCCTCGTCCTCCACCTCGTGTCTAGACTGGGAAGCCACGTCGCCAGAAGCGGAGGGCAACTCCACCTCGTCCTCCGCCACGTCTACTCCACCTCGTCCTACTCGCGCACCCTCGTCCACGGCGTAACGCGAGGTGGAAGGTCGTCCACTCCGTGTAACTCCAGGCTTCCGTACCGTCATCTTTCTAATCCTACTAAGCAGGGACGAGGAGTTTTCCTTGCCTTGGCTCATCTGAAAAAGCAAAAAAAATAAACATTAGCACAATTGTATCCAACATAAATATTCATCCCTACAAAGTTTGAACTAACAGAAAGATAATAATATCCGGGGCTTGCATGCCATGAAGAGGGATGTTCAGCTCGAAATTGGAGTATCAGGGGTTTGCCCCTCATAGATACATTTGTAGCTGCAAGTGTAAACACCTTTTGCTTTCGGATAATAGTCATATGAACTAAAAGACTAGAAGACACAACTTTTTTCCACTAGCACGCGACCCAACCATGCAACAATCAAGGAGAGCTTAGCTAGAAGAAAACGCAATAGAAAAAATAGACTAGAAGACACAACACACTGTTTTGACTGCTCCATGTTTTCTTTTTTTTACGGGTACAAGGGGCTGAATGGAAATTCAGCAATTACAGAAAGGTCCCCACGAAAAACAAAATTACAGTCCAAACCTTCCTGTAAATCGACATCGTCGTCGTCCTTAGCGCCGTCGGTGGCGCGCCGCCGCTTCTGCTCTCCAAGCCTTGGAACGAGAGCATCCCCGAGCGGACGGGAAGTCGCCGATCGCCGGCCACAGAGGACCTACGCCATCGGACGCCGTCGTCGCCGAGCCGAGCTTCATCAGCCTCCTGCACAAGATTCGTGAACGCCAGATCCGCCGTCCCACGGCATCCGGCGAGGGGGAAGCCACGCACGGCAGGTCCGCAGAGCTGCGAGCGTGGATGCGGCGGCAGATCAGCGCCAGAGCTCCACGGAGCGCCGTCACCGAAGAGGAATTCCGCCACCTGCAAAAGGACCACCGGCCGCGCCACCTCCTCCACTGCGCCACCGGCTGGAAAAGAAAGGAGCCCTACGCTATGTACACGTCGCGGATCGGGGTTCCCCCGTCCTCCCGCCGCCGGAGCGGCCGACGGAGGGTGAGGCAACCGCCGATCCGGCGACGGCGAGGTGGGATCCCTTCGGTCGCTCAGAAATCGCCCTTCGGTACTGTAGACGGGGAAGGGAAGAGGTCCAGGGTCCTCTTCGAACTGATATGACTGCTCCATGTTTTCTTCTCAACTAAAAGACATCATTAGTAGAATGGTAGTTAGCTAGCTTTGCTAGTCAGTTTAAAAGATCACGTACTAACTGATTATGTTTCCCAAATCTGTCTCTAGGGTCCTCCGCCACTGCTCATATATGTATATATAGCGGCCAAATCATAGCTAGGTTTATGTCAATAGACTAGGACAGTCACAACTAGTAACTATACAATACAAATACATATACATTGTAAAAAAAAGAGGACTACCTTCTCTATTGGGAGGAGGTCGCCGGCGAGCAGTAGGTCAGCCGGAGGTGCAGGTCGCGAGCAGCAGGGTCAGCGAGCGCTGGAGGGGAGAGGTTGGCAGATGGAGGGGTTGGCGGGCGGCGAGTGGCGGGCGGTGCTAGGGTTTGGGACGGCCGGAGATGGGTGGGCGGCGCTAGGAGCGGCCGGAGAGGCGGCGAGATGGGTGGAGTGCGGCGAGATGGGTGGAGTGCGGCGAGGCGCGGGGTTGGGCGGAGTGCGGCGGCCGGGGTCGGGTGGAGAGGGCGAGGGACGGCGAGGGGCGGGGTCGGGCGGAGCGCGGCAAGATGAGTGGAGTGCGGCGAGGCGCGGGGTCGGGCGGAGTGCGGCGGGGTCGGGTGGAGAGGGCGAGGGACGGCGAGGGGCGGCCAGAGAGGGCGAGCGGCGAGGGACGGCCGGAGAGGGCGGGCGGCGACGCGCTGCTGGTCGATTTGGGATTTGGGATTTTGGGGGGCTAGCCGCGCGGGTTTTGGTCAAAACAGAACAAGGACCCTATGCCGACGGTTTTACCGTCGGCACAGGTCCCTTTTTTTTTCATTTTTACATATTTTATTAATTTGTCTAGAAAAAGCTATTTTATTAATATTTTAAATATTATAATTTATTTCATTACAAGTTTATAGAGTTTATCACAAGTTGTCACAAGATTGCACAACCTAGGTTTGGGTGGGGGTTCCGATGCTTCGGGGCCCCGTTTCGGCGAAACCCTGAATCCGCTGGAAAAACCCTAACGTTTCCGTCTACCCCCATAGACGTGCGTCGAAAGGGGGTAGCCCAGTGGACTTTTTTGCTTGGTTCTGTTAGGTTAGGACATAGGTACATGGAAAACCAACTTTTATCACAAGATTGCCCCCGTTTCGCCCGAAACGGGAGTTTTCAGCTATAAGTCCACACACTTAGTAGAGAGAAAGTGAAGCCGGTGATGTCGGTCACACCTAGGAGTAGATTCTTGCACATTTGAAACACCCAACACACTTGTACACACATGGTATGGCACAATCTAGGTTTGGGTGGGGTTCCGACGCTCCGGGCCCCGCTTCGGCGAAACCCTGAATCCGCTGGAAAAACCCTAACGTTTCCGTCTACCCCATAGACGTGCGTCGAAAGGGGGTAGCCCAGTGGACTTTTTTGCTTGGTTGTGTTAGGTTAGGCCAAATTCCTAATTATTATCTTATTTATATTTATACTTATTTATTTATTAGTATCAATTATTTTACTACCGCACTCCGGCGAAGGAAACACACAAACTGCAACTGCTTGATCCAACGGCTCCCAAGCTCTCGAAGGAAACACACAATCCGCGTACTTGTTCCTGATTGACTAGCCGAAGGGAGTCATTCGCTTGATCCAACGGCTCCCAAGCTCTCGAAGGAAACACACGATCCGCACACTTGTTCCTGATTGGCTAGCCGAAGGGAGTCATTCGCTTGATCCAACGGCTCCCAAGCTCTCGAAGGAAACACACGATCCGCGTACTTGTTCCTGATTGGCTAGCCGAAGGGAGTCATTCGCTTGATCCAACGGCTCCCAAGCTCTCGAAGGAAACACACGATCCGCGTACTAGTTCCCGATTAGCTAGCTGGAGGGAGTCACTCGGAGAGGCGGGTCTATAAGAGAGGCAGGAGTACACTTCACATCCATCATTGGCAGTACACGGGTAGCAGAGAGCAAGATTTCTGAGAGGCAGGAGTTCCTAGGGCGGAGGCTGAAGGTGAACCCTCCCCTCGGTCGGATCCAAGCAGCGGCAAGGATCTCTGATGATTAGCAACATTCCCAACACTTGTTCCGACGGTTGCAGATCATCAGAGACGTCTTGCCGCTGTTTGGATCGAAGGCCGATTTGCCGTCTCACGACCACGCGATGATTTGCCGATTTGCCGGTCAGAGTGGCCACTGGAGAAGGTAGGCAACTTCGATCCGACGTGGTTCTGAAAGGGGCATGGTATACAGAGCATTCGGATTCCCTGCATATAGGCCGACGGTGCATTTGATATGCAGGCACTCTCTAGCCACCGTCGGGTTGTATGCAGGGGAAACCGTGTGTTTTGTTCTATCTAGAAATCCTTCAGTTCATCGACAGAATACAAATCATTCGGATTCCTGTCATACAGCCCAACGGTGCATTTGATATGCAGGCACTCACGAGCCACCGTTGGGCTGTATGACGGGGAAACTGTGTGTTTTGTTCTATCTACAAATCCTTCAGTTCATCCCGACGGTCCTGTCTTCTCGGCCTATAAGAACCCCTTCTCACTGAGGTTGGTAAGCATTCAAGTCCACTCACTAGAATATTGTAGCTATATTTGTAGGTTAATTTGAAAAAATGTATCTATATTAACGATGATGTAATATGCGGAATAATATTAACGATGTTCAATATTTATTTATGTCAGCGGAGATGTCTGATTTAGCGAAACCCTGAATCCGCTGGAAAAACCCTAACGTTTCCGTCTACCCCCATAGACGTGCGTCCAAAGGGGTAGCCCAGTGGACTTTTTTGCTTGGTTGTGTTAGGTTAGGCCATAGGAAGATGAGAAACCAAAGTCTACCCCAAATCGACACAAGATTGCCCCCGTTTCGCCCGAAACGGGAGTTTTCACCTCTAAGTGCACACACTTAGTAGAGAGAAAGTGAAGCCGGTGATGTCGGTCACACCTAGGAGTAGATTCTTGGACATTTGAAACACACAACACAATTGTATACACATGGTATGGCACAACCTAGGTTTGGGTGGGGTTCCGACGCTCTGGGGACCCGCTTCGGCGAAACCCTGAATCCGCTGGAAAAACCCTAACGTTTCCGTCTACCCCCATAGACGTGCGTCGAAAGGGGGGTAGCCCAATGGACTTTTTTGCTTGGTTGTGTTAGGTTAGGCCATAGGAACATAGCAAACCAACTTTGGTGGGTTCCGATGCTCCGGGGCCCCGCATCGGTGAAACTCTAGACCCGCTGGAAAAAAGTGAAAGTTCCCGTCTACCCCCTTTGAACGGCGTCGAAAATGGGTAGCCCAGTGGACTTTTTTGCTTGGTTGTGTTAGGTTAGGACATAGGTACATGGAAAACCAATATCCACCCCAACACTTGCAATAATATCTACACACATGCGATAACACAAACCAAGATTCGCATATAATACTTCCGAGAGACAAGATTCGCGAAGTTATTTTTTGTGGTGGAGACCGCTATTCGGCGTAGCTATATGATTGCTAGGCGTGCCTGCTCGTTGGGAGACCCCAAGAGGAAGGTTTGATGTAGTCTAGCAGCAAATTTTCCCTCAGTATGAAACCAAGGTTTATCGAACCAGTAGGAGCAGCAACTCTTCTGAAGGTTGTCAACAGCGAAATATGATGCGGCGCAACACCAGGGATTCCGGCGCTGACGTGGACCTGCACACAACACAATCAAAGTACTTTGCCCCAACGAAACAGTGAGGTTGTCAATCTCACCGGCTTGCTGAAAACAAAGGATTAAACGTATGGTGTGGAAAATGAAGTTTACTTGCAGCGAATGAAAAAGGAACAGTTTGCAGTTTGTGGTTGTAATCAGTGTAAAAGGAATGGACCGGGGTCCACAGTTCACTAGTGGTGTCTCTCCATAAAAGATAACTAACACGTTGGTAAACAAATTACAGCTGGGCAATTGACAAATAGTGAGCGCATGACAATGCATAAATATGACATGATGATTACTATGGTATTTAATTGGGCATTACGACATAATACATAGACCGTTATCCAACAGCGTCTATGACTAATAATCCACCGCCGGGTTGTCATCCGAGTTCCCCGTTGGTATTAAGTTGCAAGCAACGGATAATCGCATTAAGTAAAGCGCGTAATGTAAACAAACACATATGCCCGTGGACATAGCATCGTTAGGTTACCCCTAGTGGCAACAACACATGCACAACCTTAGAACTTTCTGTCACTGTCCCAGATTAAACGGAGTCATGAACCCACTATCTAGCATAAATACTCTCTCTTGGAGTTACAAGCATCTACTTGGCCAAATCATCTACGAGTAACGGAAAGCATGCAAGATCAAAAATAACATAGGACATAGATTGATAATCAACTTGACATAGTATTCAATATTCATCGGATCCCAGCAAACACAACATGTAGCATTACAATAATATGATTTTGATCATGTAGGACAGCTCACAAGATCTAAACATGATGGCACAAAGTGGAGAGACAACCATCTAGCTACTGCTATGGACCCGTAGTCCAAGGATGAACTACTCACGCATCACTCCGGAGGTAGGCATGGCGATGTAGAAGCCTCGGCGACGATTCCCCTCTCCGGCAGGGTGCCGGGAAGAGGTTCTGGACCCTCCCGAGCTAGGGTTGACGGCGGCGGCGTCTCTGGAACTTTTCGTGGATATTGACTCAGGCCCTTAGGGTTATTTTCTCGGGGGGAATAAGTAGGCGAAAGGGCGGCGGCTGGAGACCCCCGAGGGGCCCACACCACCCAGGGCGCGGCCAAGGGGTCAGGCGCGCCCTGGGTGCGTGTGGCTCCCTGGTGGCCCTCCTTTGTTGCTCCTTTGCTCCATCTGTTGTGTTCTGGCAAAATAGGGATCCCCGTGAAGTTTCGTCCAATTCCGAGAATATTTCCAGACTAGCTTTTCTGGAATACAAAAACTGCAGAAAACAGGAACTGTCACTTCGGCATCTTGTTAATAGGTTAGTCCCAAAAAATGTATAAAAGTGACATAAAGTAGATGCAAAACATGTAGCAATCTATTATATAATTAAAACACAAGATAATCAACGGTGGAGATTTATCAATTTAAAGCCAAGACACCTCAGCGGTTGAGATTCAATGTTTGTTTTGCTCTTAGGAGGTACGGAAGGAATCCAAAGAAAGAAATTCATATCTTATACGACGAGGACTCTTTTCCTCCACGCAGTTTAGGGCCGGTTTTCCCTTTGATATGCCTGCATGCATGTGCATAAAATTCAGCTGGTGGTCCCCTATGCGTTAGCTCGGCACTATCACGTAAACGTTTCCGGGTTGTACACGGCGACGGATTAGATCTCGGCGAGAGATTGCCATGGCTTGCCAACACCGGTAGAAGCCAGCAACGAGGCTTCCGGGCGACCAATATGCAGCAGCAACCCACAAGGTGTATGATAGATGCCAGCATCGTCTCCCAGCAAGTCCCGGCGTAAAGGTTTCAATTCGAGGCGACTACGAGGAGACAAAGGCCGAGCTACAATATGTGTGTCACTGAAGATCTACATCGATCGAGATCATGAACGCCCAGCCACAACACGATTACACGGCGGCTGCAAGGATTGACCATATCGGGCCAGGGCGCATCAACTAGGTTATGCTTGCTTCCATCAATATAATTAGTGAAACTGACCGCCCACTGCATCAAGTTTCGATTCAATTCATCTAGGTTCAGTTCTCTCCTTGAGGCAACACCGCGTGGTGTACGAGTTGGTCATCGATTTGATGAACACACTTATGGAAGTATATGCAGGCAAGACTTTGCAGATTGCATCATACGAATCAAAAGAGGAGCAATTAAGACGTACAGAAGTGATCAGCCTAGCTTAGGCAAATCCTGTAGCACCTTCGGCAGGAGGAATTGTATTGTGAAGGCACAGTTGCCAGATCAAAGGCCCGACAGCTGCCAGCTCTAATGGCGGTCTCGGTGGGATCTTTTGGTGGAGCATGTGCGCTACTGAACAAGAAAATTCATCGTCTTACAGCAAGCAGGCCGCCGCCCGCGACGAACTCCAGCAGCCTCTCCACGAAGATGTCAAGGATACATGCACGCCAATTTGGCTCTTTACGTCTCTTCCATACGATTTTTCGGAGATAAAGAGAATGAATGGTGTTGTCGTTGGGGGATTATAGAGTGCTAGATGTTGGAAGAATATTGAGGCGTTGTGCAAGGGGCAGTGACGCACATGTTGGTTTCCTTAATATTACGTAGTTCTCATCGAACGTACGTTTTTGGTAATAAACCACCTCTGACCAACTCATAGTGAAGTATATTCCTTGATGTTGGTTTGCTAATGTATCGCTGAATAGCAATGTACTTGCTGCAATTGGTAAAAGATGACTAAGGCAGAAGTAATAAGAATGTTATTTATATTTTCCTGGAGGTACAGTAAGTGCTTGCAGATGACCCTCTTGATGTTTTCTCATACTCTCTCCATGTAATTTTTCTTGGCAGAGGATCCTTGGTAATGATTCCTTTGTTTGTCTGACAAATAGCTGAAAATCAAAGAAAAGTGCTAATCGAAGCCTGATATTTGCAGGTCATATTTACCGAAACATACATATTTTCTGTATTTTCTCTTTTACTCGATGTACAGTACATTCTCTCTCTTATTTTTTCAGGCTATCGCTGTGTTCACATCTTGCCAGTGGATCATCTTACTGACTCATTTATCGCTCTGTGTAATATTGAGATTTGATGGGCAATGTTAATTTGAAACATGATGATTGCATGGCGTATTTACTCAAAAACATATTCTTGATTTTCTCATTCTGTTTAAATTTATAAAAGGATTTACTTATAATGTCCCAGTTTTACTGACGGCATGCAGAGTTCTGAATTAAATACTTTTGAATTCTCATCTGTGCCCTAGAGCTAACTCTTCCATTTTAGAGAAGTTTATGAAATGTCTAAATCCACCATGGATTCTCTAAAATTTGGATCATCATTGCCATGCGCATGACGCACTTATCCGTAGATCGTAGCGTAATTCAGGCGGCTCACAACATACTACATTGTACATGGTAGACACATCGTCCAGGCCAGGAACATGAAGCCACTGTCGGCCGGGAGTCCCACGCATGCAAACTGATGGTGCGAGAGCTGAGGTATGGAAGAACACGTCTGCACAGTTGAGGTTAGATCCCTATCGCTCATATGTGAGGTCTAAGTTTTCTTTATTTCTTTTCAATATGCATTTGTATTGGATCTGTATTCAACTATAACTAATTACAAGAACGGTTCTCAGTGAAGCCAATAAGTTGAAGGGATAACCGAGCGTAGGTCGGATAAAATTTTCACTAGCTTGATGAGACTTAAAACTAGAGAATTTAAAGTATTGGATTTCAATTTTTTTGTACCATGTAAATTTATTTTGGAAAAAATGTACAGTATGATCGTTTGAATAGATTAAGAGAATTACTAAGAAAGCGCAATGCTAATTAGTTGATGAAAGCGAGAAACAACTAGGCCCATTGCTGATAAAAAAATGTAATATGAATCAATTTAAGAAGATTGGTGTGAACACATCAATCTTTAGCGCGAAGACACGGTTCTTGACCAGGTCATGATATAACATGATCAAATAAAAAAAACAGGAACATTAAACACGATTTACCACAAACCTACAGGTTGCGAAATATTCAGGCCAAAATTTAATCCACAATTAGAGATGCGCCAAAATCGACTTCAAAACAATGTCAACTTTGGGTGAAGAGAATTTGATTCTATTCTCATATATAATTGTCTTTTTTGGTTTTGTAAGTGACTTCAACTTAGATTCGATATGGGTGTATATAGAAGATGGATGTGTGTTGTCAACTTTTTAAAGAACTTTTATACTAAATATTTGTACTTACAAAATTTCATCTCACATATCATATGTACTTAGGGTGCGATACTAACCAAGCTGTGCAGTGAAAAAACATCAACATTCCCACCATATAACAAAAATCCATGTACGCATACGAGGTATAATTAGAAAGATCAACGTTAACCTGTTGACGGAGGTGAGAAATACAACGGGCCAATATATGAGTATGTGGTCGACTGTAAGGACCTTTTGTTCAAAATGAGTATAGGATATATAATTTCTGCGACAAAGTAATGTCTTTCCTTTGGAGTAGTAAGACGATGGTTGATGTAACATCGAAATATGCTTTATTGAATATGAAAGGCAAGGAAACAAGTTTAGTATAATATCCCAAGCTATAGAAGATAAAAAATGACAATAACTTCAAATCACCGTGTTAGGGAGGAAAAAATACACTCTATTCTTTTGCAAGGAGATACTGAGCACCTATCTGAGTGCAAATTTAGTTACACTTCTAGCCGCGCAAATGCGCGGGCCACCCAGCTAGTTGGTATAAAACAAGCATGGAACATCAAAAATTATAGATACGTTGGAGACGTATCAGCATCCCCAAGCTTAGTTCCTGCTCGTCCTCGAGTAGGTAAACGATAAAAACAAAATAATTTTTGAGGTGACATGCTACCATCATAATCTTGATCATATAATATTGCAAGGCACATGTAAATGAATGAAGTGATCCAAGTCAATGGTCTATAGTTTGCTACCAATTAGATAATGAGTAAACAATGAATCACACAAGCTAAACGTTTTCATGAATAGTACTTTTAAGACAAGCATCAAACTGTTTTGCATAGGTGTTAACTCATAAAGCAATAGTTTCTAATAAAAGGTATTCAATCAACACAAAGGAAGAATTAAGCTTCAGCATTTGCTTCAACTTTCAACATATTTATCTCATGGATATCGTCAACACAAAGTAGTATAACAAGTCCAATACGTTGCATATAACCCATGTTGTAACAAAGTTGACACTAGTGTTTGCTTGTGGAAGACAGAAAGAATAGGAAAACTGACTCAACATAAAAGTAAAAGAAAGGCCCTTCGCAGAGGGAAGCAGGGATTAAGTCATGTGCTAGAGCTTTTAGGTTTTTGAAAGCATATAGAGATTGCATAAAATATTTGATACTCCTCCCAACCTTCCTAACACAAGCCATGGCTAACCGAATCCTCGGGTGCCTTCCATCAATCACATACCATGGAGGAGTATCTATTTTTTAGAGGTGTTTGTTAATTGTCAACGAATGGTACCGGGTGATAACAGTATTCTACCTGTCAAACGGACTTTTAAGAGCGGCTCCCATAGGGACGTTATTTCTACCAGCAAGGCAGATCATCCATTTTTCTCTTTGGTTTACACACATGCAGATATTTCACTGTGTTGTCATTGCTTACTGATGAATCAGGGCAAAAGTGTGAAGAGAATTAATGGTTAAAGTTGTAATTAATTGGGACTGGGCACCCCGTTGCCAGCTCTTTTTGCAAAATTAGAGGATAAGCGGATGTATATGCCGCTAGTCTAGGTGTAAAAGTCCATTTGACAACCAGAATAAAGAATAACCACACTAATTCCTCATGAGCTGGTAAACATTGACACAAAAAGAGAATAATAACATTTTGAATAATTTAAAGGTAGCACATGAAAAATTTACTTGGAGTGGCAAGGAAATACCACATATAGGTAGTTATGGTGGACACAAATGGCATGGATTTTGGCTCAAGGATTTGGATGCACGATAAGCATTCCCTCTCAGTACAGAGTTTAGGCTAGCAAGGTTTATGTAAGCAAACAAGAATATCAACCCGTACACCAAGTTTTATATGACAAACATATTGCAAACGTTATAAGACTTCATACCGTCTTCCATGTTAACCAAACCCGTTTATTAGAAAATATCTAGACCTTAGAGATACCACCGATGCAAACCAAATTTTCAACAAGCTTTACGGTAGTTCTTCACTAATAGGCTTAACTCATGTGATGCACAAATTTAATCATGATCTACTTGTTAACTCAAAACGATTGACAAGCATCAAGTTATCCATATTAGTGATCTACAAGATTAAGCAAGTTTTTCCTTATACCAATTACCACATGCAACATTTTCTGAACCAACCAAACACCAATCAATTTATTCAACCACTCTCCAAATAGATATAAGTGAAGCAAGAGAGTACTTTCTACAAAAAGAAAGCTAATAGCTCTGAAAAGGGATACATGAAAACAAGAGCTAAAAGCTGAACAGCGCTAGATATGAATACTCAACAAATATAAGTGAAGAATATGAGTATTCTCATGAAAAAGCGGAGCGTGTCTCTCTCCCAATCAAGAATGCTAGGGTCCAGTCAAGCTTATTGAAAATAAAAGACAATACTGAAAATAAAAGCACAGAGACGCTCTAAGAAAAGCACATATGATGTGAAAGAATTAAAATATAGTTTCACTAGAGATGACCTGATAATTTTGACGATGAAGAAGGGGATGCATTGGGCATCCCCAAGCTTAGACGCTTGAGTCTTCTTGAAATATGCTGGGGAGATCCATGGGAGCTTACCCAAGCTTAAGCTCTTCACTCTTCTTGATCCTATTATCACCCTTCACTCTTGACCCTTGAAAACTTCCGTCACACAACTCAAAGTAAATCTCATTAGAGGGGTTAGTACTCAAAAAATTTAATCCACTGGTTCTGTTGTGACACATTGCAAGGACTCAATAAAACATTAGGTACAGCCCTCCATTAGAGAGCCTTGCCTAAAGCCCACAAGAGACAATGCAAAAAACAGAGATATAATCTGTCAAAACAGAACAGCCAGTAAAGATGAATTTTTTCGAGGCATTTACGATGCTCAGATAAAAAACTTTGAACTAATGAAAGATTCAGACATTCATAAAGATTACGCACAAAAAATTTCAGATTTTTTCAACAATCTGGTGAATTTAGGATTTTCGTACAGTGGACAGCAAAAATCTGTTTCTTCGCAGCAATCAAAATTAAGCATCACCTTAACACTAGAGGCTACTCTTGGCACAATGATAACCCACAAGTATAGGGGATCGCATGTAGCCTTTTCGATAAGTAAGATGTCGAACCCAACGAGGAGCTAAAGGTAGATAAGTAATCTCTCAAGTTCTATCAACCACTGATACAACTCTACGCACACTAAACGTTTGCATTATCTAGGAAATAAAACTATAGTAGCAATACGGGTACGAGAGATAGCTTTGCGAGATAATAAATGCAAGAAAGTAAATGTTAGTGCTGCAGCAATAAAATACACTAAGTAACCATATACTAACATTACCATGAGTGTGGAAAAGTGGTGGTAATTGTGGTGGCTTTGTCCAAGATTAATTAGTGAAGGTACTTGGTTCCTTAAGTTCAAGGTCCTCTTACTCCCATACGTGCAACTAATCGGTTCGCGTTCTCAGGTTTCTGTCACTCCGGCAGAACTTCCCCCGCTTCGTTACAAATACTACCAACCCTAGGGTGTTTGATCCATGCGCGCACAAGTATAATGGACACCAAAGGACAGCACCATATAGACATACAACTCTAATGAACCTCATGCATTCAATTAAGCAATCAAAAGACAAATAAACTACGGAAACATGATGTAAATCATAGGATAAATATTATAGCATCAAACACCATGTTTACATAGGACGGTACAGAGGTTTATGGGAGGATGAACCACTGAATACAAGGAGGAGATGGTGATGGAGATGGCGGTGAAGACGGCGGAGAGGGCAGCGAGGAGCGCAGGGCGGCGGCGGCGCCGACGGCGCGGGGAACTCCTTCCCCGCCGCCGGCATCATGGGGGAGCGCCGCCCCTTAGCCTCCCTCCTTCATGGCTTCTTGGGAGCCCTCCCCCATGGAGATGGGATCCATGGGGGAGGCAAAAACGTGGCTTTTGGTGGCTGAAATTCATGGGTGGAGGAGTCCTCCACGAATTAGGTTTCCTCCCTTTATATATCTTCTCGGATTTCCGTCACCCCCTTTTAGGGTTCCACCAAAACGGGCCTACAGGCCGCGTCCGAACTCCGATTGGGCTGATCTCGGGCTTAAAATCTTCGTATGGAAAATTGTGACAACTTTCGTAAGAGCCAGGTCTCCATTTGATGTCATATTCGAGGGTCAAACTGACAATCTTCGTAAAAAGTTCTCAGACAGATTTCAGGAAAGTCCCAATTTGACTCCAACAAGGTTTCCTCTTGTATTCTTGATAATTTCTACACATCAAATAGTAAAACAAGAACATTGTGCACTTTTGCAACTATTAGTAGGTTAGTCCAAATAAATAATAAACTTAATATAAAAACAAGTGCTAAAAGCATAAAAATGGCATGAAACAATCAAAAATTATAGATACGTTTTGGACGTATCAACATCCCCAAGCTTAATTCCTGCTCGTCCTCGAGTAGGTAAATGATAACAAAATAATTTTTGATTGTAAATGCTATGATCAGGTCTTTAACAATTGCATGATGTATGGATAATAAAACTTAGCAATCATGTTTCCTAATGAAAAGTATCAACGAACTAAGAGCTCATAACATGAAATTTCTAAACATCAACAAGATTGCAATGTTCGTAAAAAGATATGACAAAATGGTATCTCGCTTGCCTTAATTTGAAGGGCAAAACATAAATGCCAAGGCACCTCTGAAGTTCAAGTGAAGACTAGATATAGAGATATCAAAGATAAAAGCATCATAGTTATACCTCAATTAATCGTATTCTGGGACAAGCACATTACACTAAGAACGACAGCTATGCTCTCGAAGAAGTGCTCAAAGAAAGGATGGTGACTCAACATAAAAGTAAAAGAAAGGCCCTTCGCAGAGGGAAGCAGGGATTAAGTCATGTGCTAGAGCTTTTAGGATTTTGAAAACATATAGAGATTGCATAAAATATTTGATACTCCTCCCAACCTTGCTAACACAAGCCATGGCTAACCGAATCCTCGGGTGCCTTCCATCAATCACATACCATGGAGGAGTATCTATTTTTGAGAGGTGTTTGTTAATTGTCAACGAATGGTAGCGGGTGAGAACAGTATTCTACCTGTCAAACGGACTTTTAAGAGCGGCTCCCATGAAGGACGTTATTTCTACCAGTAAGGCAGATCATCCCTCTTTCTCTTTGGTTTACACACATGCAGGTATTTCACTGTTTGTCATTGCTTACTGATGAATCAGGGCAAAAGTGTGAAGAGAATTAATGGTTAAAGTTGTAATTAATTGGGACTGGGCACCCCGTTGCCAGCTCTTTTTGCAAGTTATTGGATAAGCGGATGTATATGCCACTAGTCCAGGTGTAAAAGTCCATTTGACAAATAGAATAAAGAATAACCACACTAATTCCTCATGAGCTAGTAAACATTGACACAAAAAGGGAATAATAACATTTTGAATAATTTAAAGGTAGCACATGAAAAATTTACTTGGAGTGGCAAGGAAATACCACATATAGGAATTTTTGGTGGACTCTTTGGGATAACTTGGTTTTAAGGATTTGGATGCACGAGCAGCATTCCCGCTCAGTACAAGTGAAGGCTAGCAATAGACTGGGAAGCGACAACCACGAGAGCGATAACGGTCATAATCATGCTTGCGACAAAATAAAATTAACGGAGGCATAAAAACGATACTAAAACTCTGAGGCAAAATAGATCATCAAGGCTTAATTGACTTTTATTTTTCAGTCATAACATGTGTGAGCATGTGCCAAGTCGATTCAAGTGAATGATTCAGAGGAGGATACCATCCTGCCATACCGTTTTACGAAAAGAACAATGCATGTAAATATCTATATGACATGATATGCACTATTAGCTAGTTGAGGCCAACCATAAGAAAACATAAACTACTAAACAATATCATTCACACATCATTTTTAAGTTTTAACAAATAATACATTAACCAAGTAAACGTTGAGAACAGAGGATAAATAAAATATGTGACGATCCACTTATTAATGTAACCGGTGTTTGATGCTAAGATAAATAGATAATAAAATACAGCCGCTTCAAGTTTAGTCAAGTTCATATGTTGCTCAAAAAACAAAGTTTGAAGGTTTGCAAACCGAGGGGTTATTGATGAAGAGGGATGCGGGGACATCCCCAAGCTTATGACTTTGGTAATTCTTCAATATTCCATAGTTTGGTGTTCCTTCATTCTCTGTGAAAAAACTTCAACACAAAAACTTTCCCATTCTTTTCTGCGGTTAGACATTAGTACAATAGATAATATTTCCCAAGTGCTGCTATTAAACCAAATAAAATTTTGTTTTTAAGTTACAGAAAGGTTGCTTAAATGGCCAACTTATAAATGAAAGGTAAGAACCATTAAAAATCAAATGAAAACGAAAAGAGGCCACTCTTGCAACAAAAGTCAGAATCTGTCCAGAAAAACAGCAGCTGGAAAACGCAATTTTTAGGTGCACTTAAACATGCCCGAAATTTTAGCCAATTTTTGTACATGCAGAGGATTAGGTGCTACAACATCAGTAATTTTTTCGTGATTTTTAGAGCTTCCAGTAAAATATGAAAAATCGCGCAATAAGCAGTAGATACCGAAAACAGAAAATCACTTTTTACATATGTATCAACTAAGCTAAATGGATAAAACTTGGTACTTTATTTTTGATAAACTAAGAAACCAGAGGCTAAGCAAGACCTAAACATGCTAGCTACAGCAAGGAAAACTCTAAAAAAAATCAAAAGTAAAACCAAATAAAATCAAAATAAAGAACCAAACAAAGAAGCAAAACAAAAGAAAATATTTTTGTTATTTTGAATTTATAAGTGAAAGTAAAGAAGCAATCGAAACCAAATAAGGAGCCTAATAAAACTAAAGAAGGTAAAACCAAGACATATAAAAGCAATTATAATACAAGTTAAGACAATACATATCATGTGGACGGGTAATATAGAGTATGAACGAGACAACCTCATGTTAGTTGATGAATAGGGGGATGACTCGGGCATCCCCAAGCTTAGATGATTGTATCTTCTTGAATATGTTCTTGGGATGCACCTACACATCCCCAAGCTTGAGCTCTTGCGTCTTCTTATTCATCTCATATCACCATATTGATTAGATCTTATAAGCTACATCCACATAAAACTTCACAAAACTCATTAGTAGGGTTAGTACTCATTAAATAAAATCCACTCATGTTCAAGCATTGACAAGTTTTATAATTTTTACTCAACATTAGCCACTGTATATACTAAGGTGTTCATGATTTCCGTTGTCCGTCGAAAAACTAATGAAACTAACAACACCAAGTACAATATTGAATAAACAAAGAAATCTGTCAAAACTGAACAGTCCGTAAAGATGGCATTCAACGAGATAGTTAAGTAGCTCAAATCGAAAAACTTTAGTCTAATGAAAGAAAGATAATAATCTCAGGTTTATGCAAAAAAATTTTCAAGTCAAAATACTATTCTGAGATTTATCACGATTTTATTTACAGAGAAGCACAAAATCTGTCTAAACAGAACAGTCAGTAAAAATCGAATTTTTCGACCTATCTACGTACCTTAAATCAGAAAAAGTTAGTCTAATGAAAGAAAGCTAATAAGCATCACTTTGCACTCAAGAAATTTCAGATCAAGATCACGTTCTGGTGATTTGAAAGAAAATTTAATACGGTGGAGCACAGAAAATCTGTTTCTGGACAGCAAAGTAAAACTATCAACTTTCAATTAACTAAAGACTATAATTAGCATTTTACTTTTATGTACAGAGGTATATACACAATATTTACAATATTTACATGTTTTTAATGAAAAGCTTCCATGGAAAGATTTGTTTTGGTTTCATAGGCATGAACACAAGTGTTCAAGGTCGACCCCCATTTAACCATTACTCATCTTTCCAATCACTTTTCTTTTTGAAAACGTATTTAGATAACAACTACACCTAATTTTTTTTGTAATTCGCATTCCCTATCCATAGTAAGATAAAGAACAACTTAATACTGAAAATAAAAACTACTTAGAGATAAAGCAAACAAGTGCACACAAGAACATTAACCTACGCTATGGCTCCCCGGCAACGGCGCCAGAAAAGGTCTTGATAACCCACAAGTATAGGGGATCGCGTGTAGCCTTTTCGATAAGTAAGAGTGTCGAACCCAACGAGGAGCTAAAGGTAGGATAAGTAATCTCTCAAGTTCTATCAACCACTGATACAACTCTACGCACACTAAACGTTTGCATTATCTAGGAAATAAAACTATAGTAGCAATACGGGTATGAGAGATAGCTTTGCGAGATAATAAATGCAAGAAAGTAAATGTTAGTGCTGCAGCAATAAAATATACTAAGTAACCATATACTAACAGTACCATGAGTGTGGAAAAGTGGTGGTAATTGTGGTGGCTTTGTCCAAGATTAATTAGTGAAGGTACTTGGTTCATTGTCTTCGATGCAGTTTTCTATGTGGGAGAGGCTAAATATACATGCACTCCACTACTTGGGATTACAAGTACTATATGATTGGATTGTTAGAAAGCATCCGCAAATACTAACAATGCATTAAGGTTTCCCCAACCATAGCCTTAAGTTCAAGGTCCTCTTACTCCCATACGTGCAACTAATCGGTTCGCGTTCTCAGGTTTCTGTCACTCCGGCAGAACTTCCCCCGCTTCATTACAAATACTACCAACCCTACGGTGTTTGATCCATGTGCGCACAAGTATAATGGACACCAAAGGACAGCACCATATAGACATACAACTCTAATGAACCTCATGCATTCAATTAAGCAATCAAAAGACAAATAAACTACGGAAACATGATGTAAATCATAGGATAAATATTATAGCATCAAACACCATGTTTACATAGGACGGTACAGAGGTTTATGGGAGGATGAACCACTGAATACAAGGAGGAGATGGTGATGGAGATGGCGGTGAAGACGGCGGAGAGGGCAGCGAGGAGCGCAGGGCGGCGGCGGCGGCGCCGCGGCGCGGGGAACTCCTTCCCCGCCGCCGGCATCATGGGGGAGCGCCGCCCCTTAGCCTCCCTCCTTCATGGCATGGGGGAGGCAAAAACGTGGCTTTTGGTGGCTGAAATTCATGGGTGGAGGAGTCTTCCACGAATTAGGTTTCCTCCCTTTATATATCTTCTCGGATTTCCGTCACCCCCTTTTAGGGTTCCACCAAAACGGGCCTACAGGCCGCGTCCGAACTCCGATTGGGCTGATCTCAGGCTTAAAATCTTCGTATGGAAAATTGTGACAACTTTCGTAAGAGCCAGGTCTCCATTTGACGTCATATTCGAGGGTCAAACTGACAATCTTCGTAAAAAGTTCTCAGACAGATTTCAGGAAAGTCCCAATTTGACTCCAACAAGGTTTCCTCTTGTATTCTTGATAATTTCTACACATCAAATAGTAAAACAAGAACATTGTGCACTTTTGCAACTATTAGTAGGTTAGTCCAAATAAATAATAAACTTAATATAAAAACAAGTGCTAAAAGCATAAAAATGGCATGAAACAATCAAAAATTATAGATACGTTTTGGACGTATCACACAACAATGCGAGAAAATAAAGATACAAAGGAGTTGCTACAGAAGTAAACATTCTCCTTGACTCAATAAAAGAAAAATTGCAGAAATAAAAATAATGGGTTGCCTCCCATAAGCGCTTTTCTTTAACGCCTTTTAGCTAGGCACAAAGCATGCATCAAGTATCACCAAATGAAGAAGCATCAACATTGTAATTTGTTCGAACAATAGATTCATAAGGTGGCTTAATATTCTTTCTATGAAAGTGTTCCATACCTTTCTTGAGAGGAAATTGATATTTAATATTCCCCTCTTTCATATCAATAATAGCACCTACAGTTCTAAGAAAAGGTCTTCCAAGCACAATAGGGCATGATGGATTGCATTCAATATCCAAGACAATAAAATCAACGGGAACATAATTGTTGTTAACCATGATAAGAACATCATCAATTATTCCCAAAGGTTTCTTAATAGTAGAATCAGCAAGGTGAACATCCAAGTAACAATTTTCCAAAGGTGCTAAATCAAGCATATCATAAAATCTTTTAGGCATAACAGAAATACTAGCACCAAGGTCACACAAAGCATTGCAATAAAAATCATTCAATTTCATTTTAATAATAGGCTCCCAACCATATTCTAACTTCCTAGGGATAGATACTTCACATTTCAATTTTTCCTCCCTCACTTGTATGAGAGCATTAGTAATATGTTTAGTGAAAGCCATGTTTATCTCACTTGCCTTAGGAGTTCTAGCAAGTTTTTGCAAGAATGTAATTACTTCCGAAAGATTACACCCATCAAAATCAAAATCATTATCATCAAAGGTAATGGAGTTATTATCTTCCTTATTGCTAGAAATTTCAGCATCTTTATCAAGAACAGTTTTAGAGTTATCAGTCAATTTAGGACATTTTGTAATTGTCGGGGGGCTACCCCCGGGTAGGGTAAAGATGAGGTAAAGACATGTAAGATTAAGGCAGTATGCTGTCCGAGGTGACAATTGAGCAAGGACGCAGGAGGCGTCATCCGACGTAAGGTGTACGTCCGAGGTATATTCTCCGAGGTATATCCTCCGAGGTATCAACCTCGGGGCAGTCAGCTAGCTACCACAGGAATAAGGTATTCTCTACCGAGGTATAGGATCAGGAGTGTTATCCGAGGTTGGCAGCAAGGATCGAGGCATGTCAGAGAGGTCACGGGCCGCAGAGCTCGTAGCCCGAAGCTTCAGAGGACGGCGAGGTCCGTCCACGGGTTTCCCGGAAGCTCGGGGGCCTAGGAGCTGACTTGGCTATTTCGGGAAAGGTCTACAGGCTAGACCTCGGCAGGCTACTGAAGTATGACCGGAAGAGGAAAGCTAGGCCTGTGGCCTGACAGTCCGGCCGTTGAGCTGGCAGGAGGCAGAGGCTTGTCTTCTACCTTTTGGCCATGCCATTGTTAGTTGTAGGCAGGGGTAAAACTGTACTTCGGCCTATGTATATATGCGCATCTCTACCTCCAGGGAGGAGGACGGCAAAAACCCTAGCTCATTTCCCCCTTCGTAGTTTCACCTTCTATCTCGAGCTCTCACTTGGTAGCATCATACAGCTCGAGGAGCACCTTGTACCTGAGAACGACACTGATATATTGAGAGAGGAAGGCAGGAGTAGGGGTTTTACTTCCTCACGAAGGCCCCGAACCTGGGTACATCGTGGTGTCTTTTGTGTTCTTGGCTTTCTTGGTTTCTTGTTCATGTTCTTGTGGTTTCTTGCATGTTCTTGCTTGTGCACGTCTTGAGTGCATAAACCCTCCCCGGATTCCCCCAACGACCATTCGGCCCCAACTAAGCCATACCCATGGCATCTGCCGTGATCCCACCACGACAGTTGGCGCCCACCGTGGGGCAGATTGAGGCGTTGGGTGGAGTTTCCATCCGGACGGGCTCCTCTGAGTGTGTTCTTTCTGGCCTTGTTGCCAAGATCGGCGAGTTCGCCTTTGTGAGCGACAATGCGGGGTGCTTCGCCGGCAAGCCTTTCCCCACCATGGCTTCCTCATGATGCTCGGCAGCTTCCCCACATACGTTGCTGTCGAGGTGGTTCGCGAGTACCCGGAGCAGGTGCTCGTGGACGACGAAACTCCTCTCCTGGCGGCTTTGGGCCGTGTCACTCGCCCTCCGAGGTGTGTGGAGGTGATGATGGCTGGTACCAGCCTGCAGCTAGCAAGGCAGATGCTGGCAAGGTCGCGCTAGCCGAGGTGGAGGCGACGCCAACCGCGCTGCCTGAGAAATCAGGTCGGGCGGCGAAGTTTCCGTACGAGAAACCTAGTCAGAATGAGCAGTTGGGCATGCCAAGGGAAGAAGTTCCCTTAGAAGCTATCGTTGATAGGTTAGCTCGGCCACTCGCAGTAGAGGCAAGTGTGGAGCATACGGTGGCCGGGTTAGAGGCAGAGCGCCAGAGGGTGCTGAGAGAAGCTCGGTTGCTGGCCGAGGCTAAGCAGCAGTTCGATATGGAGCAGAAGGAGTACAATGCTGCACATGGTATAGAGGATGGTTTTACTCCGGTTGTGCGGCGTAAGAAAGCTGCTCTGCTCAACCGAGGCAAGGACCTCTATGGGAGATGGCTAGGGCTGCAGTCTCGGGCTCGAGTAAGGCAACAAGTAGCAGGTCGGCTACTGGTAGGCCGGTGTATAGTTCACCAGCTAAGAACCTTAGAGCAGCCGAAGCAGTAAGGGCCGGGCTATCGGAGTTGACCGGAGATGCATGGCGTGAGCAGCAGAAGCGGCTCAATGAGTTAGTGCATGTGGCCAGCAAGCAAAATGAAGCCCTCCGCAAGGCCGGGCTTGGCGGTTCGCAGGCGGTCCATTCGATTAGGCCAGTTAGCCAGGGGTCCAAGGGGCAAGCCTCGTCTCCACACGTCGGAGGAGCCGATCGTGCCCGGAGTGTCACTTCAGGTCGGAACAAGGAGATGCAGCTGCAAGTGTACGATCCGGTGTTAGCTGGGAAGCAAAAGGTCGGCAACGCTAGCCGAGCCAATGGAGACCCCGGCCCAGGTGATGCAAGCCGAGCTAAGGGCCGTTCAGCTCAGGGAAATCAGAACGGTGGGCAAGCAGCGTCGGCTGGCCGAGGTAAACCACCTCAGCCCCCGAGGCATCAGCAGCAACCCCGGCCGCAGGAGCAGTATCAGCAAGAGCCGGAGTATGTTCCGCAGCCGAAGAACGTCGGTCGAGGTGGCGACCGATATGATGATGGAAATTCAGCCATGGAGCGGGCTGGATTCTATAGAGTGGATGGTGCATTGGGAGAACGTATCGGAGCTCGGACGTTGCCTACAGGTGATGCGCGCTACAAGCTAGATCGGATTTACATGTCCGAGAATTGGAGGAGGAAGGCCCTCCTGGTCCGGCGTGTTTTGGACCTCGGATCATGAAGGAACCACCTCCACCAGTGTCTCAGTTTCAGTTGGGTCGGAGTACCAGGCCGTACAATGGGAGCACCAAGCCGCAAGATTGGCTAGCTGATTATGTTTCAGCAGTATACATTGCGGGGGGCAATCGCCGATGGGCGGTCCGGTATCTCCCGCACATGTTGGAAGGTCCTGCTCGGATCTGGCTGAACAATCTGCCGGAGAATAGCATCGATTGCTGGCTGGATTTAGAGGAGGCATTCAATAGCAACTTCGCCAGCACTTACAGGAGGCCAAACCGACCTCAGCTTTTGCAGGCGTGCAAGCAGAGGACAATGAGACTGACCGAGAATTCTTGACTCGGTGGAGCAATGTTCGGAACTCCTGTGAGGGAGTTATCGAAGCACAGGCTATAGCGTGGTTTGCTGATGGATGTCGGTATGGTAGCATGTTGTGGCAGAGGCTCCAGAGAGATATGCCAAAGACTCTGGCCGAGACGATTCGGATAGCTGATTCCTATGCCCTTGGCGATCCGATGCAGCCTCTGCTGGATGGGAATGCCCGGAACAGGAGGAATCCGATGAACAACCGCAACAACGGACCGAGGTTTGATAACCGTCAAGAGTTCGGGCAGAAGAGGAGAGAACCAGATTTCCAAGTCAATGCTGTAAACCCAAGTCAGTCCGGACCTGGAGGCGCCCAGAAACCGAAGACTGAGGGTCAGGCGTGGACTCCGAACCAGAACCAGAATCAGGGAGGTGGTGCGAAGCAGTGGCAGGAGGCCGGACCACCTGTGACTTACGAGTCATTGGTGAATGGACCATGTATCTATCATGGCAGGAATGGCAGAACACCCAACCATACCACTCTGCAGTGTAGTTTTCATCACCGAACCGCTGCAGAAGGGGCGAAAGCTGGGGCAAACCGGAGTGGGCCACCGAACCAATGGCGTAGACCTCAATATCCGAACACGCAGCAGCAGCATAAGCCGACCATAGCGGCGCAGAATCAGAGCTTAACCGGAGCAAATTCAACCCCGGTGCATGCGGCCCAAAACCAGAAGACGGTGCAGGCGAAACCGGTGAATGCAGTGAGTGCCCAGGGCAACAACAACAACGGTGGTGCCGGCCAAAGCCAAACGTGGTCCTTTGAGAATCAGAGGTATGAGAACCCCGGTAATGATTATAGGGAAGTACATCAGAGCTACGTGGTGTTTGTGACTGAGTCAACTGATAAGAAGAGTATGCTGAGGCGTGCCAAGGAGGTGAATGCAGTAACTCCGGCGGTGGTGAAATACATGAACTGGTCCGAGCAAGAGATCACTTGGAGCAGGCAAGATACACCTCGGATCATGCCGAGCCCTGGAAACTATGCACTGGTGGTGGATCCGACGTTTTGTGGGCCGACCAACAATGTGAGATTCACCCGAGTCTTGGTGGACAATGGGAGTGCCATAAATATCATGTACCGAGACACAATGGTCAAGCTGGGATACTCACCGAACCAGTTGCAGCCTAGCAGCTGTACATTTCACGGTATTGTGCCCGGGGTCTCTTGTGCACCTATGGGAAAGATTTGGGTCGACGTGGGTTTTGGTACCCGAGATAACAGCCGAGTTGAAAGTCTTGAGTTCGAGGTTGTGGACTTGCAGAGCCCTTACCATGCCTTGCTGGGAAGGCCAGCCTTGGCCAAGTTCATGATCTCCACTCATGTGGCTTACCTAAAGATGAAAATGCCGGGGCCCAAGGGAATAATAACCATTTCTGGTGACTACAAGAAGGCTATGCAATGTGCCTCGGCGGGATCTAGTTTAGCCGAGTCCTTGGTGATCGCGGCGGAGAAGAAGCAACTTCAGAAGGTGGTGGCAATGGCGCAGTCTACTCAGCTCGGCATGTCCGGACTAATTACTCCGGACATGAGCGCTTCATTCGAGGTGCCCAAGGAGACCAAGAAAATCCCGCTGGACTCGGAGAACCCGGAGCGTTTCGCCATCATTGGTACTGGCATGGACGAGAAATAGGAAAGCGCGCTCTGTCACTTCCTCCGTGAGAATCGGGACATTTTTGCATGGTCGGCTAAAGACCTGCCAGGTGTTCCGAGGGAGTTGGCAGAGCACTCTTTGTTTGTTCGGCCAGAGGTGAAACCAGTGCGTCAACCGACGCGGCGGCTCTCAGATGACCGAAGAAAGGTGGTACTCGAAGAACTGGCGAAGTTACTGGCTGCAGGCTTCATCATGGAAGTGCTGCATCCGGACTGGATATCTAATCCAGTCCTCGTGGAGAAAAAGAAGGACGAACCGGCGGTAGTCAAGGTGTGGCGCATGTGCATTGACTTCACCAACCTGAACAAGGCGTGCCCGAAGGATCCCTTTCCTTTACCTCGGATTGATCAAGTGATCGATTCTACGGCTGGATGTGAGCTGTTGTCTTTTATTGATGCATATTCTGGTTTTCACCAGATCCCACTGAACACTGATGATCAAATAAAGACTGCCTTTATTACCCCGTACGGGGCGTATTGCTATCGTGTCATGTGTTTCGGTTTGAGAAATGCCGGGGCAACTTATCAAAGGTGTATGCAGAAGTGCTTACATTCTCAAATGGGCAAGAATGTGCAAGTGTATGTCGATGACATTGTTATCAAAACTAAAAAGAAGCATACTCTCATCGAAGACCTCGAAGAGACATTTGCAAATTTAAGAAAGTATCGGTTGAAACTTAACCCGGACAAGTGCACCTTTGGTGTCCCGGCTGGAAAATTGCTCGGTTTCCTCGTATCGAGCCGAGGTATAGAAGTTAACCCGGCTAAGATCCGAGCTATCGAAAGAATGAAGTTGCCGAACTGTTTAAAAGATGTGCAGAAGTTCACGGGATGCCTTGCATCTTTAAGTCGGTTTGTAAGTCGGCTAGGAGAAAAAGCCTTACCATTGTATCAACTTATGAAGAAAAGTACCAGTTTCACTTGGACCCCGCAGGCGGACGCGGCGTTCAATGAGCTGAAGAAGATGTTGTCCACTGCTCCGGTGTTGGCATCCCCTTTGCAGAATGAACCGATGTTGATATACATTGCGGCTACAAACCGGGTCGTAAGTGTTGCAGTGGTGGTGGAGCGAGACGAAGGAGGCAAATCGGTGCAGAGACCAATCTACTACCTGAGCGAGGTGATATCCACGTCGAAGCAAAACTACCCCCACTACCAGAAGATGACGTACGGAGTATACCTGGCGGTTAAGAAACTGAAGCATTACTTCCAAGAGCATCCCATGACGGTGGTATGTGATGCTCCAATCTCGGAGATCATCGGATGCAAGGACGCAACTGGGCGAGTTGCCAAATGGGCGATCGAGGTATCTCCATACACTCCGCATTATGAAAGGCGAGATGCAATCAAGTCGCAGGCGCTGCCGGACTTTTTATGCGATTGGGCCGAGATGCAATATGAGCCGCCCTTGCCGGACTATAATTATTGGAAGATGCACTTTGATGGGTCCAAGACCAAGGTCGGATTAGGTGCCGGCATAGTCCTAACCTCGCCGAAGCAAGACCAGTTGAAGTATGTGCTGCAAATCCATTTCTCGGCGTCGAACAACGTGGCGGAGTATGAGGCCCTGATCCATGGGCTCAAGGTGGCAAAGGAGATAGGCGTCCGGCGTATAGAATGCTTCGGCGATTCAGCTTTGGTGGTGCATCAATCCACCGGCACTTGGGATGCATTGGATGCGAACATGGAGTTGTATCGGTTTCATGTGCAAAAGGTGTCTGGGTTTTCGAAGGATGTGAGTACAAGCACATACCTCGGGGGGAGAATGAAGCCGCCGACGTATTGTCCAAGCTCGGTTCATCCAAAGAACCGGTGCCACCGGGGATAGCATGAACCATTTGAGAACTCCTTCAATCAAGCCTTCTCCTGATTCCGAGTCAATTTTCTTACCACCAAATTCGGAGTCTGAGCCTATTCCTATGGAGGTAGACGTCGGATGCGTTTGGCCGGACTCGGGGACTGCTTCGCAGTATCCGAGGACTGATGGAGCTTTTCCTATGGAGTAGATGATGGGAACTTCGGGTCTGACCCGGGGACTTCGCACCAACACTCGGGGACTGGCCGAGCAATGGTAGGAAATCATGAAGGAGATCATGGCGACCGAACCAATGGAGATAGATGAGAGCTTTTTCCTCTACATCCAGTGCCGGAATGGGCGGAGCAGATAATGAACTTCATAACTGACGGAAGTTTGCCAAGTGATACAACCGAGGCAAGGAGAATCCAGAGGAGAGCTAAGGGATACACCATCATCAACAAGGAGCTATACAAGAGAAGTGTGACCGAGGTGTTGCAGAGGTGTGTCGAACCAGCTGAAGGCAAGGAGATGCTTTTAGAAATCCACCAAGGAGAATGTGGACATCATTGCAGCACAAGAGCTCTGGTGGCCAAGGTGTTCCGGCACGGGTTCTATTGGCCCACCGCCAATGCCGATGCAGAAGATATAGTTCGGAAATGTGAAGGGTGCCAAAGGTTCGCCAAGCAGCAGCACATGCCAGCTTCGGCGCTCAAGACCATTCCTATCACGTGGCCCTTTGCAGTTTGGTGTCTGGACATGGTGGGAGAATTCAAGCCAGCCCGAGGCAATATGACTCACATACTGGTGATGGTGGACAAATTCACTAAGTGGATCGAGGTGAAGCCAATCCGAAAAGTGGATGGTCATACGGCAGTGACCTTTTTGAAGGAAATAATCCTGAGATATGGATATCCTCATAGTATCATTACAGACAACGGCACGAACTTTGCTGTCGGAGAGTTTGCTCGGTTCTGCATGAGTAAGGGAATTCGACTTGATGTAGCCTCGGTGGCTCACCCACAGGCTAATGGGCAAGTAGAAAGGTCAAATGCATTGGTATTGGCCGGAATCAAAGCTCGGCTAGTAGAACCACTGTTGAAAACACCGGGGTGTTGGATCGATGAGATACCAGCAGTTCTGTGGGGTTAAGGACCACACCGAACAGATCAACAGGCTATACGCCATTTTCATGGTCTATGGGGCCGAGGCAATGCTGCCAACCGACATTGAATATGATGCGCCCAGAGTGGCAATGTACACAGAAGCCGAGGCTAAAGAAGCTCGGGAAGATGCTGTAGATCTGCTTGAGGAAGCAAGAGAATTGGCCTTATCTCGGTCAGCAATATATCAGCAGGGTCTCCGACGCTATCAAAGTCGGCATGTAAAACCCCGAAAGTTTAATGAAGGAGATCTAGTGCTGAGGCTTGTTCAGCGCAGCAAAGGTCGGCACAAGTTGTCACCTCCATGGGAGGGACCATACATTGTGAGCCGAGCTTTGCACAATGATTCGTACTATCTTATAGATGCACAGGAGCCAAGGGGAGATGGGCTGGATAGACCCGATGCGGAGCTTCAGCGTCCATGGAATGTAGCTCTACTCCGACCCTTCTACTGTTGAAGGAAGTAATGTATGTACCTCGGCTGATCTTTAATAAAAACTTCGGCACCTCGAGAGTGAGCTCGGGGACTGCCTCGCTTTATGCATGTTTTTTTGTTTGTACTTCTTTTTCGTTCGTATGCCGACTATTTTGAACCTCGTCTCAAACTTCAAGTACTGTATGCTATGTAACTAATCTTGTGACTCGACTGACGAACGCCAGCATGGCAGTCAAGAGCAAAGACGAAAGAACATGGGAAACATGAAAATGAACTCGGGGACTCGGTCCAAAAAGACAGTTCGGCATATGTCGTTTACTAACCCCTGTTTTTACTTCTTTTTTATGTCGGATGACTTTGAAACATACCTCGGAATTTACCAAGTACTGTATGCTATGAACAACAATCTTGTGACTCGACTGTCGAACGCCAGAATGGCAGACAAGAGCAAAGAATGCCAAATATAGTAAACACGAAAGTAAACTCGAGCAATCATTCAAAAGGATTCGACATAAAGCTTAGAAAAGCATGGTTCGAATAAGCATGATAGTAACAGAGGTAGCAAAAGGAACTACTTAAGTTTGATTACATCTGCATCCCGGCATACCGGGGATTTAATGAAGTTTTCCAGTGCATAGGTTCAGGTCGAGGAATTTGAGTTAAACGTCGGCAGCAGCCGACGCATCAGGAGTGGGCTCCGGAGTAGAGGTAGCCTGAGAAGTGCTGGCAACATCGGCAGTAACCTCGGCATCAGTTTGGGGCGGATCCTCGGTTTCTTCCTCGGCATCGGAGGCTGTTTCATATTCTTCTTCTTCTCCTGTCGCATAATCCTCGGCGTCGGAGTAGGTGTCTCCTTCGCTCAAGTTCTTTGTGTTGGCATATCCAGCGAAGAAGGCAGCCATCTTTTCGCGGCGCTTGATGAGATTGGGTCCGAGGACCAGGGCGAGCCTCGGCGAAGAGTGTCCATCTTTTCGAGGTCGATCTTCTCGCACCAAGTCATGATGAATTTGAGAGCGGCATCAGCTCCAGCGCGAGCTGAAGATGAACGCCACTCTCGGAGTCTTTGTTCGGCTTCACGAAGCTTGGAGGCAAGATCCTCGGTAGTTTGGGAGCATCAGCAAGAGGCCATAAGGCTCGGAAAGCAGACACACCTGCATCGAGAAGTTCCGACCCAATGGTTCTCAATGGATGGATCCGAGACTTGATGGCCACGATATGGTCCTCAACGGTCCAATCGGGGTTCTGTTCGTTCCGCCTCTCCCTGTGCCGACCAGTGATGCTGCGGGCCGCAACTTGGGTGTAGGTAAAATGCTCTATAGTAGGGTAGCCTGTTATCAGTGTGAGAAATGGTTCGGCAGAGAACCAATGGTGTGGAGGACAAAGAAAAGCTAAGGGAGGCAAGAAACTTACCGTCCATCTCGCGGTTGATAGTTTGCAGCGTCGGGAGAAACTGGTTGACCTGCGCCTGCAGAGCTTCCAAAGCCTCTGTGGCCGAGTTGGCGCGGACCTCGGCTACTTGGAGAGCTTCTTGGTGGTCTTTGGCAGAATCCTCCCGAAGTTTCTTCTCTGCCTCGACGGCCTTATCCTTCTCATCCTTCAGCTTCTCCGTTTCTGATTTCCGGAGCCCATCAATGCGCTTGAGCTCCCTTACCAGACGAGCTACTTCGGCTTTCTCTTGTTGTAGCTTCTCTTCCAAAGAGTTCTTTTCTGCAAGGACGGCCTTGTGCTCGTCGTGGAGTTTCTTGTGGTCAAACAAGAGGGTATGAAAGATATCTGTGCGGATGTTCATAGTATTCTGCAAGGAAGAAAAATATAGCTCGGTTAGAAAGGCTATACCTCGACAAGAGTCTCGGGGACTCGGAGTCAAATCATTGGGAAAATGTTGCCGGGGTATGCCTCGACATGAGTCTCGGGGACTCGTACCCGAGGTGCATGCTAAAGTGAGATAAAATGGATTGGATACGTCGGATGAAAATGGAAAGTTGAGATTCAAGCCAAACAATTTTAACTCCGACGGAGCGTCAATAGTTTACCTCGAATCTCGGGGACTGGGGATGGTGGATATTAGATGAGATACTGCATGAAAGTAAAGAGAATAGGACTTACGTCGATGGTTTGAGCAGCACGCAGGGCAGCAGTTTGTAGATCATATACGCTTCGGCCGCAGGCGCTGTTTCCCGCGGGATGCTCAGCCACCGGAGCAGCTAAGGAGGCCGAGGAGACCTCGTCTGCAGAATTCCAGTCTGCATTGTAGTGTTCCAAGGAGCCGAGGCTCTGGTCACTATCAGTGCGCAGAGGAGGAAATCCCCACGGTCCGCCCTGCTCGATGCCCCTAATCGAGGCCTCCACGGCCAAAGCAGCCTCGGAGCTTGAAGCAGGCCGTTATCCAATATAGAGATGCCCTCCGAGCATATTCTTCGGCCGGAGGGGCAGTCTCATCAATGGGTGCGGCGAATGGAGGAATTCGGCGTGTCACCGGGGGAGGAGACCTCGGTTGGATCCTTGAAGGAGAAGAGATAGTCAGGGTGCCAGACCCAGATGTTGGTTTGGGGGTGACCTTGACTTCACCGTCTCTTTCTCTTTCTCCTTGCCCTTCTCCAACGGCAAGGTGGTTTGGCGGAGTGGTTTTTGGGGCTGTTGCTTGGGCTGTTGCTTGGGCTGTTGCTTGCTGATGCTTCTGCTGTTGCTGCTGTTGGTTGCGGGCAGTCTGGCTTCGGGGGGAGAGTCGAGGCTCCGGCAAGGTGGTAGCCGAAGTCCTGGCGCGATTGGTCTCCGCATCCGTTTGAGGACGCGGAGAAGTCTGACCTCGGGTGGGGGCAGATTTCCCCAAGGCCGGGCCAGACCTCGGTGGAGGAGATCCGGGGCGAGAGTTCGTCGGGGAGGTCGTGGCTTCAGAGGCACCAACGGGTGCAGTCATGGAGGATACCTCCTGATCCACGTCTATGGGGGCACTGCAACGAAAGAAGATGGTCAAGTGTTAATACCGAGTAATATGTTTAAGCAACAAACATGTTGGCTATAGAAGCAAAGCATTACCCATCCGAGGTAGGAAACCTCTTGCCCCCCGGGCATGAGGAGGATGTCCGGACTTCTTCAGCCGACGTCTCTTGACCGGAGCCTCAGTGGGTCCGGAGGCTCCAGTGGCGGATGGTTCGGCGGCGGAGTTGCGGCACCAGCGCGTTTCCGGCTGGTTGCTGGAGTAAAGTTCGGAAGGTGAGGAAGGCAGGAGATAGGTACCGCGTTTATTGGTTCCATGACGAGAAACCCCTCCTCGTCATCCGAAATCTCTTGAACTGAAGCTTGTGCTTGAGGCTTACCCGCGGTGGTGATGCGGGCCGAGGCAATGGGCATAAAATCCTCGTCGTCAGGGTCCACGTTGGATGGTGGGTTCTCAACAGGGAGATCCTCGCCGAAGTGGTCCGCAGGATGGACTCCATCCTCGGCGGTCTGGCGGGCGAACAGCTGTATGGCGGACATATGAAAAGGAGTTAGGAAGAAAATTATCAAGATGAACGTCGGTAGCAAGACCTCGGTGGTAAAGGAGTATCGAAGAAAACGTCGGAATAGCGTACCTGTTTCGCTGGCTTGGTCCTGTAGTGGGGCTCCCTTCCCCATGTCCAAGCATCAGAGATCTTGGACTTGGTGATAGCTCGGACTCGCCGAGCTACCGCGGCATTGTCCAGTGCAATGTGCGTATGTCGGGTGGGGTCATAAAGACCGCTCATGTGGCAGATCTTGTGAGACCTCGCCTGGAGAGGGGAGACCCTGCGCTTCACGAACGTGCAGGCCAGGTCGTCAGCCGTCAGGACTTTCCCGTCGTTCCGGGGTCCTCCGGGTCCTGCCATTTCGCAATATACCCATGGATGGACTTGAGTTCGCCGGTGTGAGGGGGAGCGTAGTCCCAGTTGAGCTGTTCTGTAGGAGGGCTGAGGTTAAACGCCGGCAGGTTGAGGAAGTCCTCTTCGCCGGAGTTCTTCACGTAAAACCACGTCCGGAGCCACTTGCGAACGGTGTCCGGAGTAGTGATACGTGGGAAGATGGAGTTTCGGCGAGGAGCTATGGTGGCAGCTCCGCAGGCGGTTAGTTGCTTGGGCAGATCCTTGTTTTTGGATCCGGGATCACTTGCCGCTTAAGTTGGAAGTAGCGAGAAAAGAGGTCTACCGTGGCTTTGAGGCCGAGGTATCCCTCAGAGAAGGAAACGATGCAGGAGAGAGTGGTGATGGCGTTGGCGGGGAGGTGATGAACCTGGAGTCCGAACTTGTCGAGGAAGCTCCGGAAGAAATCACTAACGGGCAGTCCGAAGCCGCGCTGGAAGTGCGCGACGAAGACCACCCGTTCCCCTTGCTTGACTTGAGGCTCGAGTTCGCCCTCTGGCAGGCGACACTCTACCCCGGTGGGAATCCGCCGAGTCGCCCTGAGCCACTGGATTTCGTCCGGAGTTACATCCGAACCTTCCCAGCCGGCTCGTTCTCCGACCTCCAGTTCGAGGTCTGGAACCTCGGTTTGTTCCGAACTCTCAGGAGGAGACATCTCGGCAGAATCAATCTGCAGAGAAATGCACAGAAGTTTAGCAAAGGAAAAAGTAAATCTGGAATCTAAGGCTATATCTGGCTAACTCAGGAGGAGTTGGGCGGCTATCTAATGTACATAGAGGCATATCTATGCTAGGCGAACATCTGTCCGAGGCATGAAACTAATTTCTACCCAAAAGAGTATGCGAGTAAGATCTACCGGAGGAGGTAAATAGAGTTTTATTCAAGAACATATGAAGAACCAAAGCGCGAAGAGGAAGAAACCTAGAGCAATGCCTAGGGTATCAAGAAAGGGAGTACATACCGTGAAAATGAGGTGCTGAAGGGCGGCGCCGGTGACGCGTTCGCAACGGCGACGAAGGAGCTGCTCGTCGGCGGCGGCGGGAATGCGTTTCTTCTCGACCGGAAGCGGCGGCGCTGGTTGCGATGGAGGCGAAACGGCAATGGATGAGGAAGAAGAGGGATGCAGGGCCCTGGGCCTGTACTTATAACCGCGGGCGGTAACTGCGCACTACCGCGCGGTTATCGGAGCGGCGAGTGGGATCGTTTGTGCACAATGGCCCACGTGGCACGAAGATAGCGGTGGGCGAGCAGGCCACAGGATCGGTTGCAGGAGGCAAACCGTCGGGCGGTGCGGTTACTGGAGCGCGAAGCGGCGCGAGCGGGGAATCTCCGCTGACGTGGGCCGCGTGGTGGAAAGCACTCGAGTGCTTTGACTGCCGTGGACCAGGAAGTGACGGATGGGACACGTGAACAGTGTTCTCTGACCGAAGTCAGTAAGGATGCAGGAATCGAGGGGTTGACGTCCGAGATCTCGGCGGATACTTCGGAAAAGCAGCATGGCCCGAGGAACAGACCGATGGATTTTCGGGGTATTGGTTCGGGACCTGCAAAACATTGTAGCGCATGTGGTTTCGGGTTGAACCTGATGCGGCCTTTCATCCGAGGCTGCAAGACCACATCAGCTTCGGGGACTACTGTCGGGGGGTACCCCCGGGTAGGGTAAAGATGAGGTAAAGACATGTAAGATTAAGGCAGTAAGCTGTCCGAGGTGACAATTGAGCAAGGACGCAGGAGGCGTCATCCGACGTAAGGTGTACGTCTGAGGTATATTCTCCGAGGTATATCCTCCGAGGTATCAACCTCGGGGCAGTCAGCTAGCTACCACAGGAATAAGGTATTCTCTACCGAGGTATAGGATACGGAGTGTTATCCGAGGTTGGCAGCAAGGATCGAGGCATGTCAGAGAGATCACGGGCGTCGCAGAGCTCGTAGCCCGAAGCTGCAGAGGACGGCGAGGTCCGTCCACGGGTTTCCCGGAAGCTCGGGGGCCTAGGAGCTGACTTGGCTATTTCGGGAAAGGTCTACAGGCTAGACCTCGGCAGGCTACTGAAGTATGACCGGAAGAGGAAAGCTAGGCCTGTCCGGCCTGACAGTCCGGCCGTTGAGCTGGCAGGAGGCAGAGGCTTGTCTTCTACCTTTTGGCCATGCCATTGTTAGTTGGAGGCAGGGGTAAAACTGTACTTCGGCCTATGTATATATGCAGCATCTCTACCTCCAGGGAGGAGGACGGCAAAAACCCTAGCTCATTTCCCCCTTCGTAGTTTCACCTTCTATCTCGAGCTCTCACTTGGTAGCATCATACAGCTCGAGGAGCACCTTGTACCTGAGAACGACACTGATATATTGAGAGAGGAAAGGCAGGAGTAGGGGTTTTACTTCCTCACGAAGGCCCCGAACCTGGGTACATCGTGGTGTCTATTGTGTTCTTGGCTTTCTTGGTTTCTTGTTCATGTTCTTGTGGTTTCTTGCATGTTCTTGCTTGTGCACGTCTTGAGTGCATAAACCCTCCCCGGATTCCCCCAACGACCATTCGGCCCCAACTAAGCCATACCCATGGCATCTGCCCTGATCCCACCACGACAGTAATAGAAGTGGAAACATTACCACCACCAATTATCTTGCCATTAATGGTAGGAGGTTTGCTAATACTTGAGTTTGAAGCATTTTCAGAAGTAGTAATAGTATAAACTCTAGCAATATTATTCTTTCTAGCAATTTCATCCTCTCTTTCCCATCTAGCATGCAATTCGGCTAACATCCTCACATTGTTATCAATTTTAACTTGTATGGCATTGAGAGTTTTGCTCTCTTAAACATCATGATTTCAAGATCAGAGGGTACACTCTTATTATTGTTGTAGGAGCTACCATAGGAATTTCCATAACCATTGCCACTATTAGAAGGATAGGGCCTATAATTGCTATTACCAAAATTATTCATATAAGCATTGTTGTTGAAGTTATTATTTTTAATGAAGTTCACATCAACATGCTCTTCTTGAGCAACCAAAGAAGCTAAAGGAACATTATTTGGATCAACATGTGTTTGACCATTTGCAAGCATAGACATAATAGTATCAATTTTGGCACTCAAGGAAGAGGTTTCTTCAACATAATTTACCTTCTTACCTGTTGGAGCTCTCTCGGTGAGCCACTCAGAATAATTAATCATCATATCATCAAGAAGCTTTGTTGTAGCATCCAAAGTGATGGACATAAAGCTACCTCCAGCGGCCGAATCCAATAAATTCCTTGAAGAAAAATTTAATCCTGCATAGAAGGTTTGGATAATCATCCAAGTAGTCAGTCCGTGAGTGGGAAAATTTTTAACCAATGATTTCATTCTCTCCCATGCTTGAGCAACATGTTCATTGTCAAATTGCTTAAAATTCATTATGCTACTTCTCAAAGAAATAATCTTAGCAGGAGGATAATATTTTCCAATAAAAGCATCTTTGCATTTAGTCCATGAATCAATGCTATTTCTAGGCAAAGATAGCAACCATTTTTTAGCACGTCCTCTCAAGGAGAAAGGAAAAAGTTTCAGTTTAATAATATCACCATCTACTTCCTTGAGCTTTTGCATTTAACAAAGTTCAACAAAGTTATTAAGGTGAACAACAGCATCATCAGTACTAACACCAGAAAATTGCTCTTTCATAACAAGATTTAAAAGTGCAGGTTTAATTTCATAAAACTCTGCTGAAGCAGCAGGTGGAGCAATAGGTGTGCATATGAAATCATTGTTGTTTGTGCTAGTGAAATCACACAACTTAGTGTTCTCAGGGGTACTCATTTTAGCAGAATTAAAAACAGGACAAAAAATAACTAGAAAATAAAGTAGATGCAAGTAACTAATTTTTTTGTGTTTTTTATAATTGAAAGCAAACAAGATAAAATAAAATAAACTAAGCAAGACAAAAACAAAGTAAAGAGATTGGAAGTGTGAAACTCCCCTTGTAGAAGACTGCTGTCTCCCCGGCAACGGCGCCAGAAAAATTTCTTGATTGCTAGGCGTGCCTGCTCGTTGGGAGACCCCAAGAGGAAGGTTTCATGTAGTCTAGCAGCAAATTTTCCCTCAGTATGAAACCAAGGTTTATCGAACCAGTAGGAGCAGCAACTCTTCTGAAGGTTGTCAACAGCGAAATATGATGCGGCGCAACACCAGGGATTCCGGCGCTGACGTGGACCTGCACACAACACAATCAAAGTATTTTGCCCCAACGAAACAGTGAGGTTGTCAATCTCAGCGGCTTGCTGAAAACAAAGGATTAAACGTATGGTGTGGAAAATGAAGTTTACTTGCAGCGAATGAAAAAGGAACAGTTTGCAGTTTGTGGTTGTAATCAGTGTAAAAGGAATGGACCGGGGTACACAGTTCACTAGTGGTGTCTCTCCATAAAAGATAACTAACACGTTGGGTAAACAAATTACAGCTGGGCAATTGACAAATAGTGAGCGCATGACAATGCATAAATATGACATGATGATTACTATGGTATTTAATTGGGCATTACGACATAATACATAGACCGTTATCCAACAGCGTCTATGACTAATAATCCACCGCCGGGTTGTCATCCGAGTTCCCCGTTGGTATTAAGTTGCAAGCAACGGATAATCGCATTAAGTAAAGCGCGTAATGTAAACAAACACATATGCCCGTGGACATAGCATCGTTAGGTTACCCCTAGTGGCAACAGCACATCTATAACCTTAGAACTTTCTGTCACTGTCCCAGATTAAACGGAGGCATGAACCCACTATCTAGCATAAATACTCTCTCTTGGAGTTACAAGCATCTACTTGGCCAAAGCATCTACGAGTAACGGAAAGCATACAAGATCATAAATAACATAGGGCATAGATTGATAATCAACTTGACATAGTATTCAATATTCATCGGATCCCAGCAAACACAACATGTAGCATTACAATAATATGATCTTGATCATGTAGGGCAGCTCACAAGATCTAAACATGATGGCACAAAGTGTAGAGACAACCATCTAGCTACTGCTATGGACCCGTAGTCCAAGGATGAACTACTCACGCATCACTCCGGAGGCAGGCATGGCGATGTAGAAGCCTCCGGCGACGATTCCCCTCTCCGGCAGGGTGCCGGGAAGAGGTTCTGGACCCTCCCGAGCTAGGGTTGACGGCGGCGACGTCTCTGGAATTTTTCGTGGATATTGGCTCAGTCCCTTAGGGTTATTTTCTTGGGGGGAATAAGTAGGCGAAAGGGCGGCGGCTGGAGACCCCCGAGGGGCCCACACCACCCCAGGGCGCGGCCAAGGGGTCAGGCGCGCCCTGGGTGCGTGTGGCTCCCTGATGGCCCTCATCTGTTGCTCCTTTGCTCCATCTGGTGTGTTCTGGCAAAATAGGGATCCCCGTGAAGTTTCGTCCAATTCCGAGAATATTTTCAGACTAACTTTTCTGGAATACAAAAACAGCAAAAAACAGGAACTGACACTTCGGCATCTTGTTAATAGGTTAGTCCCAAAAAATGTATAAAAGTGATATAAAATATATGCAAAACATGTAGCAATTGGTATAAAACAAGCATGGAATATCAAAATTTATAAATACGTTGGAGACGTATCACTATATACATATTGAAATGAATAAAAACATATTAAATTTAATTGAGAGTAATAAATAGATACATAAAAAATAAAATGAAGATTAGGGTAAAAAAAACATGATGACTTTTTTCAGCGAAACTATATACATATATCTATTCGGTGTATCTATATACATAAAAATGAATATTTTTTAAACATATTAAACTTAATTTACAGAACATTAAAAATGAAGAAAATAGGACTTAAAGAAAAAAAATGGGGAACCTGTGCCGACGGTAAAACCGTCGGCATAGGTTGTTACGTATACACGATTTAAAAGGTGAAAAAATATGGAACCTGTGCCGACGGTAAAACCGTCGGCGCAGGTTTGTATAGATGAACGAGGTTATAGAAAAAAAAAAAGGAAACATGTGCGTCGGCACAGGTTGACAGGGTATCTGTGCCAACGGCCAGCTTCGTGGGGTGGCCTCGTAGGCACTTGTGCCGACGGCCCCGATAAAAAACCGTCGGCACAGGTTTTGGCCGTCGGCACAGGTGAGCTCTCCTGTAGTGAGGCGCTGGAGTTGTTCTAAAACAAAGCATTGAGATATGGCATTACTGCTCTAATCCTCTTGGCCGTAGTAGTCGACCGACAATCACATTATAGCCTGGAGATTCCTTCCCATCCATAGTCACCAACAACTTCAAACATATACAAATCGAAGATCGAACGGGGGTTCTTCTCCCTATAAAAATTAGGCCAAGTTGCCAATATTTTAATATATAATTGTTGAGATATATAAAAAATACTGGCACTGTTATAGCTGCATAGATGCGGCTCATCCAGAAAATCTCTCGCGCATCAGTGACCTAAGAAATATTAATGGCGTCATATAGGAGCTCCCACCTTGAATAGGTATTTCTTGCATAACACTAATTGCGTCCATTAGTGTGGTGACGCACAACGGCAGTTCACCTGCGGGAGCACTGTGACTCATCCCAAGTAAGGATTAATTTTCTATTTATTTTTTGTTATGTTTATTTCTTTTTCTATTTTACTAGTAATCGTGCCCGTGCAATGCACGTGTCTTCACATTTTTTTATTTTCAAGAAAACAATAAGTTGGCCGCTCCTCTTTGATCTTCAGTGTCTTTATCTGAAAAATTATGCTACCCAAATTTGAAACCGTAGAAGTTGCCCTCTAAGAATAATCCAACAATTTTCTCTCAATATAGCATACCAGTATCAGGTACTTAGTACATGGCTATTAAATCATACTCTAGCCGATCTAAAGGTGGGAACATAGACATGAGCAGCAGAAAATAAAATTGCTTGACAAAATATACGAAGGAAAGATCATATAGTATGGATGTGTTAGAAGTCCATTTCTACATCTTGATAGATTGCTCCTTCTTTGACATCTAGTAGGTAAGAAGACATAGTATGGATGTGTTAGAAGTCCATTTCTACATCTTGATAGATTGCTCCTTCTTTGACATCTAGTTAGGTAATTCCATTAACGTCAACCTGGAAAGAATGTGTTTAAACTCCCTTTAGAAACCAAGCAACACTTGATAAAGCATGTTCCAATAGCAAATTATATGTCATGAACAATAGACCATTCTATTCTCTAATATGTCTGTTTAAAATTCACAGCCAAGCATTGTGATGTTACGGCTTTCACAAATTTAGAAAACAGAAACACTTTTAGCCAACGCTTCACTTAATCTCCAATGTAACCAAGCAGTAATATCAAATATTCTATGAACTTTCTTCCCTCTAATTAAACATTGACGGTGAAAACAATCTTATGGACTTAAATAATGTTTCCACAATCAAAGTCCTGATCCTCAAAAACGACAATCTAATATCTCTTGGTTTCACCTAAATTATCTCGAAAATAAGTATTAAGTACACTTAGATTAGAAAGGCTCCTATGAAAAAATTAGCAATTGTACCTCCTACGGAAAAGACCATATTTATTCAGCATGACCACAAATCCTGATAACGACAATCCAAAACAAATTAAATTCAAATATAGTTATGTTTTCTATCTAAAAAAGATATGATTTTGCTGCCGACAGCAATGCAACAGTAAATAGTCCAAATACAGAAATTACAAAGCAACCACAAAGTTTTTTATGAGAAAAGCAGAACTCAATGTATCATCTCTCTATTGCATATGTTGCAGCCCAAGAGCACAGCTAATTTTTTTAAAACAATACACACAAAAAAATTAATTCCGAAAATAACACGTGTTTTTTTTTTGCAAAAATAGGATCCTGTCGTCCTTGGCGAAGACGACTTTGACTTGTCGTCCACAGCGAAGACGACAGGTGACATGTCGTCTTTGGTGAGGACGACTAGTGGCGCACATCCACAAATGCACGCCACTGGTATGTCGTCTTTGGTGAGGACGACTAGTGGCGCACATCCACAAATTCACGCCACTGGTAACACTACTAGTGGCGTGCATTCATACATACACGCCAGCAGTAAGAATGTCGTCTTCGCTGTGGACGACAAGGCAAAGTCGTCTTCGCCAAGGACGACAGGATCCTATTTTTGCAAAAAAAAAATTCGCGTATTATTTCCGGAATTTAATTAATTTAGTGTATTATTTAAAAAAATTAGCAAGAGCACATGGGGTTGTGTCTAGGTAAGTAATACCATTCTCTAAATAAAAGGTACGTAATACTAGGCACCAGGTTTGTTTTGTTATAAATTCTCATCTGCTATTTTGGAGAATAGTATGTAACAAAAATGTACATTGTATTAATTTTTTGTTGATTGTATTAAACTAATGATGCAAATAAAGGATACAACATCTCAAATGGTAAAAAAATGGAATACGTATACATGAATAGAAGCATGCATCAGTCCAATCTTTTTCATGAGGAGCATGACTTACATAATATGTTGTCGTGCGACTGCTGAAATCTCTTGTTCCCTGACATGCTCATATAGAATTTGGTCTTCTCAAGTACTCGCTGAAGCATTCAAGAAGCAAACAATGCAGATGTTTCAGTGAAAGAAAGGAATACAAAAACATGAGAATGATTCAGTAGTAAACAACCATTCCGTCCTTTGGATACTTTCACCGAACATTTATTTAACTGATAAAGAGAAGAAGTACATGATTATTTAGCAGTAGAGAAATAAGTACCTGATTATTTAGCAGTAGAGAAAGAAATTCCTGTCTATTGTGGAGTAGTTCAGAACACTTAAAACTGGAGATTATCAGAAGGCGGAGTCACTTGACACTGGACGCCGGAAGGACTCCTGGACAGTTTCAACAAATGCTACTCTGCATGACACCGGATGCGCAATACAGCGGCTGCACGTTCAAGAGTGTTGTTGCAACCAAGCAGCTTCCGGCCGACAAACTCTGCAGCTGCGACGTCACGGCAAGCGTGCGGCAGCTGCAGCTTGGGTACTGAGGACTCAGTCTGGTGTCGAGGCCAGGCTTCTGGACATGACGTACTCATGAACTTGACTGCATATCTGCACACAACATGTGAACATAGATAGATGGATAAGTTAGCTCGGTTAGTCAACCATCAGAAACTCAGTGGATTAAGATCCCTGCATTTCTCGATTCCTCAAACAGCAAAGTACATTGTCGATGTTAATCCATTGAGTTAGTCTCCATATATTACAGGTTAATCCACTGAGTTAGTTTCCTTAAGAAATTACTACCGGCCTCCCTGAAGCATTTTAACAAACATGAGTTGAGCAAGTTGACTACCGATCAGTGAACTTGAAGTTTTGCCAATCGATGAGACTTCAGTAAAGCGCACGACGCATATGTTACAAATTACCAAGGGATTTAAAACTTCAGTAGGTGGTGGATAACCGGGGATGATAACAAGGGCGTTGACTGTACGCAGTAATAATTGAGATGAAGGAACCAATGAATTGACATTTAATTGGTGATCATGCCGTCCTGCTCCGATGGATTCAGGTACCTGTTGACGAATTTCCGCGTCGAGCTGGGTGCAGGTGACGGGAGGAAGCGTCCTCACGATGGGCAGGGCGGCCGTGACAGGCGACGGCGTCCTGGAACACGGCAACGTGGGGGCTGCGCGGAGGCGTGGAAGCAAGGGCAGGGCGACGGCGATGGCGCCGTGTCCGTGGTCCTGGGCTCCTGGTAGTGGCAGCGTCGTGGACAAACTACTCACATGATCCTCAACAAATACAAAAGGCGCTAGAAGGAGGATGATCAGGATTAATTACCAAACTCCGTGTGCCGGGTGTTGTCCGCCTCAATCTGGCCCTGAAGCTTCTCCAGCTCGGCCAAGTAGCCGTCCTCCAGGTCCACGAACCACCGGCTGCACGACCTCAGCCGCTTTATGTACTCGCTCATCTGCTCCGTCCTCCCCTACGCAACAAATCCATCCAATTCAAGAAACCCCACCCGCGAGCCGTGACAAGAGCGAATGAAGAAGAACCCACCGACCCACCTTGTAGTCGGTCTTGGACTTGCCCTTCATATTCTCGGCGAGGAGCTGCTCCACGTCCTCCCTCCGGCCGAACTCGACCGCGGGCCCCGCCGTCTCGGACCCGACCTCCGACGGCGCCGGCTCCCTGCGGGCCCCGCCGTTGTTGATTGCCGAGAGCACATTGCGGCGCGGCGCGGACTTGAGCCGCGCGCTCCCCAGGTTCTCCTTCTGCGCGACGACGACGTCACAAACCGGCGGAGAGAAAATCCGGCAGCCTAAGAAAGACGAAAAGAAAGAAACTGACGGTGGAGAAGGCGACGGGGACTACCCGGGTAGGCGCTGCGCGGCGTGAGGTAGGACGCCATGGGGAATAGCTGCGGGACTGCTAGCGAGGACTTCAGTGCTCTCTCCGCGGTGGTGGCGGTGGGTAGGTAGGGGTAAAGGGAGCTTTCGCTCGGGGCTGCCGGAGGAGGGGACCGGTTGCAATTTTTGCCTGAGCGCGACTGCCGGAGGCTTGCGGTGAAGGCTGACTCGACGCGCGTGGGTGGGCGGCGGTTCGGGAACTGCAGCGGCGCGTGGGTGGGCGTCGTCTGCTTTTTTCCCTTTTTTTTCCCAGAAAAATTAAGTGCACATCATACAACATTGGGCAAATCTGAGACGTTGAATCGAACCTGATGGACGGTTCAGATCCTCCGGATCTGTCACACTCGCTCTTTTAATATTAGTAGAGATTTCTATTTTTTATTCTCCAACCTATTTTTGTTAATTTTCATTTTTTTTCCCTCTAATTTATGTTGTTTTTTCATTCTAAATGGGTGGTCCATTAAAAACTGTACAATTTATTTGTACCAAAATTTAATAATAGAAAAAGTATACGTGTTATATCTGAATAAATGGCCTACACATGTAGTAATGTTCAAGCATCCTATGTGTCCTACAATAAAAAAATAGAAATTCAAACAGACTGAGCTGTGAAGAATGTTTTATTCACATGTACTAATGTGTTGTCGTTTTGTTCAGTGTGTATGTTTTCATATCTTAGCACCAAGTTTCTCGAGTGTACATGGCATGCCACAATTAACGTTAAGAACGTGGAAAATTCAAAGTATTTTTTTATATTTTGTGGAGTACGCAAGAAGAGAGACATGCTATAATAGGGCTCATATGCAACCGACGTCACTTTGGCATTTGTCTGCTGTTGGGGCATGTGGGTTGTTTTAAATTTCCATATGTACGGGATCGGACAAGGGAGCCGTTGGAGTTGCTCCAAAACAAAACATTGAGATAAGCGTTAGTGCTCTAATCCTTTCTTTGGCCATAATTGTCGACCGACAATCACATTATAGCTTGTGTTCCTTCCCCTCCATAGTCACCAACAACCTGAAACATATACAAAGCAAACGGGGGTAGAACACGAGTTTGCGTATGGATCCCGCGCTTTTTTCCTCTCTATAAAATGCCAAGTTGTTGCTAGGATTCGTCTTATAGGATGCATGACACCGGAGAGCAAAGAACCAAATCAAAGTGAGGAAACTGCTGGGAACGGCCCATGCACGCGCGCGGCTGACCTGGCCGTGATCAAGTTGGGAATCCTTTTGAGAAATCAAAGGGATGCATTGAAATGGTTAGGGAAAAAGAGTACGTAGAACAAGTTCACACGCTTACGCGCGCGAGCGCCGTGACCAGTCCTGCATTTGGCCAAAGACGTCCATTTTCTTACAGCAATTTGGTCGCGCAAGTAGCATGAGGTTTTGATACACAGATGATGACCAATTGACCACGGACAAGGTTGGACGGAATCACACAGCGCTTGACCAGCAGCTGCACGTGTCTTCCTGTTTATTGGGTTATTTTAATGCCAAAAAGTGGGAAAGACATCATAAATAAATTAAAACGAGTACATGCCCAAGAAGCATGTTAACTAGGACACTTTCAACAATAACACGCTTCCTCGTACATTAGCACGTCAAAAACTCAAAATCACCTAGTAGTTCTGATTACATTAATCAGTTTTGGCAATTGAAGTTCAGTGTTAAACACTAATTAAAAACGGATGACGACTCAGCAAGTTAATTGACCTATCTAGCTAAACCTTTGTCGTATTAGATGAAAACAGGAAATCTGTGCAGATCGAACCATGAAATCCAAAGAAACTGAACCGTACGTTTGCGTGCGACGAACAAGGAAGGATTCGAACGCGCGTGGTGAAAAGTTCAGACTTTGATCTGGTCCTTAATTCACACTGATCAGTATTAGGCTAGTACTTTTACCACCTACCTAGCCCCATGCATGCATCTCATCCATAGTTTACTACTCCTACTAACGATTTGTATATAATTTGGCCGTTTACTAATGCCATGCATTAGCTAAACATATACCGTATGTCATACAAACAGAAAAACTATGCAGAATTACGAAATTTGTAGAAAATGTAGTGAGCCTTTTGCGTGGGACGAACGAACACGCGTGGTGAAAGGTTCAGCCTCTGACCTGGTCCTTAATTAACACAGATCAGTAGGCTAGTACCTTTAACAGCTACTGACCTAGCCCCATCTAATCCATAGTTTAGTACTACTAACCCCTCGTTTATTTGACCATTGACTACTGTCATTAGCATTAGCACGCGCCTCTATCTTCTAATCAGTCCTATATAAATGCTCCGCTCGTGCCTGCAGTACATACACACCTTGTGGCAGCTAGCCCTTGTTCATCGCTAAGCTCTTAGCGTGCTCTCCTTGGCCTTGACATCGATCGATCGTCGATCGGCAATGGACGGCCGGAATGAATTCTTCGGCGACTTCATGGTGCTGCAGCCGCACAAGGGTGGCGTCCGCAGCCTCCTCCACCTTCTGTGCTCCTGCGATGTCGCCGCCAACAACGCCGTCGACTGCCCCGCCGGCACCACCGAAGACCGACGTTTGCACCGGTGGGTCATCTTCGTATCACTAGTCGCACAGATGCTGCTGCTGTGGGTGAAGAAGCCCATGGCCGCGCTCGGGAGGGCCGTGGAGTACTGGATGAACCTCGTCAATGATAATGGCGGCGGCGTGCTCAAGCTTATCAGGAACGTCATGAAAGGTAATTGATGGGATCCAGCATTTGGTTCTATCATCAAATTTTGTTAACGTACTAACCAATCTCATACTCCACGTGTACGTTGCAGGCAACAAACTACACTTTCCAGACAGAGAGTCCCCCAACTACCGATCGCTCATCGGCCTTCTGGACACGAGAATCGAACTGGACAAGAAGATCAAGCCAGGGGACAGCAATTACCACGCCGCGCTCGGCATCATGGCCGCCAAACTCGCCTACGAGAACGAGCTCGTCGTCAAGACCGTCGTCGAAAACCATTGGCATATGAAATTCCTGGAGTTCTTCAACTGCTCGAATGGTACGTAAGATCAGGAAACGTGGTTGCATAAAAAATAAAATAAACGCATGCCACGGCACGGGATGCGCATTTGCATAATACAGGCAACTAAAATGTGTTATGTTTTCCCGGCAGCATTCCGAGCTCCAGACGATTACACGACCCAGGCCTTCATGTTCCGACAAGGCAGCGGACGCCGACCTGGCCGTGGTGGCCTTCCGTGGCACTGGGCCGTTCAACGCGGAGCAGTGGTCCACCGACGTGGACATCTCGTGGTACGAGATCCCCGGGATGGGCAGGGCTCACGGCGGCTTCATGAAGGCGCTCGGGCTGCAGCGGAACACGGGCTGGCCAGCGACCATCGACGCGAGCGCGGAGCGTCTGTTCGCCTACTACGCCGTCCGCGACGCGCTCAAGAAATTCGTGGCGGCCAACCCACGCGCCAAGTTCGTGGTCACCGGACACAGCCTCGGCGGCGCGCTGGCGGTTCTCTTCCCGGCCATCCTCGCCCTGCACGGCGAGCACGAGCTGCTGGCCAGGCTCCACGGCGTGTACACGTACGGGCAGCCCCGCGTCGGGGACGAGCGGCTGGGGGAGTTCGTGGAGAAGCACCTGGACACGCCGGGGGCAAGGAGGCGGTACTTCCGGTTCGTGTACTGCAACGACGTGGTGCCGCGGGTGCCGTACGACGGCGGCGCTCTCCTGTTCAAGCACTTCGGGCGGTGTGTCTACTTCAACGGTCTGTACACGGCGCAGGGCATGGAGGAGGAGCCGAACAAGAACTACTTCTCGCCGGCGTTCCTGGTGCCCAAGTACGCCAACGCGGCGTGGGAGCTCGTCAGGGGGCAGGTGATCGGGCAGGTGGAAGGGGCGGAGTACGCGGAGGGGTGGCTGATGAGGTTTGCCCGGGCGGCCGGGCTGGTGATCCCCGGCCTGCCGCCGCACGCGCCGCAGGACTACGTGAACGCTACCAGGCTCGGGGCCACGTCGCTCAATCTTCTTCTCCGCGACCATTGATCATTACTTTCTTCTTTGGGCTTTCAGTCAAGGGCCTCAGCCAGGCAGAATTTATGCCCTCGCGCACTTGGCCTGGGCCCTTGTGAATTATGTAATATATATTATGAACTAGAAAAGTGTCCGTGCATTGTCACGGAAAACAAATGAGTGTATAAATGCATTGCTTATATATTTTTTTTCATGAATGTGAACAACGAACACAATATTTCGCCGTGCCACTACTAATTATTCTTCCTTGAAGAAACATCGTGAATCCCTTGCGGAAATCTTTTGACCCACCTTGTGGTCACTCACATTTTCTGTCCCAACCCTTCCCTACATCCAGGATCATCCTTACCCATGTATTTCCGTTGCTAAATTTTATATGGACATTAAATTACAGTAAAGAATTCATAATAAGTTGTTTTTACACCTATTTGATAATGCAAACTAAAATATTTTCGCCATTTAACTAATGCGAGGTTTCGTTATGTTCATCGCTTTTTTTTTTGCTTCCATTATTTTTATTCTCAAGTTCAAGTTAGTTATGTGGCTTAAACATATTTTCTATATTTATTAATTTGGTCATTATAATCTTACTTGTTTACTTGCGTCCAAACGAAAAAAAACATTTCGTTGATTTTTTTATATATTTTGTGTCGCCTTAATCGCTTTCGATTTGCTGTCCTCGTCTTTATAACGCACAGTTCAAAACTCAGTTTTATTTAACTCAAAATTTGACTATCTAACCATCTTATATATATTTTACTAATTGGAGGCACCGTAGAAGCCTCCACGTTAACTCTCAAGGTAAAAGAATAACAGCCATTAGATGTTCCTAACGCATGATAATAACCGGTCAGATGACGCTCAAACTTCACGTGACTCCATCCGTGTTATCTGTTCACGAAGGCATCGATGCAGAGTTGGAAACGCAAAGGCAGCAAAATAATTATATCTCCTTAATTTGTCTCCTTCCTCAATCCCGTCATGCTATTAAAAAAAACCTACTCCCTCCGTCCAAAAATAAGTGTCTCAAGTTTGCCAAAAAGTGGATGTATCTATTCATGAAACATGTCTAGATACATCAACTTTTGGACAAACTTGAGACACTTATTTTAGAACGGAGGGAGTACATGATTTCCACGTATCGTGTCTGCAAAGGAATCATGCCTCCGCAATAGTCTCAACTCTAAACGGCCCATAGATTAAGCGACCGGTTTTTCCACGCATGCCACCATCGCGTCTTAATCCCTATCCCTCATCGCGTCTTAATCCCTATCCCTCGCATTGAAATTCTAAAATCAATCTTGGCCGGAACGTCCCCGGATTTGCTGCCGCCGCCGGACGCTGATTTCACAGGCCGGCGACAGAATAATCAATCGTGGATTATCGACACTGCTCTCACTAATGCATCAGTCACGGTGTTGATCCAGTGAAAAGGTACGATCCGTAAAAGCCGCATGTCCAGCTCTCCTGATTGTATTCCTCTACAAACGCTGAATATTATACCCAAGTTCCAGTACAACTTTATCCCATGATGATTGATTAAGAAGAGGAAGTATATTAGCTCTTTGAAGCAGATTGGATGTCCGTCGCCATCTGTGAGGCATCCGTGATGAAAACTCAGGCGGACTGTGCCCTGCGTTTCAGTTCCTAATTAAGATGGATCTAGGCAGCATAAATTAATCACTTTGTTCTTTTTTGGGGGGAATTAATCAGGTTGTTCATTCGCCCGTCCTAGCTGAACGAAAGCCAACTAGCCATCAGGTTGCTCATGATCCTTCCACGATTAATATAGTATATAGGCATCAACTCTCATAGTACATATTATCCGTTAACTTCACTTTGTCTGACCTGTGTTCATAGGTATGAATGGACGAACCTGAGCATATACAAGTACAGACTCTTCTTAAAGGTGATAATACATGTCTCCTCCTTTTACCAGAGAATAGTTCTTAGGTTATTTAGAATACTATATTGGAAAATTATCCTAATAGAACAAACTCCTTTCAGGCAATTGATTGTTCTATAACCAATAATCCCTACACGGAATTGATTGTTCTAAGCGATAGCCTTCAGCATCCATACAAAAACTGTGGTACCTTACATGTATACATTAAATTTATCATGAGCGATTCAGAATTTCTTAAGAATGATGAGTTCATGAGAAATTTGGGTCAGCGGACAAGTAAAATAAGTTCTAGCATTATCAAATATTTAATGATATCTCTGATGGCTTAATATCAACATGTATACGTTTTAATCTCTGCATAGTGTATATAAATAACCAGTGGAAAAAATGACATTGAATGGATGGCAAATCTTTCGCTACTGTTTTCCATACAGTAATCTTTGTTCAAACTTTCAAATACTTGCTTCTATTTCTATGATTAATTTTGTTCCTAGACAAAGCCTTACTTTTGTATCTATCGCGTTTCAGGATTCACTAGCTGTGGTCGACATTAGAAAACGAAGATTTGGTATCCCAGACTGAATTTCTAAATAGTATAAAATTTTCTGGATTACCAAATAATGAACTGAAGCTAAAAATAGGATTGCCGATAATGCCAACGAAAAACATCAATCAAAGTGCAGGAATCTGCAATGGAACAAGACTAATAATAGCACAACTAGAAAAGTGGTTCATCGAAGGCCAACTAATAACAGGTACCAGCATTGGTGGCAGAGTTTACATGTCAACAAATAATGTGAAATGGCCTTTCATATTGAGAACCCAATATCTTTATACTTTGCTGTAACTATAAACAACAAGAGCTGGGGGTAATCTTTGAAACATGTGGGACTCTCATTGGAAAAGCATGCGTTCACACAATGGCCAACTTCACGTTGCGATATCAAGGGATACAACCAGAAATGGACTGCAGATCCTCATATCAGATGAAGAGCGACCCTCCACCAAAGTTTAAAAAAAATTGTTTACAAGGATATATTGTAGTTTTGGGCTTTGTTTCAGCAATCTTATTTCACGAAGTGTGATGTGTGGTGCAGACAGGTGTACTTTGTCTTCTTTCATAAGCAATACTTGCATTGGGTGCTCAGTTAGTTTTACTCAAATACTTTCCCGTCTCAATGCGTTTATGTGGTTTGTTTGATTTCTTTTCAGGTCTGCGCATATTTCAAACAGAGCTTCAACTGTTTTTTTCAAACAGAATCAGTTTTTGCTTTAAGGTTGAGTGACAAAAATTGGGAATTTCGTATGGACAAAGTGAGATCCATCGAGGTTAGCATTTGAACTTAGTTCCTATTATGTAGTTTCAGTTCCCTACTATAGCTGATACTCTTATTATAGCTGTCATGCATTGACACTCCTTACATACAAGTATGGGTTCTACACCTTTTAAACTCAGATTAAATTATACACTAATTTTTTGGGGAGTCTTGATAGTTTCATTTGGTTCCTCATAACATCATAGCCTTTGTATGACCATCGTGTTATCTGTTTTGGTAAACTACAAATAAAACCTTAATTACTGGAAGCAATTATACCCAAGGCCACCAAACAATTTTTCATGGAAAGTCTTCTGAGTTATTTGTTCATGTGTATATACTTCAGCCAATGAATTATATGTGCTATTCTCCTAATTGTTGTTCTTCTAATTATTAGCTTAGAATCATAGTTCTCCATTTGCTTTTACCAGCAGAATATCACGTAGGCATTCGTCCAAATACATGGATCAATAAAAAGTATCAGAAACCAAATGTGTTTCTCTTAAAACAGTTGTATGTATCTATTCTATACAAATTGGTACAGTATTCATTATTCAACACTCACGTAAAGACATCAGGTTCCACTTCCAGTTTAAAGCTGATGGCCCTGCAGTCCCGATCCAGTAGCAGCGTGGCATAAATGTTCGCCACAGGTCCAATTCCACCACCAGGATAGGTCACCGGCATATAAGAGGCATATCCTTCTACATCTTCTTTGAAATTTGCCTCTTTTACGTTGTACTCCCTCCGTATCAAAATATAAGTCACTCTACCTACTTACCAAACATATGTATCTAGACATGTTTTAGTGCAAGATTCATATTCTTCTACGCCAAAAATTCCCGTATACCAATACTAAACTGTGTAATGCTGAAAATTTTAAAGTAAAATTGTTGCCTCGGTTGCCAAGAGTTATACCGATTTTCTTAACAATGATTCAACGGTTCATATTTTTTACTATTTCATACACAAAATTAATTATCCCAGGAATGTTCAAATATCACACAATTTACAATTAACAATTTTCTTCTCAAGATTAAAATAGCCCGTGCGCATGCACGGGTTGACGAGGTGCACACCAGAAGGGAACTATACTAAAATCAAGGTAAAGAGTATGCTTCCAAAACCATTTCTGACAGGAGAAACACATGGCCGGTAGTACACATACAAATTAGCATCTGATTAAAATCTCAACATCTGATACACGTACAAATCCATGATACCAAGGTCACTTCATATTCTAATTATGCGACAATTGGCATTTTAGATGAAACACTAAAAAGATTAAAAACGGAGAAATCAAGAGAAGTAGTACTCACTAGGGTATTGTTTTATTTGGATTTCATAGTCAAGGTGAGGTTGGTGTTGACATCCAAATTGGCGGGGCGGTCGGAAAGAACCGACCATTATCGGGGACGCCATCGTCCGCTTTGACGACAAGATCCTCGACGACGTTGACAGCATGAGCAAACGAGATGGTAAATGAGGTAAATTCTTACATCATGAGCAAAATAGATGGAGAAGAGGTCACATACAGAAGCTCTGATACAGTGTGCAAAGCTATCTCCAATACAGAAGATGGAGATCAATTGTACGCACTAGAGTTCTTGAATAGCTTGAAATTCCCTGGAACACCAGACCACATATTACGGCTGAAAGTTGGCCTACCAATAATGCTCTTGCGAAATATCAATCAAAGCGAGGGCTTATGCAATGGCACGAGACTAACTATAACACAGCTAGGGAAGTGGTTCATAGAAGCTCAAATCATAGCAGGGACAAACATAGGAAACAAGGTCTACATTCCACGAATAATAATGTCGCCAAATGAATCAAAATGGCCGTTTTTGTTGAAGAAAAGGCAGTACCCAATATCAGTTTGTTTTGCAAGACGATAAATAAGAGCCAGGGACAATCATTAAAACATGTTGGACTATATTTACCAAAGCAGGTGTTCACACATGGCCAACTCTATGTAGCTGTTTCACGAGTCACAAGTAGAGATGGACTTAAAGTTCTAATCTCAGATGAAGAATCTCAAGGAAATAATTTGGCCAAGAATATTGTGTACAAAGAGATACTTTAGTGGAAGAGAACTCTGAATATTTCTACTTTACTCTCTGTACGGTTCTTAGTAAGTATTCTATAATCATAATTCATGAAAAATTGTTCATTTAATTAACTTCAATATTGCCCTGATTACAATTTGAATGAAATTCAATTTGTGACAGGTTGGATCTGTTCTCCAATGCTACAGCACCAAGTTATTGCAAACAAGAATGACCATTTGGTGCCGATTCATGTAGGATTAGTAAGTTCTAAGTTAATTAGTGTATTTATGGACACCAAACTATTTACTTCAAGTACTATTGTGTCGAATACTAAAGGTTATAGTTTGCAACTTATCTTCTATTTTAGAATTATATTTCCATTTAAGTTTAATTGGGTATGCATATGGGGAGGGGGGTGCATAACACTGCCAATGCCGGTCCCAAGCCCGGGTAAAAGTGGAGGGTGCACACCAGAAGGGAACTATACTAAAATCAAGGTAAGGAATATGCTTCCCAAACCATTTCTGACAGGAGAAGCAAATGGCCTGTAGAACACATACAAAATAGTATCTGATTAAAATGACATCATCTGATACAACTGAAAAATTCCTAGGCTAGAGTCCTTTCATGTGGACCACCCTGATATGTTCTTGCCTGCTAATTTAGATATAGTTGCTGATTCAAATGAGGTTGATGGCTCCCATTATGGAGAACAACCTCAGGATGAATCTCCTCACAATAGTGAGGCCTCACCTACTAATAGTGCCTGGATGGAGGTATCTGGTAGGAAGAGGGGTAGTAAGAGAAAGTTAATCTTTCAAGCAAAATGATAGGTTTCATTTGGAACTCAAGGGGTCTGAATGGACCTGATAGGTTAGCTAGAACTGGAGATCTCATTAGAGAAAATCATCCAGATTTTATTAGTCTTTCTGAGACAAAAAAAGAAGATTTTACCACTACCCAATTACATGTTCTAGATCCTCATGATAGGTTTATCTGGAACTGGTTGCCAGCAAATGGCACAGCAGGAGGTATCCTTGCTGGGGTCAATGGTGATGTCTTTGATGTTATCTCCCGGATAAATTTCTCATTTTGCATATCCTGTGTAGTTAAGAATAAGCAAAATGGAGATATCTGGAGGATTGTGTCGGTCTATGGTACATCATACGATGAGCATAAATTGGAGTTCATTACTGAACTCCATGATGCTTTTGTAGGCTGGACAGGACCCACCCTGGTAGGGGGAGACTTTAATCTCATTAGACATGCTTCAGACAAAAGCTCTGGTAATATTAATAAGAGGTGGGCTGACCTGTTTAATGACTGGGTTAATAGGTTTGGCCTCATGGAGATTAAGCTCTCAGACATATAGAGGGTTACTGTGCTGGAAGGCCCCTCAGGTCTGGTCAATGATACAGAAAGTATATTAAAAATTGTTGTATCTTATTATAAATCTTTATTTTGCACAGATCAAAAGCTTGATGTTAATCTTGCTGATGATTTTTGGGATGTGGAAGATATGGTTTCACAAGACCAAAATGATTATCTTGATAATAAATTCACTGAAGAAGAAATTAAAATAGTTGTCTTTGGCTCTTATGCTGAGGGGGCCCCTGGCCCAGATGGCTTCCCTTTCCTGTTTTATCAGACTTTTTGGGATTTAGTTAAATCTGATCTGTTCAGAATGTTTGCAGATTGGGATAGAGGTAGCTTAGATTTATTTAGACTAAATTTCTCTCTGCTTACTCTACTCCCAAAAGAGCCTGATGATGTAACTATACAGAAATTCAGACCTATAGCTCTTACAAACTGTAGCTTTAAGATTTTTCTAAATGCATTACAAATAGGCTAGGAGTGGTTTGTGAAAAATTAATTTCACCCAACCAAACAGCTTTTATTAAAGGGAGATTTATCTTGGAAAGTGTGGTGTCAGCTCATGAGATTATTCATGAGGTGCATCATAGTGGACAAGCTGGCTTTATTTTCAAGCTTGATTATGAGAAAGCTCATGATAAAGTTGATAGGGGTTTCCTCTTTAAAATGTTGAAATCCAGAGGTTTTAGTAAAAAGTTTATTGTGATGGTGGGATCTTTGTTAGATCAAGGATCTGTGGGTGTTAGGATAAATGATATGAATAGTGATTTCTTTGTCTCCAATAGGGGTGTGAGGCAAGGTGACCCTGCGTCCCCACTACTCTTTAACTTGGTGGCAGATGCTTTCACAAAAATGCTTATTAAAGCAGCAAACAACAATCTAATTACTGGGTTGCTGATAGGGTTTAATAGATCTGGAGTTGTCAGTATGCAGTATGTTGATGATACTTTGCTTTTCTTAAAAAAAGATAGGGATTGTGTTCTCAATCTTAAATGGTTATTGTCATGTTTTGAGCAGCTCTCAGGAATGAGAATAAATTTTCATAAATGTGATCTTGTTCCTATTAATATCACTATTGAAATATCTGGGAGTACCCCTGCATCATAGTAAGCTCAGAAAAGAGGATTTACAACCTCTGATAGATAAACTGGTTAAAAAAGCTGCAGGGTGGAGAGGTAGACTGATGTCACATGCTGCCAAATTAGAATTGGTAAGAAGTGTGTTGTCAAGTATACCTCTTTACCTGATGAGTGTCATAAAATTCCCTAAGTGGGCAATAGCTCTGATAAACTCCCAGATGGCTCATTGCCTCTGGGATGATTTTGAGTGTCATCACAAGTATCACCTAGCAAACTGGGGCTTAGTTTCCCAAAAAAAGGAGTTTGGTGGATTGGGTATCCCAAATCTAGCTGATATGAATATGTGTCTGCTAGCAACTTGGATTAAAAAATACAATCTGGAGGATAACAAACTCTGGAAACAAATTATTGATCATAAGTATAATGTCAATGACCCTAACATCTTTTCTTGCTCTTCGGTTGGAGTCTCACCTTTTTGGAAAGGGGTCCTGTGGGCAGCTAATGCAGCCAGGATAGGCTACCAATGGAGAGTGGGGAATGGGAGAAAAATTAAGTTCTGGGAAGATCATTGGCTGGGAAAATCTAGCTTAGCCATCCAGTATTGGGATCTGTTTGTTTTGTCAAATGAACAGAATATTACTGTAGCTGAGGCTTGGGATGGTCAGAATTTAAAACTGACTTTCCGAAGATGCTTTAATCAACAGCTAATGTTGCAGTGGTATGAGCTAGTAGGTTTTGTTGAATCCTTACACTTTAGTGATGAGGAGGATTCTGTGATCTGGAAACTTGAATCAAAAGGGATTTACACAACTAGATCTATGTATGCTTTTGTTAACTTCAGAGGGATTAACCCTACACATGTGCATGCAGTTTGGAAAATAAAAGTTCCCCCAAAGATTCATTTCTTCCTGTGGCTTGTTTCTCATAACAAGATTCTCACTAGAGACAACTTGATCAAGAGACAGCCTTTAGATGATATTTCTTGCCTTTTTTGCTCTGAACCTGAAACGTGCAGTCATTTATTGTTTGACTGTGTTGTAGCTAAAATGGTTTGGATCGAAATTGGTAGACTTACTGGTAAAAAGTTGAACCCTGCCTCCTTTGAAAAAGTTGCTGGGCTTTGGCTTAGTGAGTCAAGAAATATAGGAGTCAATGTTATCCATGCAGCCGTTATGTGGGTGTTGTGGAAAACAAGGAATAATATTTGCTTTAACAGAGACAATTGGGTTGGCATGCAGGTGATCTGGAGAATGTTACACTATACACTTTCCCAGTGGCAAATTTTACTCTTAGGAGATGCCAAGGACATGCTGGGCAGGGTGGTGGTTGGGCTGGAGAGATTGGCTCGAGCTCATCCGCCATTGACTTGGCGAGATCCAGGGTGAGAGAACCGGTGCTGCTCGATGGGCCTCTGAAGAAGAAGGCGAGATGTGGAGCCAAGTGTAACAAAGAGGATGATGATTGGGAAGCCACAACTCAAGACCTGGCGCATACCCTGGAGACGGCATCGATAGTGATGATTGAAGACGAAGACGAATGGAAGGTGTTACGCAGCGCGTGATCTTCCTTTCCAGCTGATGATCGATGGGTGTGTTCTCCTCCTATGTAGCCTTGTTATGTTTTGCCTGCGATCAGCCTGAGAAACACTAGTGGTGGGCTGTTTTGCGCCTGTTAAAACTCCCGTTCTGGGTTCTGGGGCGACATGTGGTCGTTTATCCCCGAGTGCTATGACTATGTAAAAACCTGTAAGACGCTGTTTCGTTTTCGTGAGGAAATGGAACTGGGGCGAGGCCCTTTGTATCTAAAAAAACAACTGAAAAATTCCATGATGCGCAGATTGTTTATCATCCCATGTGAATTCGATTAGTTCTGTCCAAATACTAGAGAAGCTTCATGACGCCCAGATTGTTTATCACTGTCTAAATACTAGAAAAGCTAATGATAATCAAAGGAAAAAAATATTACACTTACAAATCCATGATAGCAAAAATACTTCATATTATAATTATGCGACAATTGGCATTTTAGGTTAAAAATAAAAAAATTATAATCGGAGAAATCAAGAGAAGTAGTACTCACCAGGGTATTTTTTAAATTTGGATTTCATACAGTGAAGGTGAGGTCGGCGTTGATATCCAAATTGGCGGGACGATCGGAAAGAACAAAGCATCATCGGTGGCGGCATCGTCGTCCGCTTTGACGACAAGATCCTCGAGGACGTTGAGAGCATGAGCAGCGGGGACAGCGTGGACGACAGAATGCACAAGGACTTTGCCACCATTTGCGAGGTCAACTAGACACGCAGCTGCATCTACAGAAGAACCGAAATACTCTGTCTGTGTCCCAACTCACACGGGTAGAGCAGGTGTCAGCAGCAATGGTTGAACGGCGAGGGAAGACGAAGCTGGGCGAGCTGATGATTACCCGTCGGCGCAGCAGCTGAAGGTCGAGATCCCGGCGAACCTCCACCACCAGGCACTCTCACAACACACTACAAAGCAACATCCAGAACGAATAGAGAAATTGGGGACAGCTCAAAGATGAAAGAGGAACGGGTGCTAATGGAGTACTAGACAAAGTGATTGTTTTTCCAATAGAGGAATGAGGGGATTTTGGAGACGAGGAGTCGGCCTGTCGGTGCGTGTGTACAGTCACACAGGCAGGAGTGAATGGATAATAACATATTAAATGTAAATTTAATTGGGAAGAAAAACTGCTATTAGGATTTTTTTTAAACCTAAACACATGCATATCCTGGCATGTGGTCTACCGAATACCCCAGCCTTTAAAATTTTAATAACTCAGTTCATAGCCCTACATTTGAATTGTAATTTACAAAATGTCTAAAGACCCAAAATAAACAAGCGGCGCACATAAAAAATCGCACAAAGTACAGCGCATCAATGAGTTAATCTTATGGATACTTGAAATTAATTGCAAATATTGAATATCAACGAAATCAGCAAATGATAACATTAGAAAAATAAAAACGCAAAGACTCAAAAGAATATTAAAATAACCAGATAATAAAAGCCTAATCATTATAATACTCATGATTATGGACAGATATCAGTAGCCAATGTGCGACATACCCACCACAACATTTAAAATCTATATCAAAGTTATCATATAAAATGGATATAGCAAAACTAAACATAACTAGCCCGTGCGGATGCACGGGTTGACGACTAGTTTCAGGAATTTGATTAGGTCAGTTTTTTTCTAGCTGCATTTTTGTGTTGACATTACTCATTTTATACCTCTGTTATGTACCCAAATCTTTTAGCTAATGTTTTCCAAAGAAAATTCATATATTACTTGTATTTAGCCGACCTTTTTTTTCACTTGTTTTTTTTTTTACTACATGCTCCTGGTCCTCTGGGTAAAGCACGAACCAGCCACAACCATCTATCTCTTGCAGTCTTGCGTCTCTCTGGGAAAGGCAACAAGAGAAATCCTCTCTCTTCTATACCAGTGAGTCTACTCTGAATCAATCCATCAACTTGTGTGTGCATCCTCTTTCTCTTCTATACAATTGAGTCTACTCTGAATCAATCCATCGCGGCCTGTGTGTGCATCAACAATGCAGGCGAGGTTTGACCAGGGCCCGTTGCTGATTTGGTAAGGTAGAGAACGGTAGCTTGAACTGCTCCAGATTCGGCTCCTTCAGCCTAGCTCCTATCCCAACGCCTACGGTCGACTGCTTCGAGCCTGGGCATGCCGAATGCCGCTGCAAGGAGTCCAGCCCGCGGCACCCTTGATGGTGACGAGATTTTCTCATCGGATTCGGAAGCGGCTGAGAAGTCCAGATCCATATCCAACGACGGCGGCGGATCAGGACATGGGGCTCGGTGAATCCGCGCCGGGCCGCAGAGGAGGGCGGTGGCCGACCCATCTCGGATCCTCATCTCCCCCTCCCTCCTCCACCTCTATCGCAACCGGCCTCCCCATCTTCTCCCTGTGCTTCACCTCTCCTCCACTTCTCCCCGGTGCCACCCCTCCATGGAGCTCCACGCGGCAGAGGTACTCGACCTGCTCGATCTCAGAGCAGCGGAGGTGCGCGACCTGGTGAAGCTCCGCCAGGACGTCGGGTCGGCGAACCGGATGGAGAGCCTGGCCTGCTCGTGGCGGCGCTTTTACTGGGCCCTCTGTGCTCAAAGCGGAGCGAGCAGGGGCGGAGCTAGAAAAAAATTACCTGGTGCACACCTTTGACATAGAAGCAACGATATTTGAAACCGAACATAAATTTACTGATTAACAGTGCTGCATTTGACAAGTTTTGCATATATAAGTTGACAAAAAGAAGACCACACAATACGGGAATATAGATTGTGATAAAGTTTTAATCGTAATGATTAAACTAACGATGATGCCACTCACAAAAAAGAGGATGTTGGCAAAATATCATCCAACCACTAATTAGTGATGTGGTCAAACTATCAGCTAAACCAAAATATTTCAAATATAATTTATTCTAAGTTAGACCGTTACCTTTTAGTATTTACTGTTTCCTTTTTTCTTTTAGATTGGGATGCTAATCATTTATTATATTCTTTTTTTCCTAGATCATACAGTTTCTCCCAATTTATATCATCTAGAATTTCTGATGGTAATTTTCTTTTTACTAGATACATGTCTATCATTCGCAAAAAAAGAAGATACATGTCTATGTATCTGCATTTCATAGAGTAATTAGATGAACTGAATTCTCCACTTCGCCATAAGCTCGTACAAGGAATTGCAAAATCGAATCAGAAAATTAGGTCTTCTTGATTTTGGTACCTTGAACTCTAATCGAAAGCGTTGGGCGGAGACACGGTGGCTAGTCAGATCGGCGCCTCGGCAATCGGTGGGTGCTCGATGGTGCAGGCTGGAACGCAGGGCGCCGCCAATTGCCATAGAGTCAGCCGTCCCTGATGGGATCGTGCTTCGCCTCGTTAGGAGCGGATGGGTCGCGCGGTTTAGTCGATCAATTTATTTCTAGCATGTTGACTCTGGCCTCCCGTGACTCCAATAGTCAATTAGTACTCATTGGGCCTTGATGTCCAAAAGGCGGAAATCTGTCTTGCCCAAAAGCCACACGTCTGAACAAGGCGCACGGGAATTTTGGTGGAACATGGTGCACAACTGCTGCCACAACCTGGTGCACAGCTGCTATTTCGGACCAAATCACTAGTAAAAAAAATTTCGACCCTGGTGCCTGTGCACCAAGCTAGCACCACGTAGCTCCGCCCCTGGGAGCGAGGCTGCCCAGTCGCGAGGACATACGGACCTGTCTAGCTCGAATGTTAATTTCACTTATCGGTGGCATGCTCTGTAAATTATACAACTATTTTGACGGCGACGTACCAAGCCATATTATATACTCGTAGTAGAGATAGATAAGAGATAGTAGAGATTATGTTAGCGGATATTCACAACGGCACCTACTACCCAAAAAACATTTTTCAAAATATCAAAAAATTCAAAATAAAAATTTCGCATGTAGTTCAAGACGTATTATGTTAGCACGAAAAGTTACGGGAAGAAAAAATATATTTTTAAACCTGTGCAAAAAAGACAAATTTGGACGCATGAAAATGTCTTTATACGTGTCAGATTTTTGTCTTTTTTGTACAGCCCACACAAAATGTTTTTTCACCATGCCATTTTTTGTGCTAACACATAATGTTCTAATGTACATCCGGATTTTTTTCTGGAATTTTTTGACATTTTTGAAAAAAAACTAAAAAAAATTACATAATGGGTGCATCTAGACCTAGAGCCAAATCGCCGCCTTATGTTAGCTGTATTTTGCAAAGTCTTAAAAGAAAACTGAAGAGAATCCAAAATCACTAAAAAGTCCAACCTTTCCAAATATATGTTGCTTTCTCTCTAGCTGCGACATGTGGCGCGCGATATGCTTGACAAGTGTTACAATGCTCAAGTATTGGTGAGATTTCTCATCAGACGCCCGTATGCGAGGAGATTGTATAGTTCATCTGAATAATGTATAGTTTATCCGCATAACGGGCCGTTTTACCTTGCGCTCCTCGAATCGAGATATTCAAAACTAGATTTCATGATGATACGTTTTGACGATCTTTTTTTTCGTAGTTCTAAAATTAATATACTTGCACTTCATAGTACTTCGGGTTTTAGCATATTTTTACTTTGGATTGTTAGTATACTTTGCGCTTCGGTTTTCATTACACTCATACTTTGCAGTACTTCGCGAAGTATACTTTGTACTTCTCCTTTTAGAATACTTGTACTTTATAGTTTGGTTTTAGCATACTTGTGCTTTGCAATTCAGTTAGTGTATTTTGTATTGCGGTTGTTAGTATACTTATACTTTTGTATTTCGGTTGTTAGTATACTTGTACTATGTACTTCGTGTACTTGGGACTTCGTAGTGTGTATGTGTACTCCCTATGTACGTGTACCATGCAGTACAGTGCAGCGAATACACTTAAAAAGTACTCCCTCCGTTCCAAATTAGATGTCTTCCATTTGTCCACATGCGGATGTATCTATACTTGTAACATATCTAGATACATCCGCATATGGACAAATGGAAGACATCTAATTTGGAACGGAGGGAGTAAAATAATAGGCATGCTAAAAAAAAAAAAAGGACAATTTGAAAATTCAGAAACGTGCAAGATTAGAAAGAAAACTAACGTTTCCGCATGGGTCCTCTCAGCTATACACGTGTAGCGTCCTGCGCACTCTCTTTCCTCCGCGATCCCGCGAGAGGAACTTTTAGGAAAGTTGGCCTCTAACTGGTCGTACCCCAGCAGTTTCCATGGTGACCAGCCATTGTTTTCTACAGTAAAGTGTATTTTTTTCACAGAAGAAGTAGCCTATCAGTTAGAACCGTAACTTTTGGCTTATTGTGTCAACACAAAGACTAGCCATCACACACTCTATAACCACAACACAAAGGTCACTCTTACCCAAATAGAACATCAAGGCCGCATCCCGATCAGCATCGATCACCTCCGAAGTATAACCGCTTAAAACTCTTCTAGTCGACATACCCTCCACCCTTGTGTGCCTTAAGTAGTCGGTGATCAAGCTGCGAGGACATGATTGGTAGGGTTGTGCTTGTAATACCCTGACTTGTTTGTAGAGACCCATGTGACCCAAATAGAGTTGTGTGGGTTAACCCTTATATAAGAAAAGTTTGGAGAGAATTTCACATGAAAAGTTAGGAGAGAATTTCAACGACATATACAATCATGTGCACCAAATAGAGCAATTCTGGGTTAACCCTTATCTATACTATCCAAATAGGAGCAACCCACTAAAAGTATTTCTCTTAACATGCAAGATGTCCACCTCACCAAGCTTCTAATTGGTCCACGTCTTCGAGCAATTCAGGTCCTTTGTTAAGTGCCTATCAGTTGAAAAAAACAACTCAGGTCATCTTCTCCCTATAATTACTTCCTTTATCCTGTAAAACCGTAAGTCGTTAAATCTCTTTTGTATTCTCCACACCATGCGCTCACCTAGAAGTAACCTCATCTTCTCTCCCGTCCCTCAATAAAAACCATCCAGCAGTACTCGCATAGTCGCATGGTCTCACTTAGCCATCCCTATCGAATCCACCATCCATATTCATCTCCTTCGCCGCCTTAGTGCCCTCTTTCTGTAGCACATCGGCTTCCCCGGCCTAATAACAAGGCCAGCCACCAACATGGTACCTTCTCCAATGGAGGCCACCATGGCGATCGGTTGGTTCTGATTGACTGGTTAGCCAGAGACAACCAATTCACGTAGCTATTTTGTAGTCTTAGATCATGGCCGTGCCGTCTCACCTCACAGAGCCAATCAAAATAAGTCAAGTTTAATCTTTCATACTGCGGTCCTTAATGGCGTCGGCCGCAGGCAGCGACATCTCGCACATGCATATGTGGCCGACTTAGTACCTGCTCACAAGGAATTGGTATGGCGCTCACTCATCTCTGTTGCTTATATTTACAGCAAGTATGGTGGTGAGCCATGGGCAATTGCACACGATTAGGTTTCACAGGATAATTCTGCTCCTTTCACATTCAGCAGAAAAAATTGCTTACGCAACATACAAATTGTGCATTGTTCCAAGCTGTTCTTTTCTACAGGTTTGCGTCAGCGATAAGAAGTTACATGTACAGTAAAAAATATAAGAAGATACATGCATGGTCTGTTCACTTGGTTCAAGTTCTCAGTATTGATAGACACCCCATCTATGACCAAAGGAATCGCCTCTACTAATCATTCATTCATCTACTTATTGGTTTGGGATGTATTTTGATGTGGGTAAGTCTCAACAAGGACATATGCCTCTATTAGACTGTTAGAAAATAAGTATACCACCCCTGGGGCAGTTTAAGAACACGACACCCACTGGGATGGCAAGTAGAAGACAAACTAAATCATTTTCGGGAGATTCTAATTGCCACATATCATCACATGCTTTCATTGTACAATATACGTCTGTCAATTTTTAGTTACTGTTTTGTTAGTTGTATAGATGTCAATATGTTATTAGCAGCTAGACAATGAATGAAATTTCAGAACGTAATAATCTCTGCTCCTTTTTTTAAGCTAAATATATTTATAAGCTGCATGTTGCTTCATTTAGAATATCATTGTTGTCGTTCAGATTGTGTTCATATTGCAATTTAAGTTTTTTTCTCATAGACTCTGCATGTGTTTCCTAAGTACATTATAGGCTTCAAAATATAAATAAGTTGAGCAGAAGGATCAACCAGAGCAGATGCATGTCAGTCTGTTAAACATCCTTTTTATACAAGCTGATCAATTTTACCTTATCTATAGGATTGTTATCATTATGTTTCTCTTGAAGCCTGATACTCAGGTATAGGTGCTTTATACTCGGATATAGTTAGGCATTTTCCACATTTTTCTGTATGTCATTGTAAACACTCTTATCATTTGACACAACTTTCGATTCTAGAGGCTTCCTTATTATGTTTCTTTCTAAGTGACAAGTTGTGCATTTCTCTTCCTCTATGGAAAAAAATTCTAACAGCACAAGTTATCCGATTTCTCCATTCTGTTGATTGCTAGATTGCTTAATGTATCATGATTAAATTATATTTTTGCTTATCTGGTTTTCTGCAGATCATGCTATTATAACTTGAGATTTTAAGAACATTTGTCTGGCGATACAATTTTATCACTCATGTGCCACAATTCTATATTAAAGTGGTCCAAAACTCCAAATATGCATATTACTTGCAACACAATGTTTCTAATTAATATAGCTATGAATTCCGGCAGCAATGTGCCGGGTATCATCTAGTATAAGAAGAAAGGAAGAACATGTTGTGCTATGAACATGCGGGACCACCCCAAGGGTGGGAAGAAGATATATAGGTTATGGTGTTGCAAATATGGAGCCCGAGCCATCCCACAAAGATATATAGAGCTCCGAGCGCTGGATTAGTAGCCTTTAAATAGTTGACGGGGTAGAAGAGCTAGTTAACTGTTTGAGCACATAGTTGCCTATATAACCTATATTTCTCTCTCCTTTGCATTTCCGCCAAATATTTGTAAATTATTTTTGCAAAAAACTCACGGATCTTCGTCTTGAATATGTGTTGTTAGCCAGCAAACTTTTTTGCAGAAAAAAAATCCTATGTGTCCTACAGCAAAAATACAGATTCACATATACTGAGCCGCCACGAATAGTATTCTATTCACATGTACAAAAGTTCTTGTCATTTTGTGCAGTGTATGGTTTCGTATCTTAGCACCAAATTTTGCAAGTGTACATGTCATGCCACAATGAACACAAAGGACGTGAAAAATGTCACTTTGGAATTTATCGGCTGTTGGGGGCTATTTTATATTTCCATATATAGGGAGTGGGACAAGGGATCCGTTGGAGATGTTTTAAGACCAAACACTGAGACATGCATTAGTGCTCTAACCCTCTTGTCCATATTAATCGAGTGAAAATCACATTATAGGCTGGGTTCCTTTTCCATCCATAGTCACCAACCAACTCCAACATATACAAAGGCTGGGTTCCGTTTTCATATCTTAACACAAGTTGCCTATATGGGTGCCCTCGCGTCCTTCTCTATATATATAAGTCGCGGAAAGGCCAAGTTGCTAGGTTTGGTATTACACGATGCATCCACTAGGCACAAAACTGGGCGAAGAACCAACCTGAGAAACTGCTCGGAACGCCATGCACGAGGCTGATCTGGCGGTGATCGAGCTTGTACACAGGGTTTGGAATGATTTTAAGCCAGCAAAGGGATGCATGGGTATTGAAATGGTTAGGACCAGTGACAAAGAGTAGAACGTGTCCTGTAAAATATGGAAAGAGTGACGATGTGTGCCATAGAGGCCACGAGTACGCGAGCACCAGTGCTGCTTTTGGCCAAAGACGTCTTTAAAAAAAAAAATTTGGTCGCGCAAGTAGATGGTCAATTCCAAATAAACGAAGTAAAGAACTCCCTTCCCCGATTTCATTTCATACAAATGATAAACAAAAATACCAAGTTCCTTTTTTCTATTCTTTGGCGAACTACCTCAGGGGTCTCCTGACCATGTAATCTTTTACACGAGCAACATAGAAAATGAAGAGTCCAGACAGCTACTCGGACACTTGCATCAACTAAGCAAAACCTATTACTCATGGCAGCACTACTCGCTGTATAACCAAATGTGATCGCTGGGGAACATCCCGGAAGCCTGAATATTTTGTTTTGCGGGTCTCCCCCAACCCCTGTATTCAATGGCGATTTGTTAGAAGATGTCAAAATCAATGAAACATTTCCATTTTGTATATGTTTCCAGGAAGAGGTCTCACTCAAAACCACCTAGTTTTGGATAAACTAGTAAGTTTTGGGAATTGAAGTTCAGTGTTAAACAGTAAGTGCGGACAACAATTCAGAGAGATATATAACCTCTCTAGCTAAATCTATGCCGTATGTAATGCAAACAGAAAACCGTAGAAGAAGTGGTGAACCTTTTGCATGCGACAAACGTGCGTGATGAAATCTGGTCCTTAATTAACACACATCAGTGGACTAGCTAGTACCTTCACCACCTACTGACCTAGCCCAATCTAATCCATAGTTTACTACTCCTAATAACGACTTTTTTATATGACCGTTCACTAATGCCACAAGCATTAGTACGCTAATCTATCTTCTAATCAATCCTCCTATATAAATGCTCCCCTCGTGCCTGCAGTACGTACACACCCTGTGGTAGCTAGCTAGCTCTTGTTCATCGCTAAGCTCTTAGCGTGCTCTCCTTGTCATCGATCCATCCATCGGCAATGGACGGCCGAGATGGATTCTTCAGAAATTTCATGGTGCTGTGGCCGGAGAAGGGCGGCGTCCGCAGCCTCCTCCACCTTCTGTGCTCCTACGATGTGCGGCGAACGACGCCGTCGACTGCCCCATGGGTCAACCTCGTCTCCGTCGTGGCAAGGCCGAGGACAGACGTTTGTACCGGTGGGTCATCTTCGTCTCACTAGTTGCGCAGATGCTGCTGCTGTGGGTGAAGAAGCCCATGGCCGCGGTCGGGAGGGCCGTCGAGTACTGGATGAACCTCCTCACGGACAACGGCGGCGTGCTCAAGCTTATCTGGAACGCCATGGAAGGTAATTGATAAGATTTCGCGTAGGTTGTACGGTCAAATTTTTGAGAGATTTTCACTAAGAACACTGTAGTTTACTCAGTTCCCTTTTTTTATGTTTACTCGAAAAAGAACAACACTTAAATGATGAAATCTAATACTATTGAATTGATGCACTAGCCAATTATCCCAAAAGTCCGAACTGATGGAAAGGGCTAGGCTTTATATTTTAACACTCCCCCTCACGTCTAGGCTGGACAATCGGTAAGACCTTAGACGTGGAGTAGCAGGGAGGGCGCAACTATTTTTATATTAAATAGCGCGTTAGCCGGGGCTTGAACTTGAGACCTCCTGGCTCTGATACCATATTGAATTGATGCACTAGCCAATTATCCCAAAAGTCCGAACTGATGGAAAGGGCTAAGCTTTATATTTTAACAAATACTACTGTACATACATTGCAGGCAAAGTGCGGATTCCAGACAAAGAATCTCCCAACTACCGATCGTTCATCGGCCTTCTGGACACGAGAATCGAACTGGACAAGAAGATCAAGCCAGGGGATAGCAATTACCACGCTGCGCTTGGCATCATGGCCGCGAAACTCGCCTACGAGAACGAGCTCGTTGTGAAGACCGTCGTCGAAAACCATTGGCAGATGAAATTCTTGGAGTTCTTCAACTGCTGGAATGGTTTGTAAGATCAGGAAATCTGGCTGCATGAAAAAGACGCATGCCACCGGATACCCACTTGCATAATATGCAACTAAAATGTGTTATATTTTTCCCGACAGAATTCCGAGGTGATTACACGACCCAGGCCTTCATGTTCGCCGACAAGGCGGCGGATGCCGACCTGGCCGTGCTGGCGTTCCGTGGCACGGCGCCATTCGACTCGGAGCAGTGGCGCACGGACGTGGACATCTCGTGGTACGAGATCCCAGGGGTGGGCAGGTCCACGGCGGCTTCATGAAGGCACTCGGGCTGCAGAGGAACACCGGCTGGCCGGCGAAGATCGACGCAAGCACAGAGCGGCCGTTCGCCTATTATGCCGTCCGCGACTCGCTCAAAAAGTTCCTAGCAGCCAACCCGCGCGCCAAGTTCGGCAGCCCCGTGTCGGGGACGAGCGGCTCGGGAAGTTTGTGGAGCGGCACCTGGACACGCCGGGGAGAAGAGGAGGTACTTCCGATTCGTGTACTACAATGACGTGGTGCCGCGGTTGCCGTACGACGGCAGCGTGCTCCTGTTCAAGCACTTTGGCCGCTGCGCCTACTTCGACAGTTTCTACAGGGCGACAGGTATGCTGGAGGAGCCGAACAAGAACTACTTCTCGCCGGCATTCCTGGTGCCCAAGTACGCCAACGCGGCGTGGGAGCTCGTCAGGGGGCATGTGATCGGGAAGGTGGGAGGAGCGGAGTTCGCAGAGGGGTCGCTGATGAGGTTTGCCCGGGTGGTCGGGCTGGTGATCCCCGGCTTGCCGCCGCACACGCCACAGGACTACGTGAATGCTACCAGGCTGGGGGGCGCGTCACTCGACCTGCTTCTCCGTGACCATTAATTTGTTGTTTTCGGGGACGTGAACATTAGTTTGATGCTTCTCATGCTTTTAATTCTGGGTAAGGTGTTGGACCTCAACCAGGCTCATTTCATCTCTACGAGAACGCGGCTCATTTCATGGACCCCTGTGAACCAGGCCGGCACTTGACCCATGGCTGCACGCGCCCATGGGCACCCAACGCGAATAGGTAGGGTATGGGTCCCCAATTATACCCATGGGTGTGAACAGCGGGCAACCTGATTAGTTGTGGGTCGGGCATGGGCACAGGTCTACGCATGTGGGTGAACTGATGGGCAACGGATTAATATGACACTTGGGCCACATAGGCATACACTCAGCTGGTATAACTTAATATGTATCAAATTTAAGCTATTAAAAGATTCGGTCAAAAAAGCTCTTCAAGGATCAGGGGCCAGCAGGGAACTTACACAAGCGTGAGGAAAAAATGGCTGGCTGAATTTGCAATTTGGTTCTACGGTTGGCGTTGTTCATTTTCTTTAGTTGATTCCCCAGCTTTCTCCAGTTGGCTTTTGTTGTTGCGCTATATTAATGATTAGAAGACATGTTACATAAATGAGGCAGAGCAGCACGAAATGAAGTTGATCGCCTTATGTTTGAAGTGCTGAAAACAGACTACTGGAACACTTAAGCAGCACAAGCACAAGAACCAAATTAATCCGAAAGAAGCATCTTAGGCCTAAGTTCAGGCATACATGGAATTAAATGTGGAGGGAGTAGGTTTGTTTATCAAATCAGTGTTTCGTTCTTGAAGTCTCACACACATATTTGCACAAAGGTTTGAGATTTAGATCAATTCAGATTTTCAATAGCTTATCAAAATATGCTGCTTTAGCTTCAATCGGTGGTACATAAGTCAACCGAGAATGTGATAGTTTCAAACACTTTTTAAAGTGAGAATATGACACATTTGTTGATATGGAAGTTTAAAACACTTCGCTAAGTGAGAATATGATGTTTCTGTAACATTTTTTTATGTGAGATTGTGAGAATATGCTGCTTTAGCTTCACTGGGTGTATACTTCAATCTATCATCTATTAGTTACTTTTCAACAGTTCGTTTATGGGCGAATGATTTTAAGCTCAACAGCTGGCTTGAGCCCTCTTTTTATTTATGCACATAAGAAACAACAGTTCGTAGCATGTAGGTGACCAACTGATCCATGAGAAATGTACCTCAGGAAGAAGCCCTTCTGTAGACATCAGCTCATACAACTTGCGCACTAATGTTTCTTCTTCAACCTGTAGACAATGGTAGCAACAAATTACTATATAATAAATCACCACAAAGATGAACTGTCACCGGAGAGGTTCAATAGTATTTGAAGCTCACCTGTAGTTTATGCAGGTCATGGGATGTTGCCCGGTATGTTTCCATTAGGGCTTGATTTTGCTTGTCCAAATGCCTGGAGATCCTTTCTATGTTATATAACTGATGGAAAATCATTGCGATTAATTTATTGCTGAAGGATACTCGAGAAATTGTACCTGGACATTTGAGCAGAATGCTTTGGTTCCATTGTTCATCAGACAAGTATCTTATACTGCTTCCTGAAAATTACTTGGTGTATTAGCTAATCATTTCAGATCAAGCGAGAAGCTGTCCTGATTCCTGAACACAATGTATATACCAGCAATCGAGGCGTGGGGAACGTGCGGCTGTGGGTGAGATAAGGTCGGGATGGAGGAGGAGCTGGTCGATGTAGCCGAGGATGGAGGCGGCAGCGGCCGTGGCCGTCGGATCTCAGAACCGAAAGAGACGACGACCGCGCCACCTTAGCTCACGGCGGAGGAGCACGGATCACGGGAGGGGGTGAAGTGGGAGAAGAGAACAACGGATCTTGGGAGGGACGGGGGTGACGCCGGCTAAGCTCGAGCAATGGCGTGGCGGCAAGCCTGAACTTGGGAGGCGGCGGGACAGAGGGGTCGGCAGAGATTGAGAGAAAGGATGCCCTCTCATTTGAGGGACCACCATTTTAGTTGCTGAAAAAAGTACCCTGCTATTTTCTGAAAACAAATCCCATCCTCTGGTACCAGCAGTCCAGCACACCCTAGGATGGAAATTTTTGGCAAAAAAAGTAAAAAAAAAATCGAATCTTTTTTGCACTAAAAATGATCAATTATTGTACTCTTATAAAAAGTTTCACAAGGGAATGACTTTCATTGCTTGAGTCAAGGAAACAGATTCGAAATGCCCCGTATGTACAAGTACTATTCGTCGTAATTTTTTAGGCCCTAAATTCAATAGGAAACCATTCTTTAGCCAAAAGATTTATACGTGCACAGTATTTGATCATGTTTGATTCCCAAAAAGGTTTGATTTTTATTTTGTTCGGAATTTCTGAATATTTTGGCGCATACAGGGTGCGCCGATGCCTAGACACAAAAATCTTCACTCCTCGTGAGAGAGCCTATCGTAAAGTTTGTTTTTCATTCAGCGCTGGCTTCTGCTGCCATATTGGACTATTGGACATTCATGGATTAGCCACAAGATCACGGGTGTATTATTACTCACTACTAGTTGAATGCCCGTGCGTTGCTACGGCTGCTGAACTTTTTTTCCATCGCCTGTGTCTTACTTGTAAACATATGGTTGAATGCTTCCTCAAAAGAAAATGGTTGAATGCCAGTGCGTTGCTACGGCTGCTAAAGTTTTTTTTACAATCGCATATGTCGTACATGTGAACATAAATGCTCATAAATATTCACGTATATATTAAACATAGCCACATAGTCCCTACATTTCTAAACATACGGTGTTTTAACTTTTTCTAAATTCATATGTATCTACATTTATCTTGACATGTTTTAGTGTGTATTTTTCACTCTCTATCTAGTCAACATGTAAAACACCTATATCTTATATTTAGAAACAGAGGGTAGTAGCATCGACAAACATTACAAAATCACCTTACATAATATAACATTCTCATTTGCATTAATACAGAAGGATGCATGTATGTATATGGAAGGATACATGTACATTTCGACATATATGAATCACATTGTTATTCTATTTCGTGAGCTCTCTCTCTCGACCATTGCATCCATCTGACTCTCTTCCTCCCCAACCGTGCCACTAAAAAAATAAAGCAACGTCATATTGCTTATCACATCTCTCATCCTAAAATGTACCCGACTGCTTTAGGCAAGATTAACCAGCACCTTTTCTAAGTGAAAGTTCACTATTGAGCTGGAAAAAAACCGTTTCGTACTAAATAAGAAATGCACCTAACTTGCATGTTTGTTCTACCCATAGAGATAACAATGCCAAATCAGGTTTTCTTGTATGCCAGAGTCTGATAACCTGTATGGTAATTTTGTGTTACCAAAACCAAACTTAAGCGAAAATGACAGTACTTGATTCAATCAAATTGGAAAAAATGTATATTAAACCGGGGTCAAGCTTTCACAACAAATTTATACCATTTCATCTAATGACCATAATATAAAGAATAATTATGATGTTGAAGAACCAAGAAATATTTAAGCCATCAGATTAACCCATGCAAACTAAGGATTTCTCCAACAAAACAACTACATCCTTAACTAAGTTGTGTGTAGTACTGTTATATAGACAGTAGATGGCCCATTGCATCAGTGCTCATTGGCCAAACTTCGCCCTTCCACCTCTTCCCAGATTTGTCAACCCGCCTGGAACCTGTCCTGCCATATTCAGAGATGAGAATATTGAAAGTCATGATCTAGCCGGACAAGTTATTGTGCAGGCAAATTAACAAGAGGAAATTTAGAAATGCTAAATCAATTTATCGTTTAGGCTACAAAGTCATGGTCATAGCTTCTTAAAAAATCATAATCATAGCCCGCCGAATACCGTACTGTTGTTCACTGCAAGGACATTCACAAATCAATACATTCACCAGCAGTATGGTTAAATGCATTACTCGTGACAGCCATGACTCTCTTTTTCCTTTTGTCAGGTGACAACCCTGAATTCTTGGTCAACGCCAATGTCCCAAACATATCCATTTATCAACAGTAATCATCGCCATAATCAGATTACAAAGAATAGATGCCCCTCGCTAAGTAGTAGGCAACTCAACCCAGACGGATGTGTATTCTATGGGACAACATTGCTAGGGCACAATACAATCTTAGCTACTATGGTCAAGACTCAAGACCCCCACATGGTTTATTAATCAATCAGGATTGTAAAAGTAAACATGCCAAAGATATGCCTAGGATTGTCACTACTGCAAACAAGGGCTTAAGTCACCAAAATGGCAAGCACTGGACATTAGTAAATTCCCATGGAGATATAAAGGGGTGAGAGTAGTACATACCAACATCTGGTTTAGTGCTAGGTGAAAGACATCAGAGATGAACCCGGCCCATATAATGAATTTCATATATCTTTATTCAAATCAAAACAATCTGCTCACATTTAGAAATCAAATTAGGCACCACAACAAAGTGAAATTTTCAAAACTGAAATGTGTTTGTTCTTTTCTAAATCAATTAGATCGCCATAATCAAATTTTCAAATTAGGCAACCGCGGAGCAGCGGAAAATTACAGCGGAATGCCACCGCCAAGTCGGAATAACGGTTCGCTGCTTCTTTTCTCCGAGCGAGGCCGCTGGTGGTTACTAACCAGCAAATCCCGTGACCTAGCCAGCCACCGGCATGACCTCCTGCCCCGCCGCCACCCCCTACTCCGGCCGCTTCCCGGACCTCGACCTCGCGAGAAGCAGCTCACCCGGCCGCGCCCCGCCGCAGCCGGCTCGATATCCCAAGCACGCCTCCTCCCGCATCCAGATCGACAGGCGGCGCCCGCGCTCGCCTCGTCCAGCAGGCACTCCGCTGGCGGCGTCTCATCCCCGACCTCCTCCTGTATCGACGCGGCCGATTCCTGGATCGACGGAGGTACGAGGCGAGTCGCGACTGGATGTACCGATCTGCTCGCTGGGGAAGACGACCATGAAAAACATTAGGTGGACTGCGTACAATAAATTGCTCTCTGGGCTCAATTCCATCCCTTCGTAACAGACCTAAAACAACTTAGTGGGCTCCCGGCCCACCTAGATGGCTGGAGCTGTGCCGAACGAGTTCTGCTCCGCTCGTGGCGCCGGATCGAGCATTCAGAAGCAGGATTATTATTGAAGCCATAACTTACATGATTTAATTGGAAATTATTGAAGCCATAACCTAATCTATGGTGTTATAATTATTATTTAGAAAATTGACCACATAAAACGATTAAAGCATTGATTTCAATAGCATCTGTGGATGCATGGGAAAATCAAAGACCAACTTGTGTGAAATCAGGGGCAAAAGCATCTATCCCAGCAACATGATTTCCACCACTGGAAAATGTGCAGCACAACTTTTAAGTTTCATCTATCATAAAACGACAGTGAAGCAGATAACCGAGCTCATATTGCCATTAAGAGAAATCAGAACAAGATATCACATCTATGCTTAGTTTGGTCAAGAGAAAGGTATGAACAGATAGGTGTTTAACCAGAGGGCCATATTTTCACATCTTGTTGATACAACAGAACATATATACATTATGAAGGTACATTCATATAAGATCATTTTTTATTATATGAAGCTGATCTGTATGCTTCAGGGATGGATGAGATCAAGGATGTAACATTGACCTTGATGCAAGCAGGGTAGGAGGACAATGACGTGGCGTGTAAACATGTTAAACTATAAACCTGAAACAATTATTGAAGGGACAGGCCTGACAAAATCACTACCTTTTTTAATAGTTCCCTCTAATTTATACGGAGTACAACACAAAAGAATGTCCAAAACCTCAGGAACTCTCAATGTGTGGAAGAGGTGCATCAAGAAAATCCAGCATGTCGTTTGAAAAAATCTAGAGAAATTTTCTAAAACAATATAATGTTTTACTCATAGATATCTCATATCTTTTCCCCTCCAACCTCTCATAATTCCCTTTATTTAGGCTACAAACACAGTAGTACTGCATCTGTATTTCATATATGCCTATGAAAAAATATTTATAATCAGTGTATGGATTATGCAATCAGGTGGTCACTAACTCATATATGGTGCGGTTGATTTTAAAGAATCTTAAAACTAATCCTAAATATTTACGAAGTCAAAAGGATAAGAGCATACGCACGTCTATTTTTGCTGATGCCTACTATGGCACTGAAGCCTGCCTCAGTCGTCCATGGTCCAAAGATTCGTGGAGACATGATATGCACCCAGCCTGGTGATAGAACAATGAACGGGCGCTGCTCCGGCACTGCCGTCCGGCCGGCGGCCGCCCAAATCCGTAAATCCCAAATCCTGCCGCTGCTGTGCTTGTATCTCCGTCCTGCGCATCGGCCCACTGCTCCTCTACACGGCGCGCACTGGCGGCACCTGGCCTGCCGTGACTGAAGCTCTGGGCCAAGGCTGCATCCCTGCTTCCCCTCAATCTGTTGTTAGTTGAGGTTGTCGTTGAGGTCTCCAGCCGGGCTGTGCACTCCTCAATCTGTTGTTGGTTCTAAAAAAAAATCCCGATTCACCATTGTTAGAGAGTAGTGTCCTACTGCCGACCAAGAACTGGTTTAGCTAATCAATCTAGGAAGGAGCAGATATCACGAGATTGATGACCACAAATGAAGAAAGGATAGAAAGAAAAAAGGAGGTAAAAAACCTTCAGGAGATGGGCGTTCTCGTGAGACGAGCTCGCGACCATGCCGCGCTGGCTCTGCGTCCATTGTGGAGAGGCGGAACAAGAACATGCCAACGACCAGCAGAGGGAGCGCAGATCTCACCTCCTCTTGCCCCGTCCCTTCTTGTGGTCTTCGTTGTCGGCGGCCGGAAGGCGAGCGGGGTATGCAGGCTGGTGGCGCGGTACCTCCCATGGTGGTCTTCAGCAACAACAGCGACCGCGGCCATGGTCCTTTCCGCCACCTGCGTCCCCGGTGGCGCATGAGCCTTTCTTGGTTGGCGCCTCCCCTAAGTGGTGATCTCCGGCGGCGTCTGCTGCTCGAGGCAGCGGGGACGGCGGCGAGAGGACGGAGGGATGGGGAGAGCTTGGGAGTGGGGCGATTGGGTGCGGGCCGCGGGATCGTGGGGCGCGCGCTTGCCCTAGGTCGTAGGAGGAGCCGCATGGCTGGAGGACGATCCCATGGCGACGGCGAGGTCATGGAGATGGAGGTGCGAGAGGCGCCCGATGGGAGAGAGGAAGGAGGGCGGCTGGGTGCGGGAGGAGGAGAGAGAGGAGTGCGGTTGGGTACTCGTGTGGGGCGCGAGGCGTTTTGGGCCTTGGCCCATAGCCCCATATGCGTGCGATCGATCGGACGAAGGATGTTGGACGAAGGATTCTGCCGTGGCTACGTACTTACGAACTCCCATTTAAATAGTATAAACTACTATATCAAAGACAACCGGTTTAGGCCTCCAACGGAGGCATCCACGTCGTGGATACTGTTCATGCGAACAGTATTCACACTTCTACAGTGCCGTTACTGTTCACATGAACAGTTTTTTTTTCCTTTTTTTCGATTTTTCAGGTTTTTTTTAATTTTTTTTTCTCCCATAAATTATATAATATACTTATCTATCAATATATGAAAGCTCACCCAGTTAGCCCTCCCCTCGCGCGCCCACGCCACGGCCACTGTAGAAAGATGACAGTAACGCACTTCTACAGTGCGTGGCCAGCTCCGCGCCGTCGATCGCGGATCTGACGGTCCCCGATGTATTTTTGCATAAAAGCCATCGCGTTTTTCAGAAATTACTCCGCAACCCAAACCTTCCCACGCAGATGGATCTATCTAAAAAATTCAGAAAATCCAGAGACTTCCTGCAAAAACGTCCCCCACATCCCTCCTTCCCCTTCCTCTCTCTCGCGCGACGCCGGAATCGACGCCGCCGTGCCCCTGCTACCTCCGCCGCGTGTGCATGCCGCAGCCGCCACGACCTAAACCTTTTTTTAAAAAAAAACAAGAAAATGCAAAAAATCCCACAAATAACCACTGGAAAAATATAAAAAATATATCAAAATGCTAAAAAAAAAACTTTTTTTTGCAAAATGCAATCATGTATGAATAATTCAAATTCAAATTGGCCAACATTTGTATAATTTTATGTAAAGATGCAACCATATACTTCAGCATTCCAACTCAAAATTCAAATTTGCATATTTCAAAATTTTAAAATGACTTTCAAACCTGCAGTTTTTCCCCAAAAAAAATGAAAAAAAAAATCCACAAACTTCCATACATAACCACCGGAAAAATATAAAAAATATATATCAAAGTTAATTAAACAAATTCGGAAAATTACTAAATGCTACAAAATCAATAAATTTAAATATATCCAACTGCAAAACATAAAAAAATATCAAAATTACCACAAAAAATAAATGCTGACTGTCTATAACATATAATCAAAAGATCAAATTTGAATATTTCGAAAATTTAAATGTCCTTCAAATCTGAATATTTCAAAATTTTGAATGCCTTTTCAGTCTGATCATTTTACTAACCTAAAAAGAAATCAAATCTAGAAAACTTTCCAATTTGAACATTTTCCGAAATCTGAACAATTTTTGAACGTAACCTCTCTTTGCATTCCAATAATTTCAAATTTTCACACTTTTTAAATAAGAACATTTCCAAATTTAAATTTTACCACACGGGCGCGGCGATGTCGCCGCGCGAAATTTTCCTAGTAAACATATAAAAGTTGTCCCAGATCGCGGCCTGCGAGCGCTCGCGTCACTGTGCAACAGTATGTACCGTTCATCTACAGTACTGAGGTGGGCCCCACCTGCCAGCCGCACGTCGCGCCAACATTTTGCAACAAAGCCCCTGAGTTTTACAGATATTCCAAATAGATCCTTCGTACATAAAGGCTGAACCCTAACCCTAGAACGCAAATTGCCCTCATTTCCCCATCCATCATTCTCTCCCGAATAGACAGCGACAGGCGCGTCGCCGCCGCCCTGCCGGCCCAGGACGTCGCCTCCCTCCGCCTCGCCGGCCTCTTGGCCCAGCGCACCGCCACCCTCGCGGGCGCGTCGGCGGCGGCGACTCAGCGGACGGTGACGCGGCGGCGGCGACGCGTTGGGACTTGGGAGGCGGCGCGCTGGAGCTTCGCGGCGGCGGGGGCAAGGGAGTTCGAGTTCCACCACATGTCGGCGCCGCTGGACGGGCGGTGCGGGGAGCCTTCTCTGCCACTGGCGTCGCCGGCGTACGAGCTCTTCTACAAGGGCAAGCTGCTGCCGCGCGTCCAGATGGTCGAGGACCTGCTCCTGGACCACTGCGCCGCGGCCGGCGCTACGGGCAGGGGCCGGCACCTGGCCGTAAGCACGGCGCCCGCGACGCCGTGCGAGCGGTCACGCGGCGTGTTGCCCACGAACTCGTGCTTCGTCAGCGGGGAGCTCAACGTGGAGGAGTTCTTCCGGGAGTACGCGGCCGGCAGAGTACGCGGCCGGCAGGGCCTACGCCGACGACGCGTCCGCGGCGGCGGTGGTCGGTGAGAGGAGGCCGTGGTCCAGGAGGCTCCAGTTCGTGACGCGGCAGCTCAACCTCGGCCGGCAGCTCAAGGCCTCCAAGGCCTACCTCAAGACCATGTTACAAAACCAGCGGGGAACGCCGACGACAACAAGAACGTTCTTGCCGCTCTTGGATGGGCTGCGGGTGACGCTCAGCAGAAGTTCAAAACCAAAAACCAAACAGTACCCAGTACCTGGCGATCCAGCAAGCGATGGCGCGGTGGTGGCAGCTTGCGGCGGTATACCTCTTTTAGATTAGTTCATTGTTATGTCAGATTATAATTTTTGTTACATAATCATGATCTCATTACATCTATTTGATGTTCTATGCATTTTATTAATAATGTAGGATGGAAGGATGAGCAGGCAAGTGGTTAACGTTGGCACTATATTATAACAGATTCTCAACTGAAGAATCGATCCAATTTTGCTCCATTAAACTGCTATATCCCATTTTATATTTAGAAACTCACAGAAAAAATCACATCTAAGCACCTCCAGTAGTTCCATTAGTTATCATGCTAAGAGAATTTTTTTTTGCAGAATAACATCCAGATGTTCACATATGTTGTACACCATGTCACCATCAGATTTGAATTAGTATGGACAGTTATCATGTACACCAGTAGTAATCATCATGTTTATGCACTTGCAAACAAACACCAAAATATCATGATGATGTGACCAGATGTAGAACACAGCTCCATGCTAATTCTACCTGTAATTTTTTCCATGGAAGTAATTAAGCATACTGTGTTTTCCCTGCAATAATCTGAACTTTACATCTAAACCTGCCCTGTTATATATTAAGTATTTCCACACGAAAAAATTAATCACATCTAAACCAGCTCCAGTACTTATTTTTGCAAGTCATAGATCAGCAACCCATGTGTTTTTCCCTACTGTTGTTCGCTTCTTCTTAGTTTCCTGCATAGAGCGATTGCTATCTCTCTTAATTGGTATGATGGGGAGTTTATGCATGCTGTAAGTAAGCAGATTTATCTCTGTATAATTATGAGTTAATGGAGTTTCTAATTTGTGTGCTGTCGCAAACTGCTGTTGAATTGTTGCTACACCTAAGGCGTCTTTCTTATTTCTATGCATGCAAGAAAGGCAAACAAACTGTCTGCATTCTGAATCTATTCCACCATTCGTTAGGTCTGTTGAAGACATCCTTTGTTTTAATCTACTTCTATTGTTATCATCTAAAATAGTCTTAGGTGGGAGATAAAGAACTCTTTTTCGTTGTTACAGTTAAGATCAATGCATACTGTGACGTTTCGAAGGTTAAGACAATCATATTTCTTTTATGTCTAGCAGGTTGTTTTTGCAATGGAATTTCTGCTCAAACGTACAGGTTGGAGGACTTCCCGTACATTTATACATCACCATTTGTGAATATTACTTCCTTAATAAGGTATCTACTCTTGACTTTAACCAACAAGTAATTTTGTCCCCCCTAATTGCAGTGCACACATCATGGATTTTCTGCTCAATATGGATTTATTTTGGACGTGCACTCTCTTACTCGAGTTGCACATCTCTTTAACCACTATATTGAGGTAAAGGTCGAGTCTCCTCTTTCTCATGTCCGTCAGTAATTTTGAGAGATAATGGCTATTAGTTATGAAACACTACATGGTTTCTTTTGATGTCGTGATGTTTAGTATAATGTGCTTGCTCTCATTTCTGTATAAGATTTATCATTCTAATTATGTGCATGTTATCATCTGTGTCAAAAGTACACAACGTTTTTATATTTTTGGTTATATGGTTGACTAAAATCCTGAAGGTAGCACTGCTTGCATCTTCTCTTTATGGTTGGTGTCTTCTAATACTTGGTGGACTATTCTCACACGAACATTTGATAGTTTTCCAGTTATAGTTTCTTTAAGATATTTTTCCACGGCGAACAAATTTTTGACCGCAATTTATGAGACTTTTGCAAAATTCGAAAACTTTTTCTCGCGCTCACATTTTCGACACAACTTTTAAACAAAGCTTTCTGGTAATAGTTACTTTAAAGTTTTTCGGTAATTGTTTCTTTAAAATATTGTCCCCACGGCGAACAATTATTTTACTGCAATTTGTGAACCACAATTTAAAATATGGGTATGTTTTTATAAACCCATTTAATTTGGACAAATGCTAGATTAATCATATTGAGAGGAAGGGTTACTTAGGCACCATGTTTTTTTCCACTAATTGATGCAAATTTGCAAGGAGATGATACATTATTGCGCTGTACAGAAATACTGTGTGGGATAAATATGCAAGCTGAATTCATGATGTATACTTGCATGATTTAATTGACATGGATTCATGTACGTCAGTTAGGTCTTAGGTTCAGAATTACTGATGGACATGTAGCAATAGCATGGTTTCTTGCTTTTCATGTGGCATGTAATTAATACATGATCTTAGTATTTGTCAACTTTGTAAGTAATGCTGCTTAGCATATTTTTTTGTTTTTCCTAAACACTCAAGAAACTGATGGAAAAGTATAGTAGCTATTTAATACTTATGTTCTCTGTGGAAGAGTCTTCACAATGATCCAAACTGCAGTAATACTACACCTGTGCAGAGAGATGCCTTTTATTCTTTGCCTAAAGAATATGGACACTCATTAGCGTTGTCTCCTTGCTTTATTCTTTTGTTTTCAGAGCGCCTAGACTGAATAGGAGGAGCTCTGTGGGAATGTTGATGTGGCCTTGGGGCTCAGGGAAAGTGCATAAGTGGTTTTGGAGTATTATATGGTTATTATGAGTTCACCTTGCATCTCTCTGTTTCTTATAAGTAAAAAAATTCAGTTTTGGTTAGTAAGATCTCATGTGTCTTGGTGCAATTTTTGCATAAAAGTTCCTATTTTGCTCCGTAATGTTTTAGTAAAGAAAAATGCAGCATTACTACTCATTGTTTGTTATCAGGTATAGTACTACCGACAAGCTTTTCTGAAATAGATGACACCTCCTGCGGCCAAGGATGAATCAGCATGCCGCTACTGAATACTTGCTAGAACACTGTCACTAAAGAAGTAAAGGACTGCACCTTCTATAGTAACATCAGAGGTTTATACAAAACTGGGTATTGATTCTTGCTCCAGGCACAGTTAAGAATGCTTCCACCATAATATGATCAGAACAATTGTTAAGGCATATTTTTTTCTAAATGTCCGCTATTTGTATTCCTTCCACTGCCAGGTAACCAACTCATTGAAATATCATGCACCTAATTCTGGCACAATAATATTGAGACATTTTCTCTGAATGTCTGCTATTTGTATGCAGCATTAGAAGCCATGCATGACAAGTAGAATGGCACACTCCATATGGCTGTGAGGCGAATCAACTGATTCTACCTTGCTGCAGTTGCGTCTCAGAATTGTTATTTCGGGAGTTTATCTATTTAATGTTTCTAAATTTTATTTAAAGGTCCACGGTGATTATTCTCCAGTTGAGTTTTTGGGTAAATCCCAGAGTTTCAGATTTACCATGATTTCTTTATGAAGGAAAGTTCCATCCGACATTTAAATTTTTATTGCATGCTTCAATAGATAGTAGTTTATCTCCGATAAGTGCACAACCATCCTTTTCCAAAAGTATAGCTTGATGTTTATCAGAATTTAAAAAAAAAGCTCCAGCCAACAAAACATGCGAGGATGATTCTTCGTTCACATGCCTCTCCTAGGAACAATACACGCCTATACCATGCATTATGCACACACCTATTATTAATATACACTTCTCACTATCCTACCATTTGCTTCTAAATTGTCCCTGCCGCTTTTCACTATCAAGGATCTGCTCCAGCTGTCTCAATGAAACTAGAAGGTATGTTCTCTAACGAATTCTAAAGCCTTCCTTTTGTCACGTCTATCTCTATCTGTCATAACTTTTTTCGAAATGTAAAATGCATTTGGTTAATCTGTCAACATATAGAAATAATTGATAAATTTTATTTACTTCAGGGTTTCCCGATTGCTTCTTTATTTTTTCCATCATATTGTTTAAGCTTCTTTTGGCAATGGAATGAGTCCTTCATAATATACATGCCCATTAGGTACACAAATTAATTTCTACTGCTCAACATATATGAAAGCCACCTTCCCTATAAAATTAAATTCAGCTTCTATACTCAAAATGTATTATGTCCACTGATATGATTCCACAATTGTAATTCTTACTCTTATTTCGACATCGCTGTCAGCCATGGGTAAAATCTTATACTTACTACAACCCGAAGTTTTACATTATAATAAAAGCTTCACTAAATTATATTTTCACTCTTACCCCAGGGTAATGTCATCGAAGGATGCATAGCAAAGGACCAAGTAGCCATGTTCAGAGGAAAGCTAAAAGAAGACACAGTGTACAAAATCCAGCAGTTCATGGTTGCTGGACAGAAGATGAGGCACAGGGTTGCGGAACGCCTATACAAGATCAAACTTACAAAATACACAAAAATAATTGAAGTCTCTCCACAGCCTGACAATTTTCCTTTCTATACATACAACATCAAATCGTTCAAGCAACTGGAATATTGTGTAGGAGATAACACCTATGTATCAGGTACTGTTGGAGACTATTTACTGTTCTATACAACCAACTAAAACCTTCCCATGCACAATTTTCATGCTATCCCATGCTAGGTATGTGATAATTGAAGGTGCTAACTATGAATCATTATGAATTTCAGCATTAGTCACTATTCTAATCTGTCTAGAGGAGGGAGGTCTTCAAAGGCAGCGTAGCTTTCGATTTGGTTGTTTCCTTATATGAAGGTAATATTTTTTCCTTGGATGCTCCGCATGTTTGTCATTTTAAGTTTTTGCTGCTGGTAATGTCATGTCATACATGAGACAGGTACACGCAGTATGTGCTTGATGTTCATTATCCAAAACATGCATGATCTAGCCTGGCCAGCGCCTTTTCCGTCATTGCTAGATAGAGAGGGAGTCATGAGAACGTGCTTATTGCTTATTACATGGTTAGAATGTAGTTTTTCCAGTATTTTCTCCCTTATATCGACCTATTAATGTTTATATAATGCGAAATATGATTTATTGGTTGTTACTGCTTATAATTTTCTCGACGATGGATGTTACTTACTGTTATTTTGCTTTCACTAGCACTTGAGGGCGTGCGCTCCACCGCGATGACCACTGCCCGCTTCTCTGTTGGACCTGGAAGCCACCACCGCCACCAGTTGGTTGGGTGCTGGTTGAACATTCAGCTGTGAGGAGGATCGAACTTGCTGGCCTCCGTGTCACTACTGACTTAGAGCTATAGATTTTTTCCTTTTATTTTTGTCATTGGTACTGCATATGATGAAAAAATACTGTCTTACTGTTAAACAATTTATCTTTTAATGCGATCTGAAAGAATCACGTTTCACTCCAATATATCCATGCTATGATGTACGTTAGGTTTTACTTTAGCTTTGGCACTTATTCATTCAGAAGCAATTTGGTGTTATAGGTTTTTGTTTACCTAATGGGTGAGTGTATTTTTTAAATTATGATCTGTGGTACCATTGGCAATGTTCAATTCTTATTGTGGCACACTGCACGCATTATATACTTGATCTATATAAGTCTAGAAGATTTATTTTGCTTTATTTCAACATATTATCAGCATTACAAAATTCTCAGAACTTGACATGTTCCGTGCAATTGAATTTATAAGGATTTTAAATAGATTTTACATTACGGGCGCGGCGTCACGCCGCGCTAAATATACCTAGTCTCTGTTGAAGAGAAAGGAATCTTCAGAAAACTGAACTGTCGTCGTTCTTGCAGCTCATTCATTCAGTTGCCTGACCTGCCGCGTCCACCTCGAAACGCTTGATCAAATCCAGCAGATTGGCGCGCGACGACCCGCCTTCCTGCACGGCCGCCCTCGCCTTCTCCGAGAGCGCTCGTGCCTTCCGCCTCCTCTCGCCCCCCTCGTCTCCTCCGTCCACGATGCTCCTGACCGCCGCCTCCACCACCTCTCTCCCCACCACGATCTCCTTCTGCGCCACCTGCCACAGCAACGGCTCCTTGACCCCGATGCTCACGCCGATCCCCAGCACCTCCACGGCCAGCTTCTCGTTCAAGAACTGGTCCGAGAAGTGCGGCCACGTCACCACCGGCAGCCCGGCCGCGATCGCCTCCAGCGTGGAGTTCCATCCGCAGTGCGTCACGAAGCCGCCCACCGCCGCGTGGTTCAGGATCAGCACCTGCGGCGCCCATCCTCTGATCACCATGCCTCGCCCGGCGACGCGCTCCTCGAGGTCCGCCAGGAACTCGCGCACCGCCTCGCCGTAGTATCCGGGATTCTTCAGTACCCACACGAACGGGTGGCCCGAGGCCTCCAGCCCGAGCCCGAGCTCCACAACCTGCTTCGGGTCCGCGTGCACGATGCTCCCGAAGCTGACGTACACCACGCTGCTGGGCTCCTTGTCGTCTAGCCACCGGATGCACTCGTCGGCAGCGACGGCGGTGGTGGAGTTCCCTCTGGCCGCCAGCGTCGCCGCGTGCCTGTGGTACAGCGATACCGGGCCGATGGTCCACACCTTCATGTTCCTGGCGGCCGCGTACCCGGCCACGTACTCCGGCTCCATCTCCAGGAAGGAGTTCATGACGACGCCGTCGGCCTCGGCCCGCGCGCGCTCGATGCCGTCGGCTAGGTGGTGGAACCCGGGCGCCCGGAAAAAGCCAGGGGCTTGCGCCCTCGTCACCTCGATCTTCTTCTCCAGGCCCGGCACGACCACTGGCTTGTTGTCGTCGGCCACGCCGTCGTAGGCGTTGAACCTCTCCACGTTGTGCTGGCAGAGGAGGCAGAAAGCGCACATGCTGTACAAGCTGAGGCGGGGAACCTTCAGGTTGGCCGCGACGCCCACAGTCCAGGAGTGGCAGAAGTCGGACACGATGCACGTCGGGTACGGCGGGTGCGTGCGGAGGTGGCGCTCGAGCGGCGCCGCGAGGAGCTCCAGGGCGGCGAAGTAGTTCGCATGGAGCTCCGGCGGGATCTTGTCGACGTCGTCGGCTCCCTCTGGCAGGCCCACGGCCCCGCAGTCGAGCGGGAGCTCCACGAGCCGGATGGGCAGGCCGGACTGCCGCGCGAAGTCGATCGTCGGGCGGATGCGCGCCGCGTTGGACGGCGTGGCCACGACGCTGGCGAGCGCGCCGTGGGTGGCCAGCAGCAGCGCGGTGTCCACCGCCGGGATGACGTGCCCCTGGTACATCAGCGGGACCACGACGAAGTGCGCCTTAGCGGCGCTGCCGGTGTCGTTGCCCGCGTCATCGTCTCACCGGCCGTTTGATGCTCCTTCGTAAGCCATGTCCGGCTGTCCTCGATGCGTTTGGCAATGACCTTCTGGGCTTGTCTTAAAAGAAGACCGGGCTCTGAACGCGACGAATGCCGTTGTCGGTTACACTGATCCTGACCAGCGCCGGCGCGGTTGGCACCAGCAGACGGCGATGTGCTGTGGTTGACGGCGTCTTTCTAGGATTTTCAGTTGCTGCGTTTGTCGGTTGTGCCAAACGAGATTGGAATTTGGGTGCGTCCAATTGTTGCTTTTGTCGAAGCTTGGCCTGCTGCTAGATAGTCCCGAGGGCAAACAACAATGCGTATTGGTGACGGCAAATTTGTCACCACTAAGAGAAAATTTCTTATACGACACTTCCTTAAATTTGACATCGGTGAAAATTTTCTTCCCTATATGGTCTCTCCCCTAAAATTTCTTTCCACGCTCTAGTGCATTTTGTTCACCAAAGAGGCATAAAAAGACCTTTTTACCCGTAATGTATATTGTGACTAAAATTTTGTACGAGACAATATCTGCAGTAATATTAAATATTTGATAGGCATAGCTAAACATCGGGTTATTATAAAAAGTTTATTAAATCAATTGTGTTTTGACACGACGACGACAACAAGGGTCAGGAGAAGCAGCAGAAAACCACCGAAAAATGGAGTGCTCCAGACCCTGGGTGGATTACGATTACGATGAGGAGACAGTGCGTGCCTTCTTGTCCCCTGGTACAGCTGCCGAGATTTCGAAGGTGCCAATCTCCAGGATGCAGGAGAAGATTTGTATGCTGGCCTCACACGAGGCTGGGCCTCTTCAGTGTAAAATCGGCATATAAGCTTGCTCGATCCAGCAATTTCGTGCAAGCTCAGAGTAGAAGTGGACGTGGTATGACCTCTACGTGGACTGCTGGAGAAAAGTGTTGGAAAGCAATTTGGAAAATCATAGCGCTCGGTAAAATGCTTATTCATCTGTGGCGTTTTGCTCACAATTGTCTTCCTAGTGGTGTGCAGCTCCGTCGGCGACAAATACCGGCTAATGGCATGTGCATTTTCTGCGGGCAGGAAGAAGGCATTGAACATTCGATGTTTTCCTGTCAATTCGCTCTGTGCGGTATGGTAGGAGATCAAGCAGCATATTCCTCTGCATTTGAAAAGGAAGGATCTATCTCCGAATAGGGTTTGGCTCTTCGACTTCCTCGGCCGATCAAATGAACTTCAGTGTCCGACCTTGGCTGAGACTTTCTGGCATGTTTAGGATCCACGAAATGAGGCAAGAAATACAAAGGTGAAACCTAATCCGAGCCGCACTGGAGGGAAGATACTAGCCTATGTCGATTTGATTAAGCAGCATCTTTTTAAACCATGCCCCGACAAAGGTATGTGTCCAACTCTACATCAACAACATGGACGCCACCATCGCCGGGTACGGTGCTTGCTAACTCTGTTGCAGCAATATTTGAAGCTACAGGTAATATGAGTGCAGTGGTGATCATCAGGAATCACCAAGGTGCGTTCCGTGTAGCTTGTCGACAACATTTTGAGGGGTTGCTACCACCGGAACATGCTCAAGCCCTGACACTTAGGCGTGCGGTACAACTGGCTCGAGATGAAGGTATGGACAACGTGATCTTCCTCTCTGATTGTCTCTCGCTGGTGTAGCGTTTGAACTCTCTAAGGATGGATAGATCGTATGTTGGTTTGGTGGTTTCTGGCATCAAACAGTTGGCGAGGGATCTCGCAGTGTCCTCTTTTTGGCATGTGAAGCGTGATCTTAATGAAGCGGCGCATCTTTTAGCTAAATTGTATGAGAATGTAAACTCTAGTTCGGTTTTTTATTCTGTTCCAAATTGTATTCAGAGAACAATTTGTATTGATGTTATTTAATCAATAAAGCGAAGTTTTATGTAAAAAACAGCTAGGCTAGCTAAAAGCTTATCGATTGTTAGTAGCAAGCACAACACGTACTCACAAGGTATCATACATTCGTATTTATACCCGGCGAGCGACGCAGCGCAAAAACAGTTGACTTAATAACCTTTTCTTAATAACCTGATGTTTAGCTATGCCTATCAAATATCAAATACCAATGCAGCTATTGTTGAAAGAACGAGGATGTCGCCTAGAGGGGGTGAATAGGCGTTTTAAAATAATTACGGTTTAGGCTTGAATAAATACGGAATAAAACTAACATTTAATTTATCAAGCACAAAACTTAAACAAGGTAGGTTCACCTATGTGCACCAACAACTTATTCTAAGCAAGATAAACAACTATGTGATAGCAATAGATAACTTCAAACTCGATGGGTATCACAAAGTTAAATGCATAAGTAAATGGTTTGGGTATAGAAGTAACCGCAAAGTAGACACGAGGAGATGTTTCCTTTCCAATGGAAGTACGTCCACATTGGAGGGTGTGGAGCCTCTTAGGCACTCCAATAGCACCGATGTGCTCACCCTGTTCTCCGTGACCTTCACCCGTGAGGGATTGGCTCGTTCCACTATGAGGTCGACTTGAAGGCGTTGACCAAACCGATATACCAAGGTCGGGGAACTACACAATGAGTTGGACCCTACTAGGAAAACAGCTATAGACAGAATCACTTTTTGCGGCGCACCAAATAGCCATGCGTCACAGAAATATTTCTGTGGCGCATAGTTTTGCATGCGCCACAGAAATTTTGGAATTCAGTGGCGCACGAAAACCACATGCGCCACAGAAATGTGTATTTCTGTGGCGCATACATGCGCCACAGAAATACACATTTCTGCGGCGCATGTAGCAATCGCATATTGCTACATGCGCCACAGAACTACACATTTCTGTGGCGCATGTAGAAATACACATGCGCCACAGAAATGTGACTTTTCTCTGGCGCATATGACCACATGCGCCACAGAAATTAGCTTTCTGTGGCGCACCAACCCATGCGCCACGGAAACTAGCTTTCTGTGGCGCATATTGGCAGATGCGCCACATAAATTTTTTTCCCACCCACCCCCCCCCCCCCCCCACCCTGGATCGCCTTTTTAGTTTTGCAAACAAGAAAAGAAAATGATAGAATGTTCAAAAAATAAAATCATTTGATATATAGTTAGGTTTTAGTGTCTAGTTTGTATAGAAAATTTGAAATATGAATTTTGACTCTTTTTTTGCAAAAAAACAGAAAAAAAATTTAAAACGGTCATAACTTTTGCATACGACGTCGAAAAAATGCGTTCAATATCTCAAAAAAAACTAGAGAAAAATTCGAGCTCGATTTCACCGGTGTACTTGGTGAACTTTTCTGACATCCTCGAAATTCCAAAAGGGAAAAAAAAGTTATTTCCAAAAGAAGATTTTTTTCTGCAAAATCAAAAAATTTCAAAAAAAGATTTTTTTTTGGAATTGTTGAATTTTTTGGATTTTTGAATTTTTTGAAACTTTTGAATTTCCTTTTGAAACTTTTGAAGTTTTTGATTTGTTTCGAAATTTAAAAACACACATATATATACATACCACACATAAACTACACACACATATATACACATACAAGGCTTAAGAGGGTTGATATGATACTTATATCAATAAGAACTTGAGTAGCTGAACCGAATAGAACTTAGAAGTTAAGCGTGCTTGGGTTGGAGCAATTTGAGGATGGGTGACCTAGCGGGAAGTCATCATTTGAGATAGGTTAAGAAATTCAAAAAAATTGAAAAAAAATACAAATATTTAGGTTTTTCAAATTATTTTATTTTTTCCTGATTTTTTTGATTTTTTTTGAATTTTTTTTATTTTTTGAGAATTCTGTGGCGCATATCTTGTGGGTGCGCCACAGAAATGTGAGAATTCTGTGGCGCATGTAGATATGCACCACAGAAATAAAATTTAGTGACGTGACTTCTGTGGCGCACCAACCCATGCGCCACAGAAGTCTTTTTTCGTGCGCCACAGATAGGGTATTTCCTACTAGTGGGAGCCTCCCAACAATGTCCCGGAGCACCGCGCAACAAGTTGGGGCTCCGAAACTCACAAAGGCCTCTTAGGGTTACAACCAACCCAAGAGGCAACAAGATCCACAATGAGTAATGAGCTTCTCAAACTTCAGTTCCATGTATCACCGTGGACAACTCAAATCGATGCACCTAATGCAATGGCAAGAACACAATAAGTGTTCAAAGCCTTTCACTCTCAAATCCCACCAAAGCAACTAATGCTATGGACTAAGATGGGAGGAAGAGCAAGGAAGTAACAAATGAATCCCAAGATCTAGATCCAATAGGCTCCCCTCACTTAGAGGAGAGATTGATTGGTGAAGATCTAGATCTAGATCTCCTCTCTCTTTTCCCTCAAGAAGGAGCAAGAATCATCGGAGGGATAGAGAGATATGCAAGCTCAAGAAGGTCAACAATGGAGAAGAAACACGAGCTAAAGAGTTGGGGAACCATTGGGGAAGAAGACCCCTTAAATAGGTACCCGACGAATCTGACCGTTATGTGCAATTTACGTGCCCAGCGGTACTACCACCAGGAACTAGCGGTACTACCGCTGCTGGCTTCCGGGCGGTACTAGGCAGTACCAGCTCCCAGCTGCGGCGGTAGCGCGTTGCACTACCGTTGCTGCCAGGGAGCAGTACTACCGCTGATTCCTTCCGGTACTACCGTTGGCACGCTTTGAAATAAATCAAAGGTTCCGGTGGTAGTACGTGGATGTACCGGCTAAGTACCGTTGGGAGTCCAGTGGCGAAAACCGAGCTGACGGTATCTCCAGCGGTAGTTCCAGTGGTAGTACCGCTGCCTGAAGGGCGCGGTACTTTCCGCGGTACTACCACCGGGGGCAGGGTACCAGCATACCGCAGCAGTACAGCTCCTGGAGGAGCGGTACTACCGCTGCATACCAGCGGTACTACCGCCAGACATGATTTCTGCTTGGTACCAGAACTGCAATAACAAATGGATGGAAACTCCAAATAAGATGAGACCAACTCTGTTGTAAAGAGGACGACCAGAGCTTCCATACAAAAACCGTGTGGAGCCTTCCTCAAGGATAAACCAGTAATATTTCCAGCATCGAAAACGCAACAAGTTTTCCATAGTAAAACCGTTTTCGAACAACTTGGTCTTGTCATGACGAACACGACATGCACCAAAACCTCACAAAGATAAAAGCCAAATAAGAACCAAGAAAGAAGATGCCAAGAATGCGAAGGTTTGAGCTCTCTCTGAATGATACGATCAAGTTACTCATTCGAGAGCCCCTCTTGAAAGTGTGGTGATACGTCTCAAACGTATCTATAATTTTTGATGTTCCATGATAATATTATACCAATTGTTACATGTTTTGCATCCACTTTATGTCACTTTTATACATTTTTTGGGACTAACCTATTAACAAGATGCCACAGTGCCAGTTCCTGTTTTCTGCTGTTTTTGTATTCCAGAAAAGCTAGTCAGGAAATATTCTCGGAATTGGACGAAAATTCACGGAGGCACCTATTTTATCAAGATACACATGGAGTCCAAATGAGAGATGAAGAGGAGCTAGGAGGGCCCCACACGCACCCTAGGCGCGGGCCCCCTGCCTGCCGCGCCCTGGGGTGGTGTGGGCCCCATGGGGCTCTCCAGCCGCCGCCCTTTCGCCTACTTATTCCCCCCGATGCGAAAACCCTAAATACCCGAGTCATATTCCACGAAAAGTTCCAGAGGCGCTGCCGTCGTCAACCTTAGCTTGGGAGGGTCCAGAACCTCTTCCCGGCCTACATCACCAGCTACGGGTCCATAGCAGTAGCTAGATGGTTGTTCATCCTGAGGGCTCTACATCACCGGAGGGCTCTACATCGCCATGCCTGCCTCCGAAGTGATGCGTGAGTAGTTCATCCTTGGACTACGGGTCCATAGCAGTAGCTAGATGGTTGTCTCTCCACTTTGTGCCATCATGTTTAGATCTTGTGAGCTGCCTAACATGATCAAGATCATCTTATTGTAATGCTACATGTTGTGTTTGCTGGGATCCGATGAATATTGAATACTATGATCAAGTTGATTATTAATCTATGATACATGTTATTTATGATCTTGCATGCTTTCCGTTACTAGTAGATGCTTTCGCCAAGTAGATGCTTGTAACTCCAAGAGAGAGTATTTATGCTAGATAGTGGGTTCAGTCTCCAGTAATCTGGGCGAGTGACAGCAACGCCTAAGGTTGTGGATGTGCTGTTGCTACTAGGGGTAACATAACAATGCTATGTCCACGGTCATATGTATTTGTTTACTTTACGCACATTCCTTAATGCGATTATCCGTTGCTTGCAACTTAATACCGACGGGGAACACGGATGTCAACCTGAAGGTGGATTATTAGTCATAGATGCGGTTGGATAACGGTCTACGTATTTTGTCGTAATGCCCAATTAAATATCATGGTAGCCATCTTGTCATATATGTATGCATTGTCATGCGCTCAATATTTATCAATTGCCCAGCTGTAATTTGTTTACCCAACATGTCGTTTATCTTTATGGAGAGACACCACTAGTGAACTGTGGACCCCGGTCCATTCTTTTACATTGATAAAACCACCAACTGCAAACAATTGTTCTCTTTTACTTTCTGCAATTAAATACTGTTTTCCACACCATACGTTTAATCCTTTGTTTTCAGCAAGCCGGTGAGATTGACAACCTCACTGTTTCGTTGGGGCAAAGTAGTTTGATTGTGTTGTGTGCAGATTCCACGTCAGCTGCCGGATTCCCTGGTGTTGCGCCGCGCCATAGTCCGCCACTGACAACCTTCTGAAGTGCTACTGCTCCTACTGGTTCGATAACCTTGGTTTCATACTGAGCGAAAACTTGCTGCTGAGCTACATATCAAGGAATTTTTCTGGCGCCGTTGCCGGGGAGACAGCAGACTTCTGCAAGGGGAGTTTCACGCTTCCAATCTTTTTTACTTTGTTTTCGTCTTTCTTAGTTTATTTATTTTATCTTGTTTGCTTTTAATTATCAAAAACATAAAAAATTAGTTACTTGCATTCAGTTTATTTTCTGTTTTGTTTCCTGTTAGTCATCATGTTTGGCTCTGCTTATTATGTTTCGGTTCCTGAAGTTGAGGTTCGATGTTTTAAGCAACAAGGTGGAGAAAGCTTGAAAGATGCTTGGTATAGAATCAACGATGCTCATCGTAGGTGCACTAAAAAATATTCCACCATGATCCTACTTAGAAATTTTTATGTTGGCATTACTAGTTGGTATAGGTATGTCTTGGACACTTTGACAGGAGGTAACTTTCTTGGTACTCCTGCTTTGGAAGCTAGTTATATTATTGAGAGTTTAGTAGGAACACTACCCGTTAGTAACATTAAAAATGAGATTACCTTGGGAGATGTTATGAAGAAGTTGGAGTCTATAGAGAAAAAATTGCCAAATTTACTTGGTAGTGCTAGCAAAGTTGATGAATCACTGGTAACCATTAATAAAAGAATTGCTGTTTTGGAAGCTAGTACTATTCACGATAATCAAAATCTAAGGATTGGTGAATTGGAGGAGTCTATGGATACAATAAGCTATACTTTTAGTTCTATTAAAACTAAAAGGCAAAAGGCTTTTGTGGGGAAAGAGCAAAAATTTATGTATGTGCCAAAAGTTTCTAGACCAAAACCCACAAATGTGTTTAAAACTGATAAAGTGTTCAGTGAGCTTGACGGTGAATCACATAGTGGTCTATTTAAATTTTCTTCCCAAGAATTACATAAAATGAAAAATCCTATTGTGACAAGCCATGTTCTTGATGAAGCTTTGTGCCTAGTGATGTCCCACAAGTATAGGGGATCAATTGTAGTACCTTTCGATTAGAAAAGGTTGTCGAACCCACGAGGAGCTGAAGGTATTGGTTAGCAAGATTAATAAATAAAACAATGAAGGATGCAAATGTTTTTGGTATTTTTGGTTGTATGGATGCAATGCTGAAAATAAATAGTAGCAAGTGACAACTCTCAAGGAGAGAAAGCCCAATCCTCTTATGTGCAAGAGGACAAGCTCAAGTGATGTGTAACTTATAAGTGGAAAACGTTCCCGAGGGCGGCATGGATTTCACTAGGCATAGAGATTTATTAAACAACACGTTGAATATCTTGTCAAGTTTTAATCTTCTTTGGACGGAGCCATTTTTAGGTAAAGCTAAATAAATAAACTAAACCCCTTATGATGGATCATGTGGCCAAGCAAATGACTGCACAAGAATTATTAAGACAAAAAGTCCCACCATAGCATTACACTCTAAGGTCCCCGATACTAATACCCTCATAATGCAACTTCATGACTCGGTCAGGGTTTACATGTCCTCCCAAGTCTCCCTCAATTCATTACACTACGGTGTTCTCCTATGAGCCCATAAAGGTGAAGTGTTATGCAGTCGACGTTCGCACAACACCATCATAGAATCACATAAAAGATAAACACTTGACAAAATACCAACACATGTCATATATAAATCATTGCCAATTCATCCTATGCCCTCAGGAACATACGGGAACTACTCACAACGTGCAAACATGATGATATTCAGTGGCATAAGTGGTACAACGCAATCTGAAAATATAACTTCACCTCCAAATAATGACAAGTACTCAATCACAAACATGAATAGTAGCACAAGACAAGTATCTAGGGTATAGCAACTCTCAAACTACGAGGGAACGAGGTGGATCACGGAGATGATGATGGAGATGGTGCTGGTCTTGGTGGTGGTGATGATGTAGAGGCCTCCTCCCACGCCAAGGAGGAGAAGTGATGACGATGACGGTGATTTCCCCCTCCTCCGGAACTCCGAGCAGCAGAGTCTGATTCCCCCTCGGAGAGAATCAGGAGTTTCGCCGCCGCCACGGCCTCGGATGGACTTGGAAAAATTAGGGCGTAACTTTTCGGGGAGGACGAAGGCGTGCATAAAAAGCCCCAGGCGAGGAAGTGCTCGAGGCTCCATTTGGTGGGTCCCACGCGGCCAGGTTTTGGCCGCGTGGGCCCACCCCTCTTGGGCCTCGAGGCTCCCCTCTCTTCGGTCTTCTTCCCTCTGCCTTGTTCTCCATGAAAAAATGGCTGTGCAATTTTCCTTTTATTATTTGGATCCCTGTAGCTCCTGAAACATTAAAAACAAGAAAAAGGAGGTTTTCTGCCTCCCAGAAATTAAATACCAAAAATAGGGACTTTGTAAGAAAGTCCCATAAATCGTCTAAAACATGTAAAAATAATGATATTACAATGCAAATAACATTCTAATATGATGCTAAAGTTGTATAAATGATGATATAAAATGCACGTATCAACTCCCCCAAGCTTAAACCTTACTCGTCCTCGAGTAAGCAAGGACATAGATCATTATATGCATCAATGGACTTGTGGTTGATAAATAAATACGAGCATTGTATCATCATCATATTCAATTGTAATGTAAGATTAATGAACTAAAACTCATACACATGAGGGCAACATAAGTAGAAGCTCTAGCAACCACCCCTTACTTTTGAAAGCAAATAACCATGTATGTTGGACGATTGAATCATACTCTTTTTCACATGCTTTTGATCTTAGCATGTTGCATGATTAAGTTTAAAGTGAAAGCAAATATGAGTAATGTGCTTGACAAAGTATGGGTTGAAAGTCTCATGCCCCTTGAATACGAGTACCTACACCATGTGTACTCAACTTGGAAAACAAAGCAAGTTCAATTTAAATATCATTGTAAGTAAAATAGTATCATCAAGAGCGTCAACTGGGGTACCTCTTGTCCCAGGATATGGAACAAGCCCATATCAAAATGACAAGACAAACAAACATAATGAACAATCTCAACACCCTTTTATTTACCATTGGATAGCTTTTTATTGTGGTGTATCACAGAAGGTTCACCATAGCATGTAAGTAAATTTCCACCATGATGCATGGCTTAGATTAGCGGCCCAGGCGTCTCTCTAACCATTATACAAACTCATTTAAACCTACTCCATTTCCACATTTATTTCACCATGATAAGCATCCATAAACAAAAGTACATGACATCAACTAGATATAATGAAGTGCAATGTTGAAAGCGTTCCATGTGACAGCACATTTCTGCTAATCTCAACCAAAGACATTTGTCAAGCTCATAACATCATAATTTTAATCACAATGGTTCATATTTATTAAGTGCAATCTCTTTATTTATTTTATAATGAGATAATTCTACAATTGTCCAACATACTCAAGTTAATTAAATTCAAGGCAAGATGTGATTGAAACTTCTAAATATGCCACGCTCATTTGCATGAGTGTTACCCATAAATCTCCAGAACAAGAGAATCATGGATGACACCATACTTTATATTAATTGTAAACCATAAGATAGAGATACATGATAACGCTCCATGAGCTCACACAAGCCTAAAAGAGATTGATGACTAAACGATAAAAGTAAACTAAACCATGACTAGATAGATATGATAAACTAGTAAAGATAAAGGCTAGGCTGAACTCCCCCAAGCTTGACGTTTTGCTAGAGCTCTTTATTTTCTTCCTTCTTGACCTCATATAATGATCTTCAAGGTCTCCAACGATTTTCATCATAAGGTTGTAGGCTTCCTCAAACTTGCTTGCAGCTTTTCCCAGTTTCTCCATGAGATCCTTCTCCACCGTCTTCTTGTTAGGTTTCCACTCCGGGCTTGGCACTTCTACCTTCGGATCTTACGATCCCATTCACCAGGATAGTTATCTTGGGTGGCACGCCGAATTCCCTGTCAATAAGAGTAGACACCACGTTTTTGCTAGCAAGTGCGTGCCTAGGAGCCTTCCCTCCAGTGCTCATGCGTGCCGTCTGCCTCTTGTTTCCAAGGGCACGTTCACGCTCACACTGGCAACGGAGATAGGAGAAGGTGGTGCTGTTGCAATAGGTGCGATGTTGACGAAGGGTTTATTCTTTTTCTTCCGCTCCTCCTTCTCCATCTCCTCCTCGTCAGGATTGTAGTCTTCATCGTTGTCGAGTAGTCCTTCCTCTTCCTATTCCTCCTCCATATGGACGTGGGGCTGTTGCCCTCGAGTTCATCATCATCATCGTCCATGGAGGAGCATTGGTAGGAGTCTCCCGAAGACATAGCTAAAAACCTGACAGGCAGAAACAGCAAAAGCAAAGATCGCTCGAGAACTCTCGGTGCGAGATTAGATCAACGAAAAGGGGTATATATTGACGGGTTTTAGGTCAAGACGAAGAGTCGGAGACGAAAACGAGACGAAACGGGACTCCGAGGGGCAAAAGGAGTGGGCCCACGCGGCCTGGTACTGTAGCCGCGTGGGACCCCCTCTTTTCCTCCTCGGGGCTCCGTTCCTTCCAAGTTTCTTGTCCTATATGCTAATTTCCATAAAAAATAACTCTCGTAAAATTTTACGCAATTCCGAGAAACTTTCCAATACAAAAGTTACCTATTATTAATTTTGGGATTCTGAAACTGCAGAATTCTTCGCAATTACCTCCTCCGGTGTCTGTAAATTCAACTCCTCCACCTTTCCGATGAAACTCTTTCCTGCAATATAATGTTTAAGGCGTTGTCCATTGACTACATGAGGTTTACCTTTCATGTCACCATGAAGACGGATAGCTCCTGAACGGTACACCTCCTGTATCACTAATGGTCCCTGCCATTTTGAAGCCAACTTCCCTGCAGAAAACTTGAAACGAGAGTTGTATAATAGAACTTGATCACCTACTTTAAACTCTTTCTTTTTAATTTTCTTGTCATGCCAAATCTTAACTTTCTCTTTAAATAATTTGGCACTTTCATAAGCTTCATTTCTCCATTCATCTAGTAGGTTTAAATCAAGAATTCTCTTCTCTCCCGCAGTTTTAAAATCAAAGTTCAATTGTTTAATAGCCCATCTAGCTTTATGTTCTAGTTCCACAGGTAAATGACAAGCTTTTCCATAAACCATTTTATAAGGAGACATTCCCATTGGATTTTAAAAGCAGTTCTATAAGCCCACAATGCATCATTAATTTTAAGTGGCCAGTCAGACCTAGACTTATTCACTGTCTTTTCCAAAATGAGTTTAATTTCCCTATTACTTAATTCAACTTGTCCACTAGTTTGAGGGTGATAAGGAGATGCAACTCTATGGTTAACATTATATTTTGCCAATGTTTTCCTAAGAACACCATGCAAGAAATGAGAACCACCATCAGTAATTAAAAACCTAGGAACACCAAACCTGGGGAAAATGATGTCCTTGAGCATCTTCATTGCTGTGGCATGATCTGCACTTTTGGTTGGAATTGCTTCCACCCACTTTGTAACATAATCCACTGCAACCAAAATATGAGTATGCTTTGTCTTTGATGCTGGGAAAGGTCCCATAAAGTCAAAACCCCACACATCAAATGGTTCAAGTGGTAAAGAGTAATTCATAGGCATTTCATTTCTCCTACCAATATTTCCTACTCTTTGACATTTATCACAAGATTTAACATATTCAGCACAATCCTTAAATAAAGTAGGCCAATAAAAACCAGATTGTAATACCTTTGCACCTGTACGATCTCCTGCATGATGCCCTCCATAGGGACTGTCATGACAATCTCTTATAATAGCCTGTTGTTCATGCTCAGGTACACAACGTCTAATAATACCATCCACACTTTTCTTATAAAGGAAAGGATCATCCCAAAAATAATGTCTAAGATCATAAAAGAATTTCTTTCTTTGTTGAAAAGTGAAGTGTGGTGGCAAAACTTTACCAACAATAAAATTTGCATAGTTGGCAAACCATGGAGATGCAACTTTAGCACTAGAAACATTAACATTTGCAAGTTGTTCATTAGCAAAACTATCATTAATAGGAATAGGATCATCAGGTATATTTTCCATTCTAGAAAGATGATCAGCTACTTGATTATCTTCCCCTTTCCTATCAACAATGTGTAAATCAAATTCTTGCAATAAAAGAACCCATCTTATTAATCTAGGCTTAGCATCTTTCTTATTCATCAAATATTTAATAGCAGAATGATCAGTATGTATTGTGACTTTGAATCAGTAATATAAGGTCTAAACTTGTCACAAGCAAAAGCACTGCTAAAAATTCTTTTCAGTTGTTGCATAATTCCTTTGAGCAGCATCAAGTGTTCTACTAGCATAATAAATAACATTCAGTTTCTTATCAACACGTTGGCCCAAAACAGCCCCAACTGCATAATCACTAGCATCACACATAATTTCAAAAGGCAATTCCAATCAGGAGGTTGAATAATAGGAGCACTTATTAAAGCATTCTTCAAAATATTAAAGGACTCAATACAATCATCATTAAAAGAGAAAGGAACATCCTTTTGCAAAAGATTGGTTAGAGGTTTTGATATTTTGGAGAAATCTTTAATAAACCTACGGTAAAAACCTGCATGCCCAAGAAAACTTCTTATACCTTTGATGTCCCTTGGGTATGGCAGCTTTTCAATAGCTTCTATCTTTGCTGGGTCAACTTCTATTCCTCTTCCAGAAATCCGATGCCCAAGAACAATACCTTCAGTAACCATGAAGTGACACTTCTCCCAATTAAGAACTAAGTGTTGGTCTTCACAACGCTGCAAAACTTTGTTAAGGTTGAACAAGCAATTATCGAAGGAAGTACCATACACAGAAAAATCATCCATAAAACTTCCATTATCTTTTCAATATAATCAGCAAATATAGCATTCATGCATCTTTGAAAAGTAGCAGGAGCATTGCATAAACCGAATGGCATTCTCCTATAAGCAAATGTACCATATGGGCAAGTAAAAGTGGTCTTTTCTTGATCATCCTTATGGACAGGAATTTGTGAGAAACCTGAATAACCATCTAAATAGCAAAAGTGAGAGTGTTTAGATAACCTTTCTAACATTTGATCAATAAATGGCAATGGGTAATGATCTTTACGAGTTGCTTTATTTAACTTCCTGAAATCAATACACATCCTATAACCAACAACAGTACGTTGAGCCACAAGTTCATCCTCATCATTTGGAACAACAGTCATTCCACCCTTTTTAGGAACACAATGAACAGGACTAACCCACTTACTATCAGCTATGGGATAAATGATACCAGCTTCAATAAGTCTTATTACCTCTTTCCTTACCACTTCTTTCATTTTTGGATGGAGACGGCGTTGATAATCAACAACAGGTTTTGCATCCTCCTCCAAATTAATTTTATGCATACATAGAGCTGGGCTTATACCTTTAAGATCATCAAGAGAGTATCCAATGGCTGGTCGGTGAGCTTTAAGCACATCAAGTAATTTTCCTTCTTCTTCAGCTGAAAGGTTAGCACTAATAATGACAGGATATATGCTCTTCTCATCCAAATATGCATATTTAGATTTTAGGCAAAGGTTTTAATTCAAAACTAGGATCCCCTTTAGGTGGTGGTAGCACTCCTAAATTATCAGGTGGGATATGCAATTGTAATTGTGGTGGTTGTTGCCATAATATTTGTTCTAAAGCATCTTTTTCCTCATCATTAAATGGTTCATCTTGATTAAGCATATAACGTTCTACAACATCTGTTGAAGCTACAGCTATATGAGCAAGAGTTTCAATTATATCTTCAGAAATTGGCTCTTTCACAACATGTTTATCAGCAAATTTGGAAAAATTGAACTCAAGTTTCTCACCAGCACATTTAATAAACACTTTCTCTTTAGGCAAATTAATTTCAGCACCAACAGTGTTTAAGAAAGGTCTACCAAAAATGATAGGACAAAAAGAATCTTGAGGACAACCAAGCACAATAAAATCAGCAGGATATTTTATTTTGCCAACCAATACTTCAACATCTCTAACAATTCCAAATGGACTAATATAATCTTTATTAGCAAGTTGAATTGTCATACCTGTCTCTTCCATAATGATAGGATCAATATCAGGCTTGATTTCAAGATAAAGAGAATATGGAATGACACTAATACTTGCTCCAATATCACATAGACCATGATAACTTGAAGTCCCAATAGAGCATGATATAACAGGTTTACCAACTTTGGCCGAATTACCTTTGATGACCTTAGTAGCATCTTCACATAAATAAACATCAACAGGGTCTTCTTCATTTAATTGTTTGATAATTGAAATTTGACTGTTGACTTCCTGTTCATAAGGCTGAGAACATCTTTTTTACTCTTGTTAGTAACAGCAATAAGTAAATTCTCCTTAACTTGGTTTGGATATGGAGGTGGTTCAACATACTCCTCAATTGTCACAGATGACACTGGTTCTACCTGTTTAATAACTTTAGGAACAACAATAGATTGTTTAACAGGTTCAACATAAACTTCAAAACCACTTTGAGGAACACATATGCTTAGCAAAACCTTTAGCTATCTCAATTATAACATAAGGATCAAGATTAAAAGTATCACTCAGATTTTTAAAAACAAAGAAGTAGAGAAGTTCTCTACACATGAATATCCATAATCAAAATAGGGCTCATTACCTTTATCAAGATCCCAATTACCAGTATTTTCAGAAATAGTCTCCAATAAATTCCATGCTTCTTCTTCAGTATTATTAGTAAAACTTCCACCAGATGAATTATCCAGAATTTCCTTGTGCTTCGATGGTAGCCTCACATAAAAGTTTATCAATATAAGTTTCCTTGTAAGATCATGACAAGGATTCTTGCGAAGGAGTTCCTTTAACCTCCCCCAAGCTTGAGTAATACTCTCTCCCAGATGTGGCCAGAAATTAAATATATAGCAGCGGTTCTCATAAGCTTCTTTAGGAGTAAAATATTTAAGAAAGAAAACCTTCCTCAAGATATTCCATTCAATACAACTCTTCATCAAGAGACCTGTACCAATCACGAGCATTACCAGATAAAGACAAATATAATAACTTCCTTTTTACCTGATCTTCAGAAATACCAGGAAGTCTAAATAAACCACATATGTCTTCAATTAATTCCATATGCTCACGTGCAGACTTAGTTCCATCACCTGTAAATGGATTTTTCATAACTCTTTTAACATGACCACGGGAATTTTATATCCCACTTTAGGTACCTCAGGCACAGTAGTTTCAACCACTTTAGGAGCAGTGGCATAAGCACTTTCATATAAGCAAGATGCAGCGAGGCACGATTCATAAATGCCATAGTAACAATGAGATAAAACAGCTTTCAAGTTTCCTTACCAAACTTCTTACCAATAGCGCTACGCTCCCCGGCAACGGCGCCAGAAAAGTATCTTGATGACTCCCAAGTGCAGGAGATCAATTGTAGTACCTTTCAATTAGAAAAGGTTGTCGAACCCACGAGGAGCTGAAGGTATTGGTTAGCAAGATTGATAAATAAAACAATGAAAGATGCAAGTGTTTTTGGTATTTTTGGTTGTATATGCAATGCAGAAAATAAATAGTAGCAAGTGAAAGCTCTCAAAGAGAGAAAGCCCAATCCTCTTATGTGCAAGAGGACAAGCTCAAGTGATGTGTAACTTATATGTGGAAAACGTTCCCGAGGGCGGCATGGATATTACTAGGCATAGAGATTTATTAAACAACACGTTGAATATCTTGTCAAGTTTTAATCTTCTTTGGACGGAGCCATTTTAGGTAAGCTAAATAAATAAACTAAACCCCTTATGATGGATCATGTGGCCAAGTAAATGACTGCACAAGAATTATTAAGACAAAAGTCCCACCATAGCATTACACTCTAAGGTCCCCGATACTAATACCCTCATAATAACTTCATGACTCGGTCAGGTTTACATGTCCTCCCAAGTCTCCCTCAATTCATTACACTACGGTGTTCTCCTATGAGCCCATAAAGGTGAAGTGTTGTGCAGTCGACGTTCGCACAACACCATCATAGAATCACATAAAAGATAAACACTTGACAAAATACCAACACATGTCATATATAAATCATTGCCAATTCATCCTATGCCCTCAGGAACATACGGGAACTACTCACAACGTGCAAACATGATGATATTCAGTGGCATAAGTGGTACAACACAATCTGAAAATATAACTTCACCTCCAAATAATGACAAGTACTCAATCACAAACATGAATAGTAGCACAAGACAAGTATCTAGGGTATAGCAACTCTCAAACTACGAGGGGAACGGAGTGGATCACGGAGATGATGATGGAGATGGTGCTGGTCTTGGTGGTGGTGATGATGTAGAGGCCTCCTCCCACGCCAAGGAGGAGAAGTGATGACGATGACGATGATTTCCCCCTCCTCCGGAGCTCCGGAGCAGCAGATCTGATCCCCCTCGGAGGGAATCAGGAGTTTCGCCGCCGCCACGGCCTCGGATGGACTTGGAAAAATTAGGGCGTAACTTTTCGGGGAGGACGAAGGCGTGCATAAAAAGCCCCAGGCGAGGAAGTGCTCGAGGCGCCATTTGGTGGGTCCCACGCGGCCAGGTTATGGCCGCGTGGGCCCACCCCTCTTGGGCCTCGAGGCTCCCCTCTCTTCGGTCTTCTTCCCTCTGCCTTGTTCTCGATGAAAAAATGGCTGTGCAATTTTTCCTTTTATTATTTGGATCCCTGTAGCTCCTGAAACATTAAAAACAAGAAAAAGGAGGTTTTCTGCCTCCCAGAAATTAAATACCAAAAATAGGGACTTTGTAAGAAAGTCCCATAAATCGTCTAAAACATGTAAAAATAATGATATTACAATGCAAATAACATTCTAATATGATGCTAAAAGTTGTATAAATGATGATATAAAATGCACGTATCAACTCCCCCAAGCTTAAACCTTACTCGTCCTCGAGTAAGCAAGGACATAGATCATTATATGCATCATTATATGCAACCCATTATTTTTATTTTATGCAATTTTTCTTTATTGAGTCAAGGTGTTTTTTTTACTTCTGTAGCAACTCCTTTGTATCTTTACTTTTTCGCATTGTTGTGCCAAGAGTAGCCTCTAATGATAAGATAATGCTAAATTTCGATTGCCGCGTAGAAACAGATTTTTGCTGTTCACCGTATTAATTCTCTAAAATCACCAAAAAGTGAATTAAATCTGAAATTTTTTGTGCGTAATATTTATGTATGTCTGCATCTTTTGTTAGTTCTAAGTTTTTCGATCTGGGCGTCGTAAGTGACTCGAAAAAATTCATCTTTGCGGACTGTTCTGTTTTAGACAGATTATGTCTTTTATTTTGCATTCTCTCTTTTACTAGTGTTGAGTGAAATTCTTTTTTGGTGGAAGTGCTTCACATAACATCAGTGACAGTAGCTAATGTTTAAAGTAACAAGTCATATTGCGTCTTTATAGAACATGTGAGTTTTTGATTATGCACTAACCCTCTAATGAGATTTACTTTGAGTTTGATGTGACGGAAGTTTTCAAGTGTCAAGAGGGAAGAGTGATATAATAGGATCAAGAAGAGTGAAGAGATTAAGCTTGGGAGGCTCCCATGGATCTCGCTAGCATATTTCTAGAAGACTCAAGCGTCTAAGCTTGGGGATGCCCAAGGCATCCCTTCTTCATCGGCAAAATTATCAGGTCATCTCTAGTGAAACTATATTTTAATTCTTTCACATCATATGTGCTGTTCTTGGAGTGTCTGTGTGCTTTTATTTTCATTACTTTATTTTCATTTTGTAATCAACTTGATTGGACCCTAGCATTCTTGATTGGGAGAGAGACACGCTCCGCTTTTTCATGAGAATACTCCTATTCTTCACTTATATTTGTTGAGTATTCATATCTAGCACTGTTCAGCTTTTAGCTCTTATTTTCATGTATCTCTTGTCAGAGCTATTAGTTCTTTAAAAAAAAGTACTCTCTTGCTTCACTTATACTTGTTTGAAGAGTTATTGAAATAAATTGATTGGTGTTTGGTTGGAACAGAAAATGTTGCATGTGGTAAATGGTATAATGGAAAAAACTTGCATATTCTTGTAGATCACTAATTTGGATAATTTGATACTTGTCAATTGTTTTAAGTTAACAAGTAGATCATGATTAAACTTTTGCATCATGTAAGTTAAGCCAATTAGTGAAGAACTATCGTAAAGCTTGTTGAAATTTGGTTTGCATGAGGGGTATTTCTAAGGTCTAGATATTTTCTAATAAAAGGGTTTGGTTAACAAGGAAGACAGTGTGAAGTCTTATAATGGTTGCAATATGTTGGTCATATAAAACTTGGTGTACTGGTTGATATTCTTGTTTGCTTACATAACCTTGCTAGCCTAAACTCTGTACTGAGAGGGAATGCTTCTCGTGCATCCAAATCCTTGAGCCAAAATCCATGCTATTTGTGTCCACCATAACTAGCTATATGTGGTATTTCCTTGCCACTCCAAGTAAATTTTTCATGTGCTACCTTTAAATTATTCAAAACTGTTAGTATTCCTTTTTTTGTCAATGTTTACTAGCTCATGAGGAACTAGTGGGTTATTCTTTATTCGACTTGTCAAACAGACTTTACCACCAGACTAGCGGCATATACATCCGCTTATCTATTAATTTTGCAAAAAGAGCTGGCAACGGGGTGCCCAGTCCCAATTAATTACAACTTTAACCGCTTAATTCTCTTCAAATTTTGTCAACTGAATACTCAGTGAAGCATCTGCATGTGTAAACAAAAGAGAAAGAGGGATGATCTGCTTTGCTGGTAGAAATAACGTCCTTCATGGGAGCCGCTCTTAAAAGTATGTTTGATAGGGAGAATATTGTTTTCATCCGCTGCCATTCGTTGACAATTAACAAACACCTCTCAAAACTTAATTTTTACTCTCTATATGATTTCAAAAACTAAAAAGCTCTAGCACATGATTTTATCTCTGTTTCCCTCTGCGAAGGGCCTTTCTTTTACTTTTATGTTGAGTCAGTTTTTCTATTCTTTCTATCTTCCACAAGCAAACACTAGTGTCAACTTTGATACAACATTTGTTATATGTGATGGCCCATTGATGGGTTAGGTTGAGACCCCAATAGCAGAGTGTGTAGTACAGGCAAGACTTGTTTTCCCCACGAGGGATGACTCGAGGGTTTATATCGAACTCTCGGGGAATCAGTAGCGGAAGCTTGACCTTCTTATCCTTCCCTTGGAAACCTGCAAAAAAAAATTTGTTTTGTGCCCTCAACCTCACCAAGTGGTTGTCAAGCACAAGGTGTGAGAATGATAAAACAAAACAATAAATATGCAATGAAAATATGCAAGGATGATGGAAACAATGATGGATGATATTTTTGGGTTTTATATGATGAATGCAAGATGCAAAAATATTTTTGTATTTTTGGATTTATAAATGGCTGAAAATGGAAAATGCTTAAAAGTTGTTGGAAAGGTGTTTCTTATGATTAAAAATGGACCGGGGTTCATGGTTTCACAAATGCACTCTCTCTTTAATAAAGTGGTAGATAATGGAACACAAGAGTTAACATATGAGATTGCAACAAAGTTTCATGACAAGTTATTAATTATATGGGCATCACGTCCTAACATAGAGATCCTTTGGTTATTTATCCCTCTTATACTCCACTAAGATGCGAACTAAATCATAACACCTTAGTATTAAGATAAATCAGAGCATAGCATTAAGTTTCATGACATGAAGTTGAAATAAGAACATGCTAGATCTAGTCATGGAGTAGTAGCATGGTCACACCCACATCTCCGGTAGCAAGGTATTTCTTTTTATCCCTAGTGAGGCAACCAAGTAAGGTAAAACACCCAAGTGGATCGCGGAACTTTCTCTCACGTTCACCGCACTAGCCACCCCCCGTTACTCCATCTAATGCACACGTTCCCCCACACACGTTCTCATACACATGCTTGATCAAAACAAGTAAACAAGAACGGGGTACATAATATGCATCTACTTTCATAACTGAAACAAAACAATTGCAATCTCAAACATATATTAACTCATAAAGATCGACCACAAAGGTATTACATAGATGACCGTTATCATGTTCGGCGGTAGCTCATACGGTGCTAATTAGTGAAGCTCAAGAGAGAGAGATACATAAGTTACTTCCACAAACCCATAGTCCAGGGTGGACTACTCCCTCTTCATCATGGATACGGTGGAGAAGTCGTTGGAGGAGGTGGAGGCCTCTCCGGCAGCGCCCTGCCGGAGTTTTCCCCCTCCAATCTGCAGCTCCTGATCTCTATTTTGTGGTTTCTGTGTTTCTGCGGCGCTCCTTTCCGAAGAGCCTCGGGGACTATTTTTATTGTCGGTTTTAGGTCAAGACGAAGTCGGTGGAGAAAAGATCGACGACATCAGAGCATCGAGGCTCCAGAAGGTGGGCCCCACGCGGCCAGGTACATGGGCCGCGTGGGCCACCCCCTTTTGGGCCTCGAGCCTCCGCTTGTTTGCTTCCTTCGCTCCAAAGTCTTCTCCTTCCAAATATTGATGCTCATAAATTTTCAGGTCATTTGGACATCGTTTGGGTCCCTGAAACATCAAAACATAGAAAATAGGGTTTTCTGCCTGCGCAGGGTTAATTCCAGAAAAATAGGGGAACTTGTGAAATATTCCCAAAATCATTATAAAATAATGATATAACCCTTATATGATGCAAATATGATTGAAATATGAGTAAAATAATGCAAAGTTCATGTATGCATTTACATGCATCAGCATCCCCAAGCTTAACTCATGCTCGTCCTCGAGTATGAAGGTGATAAAACTAACATGGACTTTGCAATTTAATACTATCAATGGATATCAAAGATGATTACTATTGCTACATAGAGTCAAATGGTTCATTCTTAAAAAGAGGTAGCAATATGCAAGATAGTTTATAAAGTGATATCAAATATTCAATGTAAGGATGTTCAATGATAATTCACAAAGTGTAACATAAATGAAAAAGTAATATGGACCACAAGTATGCATAATTATAAGTAAGAACATCCTACAATGGTCATAGAGTGTAGATGAAAATCTGAATATAAAAGGTGGACACTTTGGAAAGATATATATGAGTAGAGGTAAACATGAATAAGTTTCATCTAACTTCTGAACTTCTCTACTTAAGTTAATGATTGTAATGTGGTAATCCTTGGTGTCAAGCTCTCATTGCCCCTATCATAGCTTCTTGAATGATTAAGTTTAAAGTGAAAGCAAATATGAGTAATGTGCTTGACAAAGTATGGGTTGAAAATCTCATGCCCCTTGAATACGAGTACCTACTCCATGTGTTACTCAACTCGGAAACAAAGTAAGTTCAATTTAAATATCATTGTAAGTAAAATAGTATCATCAAGAGCGTCAACTGGGTACCTCTTGTCCCAGGATATGGAACAAGCCCATATCAAAATGACAAGACAAACAAACAAGATGAACAGTCTCAACACCTCTTTTATTTACTATTGGGATAGCTTTTTATTGTGGGGTGCATCACTGAAGGTTCACCATAGCATGTAAGTAAATTTCCACCATGATCCTGCATGGATTAGATTAGCGGCCCAGGCGTCTCTCTAACCATTTATACAAACTCATTTAAACCTACTTCATTTCCACATTTATTTCACCCATGGTAAGCATCCATAAACAAAAGTACATGACATCAACTAAATATAAATGAAGTGCAATGTTGAAAGCGTTCCATGTGACAGCACATTTCTGCTAACTCTCAACCAAAGACATTTGTTGGTGGCTCGCATCAACCAAAGACATCTGCTAACTCTCATTTCCACATTTATTTCAGAAGGTTGTTGGTGGCTCGCACGGCGCAACACGATCACCAACGTGGAATCTGCACACAACACAATCAAACTACTTTGCCCCAACGAAACAGTGAGGTTGTCAATCTCACGGCTTGCTGAAAACAAAGGATTAAACGTATGGTGTGGAAAATGAGTATTAAATTGCAGAGAATGAAAAAGGAACAGTTTGCAGTTTGTGGTTGTTTAATCAGTGTAAAAGAATGGACCGGGGTCCACAGTTCACTAGTGGTGTCTCTCCATAAAAGATAACTAACATGTTGGGTGAACAAATTACAGCTGGGCAATTGACAAATAGTGAGCGCATGACAATGCATATATGACATGATGACTACTATGATATTTAATTGGGCATTACGACATAATACATAGACCGTTATCCAACAGCATCTATGACTAATAATCCACCGCCGGGTTGTCATCCGAGTCCCCCGTTGGTATTAAGTTGCAAGCAACGGATAATTGCATTAAGTAAAGTGCGTAATGTAAACAAACACATATGCCGTGGACATAGCATCGTTAGGTTATCCCTAGTGGCAACAGCACATCCACAACCTTAGAACTTTCTGTCACTCCCAGATTAAACGGAGGCATGAACCCACTATCTAGCATAAATACTCTCTCTTGGAGTTACAAGCATCTACTTGGCCAAAGCATCTACGAGTAACGGAAAGCATGCAAGATCTTAAATAACATAGATAGATTGATAATCAACTTGACATAGTATTCAATATTCATCGGATCCCAGCAAACACAACATGTAGCATTACAATAATATGATCTTGATCATGTAGGGCAGCTCACAAGATCTAAACATGATGGCACAAAGTGGAGAGACAACCATCTAGCTACTGCTATGGACCCGTAGTCCAAGGATGAACTACTCACGCATCACTCCGGAGGCAGGCATGGCGATGTAGAAGCCTCCGGTGACGATTCCCCTCTCCGGCAGGGTGCCGGGAAGAGGTTCTGAACCCTCCCGAGCTAGGGTTGACGGCGGCGGCGTCTCTGGAACTTTTCGTGGATATTTGCTCAGGTACTTAGGGTTTTCGCGTCGGGGGAATAAGTAGGCGAAAGGGCGGCGGCTGCGACCCCCGAGGGGCCCACACCACCCAGGGGCGGCAGAGGGGGCCCGCGCCCTGGTGCGTGTGGCCCCTTGGCTCCTCTGTTGCTCCTTTGGTCCGTCAGGTGTTCTGGAAAATAGGGACCCCCGTGTAGTTTCGTCCAATTCCGAGAATATTTCCAGACTAGCTTTTCTGGAATACAAAAACAGCAGAAAACAGGAACTGGCACTTCGGCATCTTGTTAATAGGTTAGTCCCAAAAAATGTATAAAAGTGATATAAAGTAGATGCAAAACATGTAGCAATTGGTATAAAACAAGCATGGAACATCAAAAATTATAGATACGTTTGAGACGTATCAGCATCCCCAAGCTTAGTTCCTACTCGTCCTCGAGTAGGTAAACGATAAAAACAAAATAATTTTTGAGGTGACATGCTACCATCATAATCTTGATCATATAATATTGCAAGGCACATGTAAATGAATGAAGTGATCCAAGTCAATGGTCTATAATTTGCTACCAAATAGATAATGAGTAAACAATGAATCACACAAGCTAAACGTTTTCATGAATAGTACTTTCGAGACAAGCATCAAACAGTTTTGCATAAGTGTTAACTCATAAAGCAATAGTTTCTAATAAAAGGTATTTAATCAACACAAAGGAAGAATTTAGTTTCAGCATTTGCTTCAACTTTCAACATATTTATCTCATGGATATTGTCAACACAAAGTAGTATAACAAGTCCAATACATTGCATATAACGCATGTTGTAACAAAGTTGACACTAGTGTTTGCTTGTGGAAGACAGAAAGAATAGGAAAACTGACTCAACATAAAAGTAAAAGAAAGGCCCTTCGCAGAGGGAAGCAGGGATTAATCATGTGCTAGAGCTTTTAGGTTTTTGAAAGCATATAGAGATTGCATAAAATATTTGATACTCCTCCCAACCTTGCTAACACAAGCCATGGCTAACCGAATCCTCGGGTGCCTTCCATCAATCACATACCATGGAGGAGTATCTATTTTTGAGAGGTGTTTGTTAATTGTCAACGAATGGTAGCGGGTGAGAACAGTATTCTACCTGTCAAACGGACTTTTAAGAGCGGCTCCCATGAAGGACGTTATTTCTACCAGCAAGGCAGATCATCCCTCTTTCTCTTTGGTTTACACACATTCAGGTATTTCACTGTTTGTCATTGCTTACTGATGAATCAGGGCAAAAGTGTGAAGAGAATTAATTGGTTAAAGTTGTAATTAATTGGGACTGGGCACCCCGTTGCCAGCTCTTTTTGCAAAATTGGATAAGCGGATGTATATGCCACTAGTCCAGGTGTAAAAGTCCATCGACAAATAGAATAAAGAATAACCACACTAATTCCTCATGAGCTAGTAAACATTGACACAAAAAGGGAATAATAACATTTTGAATAATTTAAAGGTAGCACATGAAAAATTTACTTGGAGTGGCAAGGAAATACCACATATAGGTAGTTATGGTGGACACAAATGGCATGGATTTTGGCTCAAGGATTTGGATGCACGAGAAGCATTCCCTCTCAGTACAGAGTTTAGGCTAGCAAGGTTATGTAAGCAAACAAGAATATCAACCCGTACACCAAGTTTTATATGACAAACATATTGCAAACGTTATAAGACTTCATACCGTCTTCCTTGTTAACCAAACCCTGTTATTAGAAAATATCTAGACCTTAGAGATACCACCGATGCAAACCAAATTTTCAACAAGCTTTACGGTAGTTCTTCACTAATAGGCTTAACTCATGTGATGCACAATTTAATCATGATCTACTTGTTAACTCAAAACAATTGACAAGCATCAAGTTATCCATTAGTGATCTACAAGATTAAGCAAGTTTTTCCTTATACCAATTACCACATGCAACATTTTCTGAACCAACCAAACACCAATCAATTTATTTCATCAACTCTCCAAACAAATATAAGTGAAGCAAGAGAGTACTTTCTACAAAAGAAAGCTAATAGCTCTGACAAGAGATACATGAAAACAAGAGCTAAAAGCTGAACAGCGCTAGATATGAATACTCAACAAATATAAGTGAAGAATAGGAGTATTCTCATGAAAAAGCGGAGCGTGTCTCTCTCCCAATCAAGAATGCTAGGGTCCAGTCAAGCTTTATTGAAAATAAAAGTGCAATACTGAAAATAAAAGCACACAGACGCTCCAAGAAAAGCACATATGATGTGAAAGAATTAAAATATAGTTTCACTAGAGATGACCTGATAATTTTGACGATGAAGAAGGGGATGCCTTGGGCATCCCCAAGCTTAGACGCTTGAGTCTTCTTGAAATATGCTGGGGAGATCCATGGGAGCCTCCCCAAGCTTAAGCTCTTCACTCTTCTTGATCCTATTATATCATCCTTCTCTCTTGACCCTTGAAAACTTCCGTCACACCAAACTCAAAGTAGATCTCATTAGAGGGTTAGTGCATAATCAAAAATTCACATGTTCTATAAAGACGCAATATGATTTGTTACTTTAAACATTAGCTACAGCCACTGATGTTATGTGAAGCTCTTCCACCCAAAAAAGAATTTCACTCAACACTAGTAAAAGAGAGAATGCAAAATAAAAAGGCATAATCTGTCTAAAACAGAACAGTCCGCAAAGACGAATTTTTTCGAGGCACTTACGACGCTCAGATCGAAAACTCTGAACTAATGAAAGTTTCAGACATTCATAAAGATTACGCACAAAAATTTCAGATTTAATTAACAATCTGGTGATTTTAGGAATTTCGTACAGTGAACAGCAAAAATCTGTTTCTGCGCAGCAATCAAAATTAAGCATCATTAACATTAGAGGCTACTCTTGGCACAACAATGCGAGAAAATAAAGATACAAAGGAGTTGCTACAGAAGTAAAAACTCCTTGACTCAATAAAAGAAAAATTGCAGAAAAAAAAATGGGTTGCCTCCCATAAGCGCTTTTCTTTAACGCCTTTTAGCTAGGCACAAAGCATGCATCAAGTATTACCAAGTGAAGAAGCATCAACATTGTAATTTGTTCGAACAATAGAATCATAAGGTGGCTTAATCTTCTTCCTAGGAAAGTGTTCCATACCTTTCTTGAGAGGAAATTGATATTTTATATTCCCTTCTTTCATATCAATAATAGCACCTACAGTCTAAGAAAAGGTCTTCCCAGCACAATAGGGCATGATGGATTGCATCAATATCCAAGACAATAAAATCAACGGGGACATAATTGTTGTTAACCATGATAAGAACATCATCAATTCTTCCCAAAGGTTTTTTAATAGTAGAATCAACAAGGTGAACATCCAAGTAACAATTTTCCAAAGGTGCTAAATCAAGCATATCATATAATCTTTTAGGCATAACAGAAATACTAGCACCAAGGTCACACAAAGCATTGCAATCAAAGTCATTCAATTTCAATTTAATGATGGGCTCCCAACCATCTTCTAACTTCCTAGGGATAGAAGCTTCATGTTTAATTTCTTCCCTAACTTGTATGAGAGCATTAGTAATATGTTTAGTAAAAGCCATGTTTATCACTAGCATTAGGACTTCTAGCTAGCTTTTGCAAGAACTTAATTACTTCAGAAATATTGCAACCATCAAAATCAAAGTCATTATCATCAAAAGTAATGGAGTTATTCTCTTCCTTATTGCTAGAAATTTCAGCATCTTTATCAAGGACAGTTTCAGAGTTATCAGGCAATTTAGGACATTTTGCAATAGAAGTGGAAACATTACCAACACCAATATCTTGCCATTAATGGTAGGAGGTTTGTTAACACTTGAGTTTGAAGCATTTTCAGAAGTAGTAATAGTATAAACTCTAGCAATATTATTCTTTCTAGCAATTTCATCCTCTCTTTCCCATCTAGCATGCAATTCAGCTAACATCCTCACATTGTTATCAATTTTAACTTGTATAGCATTGAGAGTTTTGCTCTCTTTAACATCATGAGGCATGTTCTTTAGTTTCAACAAGTCAACATCAAGAGCAAGACTATCAACTTTAGAGGAAAGCACATCAATTTTCCCAAATTTCTCCTCAACAGTTTTATTGAAAGCAGTTTGTGTACTAATAAAATCCTTAAGCATAACTTCAAGATCGAGGGTACACTCTTATTATTGTTGTAGGAGTTACTATAGGAATTTCCATAACCATTGCCACTATTAGAAGGATAGGGCCTATAATTGCTATTACCAAAATTATTCCTATAAGCATTGTTGTTGAAGTTATTATTTTTAATGAAGTTCACATCAACATGCTCTTCTTGAGCAACCAAAGAAGCTAAAGGAACATTATTTGGATCAACATGTGTTTGACCATTTGCAAGCATAGACATAATAGTATCAATTTTGGCACTCAAGGAGAGGTTTCCTCAACAGAATTTACCTTCTTACCTGTTGGAGCTCTCTCGGTGTGCCACTCAGAATAATTAATCATCATATCATCAAGAAGCTTTGTTGCAGCACCCAAAGTGATGGACATAAAGGTACCTCCAGCGGCCGAATCCAATAAATTCCTTGAAGAAAAATTTAATCCTGCATAGAAGGTTTGGATGATCATCCAAGTAGTCAGTCCATGAGTGGGACAATTTTTAACCAATGATTTCATTCTCTCCCATGCTTGAGCAACATGTTCATTATCAAATTGCTTAAAATTCATTATGCTACTTCTCAAAGAAATAATCTTAGCAGGAGGATAATATTTTCCAATAAAAGCATCTTTGCATTTAGTCCATGAATCAATACTATTTCTAGGCAAAGATAGCAACCATTCTTTAGCACGTCCTCTCAAGGAGAAAGGAAAAAGTTTCAGTTTAATAATATCACCATCTACTTCCTTGAGCTTTTGCATTTCACAAAGTTCAACAAAGTTATTAAGGTGAACAGCAGCATCATCAGTACTAACACCAGAAAATTGCTCTTTCATAACAAGATTTAAAAGTGCAGGTTTAATTTCATAAAATTCTGCTGAAGCAGCAGGTGGAGCAATAGGTGTGCATATGAAATCATTGTTGTTCGTGCTAGTGAAATCACACAACTTAGTGTTCTCAGGAGTACTCATTTTAGCAGAAATAAAAACAGACAGAAAATAACTTGAAAGTAAACTAGATGCAAGTAACTAATTTTTTTGTGTTTTTGATAATTGAAAGCAAACAAGATAAAATAAAATAAACTAAGCAAGACAAAAACAAAGTAAAGAGATTGGAAGCGTGAAACTCCCCTTGCAGAAGACTGCTGTCTCCCCGGCAACGGCGCCAGAAAAAGATCTGTTGACGGGAGAGCAAATAGTGCAGTCTGCTGAAGCGCTTCTAACTCCCCGGCAACGGCGCCAGAAAAAGAGCTTGATGGCGTGAATCACACGTTCGTTGGGAGACCCCAAGAGGAAGGTATGATGCAGTCAGCAGCAAGTTTTCCCTCAGAAAGAAACCAAGGTTATCGAACCAGTAGGAGCAGCAACTCTTCAGAAGGTTGTTGGTGGCTCGCACGGCGCAACACGATCACCAACGTGGAATCTGCACACAACACAATCAAACTACTTTGCCCCAACGAAACAGTGAGGTTGTCAATCTCACCGGCTTGCTGAAAACAAAGGATTAAACGTATGGTGTGGAAAATGATGTTTAAATTGCAGAGAATGAAAAAGGAACAAAGGATTATCTTTATGGAGAGACACCACTAGTGAACTGTGGACCCCGGTCCATTCTTTTACATTGATAAAACCACCAACTGCAAACAATTGTTCTCTTTTACTTTCTGCAATTAAATACTGTTTTCCACACCATACGTTTAATCCTTTGTTTTCAGCAAGCCGGTGAGATTGACAACCTCACTGTTTCGTTGGGGCAAAGTAGTTTGATTGTGTTGTGTGCAGATTCCACGTCAGCTGCCGGATTCCCTGGTGTTGCGCCGCGCCATAGTCCGCCACTGACAACCTTCTGAAGTGATACTGCTCCTACTGGTTCGATAACCTTGGTTTCATACTGAGGGAAAACTTGCTGTTGAGCTACATGATACCTTCCTCTTGGGGTCTCCCAACAGATATATCATGTGGCATCTATCCTATAATCCGGTCTCTCACTAACAACATGAGACCGGTAAAATAGAAACCCTATCAAGGTCATACATTTGCCTTGCGCAATTCAATTGAGCTAGATGATGACGATCTTGATCACCTCAAGTTGGATCACCTGATTGCGCTCCGCTTGATGAAGACTTGTGAAATGCTTCCCATACACAATATGGGAGAGCCGCTTTTAGGAACATCTTCGCTTGACCATTATCTTGATGACGACCACCGCTTGACGTCATCTGCTATGGGCTATATGGAATCTTCCTTTTGATGCATGCCCATGAGAAGATACCTAACCCCACGTAGATACTCCACACACACACATGTATGGGTTAGTTCACGAAGCTATATAGACGATTGCTTACCATACCATTGGATCACAAGATCCCACATGGTACAACATGTAGTTTTGTGTGTTGATCACTTGAATCCATCCTTTCCACTTAGCCTTGATCAACTTTGTATTTTCTTCTTTCTTGATCAATGATGATGTCTTGAAGGTGAGCATGAATATCCACGGTATTCTATTCTTCAAGACATACTTGCAATATGCTCAAAGCAAACATTAGTCTATAAGGATTGTCATTAATTACCAAAACCACACATGGGGGGCACCATGCTCTTTCAATTGTCCCGTACATAATTTTGGTCACATTATGCACTTGGCGTAAAAAGGTCTTTTTATGCCTCTTTGGTGAAAAAAATGCACTAGAGTGTCACATAGGAAAAGAAATTTTGGGGAGATGCCAAATAGGGAAGAAAAATTTCACGGGTGTCAAATAAGGAATATGACTTTAAGCGCGTGTCATATAAGGAATTTGTCCACCACTAATGTCAAGATGGCACATCATAGATTAGTCTATCTAATGACAAGACTTTTGCATCCGTGCATCCCTCTCTATCTCTACCGTCGCCTCTGTCCCTGCCGTCTTCCAAGTTAACCCCGTCCAGAGGGCCGCGACATGACGCCATTGGTCGAGTTTCGCGGCGTCGTGCCCATTCTCGTCTCCCAGTATACCCACTCCTCCTTGATCCGTGCTCCACCGTCGGGAGCTAAGGGTGCGTCTCCTTCGGTGCAAAGCTCAGATAGCCATGTCGGCTCCGTCCTTTACTACATAGACCAGCTCCACCAACGCTGATTTTCTAACGTAACCGAACATGCATCCACCTTGCATTCCTTTTCTAGTACTCCCTCTGTTCCAAAATGTAAGATGTTTTAGCGTTTTTCCACATGCACATGCACGCATGTATCTAGACATGTTTAAGTGCATGCATCCATCTTTTTAGTATAAATTTAGACATGTATTTGTAACACTAAAACATGTTATATTGTGGAACGGAGGGAGTAGCATACTAAGCTAGGCATCGTACCTATTAAATGCTACTCACTCTGTTTCTAAATACAAAATGCTACTCACTCCGTTCCTAAGTACAAGAGGGAAAGTTTGCTACTTGACACCGTTATTTCTTATCCTTTGCTAAAATACGCTGAACTTTTGTGTCTTTGTTGACCATTACAATTTTGTGGCCATTTGTCCAGACACACTACACAGACAAAAACGGGAATGTTGACCTCTTTACTTGATTTGACTATCTTAAGCAAACTTGAGGGCAACAAATCCAGGCCGGAAAGGACGGGCCGGAGAGCCGTACCGGCAGCGCGGTCGGGTCGGGGGCCGCGGACGGCAGCGCAACGGATCCGATCCATCCAAGTTTGAACTAGCTAGCGTTCCAGTCCAGGAGAATCGATCGAGCTGCTAGCTTGCCAGTTTTGCATATATCCTATCGAAAGCTATCTATAACTCAAAATACCTACAGCGGGGCCGGGAGCCGCCGCCGGCAGTGCGGCATGGTCAGGCCGCCGCTTGGTTCCCATGGTTTATTTCCTCTGCGTGGAGGTGGACTCCTACTCGACTCTCAGACTTGCTAAATTATGTTTGTAAGACAACGGCGTAAGATGGTCAAATCAAGCAAAAACAAAAAAGTCACCCTTCCCGTTTTTGTTATGTAGTGTGTCTGGGAAGCCAAACGCGGATATGCACTCGATGGAGAAGGCGATGAAGGTGGCCAACCGAAATGATCCAGAATTCTTTAAAGGTACAAAATCAATTCCCAAGCTTTCAATTTTAAATCTTTCGGATTCTGAAATTTTGGCTAGGGCTGATCGTTTAGGGCTTTCCTTGGGCAAGAATCAAGAACAAATTGCAGCATCGGTGAGTAGTATAAAACAGATAGAATATGATAGATCGATCACTTATTTAAAAAATAATTTGAATGAACAAGTCGAGGGTGATGAAAGTAGTCTGGTGCTGCGTAGAGCTACCAATTTAAGTGAAGACTTGGTTGATGATAATGAGGAGGTGGTAGATGATCATGCGGATTTTCTACCACCACAACCTAAAGCCAAACGTGGTCGCAAACGTGGGATCACAACCAGCAGCAAGCTTCGTAGAAGCGCTAGGATTAAAAGTTTGAAGAACTAGAAAAATGATAGGAATGATTTGGAATAGTAATGGTCTAGGAGACACAGCAAAGCACCTTACTATCCATGAAACAGTAAGAGATGAGAGCTTAGATTTTCTTGCTATTTTAGAAACAGGAAGATCAAATTTTAGTGTACCTTTTTTGAGTCATTTAGCGGCTGGCAGAGACTATGCGTGGTACTGCTTGCCCCTCATGGAAGGTCTGGAGGGATTTTAGTTGCAATTAATAACAACACACTCGCTGTCATGAATGTCGTGTCAGGAGACTATTGCACCAAGCTTCAACTGAAATCAAAAAAGGATGGTTTTATGTGGGTTCTTGTTGTTGTATACGGAGCAACTCAAGAATCAAATAAACCTAATTTCTTGGCATAGTTGGTAAGAATATGTGAAAATGAATCTTTACCTATGTTGGTAGGCGGGGACTTTAATATTATTAGACGCCAAGAGGAGAAGAATAATGATAATTTTAATGCACGTGGCCTTTTATTTTTAATGCTATAATTGAAAGTCTTAGTTTAAAGGAATTAACACTCTCGGGTAGACAATACACTTGGGCTAACACACGTGAGGTACCTACTTATGAGAAATTAGATAGGTTCCTGGCTAGCGTTGACTGGGAGCAAAAATTTCCTCTAGTAACAGTGCATGCTCGGACTCGCACGGGGTCTGATCATACCCCCTTGATAATTAACTGGGGAACAGGCACACGTCGGAAATAAGAACATCTTCTCCTTTGAACTGTCCTGGTTGCGGCAGGAGGGTTCTATGATTTGGTGCGACATGAATGGTTATCGGTGACTACTGGGAAGACACCTATAGAGATTGGCAGAATAAAATAAGAACCTTAGACAATTTTTACGAGGTTGGGCTAAGAATATGGCTGGAGAATATAAGAAAAACAAAACAAACTGCTTGCTCTTATTGATGAACTCGACATCAAAGCTGAAACGTCCCCTCTTAGTGTGGCCGAGGCAGAGGCAAAAAAACAAGCTGAAACTTTTTTAGCTAATTTGCGACGTGATGAAGAGTCAAGGTGGGCTCAACGTGCAAAAGTTAGACATATTAGGGAAGGAGGGGCAAACACAAAGTATTTCCATTTGATCGCAAATGGTAAGCACCGTAAAAAGAGAATTTTTCAACTTGAACAAGATGAGGGAACTATTGTTGGGCAAGAAAACTTGAAAGTGTTTATCTCGGAGTACTATAAAAAGTTATTTGGTGCACCGGCACCGAATTTCTTCTTGATGGAGGAGGAGAGAAATGAGGATATGCCTCAAATCTCTGAAGCAGAAAATGCTATTTTGACTTCCAATTTTACGGAAGAGGAAGTCTTTGAGGCCATCTCCCAAATGGAACATAATAAAGCGCCGGGACCAGACGGGTTTCCTGCCGAGTTCTATCAAAAGTTTTGGGTGTCATTAAGAGTGATTTAATGGCACTATTTGCTCAATTACAATCGGGGAGCTGCCTTTATATAAACTAAATTACAGGGTAATCACACTTCTGCCCAAAAAAGAAGATGCAAGTAAAATAGAGCAATATCGGCCCATATGCTTGCTAAATGTAAGTTTCAAAATTTTTACCAAGGTGGGCACAATAATAGAGTCACTTCGGTAGCTCACAAGGTAGTGAGACCATCCCAATCCGCCTTTATGTCAGGACGAAATATTCTGGAAGGAGTAGTCGTACTCCATGAAACCATCCATGAGCTTCAGAGGAAGAAAATGGATGGGGTGCTTTTCAAAATCGATTTTGAGAAAGCATACGATAAGGTTAAATGGTCTTTTCTACAGCAGACGTTACGTATGAAAGGGTACTCACAAGAGTGGTGCGAATGGATTGCTAGGTTTGTTCAAGGTGGGAGTGTTGGGATTAAAGTGAATGATGATATCGGTCATTAATTTCAAACCCTGAAAGGATTGCGTCAAGGGGACCCTCTCTCACCTATCCTTTTTAACCTTGTTGCGGATATGTTGGCAATTTTGATTTCTAGAGCAAAGGAGGATGGTCAGATCGGTGGTTTGGTACCTCACTTAGTCGAAGGGGGCGTATCAATCCTTCAATATGCGGATGATACTATTTTATTTCTTGAACATGACCTAGCGAAGGCTGTGAACATGAAATTAATCCTATCCTTTTTTGAACAACTCTCTGGTCTAAAAATTAACTTCCACAAAAGTGAGATATATTGCTTCGGAAAAGCAAAGGAAATGCAAGCTGAATATCAACATATTTTTGGATGTGAGAGCGGCTCGCTACCTTTTAAATATCTTGGTATTCCTATTCATTATAGAAAGCTTTTAAATAAGGAATGGAAAATGGTAGAAGACCGATTTGAAAAAAACTAGGAGCCTGGATTGGGAAGATGCTCTCATACGGAGATCATTTAGTTCTAATCAATTCGGTCCTTACTAGTTTACCGATGTTCCTTCTATCTTTCTTTGAAGTACCTATCGGTGTACGGAAAAGATTGGATTTTTATCGGTCTCGCTTCTTTTGGCAAAGTGATCAGAAAAAAAGAAAGTATAGACTTACCAAATGGAATATAATTTGTAGACCTAAAGAACAGGGGGGCTCGGAATTGAGGTCTTAGAAACCAAAAACAAGAGTTTACTTGCAAAATGGTTGTTTAAGATTCTAACGGAAGAAGGGGTCTGGCATGAACTCCTGTGCAATAAGTATTTAGGTGGCAAAACACTCTCACAAGTCCAAGTAAAACCAACAGACTCACCCTTTTGGAAGGGTATCATGGGGTTAAGCAGGACTTTTTCTCTCGTGGCGCTTTTGTTGTAGGAAATGGTTTGCGGACCATATTTTGGGAGGATACTTGGTTAGGCGATGCTCCCTTAGCTTCCCAATATCCAACACTCTATAATATTGTGCCACATAGAAACGTTTTAGATGCAAAAGTTTTAAATACGGTGCCACTAAATTTACAATTTCGTAGAGCTATCTTAGGTGATAAGAGGATAGCGTGGCTACATCTTGTTGAACGCCTCATAAGAGTAACGATCTCAAGTGAGGAGGATTCGTTTAAATGGAATCTGACGGCGAATGCATCTTTCTCGGTTAAATCCATGTACGATGATTATATGAATGGTCATACGATTTTCCTACGGAAGTACTTATGGAAACTACGAATTCCTTTGAAGATAATTTTTTCTTGTGGTTCCTAAACAGACGTGTTTTGTTAACCAAAGATAACATTATTAAAAGACGATGGACAGGATGTAAAAAATATGTGTTTTGCGATACAGATGAGTCCGTAGAACATTTATTTATATCTTGTAATTTTGTTAAAAATATTTGGAGACTAATTCATTTTACTTTTAACATTACACCTCCAACCAGTGTGTCTAATCTGTTTGGAACATGGTTAAATGGTGTTGAGAAGGAACTTAAGGCTAGAATTCGCATCGGTGTTTCAGCCTTCCTATGGGCAATTGGAATTGCAGGAATGATATCGTCTTTAATAAGATACAAACTCCTCATTTTTTGCAGGTTGTGCTCAGGGCTACTCACTGGATTCAACAGTGGTCTCTCCTACTCCCGGAAGCCCAGCGGGATCATATGGATTCCGGATGTACTCGAATGATGGCGGTCGTTCGGGCTATCTTCTCCCACAATGGGTGGCGTCATTCTAGAAGAATAGATGGCTAGGCTTAATTTATTCTTCTGGCTCATTTTCATTTCAACACTTTGTGATCAGTGATTTGTAATAATTCGATACTTTGGTACGGTTGGATCTGGATTCCAGAATTTATTAATGAAAATAAGCCGTATGCATCATTTTGATGCAGAGGCTGGGGTGATGCCTCCATTTCTAAAAAAAAGTGTGTCTGGGCCAAGTGCTGAAAAAAACCTCACCCCGTGCCTCCCATGTCGCCTCCCCGAGCGGGGCGACCGGGCGGCCCTTGCTCTCTGCCCCGGCCAGAGGCAGCCGTCTGCCTCTCCCTCTCGCCTCCGCCGCCGTGGGCGCGGCCGGGCGTTGCCCGTGCCGGTGCTGTGCGGGGCCGGCGGCGGCGGCTCGGTTCTACCCGCGGCAAGGAACCCCGGCTCGGGAGACGGCTTTCTGGCGGCGGTGCTGGTCGACCGGCGGCACTCCGGGTCCTAAGGATGGCGGCGGGTTGGTGGCGCTGCTCCCTGGTGGCGATGGTGGCTGCTGAGGGGCTCGGCCGTCGGCGCCCTGCCGGCCCAGATCTGGGCCCTTTGGGCCCGGTCTGGGTCTGGGCTGGCTGGTTCGGGCTCTGACGTGCTGCCTCCGGTTGGACTGAGAAGCAACTCGGGATGGGGATGGTGGCTACGACACCGTGTCTGCTGCAGCGCGGTGGCAGGAGCTTCACGGGCCCGTTTTGGGCCCGGCCGGGCAGAGTGGCCTGGTGTGCTCCCGATGCTGCGTCCGGTCTCCTACTGTCATTGACAGTGGAGGATGTTCCCTCCCACGTGGCTGTCGTACCGCCGTCTCATGTCTGCGGATGTTTCTCCTTGGTTCGGCCGGCCTCACAGCGTTTGCCGTGGTGAGACGTCGATGAGTGCTTCAAGACCGTGGTGGCGCATGTTGGTGGCTGGCGAGCTTGGTGGAGCCGACGGTGTCTGAGGCTGTGGTTGGTTTGGGGTTGGGAGAAATCTCTGTCAGCTCTTGCCGACACCGACGCGGTGACGCCTTCGGGCGCCACCATCCTTCTTGAAGGGCGTCGCGTGTACCCCTCCCCACTTCTCTCCGTGTACCGGGAGAAATCCTATGATCAGTCCGGGCAACAGCGTCGTCGTCGTCGCTTTCCTTCTTGTAGGTGTTGCTTGGTACACGACCTTCCGGAGGCTTAAGAGTGTGGTGGGAGTTCTCCGGTGGGCGCAGCGGTTGCGGGTGGTTGTCGTTTTTGTCGATCCGGCGCTGTTGGCTTTAGTTTCTTTTCTTTTTCTCTTGTCTTTCTCTTGGGCTGGATTGTGTTGTTTGCGCCAGCAGTGTTCTCATGTTGTATGGTGTGGTTGCTATATTAATATAGCGGGACACAAGCCTATTTCGAGAGAGTGTGTCTGGGCAAATAGTCACGGAATTGTAATGGTACCCAGCAAATACACAAAAGTTCAGCGTGTTTTGGCAAAGGACACGAAATAACGGTGTCCAGGAGCAAATTTTCCCAATACAAAATGTCTTACGTATTTTACATATAAAACATGTCTATATACATGTATACATGTGAATTTAGAGAAAAGGTTTTATATTTAGAAATGGAGAGTACCAATCACTTTTGTGCCCCACCCGTAAGTGAGTGGCAGATATATTAAAGTGTAATTTTACTACCCGTCAACCCATTCCATACATTTTAGTTTGTTTCATAATTTTGTATCGGTTGTACAGTTCGACCCGAACGTCTCATTTTTTATCTGTTTGATATTTGGATTCCAGGAGATGAAATCTTTTAAATCAGATCACTCTTGAACAGGTTGTGAAAAAGTTTGAAATCCGAATGTGAAATTATATTGAAACTAAGATGAAATAAATCTATTATATACTAAAAGCAAAATGAGGTAGTTTTTCGAGCCACCACGTTAATCCACATAGGTTAGAAATATATAATCCGTTGATTTTGGCTGGGATGGTTGAGATTAAAAGATGGACCAGTTTACGTAACAATAATCAGGTCCAAATAACTCATTTTCAACACGTAACATTATTTTTCTTTTGTGAAAAAAACACGTACCACCTAACACATCTTTTTTTAGCGAGTACGCAAAATGCGCACCATAGTTTTATAGAAGAGTTTGCGACAGCATACAACTGGCAGAGGCGTCACCACACCAACATACCAGTACACACTACACACACCAACACAACACCCTCTACCTAATGAACTACTCTCGCAAAAGAATTGTTAACTCCCAATCCTGCATCTCTCCAAAGCTTCCAGTCCGCCATGATCTGCTCTACAAGTCCAACCACATAGAATTGACCCCGAGTATCCTGGAAAGCTCTAGCGTTCCGCTGCTTCCACAACCTCCAGCAGACCATGCAAAAGTATCGAAATCTTTCCTATCTTTTTTACTGAACCTGCGCCGCTCCCTTAGCCACCAGGATTGCAGGCTATCGGTAAGCTGAGGCAGTCCGACCTCCACATTCAGCCGCTGCGCGCATAGATACCACACTTCTCTCGCATACACTCAGCCAGCGAAGATATCCGTGACCGTGTCCTCCTCCTGTAAACAGGTATAGCAAGCCGAAGTTTCATCTTGCAGGCCATGTCGCACCCATCGATCAGACGTCCAAAGTCCGAATTTGAAAGTCAGCCACATAATTTTTTTAATTTTGAGTGGTGCCCAGGTTCTCCAAATGCATCCAGCTCCCTCCATTTTCTCATAGTCTTGACACAAAGCTCTATAGGTGTCTCTTGCATTGTATCTTCCTGTCGATGAGCAGGTCCAGGTAAATTGGTCCGGGGCTGCAGCATCTCTGACAAAGTTGCATAGTGAGACCAGGAGGAACATACACTGCACAATGCCTTCATCCGACAAGACACCTCGCACATCCTTTATTCGGCCCAGTAAGAAAAGGGGAAAAGAAAGAAAAAGAGAAAAAGGAGAAGGGCTTGAAGAACTTAGCTCATATGTTCAGGAATTAAACAAAATGTTTTTCTGTTTAGAAAAGCGTAAAATTGACTTTAGAAAAATGATTTTCACCGTGAAACTCGACTTGAATTGAAAAATTGCTTTCATAATACAATTTTGAATTTATGTCTAACGAATTCCTACGACTATCCAATGGTTTTGTTTTACCATAAAAACTTATTAGGTTTCTTATATAATAGACTAGAAAGATATCTTGCGCGTTGCAGCGAGAACTTTTTATAAAAATTGTAATATAAACGAAAGGACATATCACACATGCAACGGCAAAATTTCTCCAGAATATTCAAGATTCGATTAGGCACCATAATTGAGAATCTAGATTTAATCAATGTAGATTATTTGTATATTTGACAACTAAAATTGATGAGATAATTGTATGGATAAAAGAATTTATAATGCGAATAGTTTTCATAGATAGATAGAAAAGCATTAATAAATGTGGATGACATGGCTAAATAATGGCTCAAATAGTGGAGGATGTGGCTTAAGGAATATATGATGTGTGATTAATAAGTACTAGCTAAATACCCGTGCGTTGCAACGGGTAACAAAAAGTTTATAAGGTTCATAATATTATGTTTCACAGACCCAACAACTATCAGCTAAGGGTAACCTGATCGAACATACCACCGAATTATTTTCGATCGGGATTATTCGTCGTGTCAGTCTTCAGTTTCCTCGTGATTGTATTTTTTCGATTATGAGGTTTTGCCGCATTGGTCCTCAGTTTTCCTAGGTGCACCGCCGCAACCTCGTAAAAGGGTTTTCTCATCTCGCCTGGCGTAACCGATCCGATCTATATATTCTATATGAAGGATTAATAGTTGAAAAAAGATAATTTCTTAAATTTTACCCGCATACTATTTTGTGCTAATTAAGATTAAGATTTCCCGTATATACTATTTTATGCTAATTAAGACTAAGATCATCTCATTTGGGTATGGTGGAGCTGCCTTAATTTCTAATTCTTTCCATATTTAAATATTTTGTTTTATGTTGTGTGAGGTAACATGGGTGTGACACGTTATTGTATTACTACAATGTCTTATTGAAGTGCATCAAATATAACAAATTAGAGACTCAATAAAATACATATTTGGGGCAATTAAAGTTTGAAGACACAAAATAAATTTATGACAAGAATTAAAAGCGAACAAACTGAGGCAATGCAAAGTGTTGACTAAATTGGAAGCAAGATAAGTTAACTTTGATGTTGCTTACCATGGCGATTAGGGAATAGGGATCCAGTGTAGTTGCCACTATTATTTGATATGACAAAGGTCATTTTATTGCGACTTTCAGTTAGTGTTTTTGCTTACACCGCATTAAAAATCTCCTTTTTCAATCTAAAACTGGATTTTGAAATGCTAGAAATATTGGATAGCGTTGGATTGATCCTTTGAAAAATTTCATAAAAATTTGTGTGAGGTTTGAATTTCCAACAAATTAGTTTATTTACTCTGAAAACAGAAAATAGAAAGAGTACTCTCTTAACCCTCTCTACCGTTTTGTCCAACCGTTTGAGCCAGCTGAATATGGCCAAGCCAAACCATCTCAAGAGACATGAACATAGGGAATAAACACTGCAGTTTTGGCATAGTCTGATTTGGTTCACTGTGATTCCAAGAAATCGATCTAAAACAGAAATACAGAGCACACAAAAATCAATTATTCTTCGTTCGGCCTGGGCTGCATTCAGTTTTTTTTTTTCAGCTGGACTTCATCGGCAGTGGAGCACGAAGGGCCTCCAATTCTCACTTGCCCAGTGAAGTAAATCCCCATCGTCAGTTCTATAACAGGCTTGAACACAAACAACTCAAATCTAGAAGGACAGGCGCCTGACAATTCAAAACATGACAGCATCAATTAAGTCAGCTTTGAACGGGAGAACGAGGAGGATTTCAGGCTTGCTATGCGCACATGCCCGGCGAACGCCCGCTGGGGTGAGCGCATGGCCGGCAACCACCGCAAGTGCATAACAAGGGATGTAGCCTGGTGAAGACTGACGGTTGAGTACCGATGCTCGCCTGGCTGTTGGCTGCCCCGCTTGCTTCCGCTCGACGCTGCTAGAGTTCCCGCGCGACGGCAGGCTATTGGCGGCGTTCTGCTTCCGGCGACTACCCCGAGCCTAGCCAGGAGCTCCACAGTGTTCCACTCATCCCTCACGCCTAAGGAATCGATGTTGCAGCTCGGGGTTCGATTGTCACCGGAACGGATATCAATGTAGATTATTTGTATATTTGACAACTAAAATTGATGAGATAATTGTATGGATAAAAGAATTTATAATGCGAATAGTTTTCATAGATAGATAGAAAAGCATTAATAAATGTGGATGACATGGATAAATAATGGCTCAAATAGTGGAGGATGTGGCTTAAGGAATATATGATGTGTGATTAATAAGTATTAGTGGAGATGACATGGACAATTGATTGGTTAAGAGAATGGATGATGTGGATAATTTGCATGTTGAGATAGAAAATAATTAATGCAAATTAGTGGGGTTTTGCTTTATAAGAAGTATAGATAGATAGATTTCATAGGATATATATTTCAAATTTGAAAACACGTAAAATAAATTATAACCGTTGAAGATGCCAAAACAATTTTGTCATAAGTGTAGTTATGTTTCGTGACACGGAAAACACAAGTGAGTGGGAGCCTATAATTATTTGGTTGAAGAGTTGATTTAGTAGGAGAGAGTTAAATCATGTGAATCAAATAATCGACCTAAAGTACTATGTAGTATGAGGATGGTTCAATGAACAATAATAATCAGGGGGCTATAATTTTATGGTGCAATTAAAAATATTATTTGTGAGATGACTTGAGTGAATTGGTGATTGATCAAAATGTTGAAACTATGTATCATCCAAGGTAAGTTGCATGTAACTATGTGCCATCTAAGTACATATAGTCATTGTTACCATGACAAAAAATGTGTAAGTGAGAGAGTACAATGATGAGTGGGAGATGGAGAGAAGAGAATAAAACATATATTGAAAGCGTTATGTACGGTTAAAAGTAAACAAACATGTCGAATATGTGACACGGTAGTTTTCGAAAAATTTAAAGTACATCCACTCTCCAGTAGATTAAAAGATGCCACACATGTGATATTTTATCCACCATAATATTTACAACGGTTATATAATTCCAGGATTTAGATTTTCAATTTTGCAGTAACTATAAAACAAAAAAATTGTTCATGAACATATTCAGTAGACTTAAGAAAATGCCCTTGCATTTGCGAGGGCCACCTTGCTAGTTTACTTGAAAGGTGCCAAACACTTTCATCCGCTCCAGCTCCATCGTATTAGGAAAAAGTAATTTAAATACTGTCTCCTCTAAGCAACGTACCTCTCGCCGGAAATTCTCATAGGGCACCAACCTATGAAGTTGAGCAGTACTCTGAGGGGTTGTCAAGGCACCTCCAGTCACTGTCAAGACACTCGAAGTCCCAACAAGAATTCTCCAACTTTGGCATATAAAATAGGCATGTCAAAGAACATTAACTCCTCATCAATATATCCATGCATGATAATCTGAGATTTCGGAGCCAAGTAACTAAAGACAATCCACTTACTCATGATCAGCACGCTCACAATAGCGGCAGAAAAATGTCCAGTGAGGCCACATATGAAAAGCACTTTTATCGATGTTTTTACCTTCCTTTACACCTGGAGCCGCACCGGTCTACCGTACCCGACACCATGGGCACCTAACGGGATGAAATCGGGAGAGATTAGGCTAGCTAGTCGGGATCTTAAGAGGTATTTTAGTTATCGAATTGAATTGTGTTTTATTGATCAAAGGATTGGGGTATATAATATATACCCTCCGTACAGAGTCAGTAACTACAAAGATAAGACGGTAACTAAAGGGGCACGTCCGTACGGACACATGCGTCCGTACGGACACATAGAAGTGCCTGTACAATAAAGGGACACGTCCGTATGGCGTTGGACATCTATTTCTAGCCCCCCCTTGTATAACGCATCTTCTTTTGCATAGTCATCCGTTTGAGAATCCTTTGTTCGATCTTGATCACAAGCGTATATTATCTTGACCTCCAAAAATCTTTTGGGAAAAAAATACGAGGAGAGTAGTATGTGTAGGATGTTGCTAAAACTCCTTTAAACCCAACGGGATAATAAGGAGAAAATGGTGCAACATATATTCATTATTGTCTCTTTTGTAACTCATATGAGAAAACCTTATGAAGGAAAACCCCATTAGTGAATTTAGAGAATAATAAATATGCCTTGTATACTTGCTTTTAAAAACCCCGGCGGGGAAAACAAAAAGTACGACATTTGATGTTTGAAGTTGATATTTTCTCCCGAAAAACCCTTTGGGAAAAAATGTGAGAAGAATAGTATTTGATATGTTGTTAAAACTCCTTAAAAACCCAGTGGAAAAAATAAGAAGAAAATAATACAACATATAATGGTAATTGTCTCTTTGACAACTTATATGAGAAAATCTCGAAAGGATAAAACTCATTGGTAAGTTTAGAGGACAATTGATATGTCTTGTATACATCCATTAAAAACCCAGGTGGGGAAAATAGGAGGTATGACATATTCTTGTGTTGATGTTACCTCATTAAAAACATTTATGAGAACCTTGAGAGTAAACTCATAGAGGGAAAAAGAGTGTAATATAATGTTTGAGTAGGTTATAATTGAGGAAGAGACTCCCCTGATCCTTGCAATATATGGGCAATATGCTTAGTGATATTGCTTTTGTATAACACGTTTGCATTTGAGCAACACAAGCATTATTATCATAATAGTTGATGATTCAATGGAACCAATACAACATGAATATTGAATGTGGTTTATCATTCCGTAAATCCACAGATATCGATGTGAATCCTTGTATTTCAGAATGATAGGTGGTTGTAGCCACTAGAATCTATTTGGAAGACATCAATGGAATGACAAGCCCACCATGTAGGTACATGAAGCCCGTGTGTGATCTAGTATTATGGGGATCATAAAAGTAGCTAGTATCAGCGCATCCGATGATATTGGAGTTCAGATTGAAGGGGATCGTAGGAAGAAAACAAAAAGATCTATATTATGCAGATATACTATACAGTAGGAGATCGATATACATACCCTTGTAGACCTAAAAGCGGGGATCACACCCCCGCACAGGTGTTGTCGATGAAGCCGACGACGCCGACCTCAAGGTCGTGAAGATGAAGACCTCCAAGCACCGCAAACGCAGCGCCTCGTAGGGAGTCGCACATGTACGATAAAGATGATGACCTCCGGGCTACGATCCAGGGACGGGCAGCGGAAGTAGAAGGACCGGAACACCAGCAGTGCGGCGGCTTGCGTATGGTGGAGAAACACTCAACCCGTGCTCGACCCCAATTGCGTATGGTGGTCATTTCACTATTCAAGATGTTATTGTAGTGGTATTTGATAAACTTAATTATATGATGCAGATGGATGCACGGATGCGATGGATGTACGGCGAACGACGCAGTTTCGATTTTATTGCAGGCCTGCATAAATTTATCGATGTGGCTGAGGCAAACAAAGTGGATAATTTTATGCCTTGTCCATGTGTTGACTGTCGGAACGTCAGGGAGTACTCTAACTCGAAAACCATTCAAGGCCACGTGCTTTGGAGAGGTTTCATGCCCAGCTATAATTGTTGGACCAAGCACGGAGAAAGAGGGGTTAGGATGGAAGACAATGAAGAAGAGGAGGATGATGACAACTATCCTATATTTCCTGAAGAATACAGTGATACTGTAATGGAAGACAATGAAGAAGAAGGAGGTGAACAATAGGCATCAGATGAGCCCGCTGATGGTCTTGGTCGGGTCATTTCTGATGCAAAGCGAGAATGCGATACAGAAAAGGAGAAGCCAAAGTTGGAGGTCATGCTAGAGGATCACAAAAAGTTGCTGTACCCAAATTGCGAAGATGGCAGCACAAAACTCGGTACCACACTGGAACTGCTGAAATGGAAGGCAGAGACTGGTTTATCTGACAAGGAATTTGAGAAGTTACTGAAAATAATGAAGCCGAATCTTCCAAAGGATAACGAATTGCCCGAGACTACATACGAAGCAAAGAAGGCTATCTGCCCTCTTGGATTAGATGTGCAGAAGATACATGCATGCATTAATGACTGCATCCTGTACCGCGGTGAGGAGTTCGAGAATATGGATAAATGCCCGGTATGCAATGCACTGCGGTACAAGATCAGACAAGATGACCCTGGTGATGTTGAGGGCGATGACGAGCCCCCAGGAAGAGGGTTCCTGCTAAGTTATGTGGTATGCTCCTATAATACCACGGTTGAAACGTCTGTTCAGAAACAAAGAGCATGCCAGGTTCTTGCGATGGCACAAAGAAGAGCGTAAGAAAGACGGGAAGTTGAGACACCCCGCCGATGGGTCGCAGTGGAGAAAAATCAAGAGAGAGTTCTCGGACTTTGCAGGTGACGCAAGGAACTTATGGTTTGGTCTAAGTAAAGACGGCATGAATCCTTTTGGGGAGCAGACCTGCAGTCACAACACATGTCCCGTGACTCTATGTATCTACAACCTTCCTCCTTGGTTGTGCATGAAGCGGAAGTTCATTATGATGCCAGTGCTCATCCAAGGCCCACTAGTAGGAAAAGGGTTATAGGTAGGTTGACATTCTGTGGCGCACCCTTAACTGGTGCGCCACAGAATTATTTTTTGTGGCGCACGGTGCCTGGTGCGCCACAGAAAGTTACATTTCTGTGGCGCACTAAACCACATGCGCCACAGAAATTAGACATTCTGTGGCGCACCGAGGTCGGTGCGCCACAGAAATATCACCTTTCTGTGGCGCACCAAACCTAGTGCGCCACAGAAAGTCACATTTCTGTGGCGCACATGGCTAGGTGCGCCACAGAAAACAATTCTGGGGGGTGGATGAAATTTGGGAAAAACAATTCTGTGGCGCACCTGGCTAGGTGCGCCACAGAATGGTGACATTCTGTGGCGCACCAAGCTTGGTGCGCCACAGAATTATTTTCTTCAGATAACACACACACACACACACACACACACACACCCCCGGTGGATCGCCTTTTTTGTCTTGCAAGAAGTAAAAGAAAATGATAAAAAATTCAATAAATAAAATCCTTTGACATGTAGTTAGGTATGAGTGTCTAGTAGGTATAGAAATTTTGAAATATGAATTTTGACCTTTTCTGCAACAAACAGGAAAACAAACTTGTAACGGTCATAACTTTTGCATACGACGTCGAAATAACGCAAATAATATGTCAAAAAAATCGTGAGAAAAATCCAAACCCTAATTTATGTGCACGCGCGGTCTACTACTTTGACCGGCCTTGAAAGTCCATATCACATGTGAAGTTTTTACTTGTTTTTATAGGGTAGTTCATAGGAACATACACATCCTAAATTGATCCGAACTTATCACAAAATATCTCCGTTCTCGTTGATTGGGATTTTTTTCCTATAAATGCAGAAACATCGTGCGGGGTAATTTATGTGCGTTAAGCGGGACACACATCGGAGTTGGATATTGGCTCTTTCCATGTAACATCACATTTATATACATAAGTAAGGTCCCAACATAAATTTGGATAGGATTCCGACTCCCGGGCGGGCACTAAAACCCAAACCCTAATTTATGTGCACGCGCGGTCTACTACTTTGACCGGCCTTGAAAGTCCATATCACATGTAAAGTTTTTACTTGTTTTTTATAGGGTAGGTCATAGGAACATACAAATCCTAAATTGATCCGAACTTATCACAAATATTTCCGTTCTCGTTGATTGGGAATTTTCCCTATAAGTGCAGAAACGTCGTACGGGGTAATTTATGTGCGCGAAGGGGGACACACATCGGAGTTGGATATTGGCTCTTTCCATGTAACATCACATTTATATACATAAGTAAGGGCCAAACATAAATTTGGATCGGATTCCGACTCCCGGGCGGGCACTAAAACCCAAACCCTAATTTATGTGCACGCGCGGTCTACTACTTTGACCGGCCTTGAAAGTCCATATCACATGTGAAGTTTTTACTTGTTTTTTATAGGGTAGGTCATAGGAACATACAAATCCTAAATTGATCCGAACTTATTACAAAATATCTCCATTCTCGTTGATTGGGAATTTTTCCCCTAAAGTGCAGAAACGTCGTGCGGGGTAATTTATGTGCGTGAAGCGGGACACACATCGGAGTTGGATATTGGCTCTTTCCATGTAACATCACATTTATATACATAAGTAAGGACCCAACATAAATTTGGATCGGATTCCGACTCCCGGTCGGGCACTAAAACCCAAACCCTAATTTATGTGCACGCGCGGTCTACTACTTTGACCGGCCTTGAAAGTCCATATCACATGTGAAGTTTTTACTAGTTTTTTATAGGGTAGGTCGTAGGAACATACAAATCCTAAATTGATCTGAACTTATCACAAAATATCTCCGTTCTCGTTGATTGGGAATTTTTTCCCTATAAGTGCAGAAACGTCGTGCGGGGTAATTTATGTGCGTGAAGCGGGACACACATCGGAGTTGGATATTGGCTCTTTCCATGTAACATCACATTTAAATACATAAGGACCCAACATAAATTTGGATAGGATTCCGACTCTCGGGCGGGCACTAAAACCTAAACCCTAATTTATGTGCACGCGCGGTCTACTACTTTGACCGGCCTCGAAAGTCCATATAGCATGTGAAGTTTTTACTTGTTTTTATAGGGTAGGTCATAGGAACATACAAATCCTAAATTGATCCAAACTTATCACAAAATATCTCCGTTCTCGTTGATTGGGAATTTTTTCCCTATAAGTGCAAAAACATCGTGCGGGGTAATTTATGTGCGTGAAGCGGGACACACATCGGAGTTGGATATTGGCTCTTTCCACGTAACATCACATTTATATACATAAGGACCCAACATAAATTTGGATCGGATTCCGACTCCCGGGCGGGCACTAAAACCCAAACCCTAATTTATGTGCACGCGCGGTCTACTACTTTGACCGGCCTTGAAAGTCCATATCACATGTGAAGTTTTACTTGTTTTTTATAGGGAGGTCATAGGAACATACAAATCCTAAATTGATCCGAACTTATCACAAAATATCTCTGTTCTCGTTGATTGGGAATTTTTCCCCTATAAGTGCAGAAACATCGTGTGGGGTAATTTATGTGCGTGAAGCGGGACACACATCAGAGTTGGATATTGGCTATTTCCATGTAACATCACATTTATATACATAAGTAAGGACCCAACATAACATTGGATCGGATTCCCACTCCCGGGCGGGCACTAAAACCCAAACCCTAACTTATATGCACGCGCGGTCTACTACTTTGACCGGCTTGAAAGTCCATATCACATGTGAAGTTTTTACTTGTTTTTTATAGGGTAGGTCATAGGAAAATACAAATCCTAAATTGATCCGAACTTATCACAAAATATCTTCGTTCTCGTTGATTGGGAATTTTTCCCCTATAAGTGCAGAAACGTCGTGCGGGGTAATTTATGTGCATGAAGCGGGACACACATCGGAGTTGGATATTGGCTCTTTCCATGTAACATCACATTTATATACATAAGTAAGGACCCAACATAAATTTGGATCAGATTCCGACTCCCGGCGTGCACTAAAACCCAAACCCTAATTTATGTGCACGCGCGGTCTACTACTTTGACCGGCCTTGAAAGTCCATATCACATGTGAAGTTTTTACTTGTTTTTTATAGCGTAGTTAATAGGAACATACACATCCTAAATTGATCCGAATTTATCACAAAATATCTCCGTACCCGAAGCAACCCGGCAACGACATTGATGTGTACCTAAGGCCATTAGTTGATGAAATTTTGCAGTTGTGGGCCGAACCAGGTGTACGTGTGTGGGATGAGCACAAACAACAGGAATTTGAGCTACGAGCGTTGCTGTTCGTAACCATCAATGATTGGCCTGCTCTTAGTAACATTTCAGGACAGTCAAACAAGGGATACAATGCATGCACGCACAGTTTAGATAAGACTAAAGGTACATATTTGGAAAAAAGTAAGAAGGTTGTGTACCTGGGGTGTCGTCAATTTCTTCCGACCAATCATACCGTAAGAAAGAAAGGCAAGCATTTCAAAGGTGAGGCAGATCACCGGAAGAAGCCTAACCTCCCTGATGGTGATTGATACGTCTCAAACGTATCTATAATTTTTTATGGTCCATGTTGATATTATACCAACTAGTCATGAACCCGTGCACCTGCACGGGGCGAGAGATTTCTATAATTGTCCGGTTATAGTGCTTTCAACGAAGTAGATAATAATTCCATAATTGTTTTTCAGTTGAAGTCTCATTGTTTCCAAACATGAAAGACGACATAGTGTTATACAAACATCTGAACCACAACTTAAATGTAAACGAATAACTTCAATAGAAAATTGAAAATGGATCCATCACGTGCACTTTTATCCAATCATTGGTTTATCCGTTAATTTTTTATATTTAAAGTAGCAACATGAACAACAAATGCCAAAGTGCGAAAATTTGCAAGATAGATTGGTTTATGTAAACAAAAGCACATACAATCATACCTATTAGGTAAATCTAAGAAACCTAAAGGAAGTACGTAAACTTAGAACCAAAATATCAAATGCCAATAGAAACCAACTTACAAAACATATATTTGTATCGTGGAATCTTCCCGGTCCCGACAATGAAGGTAAATCTCTAGCAGCCCAATCTTCATCATATAATTGTTCAACGCTTAGGCAATAGTGCGAAAAGGAAGATATCAGATGCATATCAAGCAATGTGAATTAACCGGAGGCACACTGTAATGAATAAGGCATCTTTTGCGATAAGAAATTAAAATCTTTAAATAAACTATCCAGTAAAATAAACTTGGATATTTCTATTCTGACACCCGGTCTCTTTAGTGATGTCAAGTGAAACGTTCCATCTGCTGGATGGAGGAAAAAACCGTGTAAACTAATCAAATCTCCTCTCTATGCTCTATTGTTCATACCATACGTTTTTTCTCCAAGTATAAATGACGGAACAGTTATCAAAATACTTTCAAAGGGATTTAGAATTTAACAAAATATAAAAGATTGTTTTCTTTTTGTAAAGGACATATATGAATAAGACGTCCTTCGTCAGATGAGTATCACGCACCTCTATGGGAAAAGGCTAATTTTGTGTAGCCAAGGCTCGTAAGGTACCATCACTAACAGCTATCATGCTTTCAATAATTATGTATAGGTAGTGCGCAATAAACACCTCTATTTCGCACCATAAGATATATCAAATTATATTGCGGAAAAAACAACATGTGATATTTTTTCCAAAAGCATGGCAGGAAAGAAGGTAAAATCTATTAACAGATATTTTCCATAAGTGGGATTTTTTAACGGTCTGGCATCATCAGTACCATCAATCTTAGAGGAACTATCAAAAGTATGTGGGAAAAGTTGAGTATATTTAGTAAGCACCAGAAGATTGCACTTTATGTTAAAGAATTTTAGAAAACCCATATGCCTATGAATACAGTAAACCGGGAACAGAAAAGAGAGAATTTTCATGTACGATGCTCCTTAATTCCCAGGGAGAGATGCCAAGAAAGCTATATAAGAAGTAGACAGAGACAGGAGGCGGCGATTTGGGTAGTGGGTCTAGATGCACCCATTAGGTAATTTTTTTTTGATTTTTTTTCAGAATGTCAAAAAAATCCAGAAAAAAATCCGAATGTACATTACAGCTTGATGAGTTAGCACAAAATTGGCATGGTGAAAAAACTTTGTTAGCAACCTGTACAAAAAAGACAACATTCTAACACGTATATATACATTTTGGTATGCATCATTTTGATGCAGCCGTATGCATCATTTTGATGCAGAGGCTGGGGTGACCCTTTTCTATAAAAAAATATACATTTTGGTATGTCCGAATTTGTCTTTTTTACACAGGTTGCAAAAAAAGTTTTTTCTCCGCGTAACTTTTTGTGCTGACTTGAAATGTGTTGGACTACATGCAAAAAAATCATTTTGAATTTTTTGACATTTGGAAAATTATTTTTTGGTAGTGGGTGCATCTGCACCCACCACCCGTTTTGAATATCCGACAGAGACAGCTGTTATGTCTGAAAAACAAAGTTGTAGTAAGCACCTAGGGAAGGTTACTGTTATTTTTTAGTTCCAACAGTTAGGACGAACTGAAAAGTTTCAGAGATGTTAGCAAGGTTTGGCGTACTTACATGTACATTGGAGCAGAGTAGCAGACATGCAGTTAAAAAGCTAATTTGCTTTTCGCCTCTGCTCATTTACACACAACCTTAAGAAAGGGAGAACATTTACCAAATAACCTGATGCATACTATTCGTTGGAAAAATGATTCTCTTCTCTTTCCACCTCTAGCTAGCCCAATATCCCAATTTTAATACCATGAGGCTCCAAATAAACTTCGGTGTAGGAGTCACAACAACAAAAGAACGTACTCCCTCCATTCACAAAAGATGTCTCAACCTAACTCAAATTTGTATGTATCTACACATTAAATTATGTATAGATACACAAAAATTTAGATAAAATTGAGACATCTTTTTATGAACGGATATATTATAAGTTTTTATTGCGGGGAAACAAAAGAACATAAGTTGACAGAAATGTTATGTTATAATGTTTGACTTGGGAGAAAAATAGCATTAATTGAGATGCATAAACACTTACCACTATATTATTTAAATCTTCATAAGCAGAGTACTGTTTCTCTCATGAGGTTACTTAACTGAAACCTATATGACTTTAGCACATGCATCACACGCCTCAATTAGATCATAGAGACAACCAGCAGCTAGTAGGGCTACATAGATTTTTTTTTGCTAGGCTGAGCATAGAACATATGCCACCATGGGGATAAAACAAAGGGACAGCATGCAGGCAATTACCGGGAGATCAAGCTAGGTTGGCTCCTTACGTGCGTGCAGTTAAACCGTCCAGCATTATACCATCGATCGGTGGAGTAATGTGCTGACGTGAGAGAATCAACGTATTGACCAGCTTATGGATCTTATTAGAAGACAGAGCGCATCGTGTACCTGAGATCAACTTCAGGCCAGATCGATCCAGCAGTTTTTGCTCCGCGGCGGAGGCGCGCGACTGTCGGGAGACGGGCTTCTGCCATGCATCTTGCTCCGGTGTTACGCGAATAAATTGCAGCCTTCTCAAGATGCAAGCCTGACTGCCGGCTGGATTACTCCGCCATGCAAGGTCGGCGCAAGCGAAAGACTGCTGGATTTACTCCTCAGACCAGATCATGAAGGATACGAAAAAAGGAGGCATGCCTGAGGCCGAAGAGTTTTGCGGAAGGAAAAGGCCTAGGGACTCTTGCGTGTATCCTACGGTTAAGGCTGAATATTAGATTAATCTGATGGTTAGAATTTGCTAAACTCTAGAGTTAACGTGGAGCCTCGTATGGTGCCTCCAATTAGTAAATATAAGATTGTTACATGTTTTGCATCCACTTTATGTCACTTTTATACATTTTTTGGAACTAACCTATTAACAAGATGCCACAGTGCCAGTTCCTGTTTTCTGCTGTTTTCGTATTCTAGAAAAGCTAATCTGGAAATATTCTCGGAATTGGACGAAAATTTACGGAGGTCCCTATTTCATTGAGACACACATGGAGTCCAAAGGGGAGACGGAGAAGAGCCAGGGAGGCTCCACACGCCCCTCGGCGTGGCCAGAGGTGGGGCCGCGCCCTAGGGTGGTGTGGGCCCCTCGGGGCTCTCCAGTCGCCTCCCTTTCGCCTACTTATTCCCCCCGATGCAAAACCCTAGATACCCGAGTCATATTCCACGAAAAGTTCCAGAGGCGCCGCCATCGTCAACCCTAGCTCGGGAGGGTCCAGAACCTCTTCCCGGCACTCTGCCGGAGAGGGGAATCATCACCAGAGGGCTCTACATCACCATGCCGCCTCCGGAGTGATGCGTGAGTAGTTCATCCTTGGACTACGGGTCCATAGCAGTAGCTAGATGGTTGTCTCTCCACTTTGTGCCATCATGTTTAGATCTTGTGAGCTGTCTAACATGATCAAGATCATCTTATTGTAATGCTACATGTTGTGTTTGCTGGGATCCGATGAATATTGAATACTATGATCAAGTTGATTATTAATCTATGATACATGTTATTTATGATATTGTATTCTTTCCATTACTAGTAGATGCTTTGGCCAAGTAGATGCTTGTAACTCCAAGAGGGAGTATTTATGCTAGATAGTGGGTTCTGTCTCCAGCATTCTGGGCGAGTGACAGCAATGCCTAAGGTTGTGGATGTGCTGTTGCTACTAGGGGTAACATAACAATGCTATGTCCACGGTCATATGTACTTGTTTACTTTACGCACACTGCTTAATGCGATTATCCGTTGCTTGCAACTTAATACCAACGGGGAACACGGAAGTCAACCTGAAGGTGGATTATTAGTCATAGATGCAGTTAGACAACGGTCTATGTATTTTGTCGTAATGCCCAATTAAATATCATGGTAGCCATCTTGACATATATGTATGCATTGTCATGTGCTCAATATTTTATCAATTGCCCAGCTGTAATTTGTTTACCCAACATGTCGTTTATCTTTATGGAGAGACACCACTAGTGAACTGTGGACCCCGGTCCATTCTTTTACACTGATTAAACCACCAACTGCAATCATTGTTCTCTTTTACTTTCGTCAATTAAATACTGTTTTCCACACCATACATTTAATCCTTTGTTTTCAGCAAGCCGGGGAGATTGACAACCTTCTTGTTTCGTTGGGACAAAGTAGCTTGATTGTGTTGTGTGCAGGTTCCACGTCAACAGTCCAGATCCCCTTCAACACCACTTTTTTTGTCGCCGTTGACAACCTTCTGAAGTGCTCCTGCTCCTCCTGGATTCGATAACCTTGGTTTCATACTGAGGGAAAACTTGCTGCTGGACTACATCATACCTTCCTCTTGGGGTCTCCCAACGAACGTGTGTTTCACGTCATCAAGCATTTTTCTGGCGCCGTTGCCGGGGAGACAACAGACTTCTGCAAGGGGAGTTTCACGCTTCCAATCTTTTACTTTGTTTTTGTCTTGCTTAGTTTATTTTATTTTATCTTGTTTGCTTTTAATTATCAAAAACACAAAAAAATTAGTTACTTGCATCTAGTTTATTTTCGAGTTATTTTCTGTCTGTTTTAATCTTGCTAAAATGAGTACTCCTGAGAACACTAAGTTGTGTGATTTCACTAGCACAACAACAATGATTTCATATGCACACCTATTGCTCCACCTGCTGCTTCAGCAGAGTTTTATGAAATTAAACCTGCACTTTTAAATCTTGTTATGAAAGAGCAATTTTCTGGTGTTAGTACTGATGATGCTGCTGTTCACCTTAATAACTTTGTTGAACTTTGTGAAATGCAAAAGCTTAAGGAAGTAGATGGTGATATTATTAAATGAAACTTTTTCCTTTCTCCTGAGAGGACGTGCTAAAGAATGGTTGCTATCTTTGCCTAGAAATAGTATTGATTCATGGACTAAATGCAAAGATGCTTTCATTGGAAAATATTATCCTCCTGCTAAGATTATTTCTTTGAGAAGTAGCATAATGAATTTTAAGCAATTTGATAATGAACATGTTGCTCAAGCATGGGAGAGAATGAAATCATTGGTTAAAAATTGTCCCACTCATGGACTGACTACTTGGATGATCATCCAAACCTTCTATGCAGGATTAAATTTTTCTTCAAGGAATTTATTGGATTCGGCCTCTGGAGGTACCTTTATGTCCATCACTTTGGGTGCTGCAACAAAGCTTCTAGATGATATGATGATAAATTATTCTGAGTGGCACACCGAGAGAGCTCCAACAGGTAAAAGGTAAATTCTGTTGAAGAAACCTCTTCCTTGAGTGCTAAAATTGATACTATTATGTCTATGCTTGCAAATGGTCAAGCACATGTTGATCCAAATAATGTTCCTTTAGCTTCTTTGGTTGCTCAAGAAGAGCATGTTGATGTGAACTTCATTAAAAATAATAACTTCAACAACAATGCTTATAGGAATAATTTTGGTAATAGCAATTATAGCCTATCCTTCTAATATGGCAATGGTTATGGTAATTCCTATGGTAGTCCTACAACAATAATAAAAGTGTACCCTCTGATAACTGTTTTCAATAAAACTGTTGAGGAAAAACTAGGGAAAATTGATGTTCTTGCCTCTAAGGTTGATAGTCTTGCTCTTGATGTTGACTTGTTGAAAATAAAGAACATGCCTCATGATGTTAAAGAGAGCAAAACTCTCAATGCTATACAAGTTAAAATTGATAATAATGTGAGGATGTTAGCCGAATTGCATGCTAGATGGGAAAGAGAGGATGAAATTGCTAGAAAGAATAGTATTGCTAGAGTTTGTACTATTTCTACTACTGAAAATGCTTTAAACTCAAGTGTTAGCAAACCTCCTACTATTAATGGCAAGATAATTGGTGTCGGTAATGTTTCTACTTCTATTGCAAAACGCCTAAATTGCCTGATAACTCTGAAACTGTTCTTGATAAAATGCTGAAATTTCTAATAATGAGGAAGACAATAGCTCCATTACCTTTGATGATAATGATTTTGATTTTGATGGTTGTAATCTTTCTGAAGTAATTACGTTCTTGCAAAAGCTAGCTAGAAGTCCTAAGGCAAGTGAAATAAACATGGCTTTTACTAAACATATTACTAATGCCTCATACAAGTGAGGGAAGAAAAATTGAAACGTGAAGTATCCATCCCTAGGAAGTTAGAAGATGGTTGGGAGCCCATCATTAAAATGAAATTGAATGACTTTGATTGCAATGCTTTGTGTGACCTTGGTGCTAGTATTTCTGTTATGCCTAAAAGACTTTATGATATGCTTGATTTAGCACCTTTGGAAAATTGTTATTTGGATGTTCACCTTGCTGATGCTACTATAAAGAAACCTTTGGGTAGAATTGATGATGTTCTTATCATGGTTAATAACAACTTTGTCCCTGTTGATTTTATTGTTTTGGATATTGAATGCAATCCATCTTGCCCTATTGTGCTTGGAAGACCTTTTCTTAGAACTGTAGGTGCTATTATTGATATGAAAGAAGGGAATATTAAATATCAATTTCCTCTCAAGAAAGGTATGGAACACTTTCCTAGGAAGAAGATTAAGCCACCTTATGATTCTATTGTTCGAACAAATTACAATGTTGATGCTTCTACACTTGGTAATACTTGATGCATGCTTTGTGCCTAGCTAAAAGGCGTTAAAGAAAAGCGCTTATGGGAGGCAACCCATTATTTTTATTTCTGCAATTTTTCTTTTATTGAGTCAAGGAGGTGTTTACTTCTGTAGCAACTCCTTTGTATCTTTACTTTTTCGCATTGTTGTGCCAAGAGTAGTCTCTAATGATAAGATGATGCTAAATTTTGATTGCTGCGCAGAAACAGATTTCTGCTGTTCACGTATTAATTCTCTAAAATCACAGAATGTGATTTAAATCTGAAATTTTTGTGCGTAATCTTATATATGTCTGCATCTTTTGTTAGTTCAAAGTTTTTCGATCTGAGCGTCGTAAGTGCCTCGAAAAAATTCGTCTTTGCGGACTGTTCTGTTTTAGACAGATTATGTCTTTTATTTTGCATTCTCTCTTTTACTAGTGTTGAGTGAAATTCTTTTTTGGGTGGAAGAGCTTCACATAACATCAGTGGCAGTAGCTAATGTTTAAAGTAACAAGTCATATTGCGTCTTATAGAACATGTGAGTTTTTGATTATGCACTAACCCTCTAATGAGATTTACTTTGAGTTTGGTGTGACGGAAGTTTTCAAGGGTCAAGAGAGAAAGTGATATAATAGGATCAAGAAGAGTGAAGAGCTTAAGCTTGGGAGGCTCCCATGGATCTCCCCAGCATATTTCAAGAAGACTCAAGCGTCTAAGCTTGGGGATGCCCAAGGCATCCCCTTCTTCATCGTCAAAATTATCAGGTCATCTCTAGTGAAACTATATTTTATTCTTTCACATCATATGTGCTGTTCTTGGAGCGTCTGTGTGCTTTTATTTTCAGTATTTATTTTTATTTTGTGATCAACTTGATTGGATCCTAGCATTCTTGATTGGGAGAGAGACACGCTCCGCTTTTTCATGAGAATACTCCTATTCTTCACTTATATTTGTTGAGTATTCATATCTAGCGCTGTTCAGCTTTTAGCTCTTGTTTTCATGTATCTCTTGTCAGAGCTATTAGTTCTTTTAAAGAAAGTACTCTCTTACTTCACTTATACTTGTTTGGAGAGTTATTGAAATAAATTGATTGGTGTTTGGTTGGAACAGAAAATGTTGCATGTGGTAAATGGTATAATGGAAAAACTTGCATATTCTTGTAGATCACTAATTTGGATAATTTGATACTTGTCAATTGTTTTGAGTTAACAAGTAGATCATGATTAAACTTTTGCATCATGTAAGTTAAGCCCATTAGTGAAGAACTACCGTAAAGCTTGTTGAAATTTGGTTTGCATGAGTGGTATCTCTAAGGTCTAGATATTTTCTAATAAAAGGGTTTGGTTAACAAGGAAGACGGTGTGAAGTCTTATAATGTTTGCAATATGTTGTCATATAAAACTTGGTGTACTGGTTGATATTCTTGTTTGCTTACATAACCTTGCTAGCCTAAACTCTGTACTGAGAGGGAATGCTTCTCGTGCATCCAAATCCTTGAGCCAAAATCCATGCCATTTGTGTCCACCATAACTACCTATATGTGGTATTTCCTTGCCACTCCAAGTAAATTTTTCATGTGCTACCTTTAAATTATTCAAAACAGTTATTATTCCTTTTTGTGTCAATGTTTACCAGCTCATGAGGAAGTAGTGGGTTATTTTTTATTCAACTTGTCAAACAGACTTTACCATCAGACTAGCGGCATATACATCCGCTTATCTATTAATTTTGCAAAAAGAGCTGGCAACGGGGTGCCAGTCCCAATTAATTACAACTTTAACCGCTTAATTCTCTTCACATTTTGTCAACTGAATACTCAGTGAAACATCTGCATGTGTAAACAAAAGAGAAAGAGGGATGATCTGCCTTGCTGGTAGAAATAACGTCCTTCATGGGAGCCGCTCTTAAAAGTCTGTTTGATAGGGAGAATACTGTTTTCATCCACTGTCATTCGTTGACAATTAACAAACACCTCTCAAAACTTAATTTTTACTCTCTATATGATTTCAAAAATTAAAAAGCTCTAGCACATGATTTAATCCCTGCTTCCCTCTGCGAAGGCCTTTCTTTTACTTTTATGTTGAGTCAGTTTTCCTATTTCTTTCTATCTTCCACAAGCAAACACTAGTGTCAACTTTGATACAACATTTGTTATATGCTACATATTGGACTTATTATATTGCTTTGTGTTGACAATATCCATGAGATAAATATGTTGAAAGTTGAAGCAAATGCTGAAACTTAAATCTTCCTTTGTGTTGGTTAAATACCTTTTACTAGAATCTATTGCTTTATGAGTTAACTCTTATGTAAACTGTGGATGCATTGTCTCCAAAGTACTATTCATGAAAGTTTAGCTTGTGTGATTCAATTGTTTACTCATTATCTATTTGATAGCAAACTATAGACCATTGACTTGGATCACTTCATTCATTTACATGTGCCTTACAATACTATATGATCAAGATTATGATGGTAGCATGTCACTTCAAAAATTATATTGTTTTATCGTTTACCTACTCGAGGACGAGTAGGAACTAAGCTTGGGATGTTGATACGTCTCAAACGTATCTATAATTTTTGATGTTCCATGTTGATATTATACCAATTGTTACATGTTTTGCACCCACTTTATGTCACTTTTATACATTTTTTGGGACTAACCTATTAAAAAGATGCCACAGTGTCAGTTCCTGTTTTCTGCTGTTTTTGTATTCTAGAAAAGCTAGTGTGCAAATATTGTCGGAATTGGACGAAAATTTACGGAGCTCCCTATTTCATCGAGACACACATGGAGTCCAAAGGGGAGACGGAGAAGAGCCAGGGAGGCTCCACACGCCCCCTCGGCGCGGCCAGAGGTGGTGCCGCGCCCTAGGGTGGTGTGGGCCCCTCGGGGCTCTCCAGCCACCGCCCTTTCGCCTACTTATTCCCCCTGATGCAAAAACCCTAGATACCCGAGTCATATTCCACGAAAAGTTCCAGAGGCACCGCCGTCATCAACCCTAGCTCGGGAGGGTCTAGAACCTCTTCCCGGCACTCCGCCGGAGAGGGGAATCATCACCGGAGGGCTCTACATCACCATGCCCACCTCCAGAGTGATGCGTGAGTAGTTCATCCTTGGACTACGGGTCCATAGCAATAGCTAGATGGTTGTCTCTCCACTTTGTCCCATCATGTTTAGATCTTGTGAGCTGCCTAACATGATCAAGATCATCTTATTGTAATGCTACATGTTGTGTTTGCTGGGATCCGAGGAATATTGAATACTATGATCAAGTTGATTATTAATCTATGTACATGTTATTTATGATCTTGCATACTTTCCGTTACTAGTAGATGCTTTGGCCAAGTAGATGCTTGTAACTCCAAGAGGGAGTATTTATGCTAGATAGTGGGTTCAGTCTCCAGTAATCTGGGTGAGTGACAGCAACGCCTAAGGTTGTGGATGTGCTGTTTCTACTAGTGGTAACGTAACAATGCTATGTCCACGGTCATATGTACTTGTTTACTTTATGCACATTGCTTAATGCGATTATCCGTTGCTTGCAACTTAATACCAACGGGGAACACGGAAGTCAACCTGAAGGTGGATTATTAGTCATAGATGCGGTTAGACAACGGTATATGTATTTTGTCGTAATGACCAATTAAATATCATGGTAGCCATCTTGACATATATGTATGCATTGTCATGCGCTCAATATTTTATCAATTGCCCAGCTGTAATTTGTTTACCCAACATGTCGTTTATCTTTATGGAGAGACACCACTAGTGAACTGTGGACCCCGGTCCATTCTTTTACACTGATTAAACCACCAACTGCAATCATTGTTCTCTTTTACTTTCTGCAATTAAATACTGTTTTCCACACCATACATTTAATCCTTTGTTTTCAGCAAGCCGGGGAGATTGACAACCTTCCTGTTTCGTTGGGACAAAGTAGCTTGATTGTGTTGTGTGCAGGTTCCACGTCAACAGTCCAGATCCCCTTCATCACCACTTTTTCTGGCGCCGTTGACAACCTTCTGAAGTGGTCCTGCTCCTCCTGGATTCGATAACCTTGGTTTCATACTGAGGGAAAACTTGCTGCTGGACTACATTATACCTTCCTCTTGGGGTCTCCAACGAACGTGTGTTTCACGTCATCAGTGACGCTATATTTGGTATGGTCAAGGACATAGAAGTAATCTTTGGAAAGGGTCCTGGCGGTCAATCGGTTCCGAAAGACGTCGCTACCGGACACACGCCCATGTGGAAGTAGAAATCTATATTTTGGGAGCTACCCTATTGGAAAGTCTAGAGGTCCGGTCTTCAATCGACGTGATGCACGTGACGAAGAATCTTTGTGTGAACCTGCTAGGCTTCCTGGGCGTGTATGGGAAGACAAAGATACACCAGAAGCACGGGAGGACCAGCAACATATGAAACACCCATATAACAAGGAGACGGATAAAGGGTGTCAATACTTAAGCAACTACGCTCTTACGAAAGCAGAGAAGGAAATATTTTTTGAATGCATGAGCAGTATCAAGGTCCCGGCTGGCTTCTCGTCAAATATAAAGGGAATAATAAATATGGCAAAGAAAAAATTCCAGAACCTGAAGTCTCATGATTGCCACGTGATTATGACGCAGTTGCTTCCGGTTGCATTGACGGGGCTTCTACCGGAAAATGTTCGAGTACCCATTGTGAAGCTATGTGCATTCCTCAATGCAATATCTCAGAAGGTAATCGATCAAGAAAGTCTGCAAAGGCTACAAAGGGATTTGGTCCAATGTCTTGTTAGTTTTGAGTTGGTGTTCCCCCCATCCTTCTTCAATATTATGACGCATCTCCTGGTTCACCTAGTCGACGAGATTGCCATTCTCGGTCCTGTATTTCTACACAATATATTCCCCTTCGAGAGGTTCATGGGAATCTTGAAGAAATATGTTCATAACCGTGCTAGGCCAGAAGGAAGCATCTCCATGGGCTATGGAATAGAGGAGGTCATTGAGTTCTGTGTTGACTTTATTCCTGACCTTAAGCCGATTGGTGTTCCTGAATCGCGGCATGAGGGGAGACTGAGTGGAAAAGGCACGCTAGGAAAGAAAAGCAATGATATGTAGGGACGGGTGTCGTGGGATTGTCACGGCAGATGTCATCGCGTAATGACTTATGAGATCGCGGAGCTTGGGCGGCGTAGAATCAATCGGGAGCGAGATTGCACACGGGAGAGCGATTTATACAGCTTCAGGCCCCGGGAAACATCATCCGGTAATAGCCCTACGTGCTGTTGTGGCTAGATCTTATTCCGTATGCCGATGAGCGAGTCGCCAATGTGGCGGCTCTCTCTATTTTTGTTGTCTCTAATCTATTGAGATCTGAGATCTTATTCTTTTAGGTCCGTGGAGTCCACCTTATAAAGACGGTGGCTCGCAAGGTTACAAGGAAACTTCTCTAGGAAGGAAAGTATAAGCCGGAGTCCTATTTGGAGACTAATCATTTTCGTGTCCCTCAAGTTATATCTTCTCCGATCTTCTAGGTCCTTCCTCTTGTACGTCATGATCTTGGGTCGGCCCATCTTTGTGTAAGCCCGTTGACGGTGCGGCCGTGAACTTATGGTAAGCCGCATTTTAGTCGCGGGCTGCGGGTTAAGTATTCCCCCGACAACGGGCATTCTTTCACTCAAGCACACTACACAGTTCTACAAAGTTCCACCTTCGTGGCTCCGTATATCGAGGAACACAAGAATTCTGTATGCTCCAAGAACCCGGGGAAGGCTGACTCCTGGATTAAAGAAAAACACATGGAGACTTTTGGCAGTTGGTTGCGATTACAGCTCATGAATGACACCACTGTCGGAGATCAGCTCTACTTGTTGGCCGCGTCACCATCTTCGACTATGTTGAATTTCCAAGGGTACGAGATAAATGGGAATACATTTTACACAATCGCCCAAGATAAAAAGAGCACCAACCAAAACAGTGGTGTCCGCTTTGATGCAACAGACGAGAATGGGCAAAAGGACACATACTATGGTTACATAGAGGAGATATGGGAACTTGACTATGGACCTACTTTTAAGGACCCTTTGTTTTGGTGCAGTTGGGTCAACATGAATGGAGAAGGGGTAAAGGTAGACCAGCTGTACGGAATGACAACAGTGGATCTCAAGAATCTTGGTTACGGAGATGAACCATTCGTCCTAGCCAATGATGTGGCTCAGGTTTTCTATGTGAAGGACATGTCCTCCAGACCGAAAAAAAGAAAAAATAAGCAAACGAATACATCAGACGATGAGCCAAAGCGTCACATAGTTCTTTTAGGGAAAAGAAACATCGTGAGAGTCGATGACAAGACAGACATGTCAGCAAATTATAATAAGTTTGATGAAATTCCGCCCTTCACAGTGAAAACTGACCCAAGCATCCCTTTAAATAATGATGATGCTCCATGGTTACGTCCGAAGCGATCATAGGCAAGGGACATACGCGAAGAAGGGTTCATGGCTTTTATGTAAATCAATGTATTGTATTAAACCTTTATGTGATGTGTAGTAATGTATTAAACCTTTTAGAAAACAAGTGACCATATGTAATGCATGGTTCCCGAGCATTCTGAATAGTTCCCAATACAATCTCTGCATATAACTGATGATCTTTAGCATTTCCAAGTGATACAGAAAGCGCCAACGGCGAGAAAGTGCATCCCACTTTTCAGGAGTACTAATAATGATCTCCCCTTTGTCAAGAAGCTTCAAATCTCTGCATTCCAAGACAATCTCTGCATTCTCCAAGATCTTTAGCATTTCCAAGTGATGCAGAAAGCGCCACAATCCGGATGTTACTTCCAATATGACTTGAAATACGCCACAATCCGGATATGCTTTCGCTGCTTCCAACGGCGAGAAAGTGCATCCCACTTTTCACCAAGACAATCTCTGCCTAATGTTGGTGATGTGTAATAATGTATTAAACATTTTATGTAAATCTATGTAATGCTTTAAACCATTATGTCAGGAGCATGGTTCCCGAGCATTCTGAATAGTTCCCAATACAATCTTTGCATATAACTGATGATCTTTAGCATTTTCAAGTGATGCAGAAAGCGCCAACGGCGAGAAAGTGCATCCCACTTTTTAGGAGTACTAATAATGATCTCCCCTTTGTCAAGAAGCTTCAAATCTCTGCATTCCAAGACAATCTCTGCATTCTCCAAGATCTTTAGCATTTCCAAGTGATGCAGAAAGCGCCACAATCCGGATGTTACTTCCAATATGACTTGAAATACCCCACAATCCGGATATGCTTTCGCTGCTTCCAACGGCGAGAAAGTGCATCCCACTTTTCACAAGTTAGTTCAACTACACGAGCAAACTCTCCAAATTTCTTCGACTAGTCCCTGAAAACTATGCAAAAAATATTAGTTTCACCAGTTATTCAAATTCAAACACTTTTCATGTTGAAAGTTTTGTCAATTCAAAATACGCAATAAAGTTAATGCATTTTTAATTGAAAATGGCAAAATAGTTAATAGTTTGTATAGTTAGAATAACTAGCTGGGTGGCCCGCGCAATTACGCGGCTAGATGATAAAATGCTTCACATGTTATAACTGTGAATATGAGGCTTCTAAGTAATGTTAATTGATGCACGTGCGGACTCTAACCTTCAACTCTTATTTTTTTTCACGCTCCATCAATTGAATGTGACTACCTAATTTCTGAAGCCTTCTCAATCAATCGCTAGTACTACAATACTGAAGTAGAATAATCTAATATAATGTAGCTATGAGAGCACAAAATGAACCGATATATATGAGATTTACTTCAAAATATAAATTGAGAAATCTATTTATTAAATTTATATATAACATGCTGGAACGCTGGCTCTATTCCGCCTCTCCCTCTAGTATGATGTATCATGTTTTGATTACACATAAATAAATGTACTGGGCATGCAATCCAATTACCGAAATTCTATTTCTGATGTGTTACACATCCATCATTTAAAAAGGATCCATTGGCTGTCATGGGCTGACAAAGTTAAGCTTTAGTATTGTTTTGAGTATAGATATCAAGCAGAAGACATTTTATGTTCTCTGCTACCAATAAAATTGGTAGTAATTGTCATTCGTCCAACAGCAATGGTTTTCTGTGAAACAAATCAAGCAACAATACCATTGAGTCAATCACACGCCTTTTGAGTAATCAATGCATGTACCGAAAATGAAAGACAAATGACATATATAAACAAAAACAGCATAGTTTGACTATCCATTAATTCAAAAGTTCAAATACTCATTTGACCAAAGTCTTAAAAACAAACTATAGTAAGCGAAATGCAAACTTATTTATTTGCGGTTATACAAAGTAGGCCAGATTTAAATGTGTATAGGATACAAACAAAACTCACATGTTGCTTAGGAGTGAAATAAAAAGGTTTAGCATTGGAAATATGTCGGGGTGATCTGCTCCAGCCTACCGCGGCGCAATATAGTACTCCATAACACTCGTGCGACGACGATGCTCGCGCCGAACACTGAGATCAGCGTTGTGTTTCTTTCATCTGACATGCATATGTGTGGGTGCGCGGAGAACTGGCTACAGGTGATCTCACTCCATATGTCAGCTTGAATGTGAGCACAAATAATTTCCTGGTGGATCGCTGCTACTTTTGTGTCATCGCCGCCGGCGTCAAGCCATCAAACACACCTTCACACCAGACATGGATATCAATAAACGCCTTGTTTGGTCTCCATTAGATATCACGGTTGTATATATGAACTCCGTGGGTATCGATAGATGACGCATACCTACGTGCGCTGCCAATCTTTTTTGCTTTCACGACGTGTCGATCCCTTGCCAGATGTCCTCGTCCCATCTGAAACGAAAACCAAGAAGACTCCGTGATCGCAGTCTATTTGTTCACCAACAAAATATGAAGAATTTCATTAGAAGAGAAACTACAAAAGGTTGATTAGATGTTCTTAAATAAATACATTCTGCCTGCCATAAAGACTAAACTTGATATGTACGCTGATTTGGTAGTGATTATGATAATAATGAATTGTTTGAAACAACTGATTAACCTTTAAAGATTACCGGAAAATGAAGATTTTCATATAGTCTGAGTTGAAAGATCTGCCGACTGTCCAGTTCAAATAGCTGGAGTGCTGAATTTGCTCCTTGTAACAAAACTGCGTATAGTTCACCTTGATTACATATGGAATCGCTCTGCCTCGCTCCTGACATGCCGTGCTGCCGTCTGACGCATCCTTGGACATCCTATGAACCTAACGAAATCAAGTTCAGATGTATTCTTAGTTTAGACACATCCTAGAAAACAAAACTCAGTCAGCGCAGTTCATTAGCATCACTAATACAGGAAAATAAATAAATGCAGTCAGTCAAAATACTTGGTAAGCTCAACAAAACTCTTAAAGATATATACTTGGAGCAAAAACTAATGCACATGTGGAACAATAGTGTTTCTATGGCCGATCCTTCAATGTTTTATCTACAGTTCAAATAGTCAGTGATTAGGAAAAATACTGCTATCATTTTCTTCAAAATCCAATCTCTCATGACCGCGGCACAAATTTCTGCAAAGATGATCTAGAGCTTCAACCATATCAGTCAGAAATAGCACACATAATGAATTGATCTGTATATATTTATCGAATTCATCTCGTAAGATGAAAATGAAGAAAAAGTATTTTAACAACTCAACTTAAGAACGTGTAAGACAAATATGTCTAGTTTTTTATTTCAATACATCAGCCAAACAATAGATCAAAACCTGTTGCGGGTCATCACCTTCTGTGAATAGAGCCAATGCCGTTAACGTCAGCTCCTGACTATGCACCTATTTTGTGATGCCTTCCATTGTCTGGTTGAGGGTTCCAGGCCGATGGCCTCCTCTTCAATGCCTGCTGTGATGCCTTCCATCGTCTGGTCGAGTCCTCATCTTTAGTTTCTCCGCGAGTTTAATTAGGACGGGAGATCGCCGCTCTCCATTGATCAGCTGGCGTCATGCTGCCATGTTGTGCCGTTAATTTTCCAATGCAAGCGAGAGGGTTGGCAAGCCTTCGATCTGTCATGGGGCATCTCTCTGCCGTGCTTTCGATTCGCCGACATCTCCTGTCGATTTCGATTTGCTGGAGTCCAACCGTGCAAATCTGAGTTGGTCTATGTATCGGTGTATTTTCAGATTGGATGTGCATACTGAAAGCTGGATTCTTCTCAGATTGCATATGCGTGTTTCGCTAGGGGTGTTGGATCGGTCTCCTTTTTCCTTTTAGATTCCTTCTTGCCTTATACGTGGTTGTGCCTGCTTGATAAATCTCCACCGTTTATACAACTTAGAGTCAGCGTGACAAATCTACAACGTTGATTGTTTGTTCTTCTAATAATACAATAGATGATAAATGATTATTTTCATAACACAAAATTTATTGTACACACTTCATATTAAAAGACTGAACTGAACTGAAAGCATACCTAATTTACACAACCCATTAAGCATAACTGAACTGAACTTGTTGAATAACGCAATACCAGGAGAACAAAATATAGTTTGACTACTGGATCAGATTTCAGAGAAGATGAGCATGTAAAAATATGGCAAAAGGGGGACGTACCATGCGTTACTGCTATCAAACATCAGTTGTATTAGCAGGTCCATTCTTCTGTTCAAAAAATCAAATTGGTGGAAGAAGAAGAAACAAAATGATTAGTACAGACAAATATACCTACAGAGGTTATGCTATAGCAACTAATATAGCTTGATAAAGTAGTTCCTAACTAATTGATCTATTGGCTTGCATTCAACGGGCATAAGAATATAGCAGGAAAATTAAGTATATCTCTTACTTTTTGCAGAGTGTGCTGGAGGGACAATCGACACTCTAATAGCGTCGCGAAGCTAAATAGCTGCGCCGCGTAGTGTCTTCGCTCGACAGCCTCAGCCAGTCGATCTATATTAGATTGTACCTTCAGAGTTTCCGGTACCTTGAGAGGTTTGTGTTCTCTACTTTTGAGTCAAGATTGGATCGTACCTTGGATCAGATTGACATACACATTAAATGCGTAGGAATTCCATCAAATATATGATCAACTGTACCAATACGTGTTGTAGATGAAAACCCATCAATCTAGAATCTGATTGACTGCAGTACATGGTAGGAAGTAAGATGATTAATCTGTTGTTTCACTTCCAGTTCGAGAAAAACAGTTTGTCATAGATCAATATATGCACATCTAGAAGAACTGCACGGGGACATTAATTATTACCAGTGGTGCGTCGTACCTTTGAATCTCCGTCCGGCATCCAGCATCTCCGGCGTAACATGGATACTTTGCCGTCGTGACATCAATCCGCCGAGTATTGGTGTGTCGGCGCATATGGATCAACCCCGGCGTGCACTGGATACATGTCGTCCTGGCAACGATTCGCCGGACGGAGCGTCGTTGGCGCGTATGGATGTGTGTTGCCATCGTTCGATTAGCCGAGCTCCCTGAAGTCGCCCGTTGTTCGCCTTGTATGAAGCCATGGAGGTATAATAATTAGGGAAATCCATCAAACGTTATCAGCATCAACTATGTCATACGTGTTGCCAATGGAAACCCATCAATCTTGGATCTCACGGACTCGTGTGCATGCGGATTGCAACTACGATGATTAATCTATACCGTTGATTTTTCTTGACTTTGGGGCGATAAATCCTGGCCCTTAATTGTCTTGTGTTTTAATTATATAATAGATTATTTTAGAAAACAAAAAATGGTTTTGGATTATTTATTCAAATTGGAACACTTTTCATGTTGAAAGTCTTTTTAGATTCAAAATTATGCAATAAATATTTGTTAATGCATTTTTAATTAAAAATAGCAAAATGGTTAATAGTTTGTATAGTTAGAATAAATATTTTAGAAAACAGAAAATGGTTTTGGATTACTTATTAAAATTTAAACACTTTTCATGTTGAAAGTCTTTTCAGATTCAAAATTATGCAATAAATATTTGTTAATGCATTTTTAATTGAAAATAGAAAAATTGTTAATAGTTCGTATAGTTAGAATAAATATTTCAGAAAACAGAAAATGGTTTTGGATTATTTATTCAAATTTAAACACTTTTCATGCTGAAAGTATTTTCAGATTCAAAATTATGCAATAAATATTTGTTAATGTATTTTTAATTGAAAATAGCAAAATGGTTAATAGTTTGTATAGTTAGAATAAATATTTTAGAAAACAGAAAATGGTTTTGGATTAGTTATTCAAAATGAATTATCATTTAAAAACCATTTGAAATTCATATTCAAACACCTAAATAAGAAGAAAAAAAAAGGCGAGAACAACATTCAGAACTGAAAAGTTTGAAATAAATTTGAAAAATGACTCATTGGTCCTGGTTTATACCAAGAACCGGGACTAATAACCCACGTACGCGCCAAGAAAATCTGGCATTAAATGACCATGGCATTGGTCCCGGTCCAATGCTGGTCCCGGTTCGTGGCAGGAAACGGGACCAATGGCCCCTGCTACTTAACTGCCAGCCTCTCCTCCTTCCCATTCTCACGCACGCGAGGAATCAACGAGGAGCCGCCGCCACCACGCCGTCAGGCTGCCCCGCCGCCGGCCTCCACGCGCCGCCCGAGCCCGCCGGCGCCCCGCACCGTCTCTCCCCGCACGCCGCCCGCCCGCGCCTCCGCGCCGCGCCGTCGCGCCGCCGGGCCGCCCGAGCCCGCCGCCCTCGACGCCTCGACGCCGCGCGCCGCCGCGCCACCCGAGCCCTCCGCCCTCGACGCCGCGCGCCGCCGCACCACCCGAGCCCTGCCGCCCGGCCAGAAGCTCCCCCAGCCACCTCGGTGAGAGCCTTTTGCTCTCTGCCAAATGTTCAAATTTGAGTGCGTGCAAATTTGATACAATGTGCTTGCAAATTTGAGTGCTTGCAATCACATTTCAAATTTGATAAATGAGTTGTGATGTTTAAGTGCTTTAAAATTTGAGTTCATTTCAAATTTGATACAATGTGCTTGCAAAATATTGGCAAATTTGAGTGCTTGCAAAAAATTGTGACGTTTAATTAAGTTGTGCTTGCAAAAAAGCTTGTAATTGTGTGCTTGCAAAAATTTGTGTGATTGTGTGCTTGTAATAATTGTGTGATTGCAAAAAAAGAAATTTGAAAATATCTGCACAAAAAACAAATGTTGACAAAAATCAAATTTGAAAATATTTGCTATGTCATTTGCTTGTCCTAATTGAATTTGTGTGCTTGTAATTGTCTATGTCAAAATGCAAACTTTTTTTCTATTGGAGCAAAGGCTGAATAAAAAGGTTGCCAAGTGTTTGCATTATTTTTGATGGCCTTTTTTCAATTGGAGCAAAGGCTGAATAAAAAGGTGGCCCAACTAAAGTTTTGTGCATTGTTCTTAAATTGCAGAAACTATGGAACACGGCAGAGACGAAAATCAGGAAAACATCCTCGAGGATATGATCCGCCGGGAAGATGTTGGCGATGTCACCTCGCAGTTTCTGAACAACTCCGGTGAGGGAGATGAGTCTCTCAACCGAAGAGACGGCTCCGGTGAGGTAGAAGCCGACGGCTGGGGTGAGGGAGAAGCTGACGAGAGAGAAGCCAACGGCTCCGGTGGAACTACGGATGGCACCCGCCGGGTTCGGGGCCGGGTTTGGCACCCCCATACCCGTACCCGACCCTTGTCCCCGCCCCCGCCACCCGCCCCCATACCCGTCGTCGGGTCAAAATCTCCACCATACCCGCCACCCGCCGGGTTTTTGGGACCCGACGGGTACCCGCCAAGGCCTCAGCGCCGTCCTCTGGCCGCACACATCTCTGCCTCCTCCGGCCGCAAGGGCGACAGAGGACGGACGAGGGGTTTGAGCGGCCCGCCTCCATGGGATTGAGCGGCAGCGGCGGTGCAGCACAGGGATTGAGCGGCGGCGGCGCAGCGCAAGGATTGAGCGGTCGGCGGCACGACGTAGGGAGAATCCAGGCGACGGCGAGCGACGGCGGCGCACACGGAAAAGAAGGCGACGACGGGTGGCGGCGCACACAGTGAAGGAGATAGGACGGGGTAGGTGCGTGCGTGATAGGATTAGGTGGGGCGAGAGGATGAGCGGCAGCGCGGACCTTGACGCTGGTCGACAGCGGCGCAAGATGAGAGCTGGGGCAAGGGGAAGAGGTCGAGCGGCGGCGCGAACCTGCGAGCGTGCGTGAGCAGCGGCCAAGTGAGGTGATGGTGACTGGTGAGAGGATAAGGGAAGGAGCGGCCAAGAGGTAGACTGGTAGAGTCGTGGAGACATGGGATACTGGGATCGATTAGATGCGTGAGTTGTGCGTGCGTGTTTTGACCTTTTGGGTTAGGGCTAGGTGGGACAATAGGTGACATGGGTGTACCTATCGGGTACCTTACCATGAGGATACCTGGTGCACGTATCGACTAGGCCCAATTATCAAGAGCCTACGAAGGGCCCATGAAGGGAGGCCTACGAAGATGTAGTATCCTCCAAGTTAGGCGAAGACATAGTCGCTTTAGACTTACCATACATGTAATTCGAGTCGGTTACGAACACCCGAGACCCAGCCTATTATTTAAGGGCTGGGAGGGCTGTCGAGCCGGACACGCACTTTCAGAACCACAACAAACCCTAGCGAGATCAGCATCTCGCCAGGATTCCCTTGTAACCACCATATTCGCAAATCAATAACAGACAGGCAGGACGTAGGGGTGTTACCTCCACACGAGGGCCCTGACCCTGGGTAAAATCCTTGCCCCGCTTATCAGTCGACGATACTTCCAGCTCTACCACGTTCTCTCCCCCATATTCACAACCCAGGGACCTTAACCATGGGTCTTGATGAGTCTACCCCTCGTCAAGTGGCGCCGTCTGTGGGAAAGAATAGCGCTGGACTCGAAGTTTCGGCGGTTTCATCAGAAAACGGCAACTCGCCGATCGCATCTGCAAACGGCAACTCGCCGGCTTCATCAGCAAACCACAACTCGCCAATTCAGGCGGCACACGGCAATTCGCCGACTCCTTCAAAAAGCGGCAATTCGCCGGTTTCACTAGCAAAAAGCGCATCTGCTCCTCTGATGCACCTTGATCCGCATTCGCCAGAGCTTCAGGAAGCGTTTTCGGGTCTCGAGTCAGGTTTGGATCTAACTGTTGGAGCGTTCAATTTTTTCGTAAACAATCTTGGTACGCAGGACTTGACAGATCCACGACGATTCGCGTCAACGGCACCCAAGGATCCATCGACTGCATCTGCCCCATTGTCGATTCTTGGAGCTGCCTCACCTGCAACAACCATGTCGACTGGCGAGATCAACGAGTTCATGACAAAAGAACTCCAAGGTGAAGAAGCTGAATCAGCATACCGCACAAACGACATCGAGTTCGATCTTCCACTCGATGAGAGCTTCGACTGCGGGATCTCCCTCGACGACTTCTACGAACCTGCACACGACAGCAACTTCGACTCCGAGATCTGCACCAGCACAAACCTCGACTCTGAAGTTCATAACGGTTTCGTTGACACCGAGATGGGCATAATCGATGAGCGCATCGACAACGAGTTCCGCCTGGAAGATCTACTCGACGGGCATGCTGGCTCTGACATGAGCCTTGATGAGGAGGTCGAGTCCATGACGGGAATAGACAGCACATACACATGCCCACGGGCCATCCCCCATCAGGTTTACGTGGCTATTTCTGGTGAATCATCCGCAGCAGCAGCCATCCGCAGGCCCACAGAATTCCCATGCACGGTAACCATGCCGGATGGGGTCACAACCTTGACAATCACTGCAGAGATGGCGGCAAAAGTAGATAAAGTCATCAAGGAGTGCACAATGATGCCAGCAGGCTCAACTCCGGAGGAGATGTTGACCTTCCAGTATTTCAACTGGCAGGAATCGCTTCGACTGCAGAATTACCGAGCTGCACTCGAAGAACGCAAAAGGCAAGCCAGCCTGTCGAGTGCACGAAGGAGGCAGATGTCCCTTAGCTCCACAGGACAAGCAGCCCCAAGACAGAGGTCAAGGCTGGCGGGCCTCCCAGAAAATGAGAGAGCAGCAATCACTCGCAACTTGTCATTCATGACACACGACGCTGATGGAATTCCAGTACCCAAAACAGCTGAGGGTGCTTTGATCTCCGTGGGTGCTTACCTTAAGGCAATGCAGCCTCCGGCGGATGATCCTAACGCCGGCCTGCATCGCCAACAAATCAAATCGCTAGCTCTAGCAGCAAAGGCTATACAGCCAGAAGACAAAACTCCAGGAGGGAGTCGAGATCACCAGGTAGCAAGCCCGCGACACGCAACACGTGATCATAACAGTCGCAGTCACCACTCGGAAGAACGAAGAAGCACACACCGGCGCAGGTCCAGCAGAAGCAGATCTCGCAGGTCGTACAGTAGCGACTCATACTCTGATCGAGAACCAGAGCCATGCGGAGCCTTGTGCTTCACTCGACGCATCCGCGAGACACGGATGCCCAAAGGGTTCAAGTTAACATCTGAACAACCCAAGTACAATGGCAGGCAAGAACCGTCTGGGTGGTTAGAAGACTACAGACTCGCCGTCTCGTGCCAGCGAGGCACAAACACCACAGCGATGCAATACATACGACTTATGCTCGAAGGCACAGCCCGCGACTGGCTCAAGGCGCTACCTCCGTCCTCATACGACTCATGGGATGACTTCCGAAGAGACTTCATCAAAAACTTCGAGCCTCTCTGCGAGCGCCCGAAGACATTCGAAGAACTGAGAGCCTGCGTCCAACGATCAGACGAGTCGTTGAGATCATACATACGGCGTTGGACCGAAAGACGCAATTCAGTAGGCCAAATATCTGAAGATAGGGCCATGGACGCCTTCACAATGGGTCTCGCCAGGAAGGACTTCAAGGAAGCACTTGGTCGCGAAAAGCCAAGTTCCTTGGCTCAACTCCTAAAAATCGCGACTGAGTGGGCAGATGGAGAAGACTCTGTACGAAGATCCCGCGCCTCTCCACCACGCGATAACCATGATAGCGGCAGTCGAGGCTGCAGAGACTCATACAGAGATGATCGCAGGCGCAAACGTTCCAAACGTCATTACGACGACAGACCCGAGTTCATGGCGGCTGGGTATACACAACCCCGAGAGGACCAAGATAGAAGCAATCGGTGGTCCGATGATCGACGGGACAGTCGAGACCGCGAGTAGCGAAGCGACAGCTACAAAAGGCAAGAGTGGCGCAAGCGCAATGACACAAAATCCGAGCGATCATTCGAAGAAAAGATGGACGACTGGTGCAGATTCCACCTCTTCAAGGGGGACGACGGAAATTACGCTCAAATCACACGCTAAGGAACTGCAGGGAGTTCGACCAACTGGCGTCTGATTACATGATACGACTCAAAAGGTACAGCCCTGCACCCGCTCAACCAACACCTGCACCGGTGCAGCAGCCAAACGTTGTACCCGCCATAATGGGACCTCAGCCACCACCACCCCCACCACAGCCTAATACAGGCGGACATATTGCGGGTGCCATACAACCCGTGCATCGGGTAGAAGATGATCAATATCCACAGCCCCACAGGCAGATGTACATGATACAGAAGGGTCGCCCCTCCAACAGGCAGCAAAAGCTAATCACTCGACAGGTGAACATGGCTGTCATGGCACCTCCTGCTGTGCCCGAATTTCTGAAGGGATCGGAGACCACCATAAGCTTCAGTCGGGAGATCATCCCCCAGCTGTAGTTCGACCAGGGCACGCCGCTCTGGTACTCGACGCGCAAATCGGAGGCTACGCCATGACCAAGGTCTTCATGGATGGAGGCAGCGGCATAAACATCATCTTCGCAGACACACTCCGCAAAATGAACAGGTCAGTCGAAAACCTCCCAAAATCTTCAAATACCTTCCACGGTATCGTTCCTGGCAAAGCAATCAGCCCAGAAGGCACCATACAACTCGACGTTACGTTCGGGGACAAAAGCCACTTCAGGACAGAGTCGATTGAGTTCGAGGTCGTCGACTGGAAATCACAATACCATGCTATCCTTGGGCGCCCGACGTTCGCTCGATTCATGGCGGTACCGCACTACGCGTACCTCATGCTGAAGATGCCAGGACCAAAAGGAGTAATCACTGTCCATGGAAACTTCCAAAGGTCCGACGCTTGCGACCGTGAGTTCAGCAAAATCTCCGAGACGTTCGGCATGGAACAGACACTCGCTGATCTGGCGATCTCCAACGACCGCACACTCCTGCCGGAGCATAAAAAGCTGGCAGTCGACAGATCGTTCAACGCAACAAATGACACAAGGTCGCATCAGGTGCACCCGACCGATCCGTCCAAGACAGTCAATGTATCTCGAGTCTGCCTATCGCATAGGAAGGCGCGCTCGTCGAATTCCTCCGTGAGAACTGGGAAATATTTGCGTGGTGTCCAGCCGACATGCCAGGTATTCCCAGGGAATTCGCCGAGCACTCTCTCCAATTGTTTCCAGATGCAAAGCCAGTCAAGCAAACGATGCGCCGAATCTCCGGCCCAAAGCGAACCGCAGTCGAATCTGAAGTCGACCGGTTACTCGCAGCAGGATTCATCAGAGAAATCAAGAAATCACAATGGGTGGCCAACCCCGTACTCGTAGAGAAGAAGCATACAGACATCCTTCGGATGTGCGTGGACTTCACAGCACTGAACAAGTGCTGTCCAAAGGATCACTTCCCGCTACCTCGAATCGACCAGATCGTCGACTCCACCGCCGGATGCGCACGACTGTCCTTTCTGGATGCCTACTCAGGTTATCACCAGATAAGGATGAAGCAAGAAGACGAAGAAAAAACGGCGTTCATAACCCCACTCGGGGTCTACTGCTACACAACTATGCCCTTTGGGCTCAAAAACGCGGGTGCAACATACCAGCGCATGATGCAGGACTGCCTCAAAAAGCAAATCGGACGCAACGTCCAAGTCTATGTGGATGACATTGTCATTACAACAAGGGAAGAACACACACTACTCGACGATTTGAGGGAGACGTTCGCAACCTCAAACGCTTTCATATCAAGCTCAATCCTAAGAAGTGCACGTTCGGCGTTCCAGCCGGGCAGCTCTTGGGTATCTAGTCTCTGCCCGTGGAATCGAAGCAGACCCGGAGAAAATACAGGCCATCCTCACAATGCAAAGGCCTTCAAAGCTTCACGATGTACAGAAACTAGCAGGTCGAGTAGCAGCGCTCAGTCGATTCATCAGCAAACTGGGCGAAAAGGCACTGCCATTCTATCGACTGATGAAGAAGGCGGACAAGTTCGAGTGGACGCCAGAAGCCGAAGCAGCCTTCACAGATCTCAAGCGGATCCTCACAAGCCCTCCGATCCTCGTCGCACCCAAGGAACGGGAGCCACTATACCTGTATGTCTCGGCTACAAACAGGGTGGTGAGTACCGTGCTGGTAGTCGAACGCATGGAGGAGGGGCACGCCCAAAGCATACAACGTCCAGTCTACTACCTGAGCGAGGTTCTCTCTATATCAAAGCAGCGGTACCCGCACTATCAAAAGCTGGCGTACGCCGTGTTCATGTCCTCAAGGAAGTTGACGCACTACTTCACGAGCACCCGATCACCGTGGTGAGTAACTCAGCAATCGGTGATATCCTCACAAACCCCAATGCAACTGGGCGAGTCGCAAAATGGCTCATCGAGCTAGCACCAAGGGACATCAAGTACGAGCACCCGAAGGCCATCAAAGCACAAGTCTTACCTGACTTCACAACCGAGTGGATCGAAGCCCAATTGCCTGGTGTGCCAGATTTGTCCAACTCATGGACCATGTACTTTGATGGGTCCAAGAAACATGAAGGTGCAGGCACAGGCGTCATCCTCATATCACCAAAAGGCGACAAGCTCCGCTATGTCCTGCAAATGGGATTCAAGTTTCCATCAAACAACGAAGCCGAGTACGAGGCCTTGATCCATGGCATGCGGATGGCCAAAGCACTCGGGTGACTCGAACCTTGTGGTGCAGCAAACAATGAAGGCTTGCGATGCCATAGCAGACAACATGATCGCCTATCGCGACCTGTACAATACACTGGAGGGCAGCTTCGATGGCTGCGAGTTGCGGCACATTGGAAGAGAAAGCAACGAAGAAGTAGATATGCTGGCCAACCTTGGCTCTACTGGCGCACAAGTTCCACCTGGCGTCTTCCTCGAGCGCATCGAGCACAGATCCATCAAGGAAAAGCGAGCACCTCCTACATCGACTACACCAGCCAAGAGCAATGCACCCAGCACAGAGGACCCTCCAGTCGAGGTACTCCTCATCGAGCCAACTTGGACTCAACCTTTCCTGGCATACATACTCCGCAACGAGCTGCCAGAAGACATAACCGAGTCCAGGCGCGTCACTCAAAGATCCAAGGCATACACCGTCATCAATGGCGAGTTATACAAACGAAGCATATCAGGTATGTTCCAACGGTGCATCGCATTCGAAGATGGCCAAGCTATACTTCGAGATATTCATGCAGGTACCTGCGGGCATCACGCCAGCAGTCGATCACTCGTAGCCAAAGCCTTTCGAGCAGGTTTTTACTGGCCCACAGCACTCAAGGATGCATAAGACATAGTCAAAAGGTGCATCAGCTGCCAAAAATTCGCGACAAAGCCGCACGCACCCGCATCAGCGTTGAAGACAATACCATTGTCCTGGCCTTTCGCCTAGTGGGAGCTCGATATGGTTGAGCCACTCAAAAAATCTTCGCATGGCGGGCATACTCACCTCCTGGTGGCAGTCGACAAGTTCACAAAGTGGATCGAAGCGGTCCCTATCACAAATTCGACTGCTACTACGGCAGTAAATTTCATAAAGAGCATCATCTATCGCTTTGGTGTCCCAAACAGTATCATCACTGATAATGGCACCAACTTCACGGCTGAAGAATTCCGGAACTTCTGCAAAGAGCAAGACATCACGCTCAATTATGCTTCCGTTGCACACCCGCAATCCAATGGCCAAGTCGAAAAAGCCAATGGACTCATGACAAGCGGGATCAAAAAGCGCCTCCTGGTGCCACTCAAAAGAGCTGCGGGTGCTTGGGTCGAAGAACTCCCATCTGTGCTATGGAGCCTACGTACAACTCCTAACGCTCGACACAGTTCACTCTATTCTTCATGGTTTACGGTGCAGAGGCAATCCTGCCATCAGATGTAAGATTCAATGCACCAAGAGTCGAAGCATACAATGAAGCAGACGCAGAAAAAGCACTCGAAGATGCAGTCGACTTGCTCGATGAAGCGCGCGACACGGCCCTCGCTCGCACAGCTGTTTACCAGCAGGATCTCCGCAACTACCAAAGCCGTCAACTGCGCACCAGGTCCTTCGAAGTTGGCGACCTAGTTCTTCGACTGAAGCAGAAAAAAGTGCACAAGCCCGCCTCCCCATGGGAAGGTCCCTTCATCATCACCGAAGTCCTTGGTGGAGGCGCATATCGACTGAAGCACGCGAAGACAGGCGAACTATCGCACAATCCTTGGAACGTTGCGCACCTGCGCCGTTTCTATGCTTAGCATGTTCATAATCATACATTGTAATGGGCGATATGTCGGATAGCTGCAGGTTTCAGACGCGCTCTTTTCCTTACCAGGGTACCTAAGGGGGCTGGAAGGTTTTTAATGAGGCGCCTGCAGCTTACTATTCAAAAAAAGGAATATAATCAATGTTCCTCCTACTTCTCTGTGTTTACCACTCGCATAATTCATAACTTAAAAGCACCCGATACACTCGGGGGCTGCGTCATCAATCACACGAGCTATCGCTCCAGCGAGACACAATACCTTAGCCGCACCCGAACACTCGGGGGCTGCGTCACAAGGATCCAAACAGGAAACAAACAAACTCTGCAGCCGCACTCGAATACTCGGGGGCTGCGCAGTCATTGCTTCACAATCAACATATATTTCATAAACCCCACTCGATTGACTCGGGGGCTGGGCAAATACAAAAATACTCAATTGGTATTACATACAAAGAATCAAATCTACACTCGGGGGCTTCCCCCCTGTACAAAAAAAATCTACATACAGACGTTGCCTTAACCCTCAGGCTCTTCCTTGATGGGTAACATAGGCCCGCAAAGTTGGTCGTGCATACGCTCGACCAGTACCTCTGCAGAACGAAATCTACCATCCAGATCTGCCTGGTCCAGAGTCGCCCCAATCTCGGGTGGAGGTAATACCAAAAATGGTCGGTGGCTCCGCACGTACGCCATGACTGCGTTCGCTCCAACCACAAGGTTCTGCCTCAGCAGTTCTCGAGTGGGACCTGCGTGGCAGAAAATATCCAGCAAGGCATGGATACCTTGTGGTTGCGGCCCCGCGGGAAACAGCGTCTCGTTGAGTCGAATGAAGGCCATCCTGCATAGCTCGAGTAATTGAGCACTCCTCCAAGCACGATCCTTCAGCTTGGCGAGTATGCGTGCATGATACCTATCGAGCCAAAAATGTTGGCGTCCAGTCGTGGGGTGGTCAACCACACTGTTCAAACGCTCCTCAATACGAGCCTCCTCTGCTTCGAAGTTGTCAACAAAGCCTGCAAGATGCACAAGTCGTATAAAAAAGACAAGACTAAGCAAAAGTTTGCAAGCAAAAGCAAAAGTTGAACTCACAATCGAGTTGTCTGTTTACAAGCTCCATCTCCCCAAGCACATAATCCTCACGTTGGTTTGCCAACGCTGGCCTCATTTTCATTATCTCCAGCTCTTTCTGAGCACGCTTCAGGTCTTGCTCCATACTCACATATCGAGTTTTCATAAACTCCATGACTTTGGCGTCATTTACCACCTGTGCTTGTGACCGGGTGGTAGCTGGAGGTTGCGAGGAGCCAGTCGCAGCAGCGAGTTCCCGTGACTGTTCAAAGAGCATAATCACAATGCAAACTTCGTATCAGAAGAAGAAACCAGACAGCATAATTCCAAATAAAGCAGTACACAGCTTATCGACTGGATATATATATCAAAAGCTATTCAGAGTAGCAAAAGGCGCACACACTTGTGCGATTCACATATCATTACAAACCATAAAAAGTTCGGCTGCCCTAAATCTAGGAGGCAGACTCCGACTTAGACCTACGTGCGCGAGCAGCAACATCTGCTGCTCGGCGCTCCATGGTGGACATAAAAATTCCAGCCAGCCATGCGGCTGGCTCGCTGACTCCCCTCAGAGATATCGACTTCCCATCTGGCTTCCGGGGAAACTCAGACAACGCCGCTTCGTAGTCAGCCTCTACCCCGTGACCTAAAAGGAGTTTGAGGGTAGACTCCGAGCCGCGTACCGTGAGGGCGCGAGCAAAATCCGCCATGGTGGACGTCCCCGGGCCAGAAATGTCGGCGAAGCCATCCAAAGTAGACGGCACTTCGCCACTCGGGAGCACAGCCTTGTACACGGCGCCAAGTGTACTCGCCGACTTGGCGAGAGCATCCTTCGCACGAGTGCACATGGCGCCGAGATCGCCCACAGCACGGTCGAGTGACGGATCGCCACTCGTCGTGTCCACAGAGGCCGGCGCACCAACAGCTCCTTCATAAATCACAATAGAGCAAAAGTCATTACATGACACTTTACTGCTACACGAGCACTTCCAAGGAAAATTTACTAACCTCCCACGTCCTGTACAAGGCCGGCGAGTTGTTCAGCAAGTCCTCGCTCGCGCCCGGCGGACTCAGCGCACTGCGCGGCGAGTGCCTCCTCCAGCTCCTTCACGCGGGACTCAGCCGCTGTCTTTTCGCCTGCGGTAGCAGATCACATATAGTTCATAAATCGACAAAGACAAGTATTGCAAAAAGAGCTTTAGAAAACAACGGCAAAAATAAACTCACGACTGAGTCGCTCCAGTTCCTTACGCAGGCCATCCCTCTCCTGCTCCACCTGGACATAAGCTTTGGCAGAATCCGCCAGTGTGCGGTAGAAGGGCTGCAAACACACGCAGTTAGCATAAGTTGAAACGCACACAGCCCCAAAAGTACGCGGGCTAGGCAAACGATACTCACATGGTTCGTCCAAGGCTCGACCTCCGGAGTCGCCACACCCGTAGCCTTGGTCGCCTCCACAACAGCAGTGGTGGCCATCGGCTGGGCAACCTTGTGTGCGCCGGGAGAATGTTCGGGTGATCCGGCGTCGGAACTCCCTCGGCTGGAGGAGATAAGGGCTGATTGGTCTCAGCACTGCGAGTGGCACACATGAAGACATCATCAGCACAAGTATGTAACAGCAGAAACATTTCATATCATAAGCAAAGACACAAACCTGTGCTCCTCCTCTTCATCGTCGTCGAGGTCTTCAAAATTTAGGCCTCCAAAAACTGGAGCACCACTCGAATGGGGAGGAGGAGTCGAGCTCGTCGAGCATATACGCAAAGGAGCGGCCTTGGCAACGGGTGCTGAACCCGAATCTTCGTCGTCCTCTAAGTCCTGCTCCTTCGCGGGTGAGCTCATAGCGGAAGATACCTTCTTTACCAGTCGACGACGCTTTGGAGGCGCACCGTCGGTTTCGTGGTCAGAGGTGGCTACTTCTTCAATCTGCACCTCCTCTGCTGCTTCCTCTTCAACCTCCTCCACATGCGAAGTGGTGGCGGAAGGGATTGGCGAGTGATCCTCCCTCGCTTTCACCTCTTGCACCTGAGTTTCTTCAGTCGGGCCACCTTCTGGCAGAGGAGTAAGAGAGGCAGCAGTCGAGTGACCCTGCATAGCACATATCACAGCAGCAAACTTAGAGGCTACAAAGCATAAGAGTGGCAACTCCCAACTGCAAGCAGTACAAAAATCATAAAAGTACACATACCTCCAGCAAAGGATTTTCCATTCCATACGGATCGACGGGGCAGTCGACGTTGCACGGATCGACTGTTGTGAGGCTGGTGATAGATCGCACATGCGACACCAGCTCATTCCTCGACAGCTCCTCCGGGCTCATCCGACTGGGGTCGTGCGCGCCCTCATACTGCCACATGGGGAGTGCTCGGGCGCGAATCGGCCACACCCGCCTCTTCACAAAGGTGGCCATTAGGTGCACACCCGTCACCTTGTCGAGAAGACCTCCAATCCGGGACAGAAGAGGCCCTGCTTCCGCCAGTTCTTCATCCGAAAGCTGATGGTCCCAGGCCTTGGTCCTTGCAAAAGCAGTAGTCGAAAAAGCGACGACTGCGCCCTGCTCGACGTTGGCGTAGAACCACCCTTTCCTCCAGCCTTGTGCAGAGTCGACTGTCTTCAGTCGAAAATAGCGGGTGTCGCCGCGAACTTGAATCCCGCAGCCACCCACAGGGTAGGTGCGGCCGCCTCCCCTGTTTGGTCGTACCATAAAAATGGCCTTCCACAATGCCCACCTCGCGGCAACACCCAGAAAACACTCGCACAGCGTGATGAAACACGCAATGTGCAGAATACCATTCGGGGTGAGATCATGGATCTGCACCCCATAGGCAAAAAGCAAAACCTCGCACAAAATCATGGAGGGGGAGCGAGAAACCCCTAGGCAGAAACTCCGCAAAACAGACACGCTCGTTGGCGCGTGGTTCAGGGAGTACCTCCTTTGATGATGGCGCCCGAACAGCAAGTTGGTCCGCAGGAGGAAGCAGACCCTGCTCGCGAAACTTGGTCAGATGGGCGTCCCTGATGGTGGACTTCACCCAGTCTCCGCTGCTCTTCTTCAAAACGGCGGTGGCAGCAGGCGCGCTCGCCGCGGTCTTCTTGCCCTTCGTTGCCGCGTCAGTCGCGGCGGCAGACACATCACCTCGCTTGGAGCCTCCACCCTTGGCCATTGCTAGCGTGGGTGGGTGGAGCACAAAGAACTAGGGCGCAAGAACAATGGAGGCGCAGCGCAAGGAGGAAGATGAGGAAACAGGGGCCACGCAAGGAGCAAATGGCAGGTAAAAAACTTTGCCCGCGCCGTTCTCCCTATTTACCACAGGGCAAAAACGATCCTCGCCGTTAACCCATAGCACATACGCTCCGTGCGACATCCCACCGTACACGTGGCGGCCACGGAGAGCAATCATCGCCGGCCACTCCGCCCACTACGCACGGGAATCCAGGAGCCATCATCACGCCCCGTGAAAATCGCGCCAGAACGGTCAAATCAAGTCCAACCGGCACCGTCCTTGGTCAGCTCTGCATAATGGGCCCACAAGCAGGATCGCGTCCCATCAGCCTTCCCAGGCACGCCACCGCTTGTTAGAGATGGCAGTCGCAAAATGCGTCATTGCTGAAGTTGCTTCATCTTGCACAACTGGCATAAAAGTCACTCGATGCTTTCTTCGATTGATATTACACAAGAATTTCAATTGGTCTTTCGACATGGATCAGATATGCCAGTCGAAGGATAATTGACTGACACATAATTTCTTTGATTAATATATGCAGGATAAAAAAGGTTTTTGAGATTATCCTCTATTGCAAGTAATAAAGCACAATCTCGGGGGCTACTCCCATCGGGAGCGCTATCGCGCACCCGATAGAATAATGGCAAAGTATCAGTCGACAAATCACTCGACTCAGTTCATAAGCAAAATCATACTCGAAATATTCCCGAGTTGTATCTGACGATCCTCGGATGCTGCATGCAAAGTGCAAAGGTAAGACCCGCCGATCAGTCGAGCTGGGCGAGGGACCGCTCCAGCAGCGTTATCCTTAAACTTTCTGTGTCAGCAGACATGATGAAAATCCCGACGGACGCGTTCCAGATTCAGTAAGACCTCAACGGCCTGATTCGAGTCTGACCAGTCTGTTCCAGATTCGAGTGCGGGGACTCGAGTTTGATTGAAAGCTAGTATGGTTTTGCCCGAATGGTAGTTAACTGGCCCGATCCGTCGTGTGTGCCAGGCCTGCTAAGCTATTATCCCTTGACTATCATAAGCAAAAAGTCATAGTCGATGAGATACTCGACATAGCCAACGTGTGCTATTTCATACAGGAATTCCAAAATTATAAAATACAGATGCAAAGAATATAATGTGCACAGATGAGTGAGTCCATGCCCGACTCTTCGAATCAGACAAGTACTCGGGGGCTACTGACATGGGTGTACCTATCGGGTACCTTACCATGAGGATACCTGGTGCACGTATCGACTAGGCCCAATTATCAAGAGCCTACGAAGGGCCCATGAAGGGAGGCCCACGAAGATGGAGTATCCTCCAAGTTAGGCGAAGACATAGTCGGTTTAGACTTACCATACATGTAATTCCAGTCGGTTACGAACACCCGAGACCCAGCCTATTATTTAAGGGCTGGGAGGGCTGTCGAGCCGGACACGCACTTTCAGAACCACAGCAAACCCTAGCGAGATCAGCATCTCGCCGGGATTCCTTGTAACCACCGTATTCGCAAATCAATAACAGACAGGCAGGACGTAGGGGTGTTACCTCCACACGAGGGCCCTGAACCTGGGTAAAATCCTTGCCCCGCTTGTCAGCCGACGATACTTCCAGCTCTACCACGTTCTCTCCCCCATATTCACAACCCAGGGACCTTAACCATGGGTCTTGATGAGTCTACCCCTCGTCAATAGGTCAATGACATGTGGGGTCTATATGTCACAGCCGGGTATGTGGGTCTGCGGGTATGGGTTTGGCACCCCCATACCCGCCTCCGTTAGACCCGACGGGTTTTAATTTTTCCCGGTAAGCACACCCGCGGGTTTTTTTCTACACCATACCCTCCCCATTTAAGGCGGGTACCCGTCGGGTTGGCGGGTATCGGGTACCCATTGCCATCTGGAGGTGGAACATTAAATATTGCAAACTCCGGCGAGGTGCATATATATATTAATTAATTAAGCCTCTGCTGTCTATATACATATATTAACGCTCTTTCTTCTTTTAGCCCTCCGGATCGAGAAAATCTTCTGTAAGGACGAAACGAGGCCCAGCCAAAAAGTTGGACGACCATGAAAGGTACAGGATCGAAAAAATCGCTGAAGACGGCACACCGATTGCTCCCAATGATGTTGCAAAAAAAATTGTAAAGCAATGCGGAGTTATTGTTAGGGACTACATCCCGGTCACCGTTCGAGAATGGCATAAGCCAAGGGCAGGAGGAATAAGATATGTCGGCGACAAAGGCAAAGAAAACCTTTGGAAAAAGCTCATGGTTAATTTCACCCTGCCGGCACCAGAGGTGGATCCAGATGAGGAGGATCCAAATGAGGCAGAAAAGATTGCCCAGCAAAAAGATATCATAGAGCAAAAAGTCAAGGAGTGGCCTCTTAAGAAGATGGCCGAGCTATTCAAGAACTGGAAGAAAAGATTGCACACCGAGTTTATTAAGAAAGATAAGACTCCGGACTTCGATAAAGGGTATGAGAAGATAAGAGACGACTGGGAAGAATTTGTGGCGTACAAGAAATTGGAGGAAGCTCAGATAAAGTCTGAAACAAATAAGGCAAATGCTGCTAAAAAGAAGTACCACCATACTATGGGGCCTGGTGGCTACGCCTTTAGCATGCCTAAGTGGGAGAAACTTGAGACCGACCTGCTGGCTAAAGGGATCACTCCAGAGCCATACACAAGGATCGAACGGGCAAGAAATTGGTTTTACGGGCATAGGGGCACATTGGACGCAGAAGGGAAGTGCATATATAACAGAAGACACAAAGATAATCCCCGGCCCCTACTACCCATCGAAGGCATTAGAAATGCAGTAAAGGATGTTAAAGAGGGACGATTCCGTCCCGATAGAGAGAATGACGAGCTCACACGCGGCCTGGGAATGACGAACACAAAGGACGAACAAGAGGCACAAAGGGCTCCAAGCCGTGGAAATTTGGGTTTCCCGAGGACAGGAAGGAATTTCCTGATAGAAGCCATCAGAGGAGAAAGGAAAGGGAGGCAATTGAAGCACGCGCTGCTGCAGACCGGCTGCGTAATATAGAAAAAACAATAAAGCGGCAGCAGTATTAAATTGACGCACTTAGCCAGCAAGGTACTAGCGGCCAATCTCAGCGGCACATGGTAGAAGCTGCATGCGATGCTACCGGCCCATCGAATCGGAAAAGCAGCATGGCTTCCACGGAGCTCCAGGCTGGTAATGATGATTCACTGACGATGGCTCCTCTTCGTCGCTACCCAGTGGATGATATCACGGAGAGCACACCTTGTGAGCTACATGTGAAAGTTTTTAACTTAACCATGAAGGTGGCGGTCGGCTATGACGTACCAATTGGACCTAAACCAACTTTCCATTTCTCTCCGGTTCCACATGGCTACGCTGTTGTCGGGGTGGATGAAGTGATGAAAGAATTTGAGGAGCTGAAGCTGGAACACCCTGCAGGTGAAGATGGGGAGGTGGTTGAACTTGGAGAAGCCAAAAAAGGCACCATTCTATGGCCAAAGGAATTCATCGTGCTTCCAAACTGGCAGCCAAGGCCACCGACTCCTCAGAGTAGCAATCCATCTTCGCCGCTGCCTCACCAGTCTCCAGCGCAATGATACCCACAAGTATAGGGGATCGTTGAAATCTTCAATGTGTAAGTATTAGTATCGATCCCACGAGGAGTAGAAGGTATAAGTATTTATCCTCTCAAATAAGAGTGTCACTTCTCTTATTATCTATGCACTAGACAAACTAAATGATGCAAGTGTTTTTGAGTTTTGGTGTAGGGTTTGCAATAAAATAAAATATGATGAGTGAAAGCTCTCAAAGAGAGAGAAAGCCCAATCCTCTATGCAGCAAGAGGACAAGCTTGAGTGGTGTTTCTTATGCGTGGAAAACGTTCCCAAGGGCTACATGGATTTCATGGCATAGATATTTCTAGAACAAGGTAGCATTTTGTCAAGTTTTAATCTTCTTTGGACGGAGCCATAATTAGGTGTAGCTAAATAAATAAACTAAACCCCTTATGATGGATCTCATGGCCAAGTAAATGACTGCACAAGAGTTATTAAGACATAAAGTCCCACCATAGCATTACACTCTAAGGTCCCCGATATAAATCCCCTCCTAATGTAACTTCATGACTCGGTCAAGGGTTTACGTGTCCTCCCAAGTCTCCCTCAATTCATTACACTAGTGTGTTCTCCTATGAGCCCATAAAGGTGAAGTGAGGTGCAGTCGACGTTCGCACAACACCATCATAGAATTGCATCAAAGATAAAAACTAGACAAAATACCAACACATGTCATATATAAATCATTGCCAATTCATCCTATGCCCCCAGGAACATGAGAGAACTACTCACAACGCCAAGACATGATATGATTCAGTGGCATAAGTGGTACAACACAATCTGAAAATATAACTTCACCACCAAATAATTGCAAGTACTCAATCACAAACATGAATAGTAGCACAAGACAAGTATCTAGGGTATAGCAACTCTCAAACTACGAGGGGGATGAAGTGGATCACGAAGATGGTGATGGAGATGGTGCTGGTCTTGACGATGGTGTTGATGGAGACTCCGGAGGGGGGTTGGAGGAGCCTTCCGGAGGTGTTCCGGCGGCGTTTCCCCCCTCCGATCTTCTCCGGCGGCAGCCTTCTGTCTCCTGTTTCTTGGTTTTGTGTTTCTCCGCCGCCTCCCCGCGAAACTCCTCGGGGACTATTTTTATAGTCGGTTTTAGGTCAAGACGAAGCCACGGAGACGAAAACGGACGGCATCGGAGCCACGATGATTAAAAGGGGTGACCCCACACGGCCTATGTACCTGGCCACGTGGGCCCATCCAATTTCTTCCTCGGACTTCCTTTTTCGCGGATTCTTGGCTGGTACGTCTTCTTATTTCCAAATATTGGGCCCCGTAAAATCCTAGGTCATTTGGACGTCGTTTGGTCCCTGAAAGTCAAAAACATGGAAAAATGGGTTTTCTGCCTGCGTAGGGTTAATTCCAAAAAAATAAGGAAACTGTGAAATATTCCCAAAATCATTATAAAACAGTGATATAACCCTTATATGATGCAAATATGATTGAAATATACGTAAAATAATGCAAAGTTCATGTATGCATTTTACATGCATCAGCATCCCCAAGCTTAACCCATGCTCGTCCTCGAGTATGAAGGTGATAAAACTAACATGGACTTTGCAATTTAATACTATCAATGGATATCAAAGATGATTACTATTGCTACATAGAGTCAAATGATTCATTCTTAAAAAGGAAGTAGCAATATGCAAGATAGTTTATGAAGTGATATCAAATATTCAATGCAAGGATGTTCAATGATAATTCACAAAGTGTAACATAAATGAAAAAGTACTATGGACCACAAGTATGCATAATGATAAGTAACAACATCCTACAATGGTCATAGAGTGTAGATGAAAATCTGAATATAAAAGGTGGACACTTTGGAAAGATATATATTTGAGTAGAGGTAAAGCATGAATAAGTTTCATCTAACTTCTGAACTTCTCTATTTAAGTTAATGATTGTAATGTGGTAATCCTTGGTGTCAAGCTCTCATTGCCCCTATCATAGCATCTTGAATGATTAAAGTTTAAAGTGAAAGCAAATATGAGTAATGTGCTTGACAAAGTATGGGTTGAAAATCTCATGCCCCTTGAATACGAGTACCTACTCCATGTGTTACTCAACTCGGGAAACAAAGCAAGTTTAATTTAAATATCATTGTTAGTAAAATAGTATCATCAAGAGCGTCAACTGGGGTACCTCTTGTCCCAGGATATGGAACAAGCTCATATCAAAATGACAAGACAAACAAACAAGATGAACAGTCTCAACACCTCTTTTATTTACCATTGGTATAGCTTTTTATTGTGGGGTGCATCACTGAAGGTTCACCATAGCATGTAAGTAAATTTCCACCATGATCCTGCATGGCTTAGATTAGCGGCCCAGGCGTCTCTCTAACCATTTATACAAACTCATTTAATCCTACTTTATTTCCACATTTATTTCACCCATGGTAAGCATCCATAAACAAAAGTACATGATATCAACTAAATATAAATGAGTGCAATGTTGAATGCGTTCCATGTGATACACATTTCTGCTAACTCCCAACCAAGACTCTTGTCAAGCTCACAACTTCATAATTTTAATCACAATGGGTCATGTTCATTAAGTGCAATAAAAGTAAAGTGTGCATCAAGTTCGTGAGAGCTCTATAACCAACTTTTCCCATAACAATCAACAACATAAGCATTTTCATTTAGAGGTATAAATAATACAAAATAACATGATAAACATACTCGGAATAGCATAAAGCTAATAGGTAGATATGGTGGACTCACTGGAAAAACTTTGGTTGAAGGTGTTGGAAACAAGTTTTTGCTTGTTGGAATTTTTGGGCTAGCAAGAGGGAGAAAGTTGACCATCTAAAAGCATGCATGAGTGTCCATAGAACTAACTAATCCATGTTAAACAAAGTAAAGTAACATTCAGCATCAAAACATGAATAAAAGATAGCTCTTGATAAAACACTTGCAAATTATTACTCATTAACAAGCTCATGAATCATGCAACTATATGTATCTTTTAAAATCAACTCAAACATCCCTTTCCCAATCATTTTAATAGCATCCAACATATTTCAACCCAAATTTCCAGTAGCTCTCTCATATATAAATGATAATGTGGTGGTCTCTCAAAATAAAAATCAAACCTAAACAAACAAAAAGACGCTCCAAGTTTATGCGATAAAGTGCATTGATCGAAAAACAGAAGTTAGACGTGTGCAAACCGAGAGTGTGTAGGTCCAGTGGGGTTGTCTTCACATCCCCAAGCTTATGGTTTTCACCATCCTTAGATAGCTCTTGGTGCATCTCCTCTAATCCCTGTGAAAAAACTTCAAAACACCGTTTCTCCCATTTCTTTTCTGTGGGGTGACATTAGTAGTGATAAACAAATAGGTTTCTTGCTGCATATAATCCTTAGAAAAAAATTCATATGAATGTCCATTAAGTGTATTATGTTGTATGCCTACTCTTAAACTCAATTGGATCTAAAAGATTCAAGTTAAAAGTTCTAAGCATGCATCAAACAAAATGGGACAGAATCTGTCCAGAAAAACAGCAGCAGCAAAACATATTTTTCTACCCTACTTAAATTTGTCTAAAAATTCTGAAAAAATTTATGCATACAGAGGATGAAAAGTTGCAACTACAGTTTAAATATGAGCTCATTCGGAGTTACAGAATAGGAATTAAAAATCATACCGTGCACAGACTCGTGCTGGAATAATATCTCCGAATACAATTAGCAACTTTTTCAAACCAAAATGGGTAAAACTTGGCACTTTATTAAAAATTCCAGAAACTCAACTAAAAACTAAGTCTCTTGTTACAGCAAGAGGACACAAAGAAAATCAAAAATAAAAACAACCGGGTTGCCTCCCGTAAAGCGCTTTCTTTATAGCCATATAGCTAGGCTTACTTACTTGGTATCAAGATGGTTGGAGTGAGGTGGCTTGGCATCCCCAAGCTTAAATTCTTGTACTTATTCGAAATATGTAGGGTGAGCCTAGGGGTAACATCCCCAAGCTTGAGTGGTTGTCCCTCTTGATCATTGTTCATCACCCTCAACTCTTCCACTTGAAAATTTCTTTACACAAAACTCATCATAAAACTTGATTAGAAGGGTTAGTGTCTCCATAAATTAAATCCACATAGGTACAGCAAAGACACATCATGAGTTGATTCTAAACATTAACTACTATTACTATGGTTGTGTATTGCTCTTTGATCAAAGAACTACACAAAACACAAGTAATGAGAGTAATGCAAAATAAAGACAGAATCTGTCAAAAACTGGACAGCCCGTAAAGAGTGAATTTTCAGAGGCACTTACGTTGCTCAAATCAGAAAACTTTGAACTAATGAAATGTGTAATAAAAACTGAAGATTGCTGTCGTAAAATTTCAGCTCAAAATTCCTTTTCTGTGATTTTATACATTTTTCGCAGTGAAGCTTAGGAATCTGTTTTCTGGACAGCAAATCACTATTGTTTAATCCTACCTCTCAAAAGAGGTTATTCTGCCATAAACACTCTTTTTATTTGGTTTAGCTTTGGGAAAAGTTTTAATGATAGAGAATTTGCAACGGTTCCATTGGCATGAATAACACATGTTCAAGGTCGACCCCAACTTCTCCATTACTCATCCTTCTCATTTACTTTCCCAAATTTTTATATAAAATGAAAATATTAAACTAGCAATTAGAAAACAGTAAGTAAAGTTATTTTACATGTTGTAAAGATATAAAGGTGTGCTCAAACCGAATAGGAAATTGAAGCATAAGGAACACACCACAGAATATTAAACAATTTACTTTTAAGTCTAACTCTCTTCCTATGCATTGGAATCTTGTAAGAAAATAAATCATTGAAACACAAAGTAAGTAGCATAGGAAGATAAAACAAGAGCAATTTCAAGACTTTGAACTTAAAGAGAGGAAACGTAATAATATTGAAATGTTTAGAACCATATTTTCCCCTCTCATAATAGTTACAAGTAGTGGTACCAAATTTGATAAAACAACTATTAGATTGGTACAACTTTGCAAACTTAGGAACATATAAAGGATTATTAGAACTATCATGTAAGATATTAGCATGTTTTCCTCTCTCATAATAATTATTAAGATCAATATCAAGTTTAATATCATGGTTGCAACAAATATTTGGAACTAAAGATAATTGCAAGCCACATAAGTATTTCTTAACATAAGCAAATTTCTCCTCCATAGTGTGACTAGGAGAATTTAAGAACAAAGTAGGACTCTCATGAGTAAGAGTACCATCACAAACAGCAAGTATATCATTTTTATCCTCACATAAATTTGTAACAACTTCTAAACATTGAGGATCATCAAGCAAAATAGGACCATCATCCAAGGCATTATCATATAGCATATTTAAGCAATACTCCTCATTATCATCAATAAGTTCAATAGTAGCATTATTAAAAAGTAAAGGAGCATTATTAGTTTCATCATAATAGCATAAGTTCTCATTAGGCATAGGTTGACATTCCTCCCCATCATCAGAATCATAAAAGCAAAGTTTATCATCAGCAATATATTGAAGGTTACCCTCATCCATAGGTGGTGAAGGTGGAAGTTTCCTCTCTTCATTCTCTAGTTGTTCATCATTTTCATCATCTTCTTGGGGTTGCACGGGCATCCCCAAGCTTAAGCTTTTGTCATCTTCTTCCTGCAAAATATTAGAGCTTTCTTTGGCAGCTCTCTTCCTTGTGTCAACAACATAGATATTTTCATTAAATTCAAGTATGCAGAGATCAAGGATATTGGCAATAAAAACTTTAAATTGAGAAGCTATAGGGCAGGTTTCATGTTCATCAATGAAGGTGTATAATTCATAGGCTGCCATAAAAATAACAAATTGCTCTACTTCTTCCATCCTTAAGTGAGCATAATTCCATGTATGATAAGTTGCAATAACATGTTCATTATTGGAAGGGCATTGGAATTCAAAGTGTCTAGAGTATTCAGAGCAACAGATTTCTTCCTCATGATAATTAAGCAGCACATTAGCAATTTAATTTAGAAGCTCTATGTACTCTCCTAATCTTTTCCCTTCATTTGATTTTCTAAATTCAGCAGCCATCATGGCGTTTTCATAATAGTTTTCCATTGATAGCAAGTAGACATCAAAGCGGCCCATCGAATTGACGCACTTAGCCAGCAAGGTACTAGCGGCCAATCTCAGCGGCACATGCATGCGATGCTACCGGCCCATCGAATCAGAAAAGCAGCGTGGCTTCCACGGAGCTCCATGCTGGTAATGATGATGCACTGATGATGGCTCCTCTTCGTCGCTACCCAGTAGATGATATCACGGAGAGCACACCTTGTGAGCTACATGTGAAAGTTTTTAACTTAACCATGAAGGTGGCGGTCGGCTATGCCGTACCAATTGGACCTAAACCAACTTTCCATTTCTCTCCGGTTCCACATGGCTACGCTGTTGTCGGGGTGGATGAAGTGATGAAAGAATTTGAGGAGCTGAAGCTGGAACACCCTGCAGGTGAAGATGGGGAGGTGGTTGAACTTGGAGAAGCCAAAAAAGGGACCATTCTATGGCCAAAGGAATTCATCGTGCTTCCAAACTGGCAGCCAAGGCCATCGACTCCTCAGAGGAGCAATCCATCTTCGCCGCTGCCTCACCAGTCTCCAGCGCAATGATACCCACAAGTATAGGGGATCGTTGAAATCTTCAATGTGTAAGTATTAGTATCGATCCCACGAGGAGTAGAAGGTATAAGTATTTATCCTCTCAAATAAGAGTGTCACTTCTCTTATTATCTATGCACTAGACAAACTAAATGATGCAAGTGTTTTTGAGTTTTGGTGTAGGGTTTGCAATAAAATAAAATATGATGAGTGAAAGCTCTCAAAGAGAGAGAAAGCCCAATCCTCTATGCAGCAAGAGGACAAGCTTGAGTGGTGTTTCTTATGCGTGGAAAACGTTCCCAAGGGCTACATGGATTTCATGGCATAGATATTTCTAGAACAAGGTAGCATTTTGTCAAGTTTTAATCTTCTTTGGACGGAGCCATAATTAGGTGTAGCTAAATAAATAAACTAAACCCTTATGATGGATCTCATGGCCAAGTAAATGACTGCACAAGAGTTATTAAGACATAAAGTCCCACCATAGCATTACACTCTAAGGTCCCCGATATAAATCCCCTCCTAATGTAACTTCATGACTCGGTCAAGGGTTTACGTGTCCTCCCAAGTCTCCCTCAATTCATTACACTAGTGTGTTCTCCTATGAGCCCATAAAGGTGAAGTGAGGTGCAGTCGACGTTCGCACAACACCATCATAGAATTGCATCAAAGATAAAAACTAGACAAAATACCAACACATGTCATATATAAATCATTGCCAATTCATCCTATGCCCCCAGGAACATGAGAGAACTACTCACAACGCCAAGACATGATATGATTCAGTGGCATAAGTGGTACAACACAATCTGAAAATATAACTTCACCACCAAATAATTGCAAGTACTCAATCACAAACATGAATAGTAGCACAAGACAAGTATCTAGGGTATAGCAACTCTCAAACTACGAGGGGGATGAAGTGGATCACGAAGATGGTGATGGAGATGGTGCTGGTCTTGACGATGGTGTTGATGGAGACTCCGGAGGGGGGTTGGAGGAGCCTTCCGGAGGTGTTCCGGCGGCGTTTCCCCCCTCCGATCTTCTCCGGTGGCAGCCTTCTGTCTCCTGTTTCTTGGTTTTGTGTTTCTCCGCCGCCTCCCCGCGAAACTTCTCGGGGGACTATTTTTATAGTCGGTTTTAGGTCAAGACGAAGCCACGGAGACGAAAACGGACGGCATCGGAGCCACGATGATTAAAAGGGGTGACCCCACACGGCCTATGTACCTGGCCGCGTGGGCCCATCCAATTTCTTACTCGGACTTCCTTTTTCGCGGATTCTTGGCTGGTACGTCTTCTTATTTCCAAATATTGGGCCCCGTAAAATCCTAGGTCATTTGGACGTCGTTTGGTTCCTGAAAGACAAAAACATGGAAAAAGGGGTTTTCTGCCTACGCAGGGTTAATTCCAAAAAAATAGGGAAACTGTGAAATATTCCCAAAATCATTATAAAACAGTGATATAACCCTTATATGATGCAAATATGATTGAAATATAAGTAAAATAATGCAAAGTTCATGTATGCATTTTACATGCATGACGCAACAGTCCTCTTCGCCGCCGCTGCCTCCGGCGCCGTCTCCGCCGTCTCACCAGTCTCCAGCGCAGCCGTCTCCGCCGCCGCGTCAGTCGTCTCCGCCCACTGAGGCTCAGCGTACCACCGCTGGTACTATGAGGGGTAACCGATCACCGAAACGTAAAAGGTCGTCCCTCCCTAAAGTACCTCATAAGAATCTTCCCATGAGACCTTACGACTATACGGAGGAGGAAAATGTCGCGATCGCAAATGCCCAAAATAAAGAGTGGTGGGCTAACCGGAAGAAGCCGAAAGCGCCAGAGTTCCCCGCCACCCCAGAAGAAAACGCCGCCGTCTTCAAAATGCTGAAGACCCTTGAACAACACCCGCCAAGGCTGACACCAGACTATGACCGCTCTATTCGCAAGTCGGCTGAGGAAAATAAACAGCGGTCGAAGAGTAGTAGTTGATGGCCCTTAAATTGGTTAGGTTGAGACCCCAATAGCAGAGTGTGTAGTACGGGCAAGACTTGTTTTCCCCACGAAGGTGACTCGAGGGTTTATATCGAACTCTCGGGGAATCAGTAGTGGAAGGTTTACCTCCTTATCCTTCCCTTGGAAACCTGCAAACAAAACTAAATTGTTTTGTGCCCTCAACCTCACCAAGTGGTTGTCAAGCACAAGGTGTGAGAATGTTATGAATACAAAACAATAAATAAATATGCAATGATGATAAATAAATATGCAAGGATGGTGGAAACAATGATGAATGATATTTTTGGGTTTTATATTGTGAATGCAAGATGCAAAAGTATTTTTGTATTTTCGGATTTAATAATGGTTGAAAATTGAAAATGCTTAAAAGTGGTTGGAAAGGTGTTTCTTATGATTAAAAATGGACCGGGTTCATGGTTTCACAAATGCACTCTCTCTTTAAGAATGTGGTAGACAATGGAACACATAGCGTTAACATATGAGATTGCAACAAAGGTTTCATGACAAGTTATTAATCATATGGGCATCATGTCCTAACATAGAGATCATTTGGTTATTAATCCCTCTTATACTCCACTAAGATGCGAACTAAATCATAACACCTTAGTATTAAGATAAATCAGAGCATAGCATTAAGTTTCTTGACATGAAGTTAAAATAAGAATATGCTAGATCTAGTCATGGAGAAGTGGCAATGGTCACACCCACATCTCCGGTAGCATGGTATTTTTATTTATCCCTAGTGAGGCAACAAAGTAAGGTAAAGTATCCAAGTGGATCGCGGAACTTCTGTTACTTTCACCGCACTAGCCACCCCCCGTTACTCCATCTAATGCACACGTTCCCCCTCACACGCTCTCATACACATGCTTGATCAAAACAAGTAAACAAGAACGGGGTACATAATATGCATCTACTTTCATAACTGAAACAAAACTATTGCAATCTCAAACATATATTAACTCATAAAAAGATCCACCACAAAGGTATTACATAGATGACCGTAATCATGTTCAGCAGCTCATACGGTACTAATTAGTGAAGCTCAAGAGAGGAGAGATACATAAGTTACTCCCACAAACCCATAGTCCAGGGTGGACTACTCCCTCTTCATCATGGAGCCGGTGGAGAGGTCGTTGGAGAAGATGGAGACCACCCCGGCAGCGCCCCACCGGAGTTTTCCCCCTCCAATCTGCAACTCCAGGTCTCTGTTTCGTGGTTTCTGTGTTTCTGAGGCGCTCCTCTCCGAAGAGCCTCGGGGACTATTTTTATAGTTGGTTTTAGGTCAAGACGAAGCTTCTGGAAAAAAGATCGACGGCAACGGAGCCACGAGGGCCAAGTTGGTGGGTCCCACGCGGCCAAGGAATCTGGCCGCGTGGGACCACCTCTTTTGGTCCTCGGGCCTCCGTTTGTTCGCTTCCTTCGCTCCTACGCTTTGTTCCTTCCAAAAACTGATGCTCGTAAAGTTGCAGGTCATTTGGACGTCGTTTGGGTCCCTGAAACATCAAAATATAGAAAATAGGGTTTTCTGCCTGTGCAGGGTTAATTCCAGAAAAATAGGGGAACTTGTGAAATATTCCCAAAATCAATATAAAACAATGATATAACCCTTATATGATGCAAATATGATGGAAATATAAGTAATATAATGCAAAGTTCATGTATGCATTTTACATGCATCAGTAGTGCAAGCGGGATATCAGTTCCCCAGCTCAGAGAACAGAAAAACCAGTCGTGCCCCCCACTCAAAGTGTTTTCCAATACCGAGGTGGGGTCGAGCAGAGGTGCAGTCGACGTCGATCCTGAGTTTGTTGCAATGTACGGAGAAGCGGCCTCTGCTCAGGGCATGTCTATTCCTCAGTACTTAGACCATTTACAAGAGTTCCAGGAAGTAGCATACAAATACCAACACGGGTATACTCTCGTCAAACCTGAGTTAGTCAACGGTCTACCAACAAAAATGCGAAGATTACATAAGTGGTACATGCAAGCCTCAAAGGAAGGGGCAAACTGGATCTACGTGGGATATAAAAACGAGCATTACGGGCATGGAGATGGCGTGGTAATGATTGAATTTTGTTAATTATTTCAGTTATACCAACAAGACGCCATCGACAAATCTATCCTCAGTGCCTATTATCTGTAAGTATTATTTCTGTAATTAAGTCTCTAGCTAGCTCAGCTCGTTCATTGCATGTATAATCTTACTCATCACTATATTAATTATGTAGAATGAAGATTCTCCAATGCAAAAGAGGACAAATCTATGACATTGGGTTCATTGACCCAAATTTCGTTCATCAAAAAACTCTCCAACGTCATTACATCGACACAGAGGATAACTTGGTAAGGGCATTAAGGTTTAACGAAACCAAAAGGGAAATACTATTTCCTTACAACTATGGGTGAGTGTTACTGTCTTGTACACATTCTATTTCGCTTACTCGATGTTAAGTGTATAATTGATGACTTATGCGTCTGCAGCTTCCACTTTATTCTGCTAATCATTAAACCTGACAAAGGAGTAGTACAAGTCATGGACTCGAAACGTAAACCCCTTGAGGAGTGGGCGGACATGCAAGAATGCCTCCAAGGGTAATTTCAATCATTATGGCACTATATCGGCAACTTTCCGTTCATTCCCTGGTAGCAAGTAATTAATATATAACTCCTTTATTCATTTTCTTTGCCGGACAGGGCTTGGAAACGGTTCACCGCCAAGGCTAGGGGTATTTGGGCGCCGGAGCTTACATTTGAACCAGTAAATGTAAGTACTACAAGCTAGATCCGCGCATCTCTTTGATTCTAGTTTCAATACCATTATCATGCTTGATTATTATTTTGATTGAACTCTGTTCTCGTAAAGTGCTTGAGGCAGGAACATGGAAATAATTTATGTGGATACTACGTTTGCGAGTTCATTCGCCAGACGACCCAAGAGACGGGTAACCGGTACTTAGAACAACTTGAAGTACCTAAACAATATTCACAATTTTAGTTTATTGCCATCAATTGTGTTTAGTTTCATTCATATATATTGACCCCTTCTTTAAATTAGATCGAACAGTTGCGGCACGGTCTTCTACCACAAGATCGCGTACGAGCAATTCAAGAGGAAATTGCGGGATTCTTAGATGCAGAGGTCCTAGATCCGAAGGGAGAATACTATCTGAAGGTTGAAATGAAAGGGTGAGTGTAAAAGAGATGTATATATGCATGAAACTCGTGTGTACATGTACCGTTTGCAATATGTTCGACCAAGCACGACGAATGAGATGTGTGTAATATATTCATGACGATGATGTGTAATAGTGGTTCCTTCATTGCTGTATATAGTACCATCGAATTGAGTGCAAAACATAAAATAAAAAGTTCCCAAATAAATAAATGGAAAAAATACAAAATCAAAACATCAGTCCCGGTTCGTATTACGAATCGGGAATGAGATGTGTGTAATATATTCATGACGATGATGTGTAATAGTGGTTCCTTCATTCCTGTATGTAGTACCATCGAATTGAGTGCAAAACACAAAATAAGAAGTGCCCAAATAAATAAATGGAAAAATACAAAATCAAAACAGCAGTCTCGGTTCGTATTACGAACCAGGACTAAAGCTCCTCCCCCCCCCCCCCCCTTCGCTCCAGAACAGGCCACGTGGAGCCCCATTGGTCTCGGTTCGTGGCCGAACCGGGACTAGCATTAGTCCCGATTGTCCAGTCCCAGTTCGTGAACCGGGACTGATGGCCCAGCCGAACCGGGACTATAGGGGTGTTTTGTACTAGTGTTTGTCGTTCGAACCTTAGACGTCGAGTCTTAAACCTTTTGCCTGGCGATACTTAGCGTGTCCGAGACTCGATCTTGGATATCGTGATACCTAGCTTGATCTCGTTATCGACAACACTATTCTTTACTCGTCCGTGATATTATATCCTCGTGACCTAGTCACATGCTTGCAAGCTCATTGACATAATCTCACCGAGTGGGCCCGCTCTTGATCCCTCGCCTCAACATACTCCCTTCCGATACCCGAGAGGACACCTTTATGGTCACACTATTATGATATGACGGTTGATGCAATCAAAGTATCTTTCAGGAATAGCAATTAGAGTTGATCTCATGGTCGAAAGCGTAACGACTACGTCCTACAAATGTTGGGTGTGTCCATCACATGATTCTCCCAATGACATGACTCCATTGTCAACTGACATAAATGTCACATGATCGGGAAACCTCGATCATCGATTGCACAATGAACTTGTTAAATAGAGGCTACTAGGGACCTCCTTCAGTCTCCCACTTAATACGTAACACACGTGTATTAATGTAACACACATGTATTAATGTTTCCGTTTAATACAGTTATAGCATGGTATAAAACATATTATGAACAATCGAGATATGACAAATAAAATATCTTTATTAAGTGCCTCTAGGGCATATCTCCTTCAGTCTCCCACTTGCACTAGAGTAACACTTAATCTAGTTTACAACTTCGGTAAAAGCTAAACACTTATAGCAACTTGGTGCATGCTTGTCTCGTGGAAGAGGAATTTAGTCAACGGATCTCCCACATTGAGATTGTATGTACTTTGCAACACTTCTATGTCAACTCATTTGACATCATCCCGTATCTTACGATAATGGTGAAATATATCTTTGTCGATGGAGTGAGACTCGAAACTTCGCGTAGTATGGGCCTTAAAAGTCTAAAAGATCTATTAAGGGGAACCACATATGCTCGGGAAAACTGCTCAGTCCAATCATACTTGCTACTTCTGAAGTAGCCATATATTCCTACACCTATGTAGATTATACGATAGTGCATTCATATGCGACTTCGCAAACTAACCATGTCTTTTTTCAAAACAAAGGACTTCTCCTGTATGAGATTTCTAATCGTATGGGTCACTGTCATAACTTGCATCATCATAACCCTTTTATGGCAAGTTGTCTTTTCACTCTCACCCTAAACCAGAAAACATATCTTTAGTTCTCTTATACACTGAAGAATATACTTAACGTTTGTTCATTGATCCATCCAGGGATCATTCTAGAACCCGTTCTTCAACCAAGAACTTGGGTCACACCAAGTCAAGATTTCAGTATGATAGAATATATGGCTAATGCATAGAGAATGTCGGACATCCTTATCTTTCATTAGCTATCGCTGAAACGCCAAGATAAACTTAATATTTTACCTAGTATACAAGCAAGAACCTTTTCTTCGCTTGGTCTATTCTGAAACACTTCAGAATCTTAATCTAGGAAAATATACTGACCTAATGTTATTAAGCCCCTTATGATCTATTCAAATTATAGACCTGGTGCCTAATACTCCTAACTTCATTCATAGAGAATGTAATCACTTAAATAATCATTTATACTTTACTATAGGATATGTATCATTCTCAATATGTCATTATAAAATCAGGAATGACACTTAGCTCCCACATAAATACGCCATCCGTATATAAGACAAGGGAATTTCTTTTAGCTCCCACTCAAATATGCCATTCAAATATAAGATCAAGAAAAGCTACTTAGCTCCCACTCACTTCTTTGTAAATGCAGGTTTCTTCAACTATTTTGGACAACTCCAAAATCCTTTGATCATATTATCAAAGTGAAGATTCCAGCTCCGATATGCTTGCTTCAGCCCATGAATGGTCAGCTGTAGTTTGCATACGTGTCCAGCATACTTAGGATCAACAAAACCTACTTGTTGTACCGATTACAACTCATCCTTAATGTTGCCATTAGGGAACACGGTTTCTTTATCCATCCATCAATTTCTTAATTGAAAATAATTGCTAGAACAATCCTAAACAGACTTAGGTATCGCCAATTGAGACAAAATCTCGTTGTGGTCAACTTTTGAATTTGTCGAAATTGTTTTACGACAAATCGATCCTTATAGACGTTTGCCTTTCCGTCAGTGTCTATTTTGTCATAAAATTCCATTTACTCTTTTAACGGCCTGGATGCCATCAAGAAGATCTTCCCAAGTCGTTACTTGGTAATCGTACATGGATTTTATCTCGGATCATATATGACTCATAGTCATTTATCGGACTTAGCTCTACCATCTCTTCTTCGTAGTTCGTAGGTCTGTGTTCCATTAACATGACCTTCATAACAAGATTGTCGTACCACACAGTGTGGAACACATTCTCGTATACTTACGATCTTTAGTACGAGCTTAGAGCATTATGATCTTTATCATAAGCTCCCTTGGAGTTGCGGAGGACGATACCGGAAACAGTTTTCGTTGTGCCACTCTGATTCCGGAGAGTAAGTTCATTAATTTCGTCTTGCTCTACTTTCTTTCCCACTTATATCCTTGATAAGAAACTATTTTTCTTAAGCAAGGTACGTTCCAGCAACCAGTTTGCCTTTGTCGTGAGAAACGTATCCAACTGATATCTTAGATACACTACAAAGATGAATCTATCCACTTTTAGGTTTGATCATATCAAAACACTAAAATACCGAAACGACAATCTAGGCTAAAACCCATGCCATCACTCATATGGTATTGCCTCCACGGATTTAGATGGTATTCCTATTATCTAACGTGAGTGTTTTTTTTCTACCATATGACTCCAATGATCACAATAATTTGACAAGAGATTTTATTTACCACACACAATCCAATAGAGTGTGATTACGACGTCTAACACACCATAACATTGTGGTGTTCCATGTGGCGTATTTTGTGGAACTTTTTTCACAAGTCTTTCAATGATATGCCAAACATATAACTCAGATCTTTGTTTCCTCGATCCATTATCGCAGGAATTTGATTCTCTTGTTAAGTTTATTTTTCTTACTTCAGTCCAAACTTGTTTGATCTTATCAAACTTATCAGTCCAGCATTTCTTTAAGTGGGTATCCAAATATCTACTCAAAGAACTGGTGAAGTCTACAAAATAATGATTTCCACTACACGTTAAAATACTTCATTGATCTACACACATCATTATGTATGATTATCAATAAGTTAAATGCCCGTTTCCAGCAAATGGTGTCTTCGTTATTTTGCAAGTGTCTAAAGATCTAAATCTAAGGACTTGGAGGTCCATCTGAATGGAGCTTCTTGATGCATATAACATCGACATGACTTAAAACGTTAGTGCCACAGTAATGTAGTGTCATTATTAAGTTTGTATCCTTTGGCATTAATGTTATAAATGTAGGAGCTACTACCATCTAAATTCAAATCGGCGTATGATCATTAAAGATTTCACTTCATAAATATAGGATAACGATTTTGTCACTAACATATATGAACAATCGTCTCGCTAGAGGAGATACACTTATAACGATCATACTAACAAGCGATCACAAAAGAATTTATTCAAATTGTAGATGCAGAGGGAGAGTGTCTATGGCCACCACAACATATTGCCTGCCATCATCAACACACATTGTCTCCTCATCCTTCCAAGCTACTCAAGCAGAAAATCTTGTTTTCATAAAACATGACTAGTATCAAAACTTTGTCACTACTGCGAGTACTTGCTTAGGTAAAACATTCATAACGTGTATATCATATATACACCATTATCATTGATGACTTCCCAGCGATCTGTTTCATCTTCTTGATTCTTCAACGCAATCAAGAATTCATGAAGGTGAACGATTCCGGCAACATTTTCTGTCATCCAATGATCGAGCTGAGCGAGGCGTCTCAATGTCATCAAGTATGACTAATGTCATCAAGTATGACTGCCACATGCTCCTTTAATGCGAGTGTTCTCTTCCATCTGGGTTGAGAAGAAAGACAGTCAAAGTACTGATAAACTTCATCAACCCAACTTGCGGTGTATTTCGAGTTTTAGCGACCATCTCATATGTTCGCGATCTGACAACTCGCACCCACAGTTCATTCTCTATGGTAGAGATCATAGCATACACTGGATTATGATGATAATCCGCACAAAACTTGATAATCCAAATTATCCTTTTGTTAGTGGAATCTCCGGGTTTATCTCCTAACGGGTATTGTATCACATAGAGCTAACAGTTTAAACAAGGAGTATCCTGAAGCTAAGGTATAAAACTATGAAGTTTGGACCCAACCTTTTAAGTTTCTCAAACGCAGGAATGCGCCTAATTTTTAAAGAGGGCTATTACACTGGTTAATATCTACAAAGGTTTTGCAAAACATAAAGACTTTGTTCATAATAAAATATGGGTTCAAGTTTTAATAAAATAAAACTACCAGAACTCCACTGAAAATGTACATCCCTTGAATCGTTTTAGTGAATACACGATCCTCATCCATTATGCTACCCCTAATCGTCAGAGCCGGCAACACAACTTCAAAGGTAGACATCGATATGTCAATCACAACAACTCTGTGACTCATGCTTAACCTTTCGGTCACCGTGTTCCGAGGCCATGTTTGTACATGCTAGGCTCGCCATAATAACCTTCAGCGTATATGCTTGTGCAGACATGTCTTACACCCACTGTATGCGAACGATGATATGTCTGACACCCGATCGTCACGGCCTGCCTCATAACGTAGACTTTCTTGGTGGTGCACGCCAAAGGAAGAACATTAATGATATTTTGGAGGGATCATCTTATATTAATACCGCTGTGTAACTAATATATAACTATATATATATATACACACACACAATATAAGATTCACTCAAAAACATCAAAATGTAATGCAAATCAAAATGTAATGCGACATGATATGGTCTTGCGCCGATGGTCTCCTTCACGCCCACAGTTTATAAACAATTTAACAAACCTACCTTGACCATATCACATTGCCCCTGCAAAATAAAGTTAGACGCTTTCTACTTTATCTTTTGCATATTTTACGTGGTTTGGGGCTTTCGTAAATAGAACCGATTCATACCTACAAACCTATGACCACAACAACGATCAAATAGTCGCTATTTATGTATCCCTTTCGGGCTCTCCATTGAAAATGCAAAGCCAACTAAAGAGAGAGAGACAGACACCCGCCAGCCACATATACGGTACAAGCCGTATGTCGATTGTGGAATCAGTCTCGCGTAAGCGTACGCGTAAAGTCGATCCGGGCCGCTTCATCAACTCAATGCCGCCGGCTAAACAAGTGCACGCTAGAGGATAGCTTCTAAAAGAACGATGCCCCCATGAGAACATGGTTCTAAAAACAGTATAGCTATATCTACGCATAGATCGGCTCTGATACCACTGAAGGGATCATAGGCTCCTAACAACGATAACCTTAAACTAGCCAGGATCTATACTATGCAGATATACTATACAGTAGGAGATCGATATACATACCCTTATAGATCGAAAAGCGGGGATCACACCCCTGCACAGGTGTTGTCGATGAAGCCGATGACGCCGACCTCAAGGTCGTGAAGATGAAGACCTCCAGGCACCGCAAACGTAACGCCTCGCAGGAGTCGCACACGTACGGTGAAGATGACGACCTCCGGGCTCCAATCCAGGGACAAGCAGCGGAAGTAGATGGACGGGAACACCAGCAGTGCGGCGGCGTGCGTATGGTGGAGAAACACTCAACCCGTGCACGACCCCAATTGCGGAGTCACGACTAAACGAGAGAGAGAGAGAGAGAGAGAGGAATGGTGCGTTTTCAAAGGCATGGGTGCACCCATATATATATATAGGTGGAGGGAGGCTGCCAACCTTTCTGGACGGGCGGTGTGGGACTATTCCCACACCAGCCACGCCCCAAGCAGGTGCGTCGGCATGTGGCCCACCTAGGCCGGCTGGCCCTTCCCCCATTTTTTTTCCTTTTTCTTTTTGGGATTTTTCCCCTAATGGGCCTCTAAGGCCCATATAGGAAAACAGACTTTAAAAATTCGAAATTAATTAAATAAAAATATATTTAACTATTAATTACATTAATTAATATTAAGTACATATTATCTAATTTATTCTGGCTCCGAAAACTATTTCGTTGCTCTCCGATCTCCATCGGAACTCTCCCGGAACACTTCCGGTGCTCTCTTTTATTTTCTCTTTCATGTCCGACCTATCATGCAAGTCATCTCCCCTTAAGTGTGTTACCCTAGCGGTTCGAGATCTCGCCAGACATAATCGAGACACGTTCTCCGAATGACTAATCCGTGGACCTTGGATACCCAAGATTAATCCCTATGTGATAATGACTAAATTTTGGGGGACCCACTTGTCTCTTTCCACTTTTTTAATGAGTTTTTCTCCTTTTATTTTTCTTTCCTTTTCCCCAAATTCCATACATATTGATGGTGTGCTGCAGCCCACCACCACCTCGCCTCCGTACTAGGCTACCGGCACCACCCCCACCTCTCTCCCGGTCGCCGGCGCCACCCACTCCCATCGTCGTCTGGCCACCGGCGGGGCACCAGGGAGCGACCACGCCGGTCACAGGCACCAGCGTTCGGCAGCGAGTCGGACATAGCGCACCACGCCAGGGGTGGGTGGCGCGGTGGCCGACGCTCGATTCTGACATGAGTGAAGCAGGGCTGATGCTCCCCGGCCTACACACGGCGACACTCATAGGTATCTCGTCTACCGGCCCCGTACCTTCCCCCGACGCGAGCACCTGGTTGCCCCTCACAAGAGCCTTCTTCCTTAAGCCGCAGTCGGGACACCTCGCCGGTGTCGCATGACGACAAGGACCTTAGCAGCAAGGATGGCCCGGCGGTCGTGTTCACCGGCTTGAGCAGCAACTGATCCCCATTATGTGTGCGTTTTCGGTTGGTGCTCTAAAGCGCCGACGTCGCTCCTTCTTCTCTGCGTCCGGTGACCGTCCGCTGTCACCGATCTCCTCCTCCGGCCACACCTAACGCTACTGCTCTACGGATATTCAGAGAGAAAATGAGAAATTTACAAAGAAAAACCTCAATTCCAATATGTCTTCTTTGACCTTCTCTGTCGTACCACGTCACCCCTGATACTGGGAACCAATGTCAGAAATTGTCTAAGCGTGGCCAAATTCACGAATCAATGCTATTTGAAACGAACCAACGCAATTGTGGTGGATTTTTGAGAACTTTTCGCTGTATTGCGGTAGTTTTTTGGAATTAACTCTCAACTTACACATAGTGCTCGAACCCGGACAAAATATATAGTTCATGCGATTACACAGTTAAGCTCTATTGATTTTTGTATTCAATACCTTTAGAAGACGTTTCCAAAGAAAGGCTACCTGATGTCTACGCACGCTTCTATTCTTGTAGACAGTGTTGGGCCTCCAAGTGCAGAGGTTTGTAGAACAGCAGCAAGTTTCTCTTAAGTGAATAACCCAAGGTTTATCGAACTCAGGGAGATAGAGGTCAAAGATATCCCTCTCAAGCAACCCTGCAATTAAGATATAAGAAGTCTCTTGTGTCCCCAACACACCCAATACACTTGTCAGGTGTATAGGTGCACTAGTTCGGCGAAGAGATATTAAAATACAAGTGATATGGATGATTATAAGTGGTAATTGCAATCTGAAATAAAAATGGCAGCAAGCAAACATGTAGCAGAACTGGTTGTAAACGGTGTTTCAATGCTTGGAAATAAGGCCTAGGGATCATACTTTCACTAGTGGACACTCTCAACAATAATAATATAATTGAATACATAGATATTTCCTCTTCACTATGCTACTCTGAGCTATTCTCTCGTTGGATAACGAACGCCAATCCACTGCGTAGGGCTATAACAGCACACCTTAAAGTCGCATTCCCATGTCTAGTTAACCCCACACTGTCAACTTGAGCGCCCTAGAAGGTACTAGACAAACACCGCAATTTCATAGAGACATCCAACGCAAATAATAACTCATGATAAGTATTCCTGTTATCTTTAGCCTAAGAGCCACACACGGGGCGCACACTGTCAACTTCGCACCGTGGACAAAGGTGACTCCGGAGATTACATTAATAAAACCACTTGAGTAGCATATAAGATAATGAAGAGTAACATCTATGGATTCAACTAGATTACAAAGCTCATGATCACATAAAGATCACACCATGGGAGAGAGAGATAAACCACATAGCTACCGGTAGAGCCCTCAGCCCCGATGAAGAACTACTCCCTCCTCATCATGGGAGGCAGCAACGACGATGATGGAGGCGGTGGCGTCGATGGAGATGGCTCCGGGGGCAATTCCCCGTCCCGGCAAGGTGTCGGAACAGGACCTTCTGACCCCCGAAACGAAGTTTCGTGCGGCGGAGCACGGAGATGTATTCGGGAGTTTCGTCAATTGTGTTAGGGTTTACTCCGCGGGGGCTATTTATGGTCCAAAGGGCAGCTCCAGAAGGTCCCCGAGGCCACCACACGTGGCCTCGGCGCGGCCAGATTTAATTCTGGACCAGCGGACTTGTCGGGCTTGCACAGGCCGCATCCGAACTCCGATTGGGATGAATTTTATGTCTAGATCGTGCGGCAGAAAATTCCCTGCAACTTTCGCGACTAGACTTTTTCCATTTGACGTCATCTTCAGGCCCGAACGTGGAGATCTTTGAAAATAGTTTTCAGACAGATTTCTGGAAAGTCCCAATTTGACTCCAACTTGGTTTCCTTTGCCCAATTTGATAATTTCTACACATCAAAGTGTAAAACAAGAACATTGTGCACTTTGGCAACTATTAGTAGGTTAGTCCAATAAATGTCATAATATGATATAAAGTGCATACAAAACATGTGGCAATTGATATAAAACATGCATGGAACATCAAAAATTATGGATACGTTTGAGACGTATCACTACCATGTCGCTCGATCTCGGGCGATCCACCGCTAGTTCCTCCCCACCCGCCTCCCTTGCCGCCGGCCATGGGCCCAGCCCTAAATAGGCTGGCGTGGTTGCAACCTGGATGCATAGTATACATGGCGGTCCCCGACGGTGAGGAGAAAAACTCCGACCAGTGCGAGCATGTGTGCCGGGTGGGGTGGCGATGGGGCTGGCTGGCTGATGCATGCCTAAGTTGGTCTACCTTGTTGTATTTCGTTTCAGCTAAAACGATGATGGTTGGCTGATGCACGCTTAATTCTTCAAGAAAAAGTTGTTTACAAAAATAATCCTGAAGATGGTGGGACAATTCTTGTTCTACTTATATGGAATTATAGAGATTATGTCTTTGATATGAATCTCAAGGACATATCTCAATTATAACATATAATTTAAACTTAATTATTAACATAAAGGAAATAGAATAATAAAACTTTTATTATTATCATTATTATCTCTAGGGCATATTTGCAACAGGGTGGGTGTCCCAACACGTTCTACTGATAGCACCGTCAATGCTGGCATTAGTATGTCCTGTTTTCCACCCATTTGTCTCGGGTTTTCTGTCTAGCAATGCTACAACGTATCTTCAGCTACCCTATCATCATTGTTTCAACTCTTATCGCCATTGTGAGGATACTCATCGGCGCAACAACTTGTCATTTCCCCATCAAAGTGGAAGGGTGCCATTGGGGTACAACTGATATATGCTGGTTTGTATTGGGTAGGGGCAACTTGAGAATCCTGATGGTCGAGGGGCCAAAATCTTATTACTATCAATTTGTATGGCCTAATTTTTGTGTTCAGATTTAGTTATCACCTTTATTGTGGGAAATGACGGTAATAACTATTGTGAATCAACCCTCCGACATTTTGTTTCAAAAAAAAACTGACATTCTTACTTAAAAAGTGGAACAATGGATCAAAGAAATTGGATCAAATCAGCAAAAGGAATGGCGAAACAGAAAATTGAACTGTAGCAACACATAAAGTTTTCTTTAAAAGTGGTACGCCACCAGAGAATGGGCCAGACAGAACCAGGAAGCCATAAGGCCGTCCGGTTAGGCGCGAGGTCCAGATAGTGCTAGGCCACAGACTATTTTTTCTGTAGTAAAAAGTACAGCCCACGAACTGACAACCAGGAATCTAAAGTCCAAAAGAAGAGCCGAAAGCACAAGGCAGACAGAGACCTAGCTAGCTAGGGTTGTTCAGAAGAAAAAAAAAACTAGTTAGGTAGGCAGGCAAGAAGCACAATACAAGCAACGAATTGACAAATGCCATGTCAAAAACAAAACTCAGAAATGCCAGGAAACAGACGAGTCTTCCTCCTAACTCTCCGGCGCCCATGTTGCAGCAGTAACTTGTAAACTAGTGCAGGAATGCGCCCAGCTGTAGAGCCCCTATAGGTGGAGGCCTGCATGTGCCCGCCAAAATATTCTACTCCTTCGCCTTCCAGAAATTTCCCATAGCTTTTACCTACCTGCTAGGAAAAGGATATTCCCATCTTCCCCAACAGAAAACTCCTCAAAGCAGGCAGGGGGGTAAAGACTAACCTGAAAGACCGGCCGCTGCTGCTCTCCAAGTGACGCAACGTTAGGTATGGAAACAGCGAATCATCACGCAAGATCACGCAGCGTACGGGCTCCGTTTTTCTTTAATTCTTAGGTCATGATCTTGCGATGACCAGTGGCTTGGGAAATACTGGCAGATCGCCGGAGCGCGCGACGTGGAGGCGCCCCGGCAGTGCATCGTTGCCCCGGCCCGTCGCGAGCTCCATTATTCTAATCGGCGGGGAGCTCTCAGAATGGCATGATAGGACTCGTGCTGGCGTGGGCGATAGGTCGCCGGCGATACTATATTGGGGTGGTCAGTGGTGGTGATCATGCCGATGCATGCCATGGACAGGTTGGGCGGGCTCCGGATTGGCGAGACTCGGGGAGGGAGAGCGACCCGTGCGCTCCGATCCCATGCAGAATGGGCGAGATCAGACAAGACCTAAACTAGTCCTGTGCGGGCACAGGGAAACAGCGGATCTGAGGGGCGGATAGGGCATCCATTTGGCGGCCAGTCCTAGTGATATGTTTGTGGTGGAGACGAGCTTGGAATGATAGGATGCCTAGCTAGACTCCTGGATGGTGACCACTGATTGCCGTCTATCATGCAGTTTAGGAGGAGTCTTGTTAGTTTTATGCACTCATTGGAGTATGGCGCAGTTTAGGACTGAGTATTGTAAGTTTTGTGCTCTTCCATCAAGAGTTTCTCTGGCTTGACACGGAAAGTTTTAGGGCTCCTTTCGATCCACAGGGTTTTCAGCCTTACGAATAAGAAAAACATAGGATTGGATCGACATATCCTTTTTTTTTTTTTGAGATACGACATATCCTTTTCTGTCCTACAAGATTAGAAAACAAAGTCATTTTGGATCCACGGCTGTTTCATCGTGCAAAAAATATCAAAAAGAATTGTAAAAAGAGGTTGGAGTGGAGGAGAAGTTTCCTCTAAAAGAGAGTGCAAATGAATCCTTCGAAGGGATTCCAAAGGATTGTAATCATGAATCAAACGGCTTTTGTAGGAAAAAATTCTCCCAAAATCATGCACGGTTCTTTTGAGCCAAAGAAGCCTAGGGTAACCTTGGGGTTACATGAATTTAGAAACATAGGAATAGTAACAACGCGAGTTTGAGATGCCATCTGTGGTAAATTTCTATAGGATTTGGAATCACAGAGATTTTTTTGATATGTTTCTTACTAATGAAGGTCACTGGATGGTGCATAGGAATTTCAGAGGGTTGACAGATCAGACAAAGTGTATTAGACTTCTAAAATAAAAATAAAATGAGGCTTGAGCTATGTTGAGATATATATGGAATGCAATGCATATAAATATTGTATAGAATCTGGTGAACTCAATCCTATAATTTAAAGGGCTTTCATGGGAAGATTTTCTACGGAATTAGAAACCTTTAAACCTCCTATGAAACTCCATAAGTCCAAAGAGGAACCACGGGTAGTGTAGATTATAAAACGTCTTTATAATTTCCACTAACATGAATGCAAAGCTGCTTCTTTTTGCGGCCGGGTAGTAGTACCGCGCGTGCACGCAGTGCGCTGCGCGTCGTCTGCACCTCGTCGGCCTCGTGCCGCGCCTCGCGCCGCAATCACTGCCCACGACGCACGGTGACGTTGCGGCGGCCAGCCTCCAAAGAAAAAAAAGTAGATTAGGGAACAAGATGGATATGACATGTAGGCCAATATTGTGAGCGACAGTAACAATTTATACTGGGATTACTAAGTTCAGGGTATAAATGACAGGGATTTCAAGTTCAGGTTTCAAAGTCATAAAGTTCGTCAAAGATAACGGCGGGGCAATGCAAGCAAGCATGCGCCTGCCCGATGAGTCGGTCTACCTTGCCATTTCGGCCAGCTCGTTTTCAGGTGACCTAGCTAGAACGACTTTGCTGCGCTGCGGTTGGTTTCATCAGGTATGGGCGTTCGCCAGGATAAGACGGCGCACGCCGTATGCCGTTGCTACTTGCTCGGAACTCGTTTCACACTCACCTGAAGCGATGGGCCTGTGATCCGATCGATCCAGGCCGTCCGTTGGCACGGGACGGGCCTGACGGGCCCAGCTTTCACGCTCCGCTTCGGCGTGCTGAAAGGTCGCCAGCGCTCTGCGACCGACACGTCGCGTAATCGCTTGGTCCCCCTTAACCTGGGCCGCTACTATTCTAAGTTACAGGGAGCAGAATGCCAAGTCTACGCTCCCAAAGCTACACCGAGGAGAATACATCGAAAGGTTCGAATGATTTGGAAAACATACGGTGTTTGGCTGCCGCCGTTATTTCTTACAGCTAGCTCAGCTCTAAAAGCCTATTCTATTTTACATATAGCTGCTGCTCCTGCTGGATTCCTACATTTTTTGGTCATTCAAATGCTATGTTTTTTTTGCAATTCTACCCAATATATAGTAACATATATGTGTTCGTATGGCTGGCTTTATTAGTCATCTAGTAACGAAGATGCCCAAAGCCTGTTTCGAGGAGGAGTCATCTAGTAACGCATTCTGATCCATGCCATCATCACACGAAGAGAATTTTGAAACAGTACCCACTCAATTTTCGTGACAATGTGATTCTGACATATTAGCCTTGAATATATTGTTTGACACATATTTAGAATAATGTACCTTGGTTTTTTCACTAGCTATTCGTTGTTACATACTTTTTGTACTGTATGACCTTTTACTAAGCGCCACCATCTAGATTTGTTCTTACAATGAATCTATGTACACTTTAGAAATACAATTTTCTAGTTACCAAGAGATTTTGCAATCATAATATTAGTATTAATGTTGATGATATCATCGTAGTATTAAAGGTATATTGTTTTGATGTTTAGTAATCGGTTCTCACTATGAACTTCGACTACACACCTCCTTTGCTAAAGTCAACAATTAAAACCGAAAAAATCTACAAGATATCATTGTTGGAAACTGGCCGCCTTTGTCGGTGCACTTGTGTGACGCCACCCAACCCATCTGGAATGACATGGCCAAAGCCCGATGGTTTCATGTCTATCTTGTTGCATTCTAGAAGGACTGCTTCCTTTCGAACTTTTGTTTCTTCTTTTGTAACGGACGCCATATTGCCGCCTGTTTCGGTGCGTAATTAAGTCGCGCAATTGCATACATCGTCATCGGGTGATCCATTCGCCACATTCGGCTTTAATACAAAGGCAAAATCAAAAAAAATGAGTAAAGTTCTCTCGGATGAAACCTGTTGAAAAGATCTCTTTGGATCCACCAGAGTTTCATGTTGTTCAGGTAATCCCTAAATTATTTCTATTTAGTGAAACCTAAAGGTAGCATCTTTTTTAGGTTATACTAGTTGTTGCAGTTTGTGTAGGAGCAGCGGTGTGAGCGGAGCGGCGGCGTGCGCTGTCCGGCAGTGCAGAAATCTAATCTTCTGACGACGGGTTGCTGGGCTTTGTCGCGCTCCGGCGGCAGCCACTTTAATGGCCCCGAGGCGACACCTGTCCCTCCTTCGCCTCCCACAAAGCCGCACCAACTCCGTCACTACACATCCCCCGATGCTCCCGCTCCGGCTTTTCTAATCCTTCTTTCTCCCAGTAAACTAGATTTCCCCTTGCTAATTCGGGCAGCTAATCACCTTCCACCCCCTGTCGCTGCCTCCGCTCTCCTGCTTATAAGTCAAGCCCCCACCTTTCCTCCGCTGCTCGCCCTTCTTGCCTTCTTCGCCGGTAGTGTTGGGGTGATAGTGACCGGCCGGAGGATCTTGCTGCGGAGTTTCGGTGAGATTCGGGGGGAATTTGGTCGTGGGAGATGGAGATGCCGGGAGGGAGCGGCGCGCTGGCGAGGCAGGGCTCGATCTACTCGCTCACCTTCGACGAGTTCCAGACCGCGCTCGGCGGCGCCGGCAAGGACTTCGGCTCCATGAACATGGACGAGCTGCTCCGCAACATCTGGACGGCCGAGGAGTCCAACGCCATAGCGGCCGTCGCCGCCCCGGCCGCCAATGTCGACGCTGCCCAGCCGCCGAATCAGGCCATCCTGCGCCAGGGCTCCATGACGCTGCCCCGCACGCTCAGCCAGATGACGGTGGACGAGGTCTGGCGCGACATCATGGGCTTCTGCGACGACGAGGAGCCGCCGGCGGTGCCCCCCGCGCCGTCGCAGGCGCAGGCGCAGGCGCAGCGGGTGCCCACGCTGGGCGCCATGACGCTGGAGGAGTTCCTGGTGCGCGCTGGCGTCGTGCGGGAGGACGTGGGGGGCCAGACCGTCGTGGTGCCCGCGCGGGCGCAGGCTCTGTTCCCCCAGGGCAATGCGGTCGCGCCGAACATGCAGGTGGTGGTGAATGGATCCGTCGGTCCGGGGGCCATGACGGTGGCGGCGCCCACGACGCCCGTTGTGCTGAATGGGTTCGGGAAGATGGAGGGCGACGATCTCTCGTCCCTGTCGCCGGTGCCGTATCCCTTCGACAGCGCGATGCGGGCGAGGAAGGGACCCACCGTCGAGAAGGTGGTGGAGAGGAGGCAAAGGCGCATGATCAAGAACCGGGAGTCGGCTGCCAGGTCCCGCCAGCGGAAGCAGGTGAACCCATTGTTCTTCTTCCACTGCGCTGGTGCAGCTATCCATTTCTGATGTGCCTTTTGCTTAACTATTCTGAAATGTTATCTGAAATCCAACCCGGGGTCACTGCTTGTCCATATTGGGTATGCACCTCGGTTATCTTTTTCTAAAAAATGCACCTCGGTTATGTTATACTTTATTCGTTTGATGTGATCCGACACTTCCAGTTTAGCTGCTACATATTAATTTACGCCCAACTACACGCTGCAAATAGCAAGTTGGAGTTCTTAATTGTTGTGAAACCCAAGAGGAGAAGAATCTATGTAGATCGTCATAAGTTGACCCTCTCAGATTCAGGAAGATAATGGATAACGTCCTTCATTTTGGAATTGAAGTTTAGGCATTGCAGCATATAGGCCTTCTCATTACTTCATACTACTCTCGAAAATTATGCTAATCGTGGGGAGGATAATAAGTATAGTGCAGTTTGATGAATTTTGTGTTGTGGTATGTGGAATAACAGGCCTCTTTTATGTGCCACTGCTACATCGGATATAAACTTGTATGTTACAACTTACAAGCACAACAGTCCCAAGCTTATTGGATAGCACTGATAGATTGCAATAGTTCCAGATGGTTCTATTTATTGTTGTATGTTAATCCAGATCTCAGTTTGTACTATACACTTAAGTTTGAGACTTCTGATGTATGTCAGGCCTATATAATGGAGTTGGAAGCCGAGGTAGCAAAACTGAAGGAGAATAATGATGAATTGCAGAAAAAACAGGTATACTTAAAATTTCTTTGATGATTGTATGCACATTGTTTATTTTCTGAACTTGCAATTCATGTAATCAGTTAGTAATACTTAATTAATTTCTTGACTCTAGACAGTTCTAAAGTTTCTTGCTGCACTTGTCATATTTGTCTGGTGCCTTGGTCACATCTATGCTTTTTTAGTTCTCCCCATATGATTCTTGTTGCTGTCATGACAAAAGATTATTGTCATGATTGGCATTTGTTAATTGTCTGGTCCTTGATGTATATGTTTTGCATGACATTGCCCGACTTGAGTAACAGTTGGAGACTGCATAAAAATATATCCATTTAATAGTAAAGACATTCTCGTGTTAAATCAATTTCATGACATTGTTTTTTCTTTGGTACTTTCCCTTGTTATACTTGCTAGTCATAGCACTCATCTTCTCACTCAACTCAACTGTTGCTACTGGCAGCTTGTTGGTTGATAATGAAATATACATTGCACATTATATAATGTTATCTGTAATAGACATAACTAGAGTTGCCTTATATTTCACATGGATATCTGACATTTATCTATATGTGGTTAGTATCGCATTCTTCAAATTTTAGTTGTTACTTCTTTGATTCGAGAAAAATAAATGAATATTCTTGTTAGTTTTGTTTAACTTCAACATGCAGTTGTGGAATTTAGAGTTTAGACTCGTGGGTTACGTTAAAACCTTTTCCTTCTACATTCCTGATAAAAAGTTAAAAACTTTAAGTAGCTATATTCACTTTTTTATTCGTTTAATTTTCAGGTGGAAATGCTACAGAAGCAAAAGAATGAGGTAATGGCCTTTTATTTTGAAGAAACTATTGGTGCTAAAACAATGTTGCTTTTGGTCTCATTGTTATTGAAGTAGTACTATATAGGCCTGCTATCTGCACTGTGTTTTCTGTATTTTCGCTGCCGCAATCCGCAGGTTTGCTGATTGAAGTGCAAAAGAGTGCAAGATGGTTTTCCATAGGTTCATTGATCTAGTCAGTTAACCTCATACGTTGCTCATATTAAAGGCGTAAGGCATGCACAATTGACAAGTCATGCATGCATAGCTGCATGCTTTTACATATAAAATGCATGTCAGCTGGAATTGTTATTTCCAAGACTTCGAGTGTAGCCAGCTGTGAGTTGATTTTAAAGAAAAAAAAATCTATATACTACTTTTAGATACATTAGTTATCGACAACTTCTATGGTCCTAGCAAATACGATATGTAGCGAAAAATTCCACACTGATGTCATCCATGGTGCAAGATAATTTTCTTGTTCGTACATTCGTACACATGGTCAAATTAAAATAGTTGTTGAAGTAAGCCTTGGAAAGTCATTTGATGTCGCATTAGGAAATGTGGAGATGACTGATTAGATTTCACTCTGGGTTTAGGATGAAATGTTTCTAACTGACTCAAGATTATATTGTATAAATCCCTTATTTGTTCAACCTTGTAGCAGTTATACAGGTCATCGACCTTGTACTCTGCCTTATACTTGGTTTTGCCGGTAACTAGTGAAGTTACCTAGTTTGAGAGAATGTCCAGTATACAGCCTAGTAGACCTAGTTTCAGTATATTGGGTGATTCTGCACGTGTAGGCTCCGAACTCTTCTGATGTTTAAGATTCAAAAGCTCTACTCGCCATTATCTTAGGAGTGTTACAAGATTGCGGGCCGTACGTAATTAGTTTACAACGGACATTTTAAATTATCCATGATTCTAAGATGTATAAACCTGCGCACAAAGAAGCCAAGTGGGTCATGCTCGGATAAAATCTCAGGGCTTTTTGGCTGGGCTCAGCCACTGAAGGATGTATCAACTGTGAACTCTTATTTAATGGCACTCTATCTCTTCAGTTTGCAACACCTGTTGAAGATAAGAGAGTTATAGAACGTCACTTCTCTGGAAACAGGAGATGAAAACTAACATTTGTTATATGTTCTATTTGCTGATAATGACCTGCTGCCATCCTACAACACCCCCAAAATTTTATTTTTAATATGAGATGTGCAGTTGTGCACTCCTAAAAGAACATGCTTCTGTGGCATCAGGCTTGTTCATAGTTATAAAGAGTTGGGTTACCCAGTCTTGCGTAGGAGTTGGTCTCCTAGATAAGCCACATATTTGAACGTTGATAATACGAGAGGCTTGGCTACCAAAATCAGCGTCTTTATTTCCTAAGATTCTATTGGTCAGCTGTGCTATCTGAAAGTTCACAATTTGCAGCAGTACCGCATGCATGTCAGCAAAACACTAATACTACCTTTAGTAGGTGATAGTATGATTAACGACAGTTTGGCCCAGGCTCCATGGAGCCTGGTACTTTAAAAGATTCGAAAAAAATATACTCCTATATTTTTTTAAATAATATTTTTACTGAGACATAGAGATGTGTCCCACATATATGTAAAATTTGTTAAGTAATAGTACAATTTTATAGAGCAAACAGCAGGAGCTCTGCCTTTCCATTAAGAAGAAAAGAATTGGCCAGTTTAAAGGGAAACTGACCAAAACTGAACAATACGTTTATTTTATAAGCTACCCTGAAGAAAAAAGCCTTTTTGCACATATCTTGGTCGGCATATTTATCCTTTTTGTGCAGACCACAGATGAAAAGATACATTGATGAAACTTGATACATACATAGTACACATCTGGATGTTTATGTAATTTGAGAAATTGTCGCACCATGTTCTTTATACGTGCGTCTATGTCCATCTATTGGGGACTCGTTCCTTACATGATTCCTTGTCTAGGTTCTGTTTTTATTGTTAGCCCAGTTTTGTTTAAAGAACGGTCTCTCTGATCAGTGGAAGTAGAATCGTAACCCAGCATAAGTTAGTGCGTCATGGGGATCTATGGTCCGGCACAAGACTAGAGTCTAGAGCTTGCTCTATTCAAATCTTAACCGAGATAAAAGAACACATTACTCCTTGTGTATCATGGAGGTAGAACAGAAAAATGTCCCCTCCCCTGACGTTTAGATAATTTTCTGGTTATTATATTAGCTTGAACAGTCGATTTGAGATATGTACTTATGTCCTAGCAATTGTTTTGTAGCTCTAGTAAATAGTTCTATGTCGCTCATGATCTTCATGTGTCTCAATTATGAAAAGGTTCTTCTGTAGGCATCCTTCCGCTCATGTAAGTTTACTATGAATGGATTTTGCAGGTTATAGAGAGAATCGAACAGCAGCTTGGACCCAAGGCAAAGAGATTTTGCTTGCGGCGAACACTGACCGGTCCATGGTAACCTGAAGCTGATACAGCGTTGACAGAAGTGGGGATGGCTGTCTTCCCTAGATGAAACCCCAGTGTACATATCAGCTGAAGTCTGAGAATCTCCAGTTTACACCGGCCCTGTAGACAGCAGCCTCGCTGCTGCTCCTCGGGCAGGGTGATCTTTCAGTTTCTTTAGTTGATTCCTGGTGACCTTAATTCCTAGGTTTAGCTTTGCCGTTTTCAAATGAACAAAAAGCAAAGTATCTAATCTGTTTAACTCCCCTATCTTATTGGCATGTTCATGCATGCCATTTGTGTTGCTGGATGCAGCTGCTATGTATGTTGCTGAGTTGCCATTACCATCCTGTGATAGTTCCGTCGTGCACCAGTGGTAGAGCATTTGGTTTCACTGACCTCTGCGTGTAATTTCAGTTTACACTTCTGGTTTACTGGACTATATGTTACTAATAAATGCAGATGCTAACCTCTTGAAATTTGAGTTTAAGTCCATATTCTGGGCGATTTTAACTGATCCATGCACATGCACATAGACTTTTATTTTTAGGCTAGTTGAGTAGTTTTGATTAAGGTTTTATTAGTTTATTACTCGAAACTAAATCAAAGATAGACATTATAGCTGTACGCTATACATGATGAACAGAACAGCTCACCTTGCGCACCCTACTCATACTGCCAGGCCATTGTGGAACAAAATCACTCGTCTCTTTTGGAAGTTTCAACATACCAATGATCTAGCCCTATGTAGACATCCTTTTTCCGGTATCCATCAGCGGTCAGTCCAAGACGTGGATTATTGCGGAATGGGCACAATATTATCTCATATTTTGGGCATTGCCATTATTCCCTCAACTGTTTCGTCTTTGGTATTTTGGTAGGACCTGATCTAATCCCATCTTTCTTCTTTACTTGCAACATTGATTGCTGTTTGTTGGCTACTTTGCCCTGGAGGCTAGTTAAGACCATGCACACGTACTTGATGTGTTCGTAGTTTTATTAGCAGCGGTGGGTGGGCGCCGGGGACCGGAGTTCGCTTCAAGTTGGGGTCAGGAAATATATCATACCCTGCTTTAAGAGCATCTCCTCGCGGAGCCAATAGGTCACCCAATAGCTGTATTGGGCGTGTCGGAAAAAAATAGCCGTATTGGGCGTGCCGGAGAAAAATCGCGCCCACTCGCAGCGCTCATAGCTTGATTTCGTCCGGCGTGGCTCAATATTTCGCCTCGACGCCCAGCCCTCTCCCCCGTTGGGAGTCGCTTGGACACGTCGGACGAAACCGTGCGCGCCGCCACGTCAAATACCGATAGGCGGCCAGCCATGTCAATGAGATAACGAAAACCCCCCACTTCCCCTCCCCTTCTCACCAATTTCATTTCTCCCGCCACGCCGCTCTCTCGTTCCTGCCTTGTAGCCATGGCGCCATGGCGCCGCCGCGCATAAAATCTCCCAAAGCCCCCAAAGGAAGGCGAAGACACCGAGGACCACGCTCGGAGTTTACCGGTCTCGCAAGCCTAGCCCATCCATGGAGTGGCCATAGGGGATGTCGCATCATGATTGCCAGTACGACGTTCTCCGGCACCGGATAGACATGGAGGCCCGCAACAGGCGGCGCGAGAAGGAGGCGGTGAACAAGAAGACGTCCATGACTGCGACAACCTTGTCGCTTTGAACCAAGTGTTCGCCATGGGAGCAAGCCAGGAGAGCGACGGTGGCCATCCATTCGAGGAGCGGCGGCTCGCCGTCAAATTCACGAACCATTTTTCAAATTCTTGAACCATTTTTCAAATTCATGATTCTTTTGAAAATCTGGAAATTTTTTGATTCACAAATTTTCTCACATTTAAAGAAAGACCGGACTTTTTTTCAGCAGCGCTTTTTTTTTCAAAATCAAATCCAGGTAATGGGCCGGCCCAGGTTGGCAACAGCATGTGTGTTTCCGTGCTAAGCTTTGCAGCAGGCGCTGAATAGGGGCTCCCCATTATTACATATATTAGCACACGTGCAAGACATGCATCAGCCAAGCCCAATAACTAGAAGTAGCCCATTTAGGAGTCAAGTGCGACTAGGGATCAGCACGAACGCACGCACGATCAGGAATCGGATTGTTTCTCTCGCGTGTGTTGGCCTACTTGCCGGCCGCCACCGATCGCTCGCTGCCTCCAATCCAGTTTCCTAAGACCCGAGGCTCAAGATGAGCCCGGCTTTAAATTAATGAAGCCAACATCCCAACATAGTTCGTACACTCGGCCAGGCCGACAACACAGAGCACGCAGGATCGAAATGAAAAGATACATGTCCACACGAAGATCACCATTCCAGATCGATAGAGATTGTGAACTAAGAAGGCCCTGAAGATCACCATTTCCTGAAGACGACCGGCCGGACGACCCTCCAATCCAGTTTCCTGAAGATCACCATTTCCTGAAGACGACCAGCCGGACGCACTGTCAACATGAGCGATGACGGAGCACAAAAGGTTATTCACTCCCTCTCTCTGATTAGATCTATGTCTCAGTTAATTTTTAGCCAGCCTATAAACGCTACATTAGTTTGTCTGAAGAAATAGGCTTTCGCCCCGCTATATTAATATAGCAACCACCCGATACAACATTGAGGTCACCGCTGGGGCAAACAGCACAATCATGCCCAAAAGAAAAGGGAGAGAAAAAGAAAAGAAAACAAAGCCGACACCGGCGGATCAACGAAAACGAAAGTAACCCGCAACCGCTGCGCCCTCTCCGGCGAAGTCCCACCACAAACCTAGCACTCTAAATCACCGCGTACCAAACAGCACCTCCAAGAAGGAAAGCGACGACGACGACGCTGCTGCCGGACAGACCTAGGGTTTCCCCCGGTACGCTCCGAGGAATGGGGAAGAGGTACACCCGACGCCCCTCAAGAAGGAAGGGTGACACTCACAAGTGTCACCGCGCCGGTGCCAAAACGGCAGGGATTTCTCCCAACCCCCAAAAAACCACGTCTCAGACAATCTGAAGCGCTCCACCCATCTTGCCACCCACCAACAAACGCCACCACGGTCTTGAAGTCACCAACGTCGTCTCACCATGGCAAACATAGCAGGGCCGGTCAGCCCGAGACGAAGCAGCCGTAGACAGGGTCCGACAGTGTCACAACCACGCGGGAGGGAACAACCTCCACCGTCAAAGACGATAGCCGACCGGACGCAACGACAAGAGCACACCGAGCCACACCGGAACTGGAGGGTGGCAGCAGCGCAGCCACCTGGAGGACTTCCTCCACCGCCACCGGCGGGTGCTGACCGGACACGGCAGCAGGGACACACCAGGCCAAGCAGGCCCGGCCGAGCCCGGGGGCTCGTAAAGTCCCCGCCGCCATGCTGCTGCACGTAGGCCGCCACCGCCGCTACCCACCCGGTTCCTAGGCTCAGCCGGACCCAGCTAGGCCCGTGAAGCTCCCACCGCCACGCTGCAGCAAGGGTGGCGTCACCGCTGTCATCTCCGTCGCGAGCCGCGCATCAGGCCAAAACCGGGGGCAGCGAGGCAAACCCGCCCTAACCCAGATCGGGCCCAAAGGGCCCAGATCTGGGCCAGCAGGGCCAGACTCACCGCCGCTGCCCCAGCCACCAAACGGCAGCGCCGCCGCCCACCGTTCACCATCCGCACAGCGCCAGAGAAGCCAGCGCCGCGCTGGAACCAGTGCCGCCCGAGGAGCACCCTCCGGAGTTGGGCTGCCCCGCGCCACCCAACAACCAGGAAGGGGAGAGGCCGACGGATCCGCCGCCACCGGCGCCGTCCGGCCAACGGCCGGCGCGGACACCAGCGACGGCGGAGGGAAGAGAATAGGGAAGGGACGAGGGGAAAGGTGGCGGCGCGGCCCGGCCGCTGCGGGGCGGCGCGGGTCGCGAGAGACGCGGGAATGGGAGGGAAAGGGAGGCGCCGAGGGGCGGCGCGGCCGCCGGCGGCGCGGGCGCGGGGAAGGACGGCTAGGGTTGGGTCGCGGGGTCGCGAGAGCTACCGAGCTCAACATTAGTTTGTCTGTAAGTCTGTTTGTGCTAATTTGAAAATTAATTACGCAAATTTCGGACTGTTTGCGTATGCTTGTATAGACATGAAGAGGAAGAGACCTGGGATTCATATCTTTTTCAAGCCAATTGGTTTGAGCTCACAGCCCCGATGAACATGATGATGCTGAAAATGTAAACAAGTGATAGAGTTAAATGCTAGATTCAGTTCTCAGGTAACCGAGCTTCTAGATTTTTGTTCGTCATTGGATCCGAGTCATCATAATATTTATTGTGTCGTGCAATTTTTTTCTTCTATATTTTTCATCTCTGCTTCTTGCCCCCCCCCCCCCCCCCCCCCCTCCCACCATGTCCAATTTCTAACGTGCAGTTTATCTTTTCTATGTTTATCCCTCTTTTGTGTGACTACTGTGATACATCTGATCTGATGGTTTCATTTCCCGTGTTTTGGCACGTTAAATTCGCTTTTGGCAGTACTTTTAAAAGCTTTGATCCTCTATGTTAGCGAACTTCTTCCTCCAGCACTACGGCGGATCGGCAGATCGACATCCTATATTGCAAAAAGATATGTCCCCTTGACACATCATATTACGGATGGGGGGTTCGACAACACCACACACAGCACAATGAATTGCACTTTCCTCCCTTTCAAATTGAAATGACAAAAAAAATTATATTTAGTTACAGAGATAGTATTTTATTCAGGTAAACAGCTTCAAAAGTTCAAAAAATGTTATTTATTGCCGGATTGTTTGAACCCGCGGTCAAGCTTGCTCGCCAATCCATGTGTTCAAATTGTCCGTGCACCGTCTTGGACGCCCTAGTTAATGCATCTGCAGATTGCGTTTCAACTGTCGGTAGTTAATCAACACCGGACGTCGGGAGGACAGCGTTTGTAAACAACGCCGTAGCGTTTCCACTGATCTGTTGTTTAACAACTGATGATGATTTCCCTCAAACCAAGTGACCAAACAAACAAAATCTCACACAGCCCAATGGGCCAACTACACGCAGCAAGGTGTGCACGGTTAACCATCAGGCGAACATGGCAGCTTGCAGTTTTCCACATATTGGTACTTGGGTTTCCTTGGTGATGATGATGCCAAGTAGTATAGCAAGGAAATGCGTAGTAACAATAAGAAGGTCAATGCATCATCATTCTCAAGTACAGATCTTAATAAGAAATCTACACTCTCGATCGAAACAACATTTCACCCGCAGTTCAAAACAACAGTAACAAACCAGAGGTGTCTATAGCTAAGAGTTACTACAAGTGCAGTATCACCTCACGAAGCTAGCGGAGGATGACATGGATGGCAGCAGGGAAGGACGGGACTGGTTGGGGATTGAGGAGGCCACGCCGTTAACGGGTAAGAAGAAGGCGAAGAAGCCGTCCGTTGTCAACGTCGCACGATGGAGCTCGGTGGCGAACGCCGTGGTGGTGGCCTTGATCATGACGATGCCACCCATCCTCCTCATCCTCAGCGGCCGCCTCGACCAGCCTGCGGTTTGGATCAAGTCCACCGTGGCCGGCTTAGGAGCTCGACGAGGTAATTGCAATTTGTGGTCACTGTTGGCATGCAAGAGACTTGGCAATTTGTGGTCGCTGTTGGCATGCAAGAGCCTCCTATGTTACTCTGCTAAAGACTCATCTCCATTTCAGTTGCAGAATCAAGGAAAGACGCGCTCCTTGGTGGCCTGCTACTTCCAGGATTTGACCAGCAATCCTGCGCCAGCCGGTACCAATCCGTTTACTACTGCAAGAACATGACGCGGTCGCCGACGCCGTATCTCATCAAGCGGCTGAGGGAGCAGGAGGCGCTGCAGCGGCGATGCGGCCCGGGCACCGAGCCATACAAGAGAGCTTCGGAGCGGCTGAAATTGGGGCAAAAGTACGTGTACACCGTCGACGGCTGCGGCTACCTCGTGCTGCTATCCTACCGGGGCCTGGGCAACCGGATACTCGCCATGGTCTCGCCTTCCTCTACGCCATGCTCACCAACCGCGTGCTGCTCGTCGACCGGGGCGCCAACCTACCGGAACTCTTCTGCGAGCCGTTCCCGGCGGCGACGTGGCTGCTGCCTCTCGACTTCCCGCTGGAGGGATACAAGGACCTTTGGGAGAGCGCCGGGGAGAGCTACGAGAACGTGACCCTGCACAACAATACCGGGCCGGCGTCCGAGCACCGGTTCGTGTACATCCACCTCGACCACGCCGCTACGGCGGAGAACAGGCTCGCGTACTGCGACGACCACCGGCAGTTCCTCCATCGGGTGCAGTGGGTGGTGTTGAGGACGGACTCGTACATGCCGCCTAGCATCTTCCTCAACCCGGTGTACCAGGAGGAGCTGGACCGGATGTTCCCCAGGAAGGACTCCGTGTTACATCATCTCGCGGTACCTCCTCCACCCGACGAATCACGTCTGGGGCATGGTGACGCGGTTCTACGACTCGTACCTCAAGAACGCGGACGAGCGGCTGGGCATTCAAATCAGGGTCTTCAACAGCGACAAGCCGGCCGAGCACATCTTGGCGCAGATCCTCGCATGCACATCGCAGGAGCATCTGCTGCCGGGAGTGGTGGCGACCGCCGGAGCAGCACCGCCGCCTCCGACGGCAGGTGTGCGTGCGCGGACGAAGGCCGTCCTCATGACGGGCCTGAGCGAGTGGTACCACGACAGCATCCGCGAGATGTACTGGCGATCGGCGAGCGCTAACGGCGAGGTGGTGAGCGTGCACCAGGCAAGCCACGAGGAGACCCAACACTTCTTCCGGATAATGCACGACAAGAAGGCGCTGGCCGAGATGTACCTGCTGAGCATGACCGACAGGATCGTCACCAGTGGCTGGTCGACGTTCGGGTACGTCGGCACCGCGCTCGGCGGGCTCACTCCGTACATCATGGTAAAGCCTGAGAAAGGCATTGTGCCCCATCCTCCCTGCAAACGTGCCATGTCCATGGAGCCGTGCACTCATGGCCCAGCATACTTCGATTGCACGCGCAAGGATATCAACAAAATTATCGACACCGGCAAGCTTGTGCCCCATGTCCGGGCCTGCGAAGACATGCCTTGGGGACTGAAACTGACTGAACCGATAGCCTAGAAGGTGTAGAAATTTTGTGACAGTTTACACACGATCTTGTTTTGCACCCTCTGGCCAAGAAGAAACTGAAACCAAGCAAATAGTGATCTTTTTCAGTAAGACCCTTGTGGATTTGCTTGCGATATATTATCATATTTTTATAGAGAACTAGCACAAATGCGAGGCTATCATCTGTTTTTATGAAGTATATACATTTTTTTTATTTCTGTGAATATTTTGCTCATTTTTACCCTTTTCATTGCCAAATACAAGTTGTTTGAACAATTAATAGATTTCTTAGTGATGACTCTGACAAATTCATGTATGATTACTTTGCTAAGAAATAAAATTAGTTATAAAAATTATTTACAAAAATCTATGTTAATGTTTATTGTGTGAAAAGCACAGATTATATAGTTAGCGTGGAGCTGCGAGGACACCGGCCAAAACTATCTAGCATTCTACATCACACTTATGCTTGCAAGCGTATATCTGCAACTCTGCATGCATGTCCGCCATTTTCTACATGGCTATACAAAGCAATCTAAGAAAAAAATACGTTTACACTAAGAGTCTAGCTTGCATATACAATTAGGTCCAACTTTTATGAAGAATTATTATTTAAGTGATATATTAGCAGCATTACTGCAAGCCTACTAATGCGTTGGTGACTAACAACTTAGTTGCCATTTTTTCAGCGAGTCGCTCCTGAATTTTTTGTATGTTGCTACTGACTTGTTCTTGTTCTGTCGGCCCGAGAATCCGTGCAATTGGAGTCCTGACCATGAAATACAGGCACGTATGCACCGTGTACTCAAGCTTGCTCGTATTTACAAATTTATGAAAGATCAAACATCGGCCAAAGAGAGTATTTTTTTGTTTAGTTTTTTTGCGAGTTCATTTTGCTTAGTTTGCTTCATGAAGTCCGGGACCCGTGTGAACAATTTTGATCGATTTTGAAATGCGCGAGGGCGATATTGATTCCGAGCTAGCTCTCAGTTTTCGAGTCAAATCTCTTCCCGGCGAGGGCGGTTTTGTCACGCGCGAGGTCAAGGTGTATTTTGTTAGTCTTCTCGTACTCTATGTTCATTTTCCATGGAGTATGCGTCAATGAGGCAACTTTTAATCTAACCATATGTAGAAGATTTGACAAAAAAGTTTAGCTATTTCTTCCTTAAAAAACCCATGTTTCTACACCAACAAGCGGTAATGTTTGCATCTTGTTTTGAGCCACTAAATGGCCATGTACAGGGAACTAAAGAATATGCCAATAATAAAACTTAACAACCATCAAACGGAAATCTGAAGGCCAAACTAAAACGCGGTTGAGGTTTATAGAATTTATAGACAGCTCAATTACTTCTTTTCGCAGAGCTGCAAAGCAAAAGCGACCGCGGTGTAAACTGTGTTTCAAATGTCTACGCCTCCTTTTATGGGACCGGCTCAGTGAGTTTCAGGCCCCAAGACATGTCTTCACAAGCCCTGACATGGGGCACCATTTTGCCAGTGTCGATGATTTTGTCGATCTCTTTCCGCGTACAATCGAAGTATTGTGGCCCATGATTGCACGGCTCCATGGATATGGCCTGCTTGCAAGGTGGATTGGGCACAATCCTGTCCACTGGCTTGATCATGATGTATGGTGTGAGGCCGCCGAGCGCGGCGCCGACGTAGCCGAACGTCGACCAGCCGCTGGTGACGATCTTGTCGGTCATACTCAGCAGGTACTCCGTACATCTCGGCCAGTGCCTTCATGTCGTGCATGGCATGGAACATATGCTGGTGCACCTCGTGGCTTGGCTGCTGCACGCTCACCACCTCGCCGTTGGCGCTCGCCGACCGCCAGTACATCTCCCGGATGCTGTCGTGGTACCAACCGTTGAGGCCAGTTGTGAGGACGGCCTTCGACCGCGCAGGAGCACCTGTCGTCAGAGGCGGCGGTGCTGCTCCGGGGGTCGCCACAACCCCCGGCAGCAGATGCTCCTGCGACGTGCATGCTAGGATCTGGTCCAAGATGTGCTGGAACGGCGTCTCGTCTTCGTCGAAGACCCTGATCTGAATACCCAGCCTCTCGTCGGCCTTCTCGAGGTAAGAGTTGTAGAACCGCGTGACCATGCCCCAGACGTCTTTCGTCGGGTGGAGAAGGTATCGCGAGAGGACGTAGAACACGGAGTCCTTCCGAGGAAACATCCGGTCGAGCTCCTCCTGGTACACCGGGTTGAGGAAGAAGCCGACGCGATGTAGGAGTCTGTCCGCAGGATCACCCACTGCACCGTTGGAGGAACTGCCGGTGGTTATCGCAGTACGCGAGCCTGTTCGCCGGAGTCGCGGCATGGTCGAGGTGGATGTACACGAAGCGGTGCTCCGACGCCGGCCCGGTGTTGTTGTGCAGCGTCACGTTCCCGTAGCTCCCCGCCCTGCTCTCCGAGAGGTCTTTGTAGCCCTCGAGCGGGAAGTCGAGAGGCAGCAGCCACGTTGCCCCGGGAAGGGCTCGCAGAAGAGGTCGGGTAGGGACGCACCCCTGTCGAGGAGCAGCACCCGGTTTGTGAGCATGGCGTAGAGGAAGGCCGAGACCGTGGCGAGTATACGGTTGCCGAGGCCCCGGTATGATAGCAGCACGAGGTAGCCGCAGCCGTCGATGGTGTCGACGTTCTTTTGCCCGGATTTTAGCCGCTCTGAAGCTCTCATATATGGCTCTGTGCCCGGGCCGCATCGCCGCTGCAGCGCCTCCTGCTCCCTCAGCCGCTTGATGAGATACGGCGAAGGGGAGCGCGTCATGTTCTTGCGGTAGTACACTGACTGGTACCGGCTGGCGCAGGACTGCTCGTCCAATCCTGGAAGTAGCAGGCCACCCAGAAACACGTCTTTCTTGGATTCTGAAACTGAAGTGGAGGAGATGAGCTTAACACAGAAAGATACATGCATGCAAGAGTTTAATACCACATGAGATAACAGGAAATGCTGGCCCCTACCACGTCACCTTGCCAATGTCGCTTTGCATGCAAACAGTGGGGACAGATTGCAAATTACCTCGTTGGGCTCCTAAGCCTGACATGGTGGACTTGATCCATACCGCCGGCGCGCCGAGGCCGCCACTGAGGATGAGGAGGATAGGTGGCACCGTCATGATCAACGCCACCACCACGACGTTCGCCACCACGCTCCATCGCCCGGCGTCCACGACGGCGGCCGCCTTCTTAGTCTTCTTCCCCGTTATCACCGGCAAGGCTTCCTCGATCCCCAGCCAGCTCGGCTCCCCACTGCTCCCTCGGGACACCATCTTGGGCTAGCTCTGTGAGGTGATACTTCACTTGTAATTGCTCCTAGCAAGCTATGCGGTTGTTTTCTTGAAATCCAAGTGAACTCTCTCGACTCTCGTTGGTAATAAGCCAGTTTGTTTGCAATGTTAACAAAGTTGACATATGTAGTCGTCGGTCCAGTGTACATCTCTCTTCTTAAGATGTGTTTTTGGGAATGATGCTATATATATATCGACGCGGATTTTCTACCCGGGTGGGTAGCTATGCATAGCCTACTAGCCGTTAGATATAGAGAGTATTGCTTTGGGCTGTCCTGGATAGTATTTGCTTGGGGTAACGACGTTCCTGCCATCTGTTACATGCAAACATGCAAAAATTGGCTCGACCGTGTGTGTCAGAATCCTTCTTCCATTCGTCCAGTCCCTCCCAATATTAAGTCCATTTCGTTTTTGCACAACACCTCTTTCTATTTGGTTCCTCGACCATTTTTTCCTGGATTTCGAAACTCCGTTCAGAACCAACATTATTCAACAGTTTTTACTGTACAAAACATTATTCTCACACTTTTCATACGAAATTGTGAGATTATCAATTAATCAACAAAGTTTAACCCATTTCGTACACAGTTTCATTTTAGTCAAGTTCATCTATGTATCAACATTTTTTAGGCATTTTCGTATAAGATTTTCATAAACATTTTTCACAAAAATTGAACAAAGATAAAGGTTTGAACAAGTCCATGTATGTTTCTCAGTTTTGTATGTCGGTTACATTAATTTACAGGACTGATATTTACAACGCCTCATACCCAGATTTTAAATTCTGGATAGAACAAACTTTTTTCCCACTTTCGAATATAAATTTCAATGTCGTAAATTCAAAATAAAAATCACCCATTGCTTGTAAGATATTTATAGAAGAATTTTCAAAGGGCACAAGATAATCATAGATACATAGTTCATTATTAATTTTTAGTTTTCACCTATGTTCATCATTTTTCAAGTAAAACATCAATACATAGTTGAACATTCATGGAGCTGGAAAGAATTTCCCAAAGACTGAACAAAGTTTTTCTCCCTCACGTTTCAAATTAAAAATTGGAGAGGTTTCTTGAATGTACATTTTTCCACAGAATGTACAGAAAATACATAAATAAAATAAAAAATTCATTACAATTTCATTTTCAAGTCACAGGTTTAGCATGATTTCCACACAGCCAACAATGATATAATTCAATTTCATCAAAGATTCATGCATTTTTTCGAAGCTATTCAGTTCATAGAAACAACACATATTTCATACAAGATCCAACAGTAGCTTTTTCGAAGCTATTCAGCTCTCAAGAATGAAATAAAAAACTCTGAACTAATATAGAACATCTAATTTTCGAGATCCCAGAACCACCCTAGCAAAAATAACCAAAAATCCAGAAAAAAACAGCAGTACAAGGGGGCTGAGCTCGGCCGGACCTGGATACAAGAAATGTTTGAAGAACTAGATGTAAAAGAACTAAGAACAAAATGGGCAGATCTGTGGGAATTTTCCATATGAATCTGGAGTAAAGCATGATCAACGACCATGCTGGAGATTCGTGAGTCAATCAAGAATCATAACCGTACTGGTTCTTACCTCTATTATCACATTTCTTTTAAAAAAAAAGCTTAGATCTAAACAAATGGCCAGCCGCAGGCCCAGATCCATGCACTACTGAAATACATCGTAGCTAGCATGATCAATCCAAGAAAAAGACATGAAAAACACACACACAAAAACGAATCTAAACAGACCAGATCCAAACGACGAAATAGGGCCCAGATAAAGGCCGGCCAACCCAAGATCCAAAAACTCCATGGCCAGATCGGCCTTCCTTGGCATGCTGCGGTGCTCGGCTCGCGTAGGAGAGGGTCGGCTGCCCGGCGACGGAGTTCCCGTGGCGACGTTCCTAGCTCCATGGCTGGCTTACTCGAAGCAGCTCGCCGGAGCACGAGCTCCTAGCCAGGACCGGGAGGGTGCCGCCCCTGGAGCTCGCTTGCATCGGCCCGTGCCGGTTGCGCCGCCGACGGGCACGCGAGGTGCAGCGGGAGGAGGGGGTGAGGGTGGCGGCGCTATGGACGGAGGAAGGGCAGCTCGCGTTTTAGCTTTGTGGTGGGGGTGGGGTCTGGCCTGGTGGGTGGGTTATCAAGTTGAATCTGGACTGCAATTTCGCTCAATGGATTGTCATGTCATCATGTGCACGGTGAACGGCGTTATGCACCAGCCGTTAAATTTCGGTGCTCTCTTTATCCTATACAGGCGATCCAATGGTTGGATAAGGGTGCGTAGCTACCCACCTGAGTAGCTCACTATTTTGCAGCATGGGCACCACGATGAAATACGAACAGTTTTAGGTATGTAGACATATACATATACCTTAGGTATGTATACCTTAGGTATGTAGGAGGTACATATGATTTTGGGTGCAAACGGAGCTTGGCTCTGATGGTTGGGTTCCCTGTGGTGGAACCAGCCCACCCAGGTTCAAGTCCTAGACTTGGCATGGGCGTTTGCATTTACCTGGATTTATTCCAGGATTATCCGGCGCTATTCTTTCAGTGGTAGGTGACGTGCCCGTCAACAGCGAGGCGCCTGTGGTGACTTCGTCAACCTCAAGATCTGCCGGCTCAGTCCTTCAGAGGTGCTCATAGGGGTAGGGTGTGCGTGCGTGCGTTCATAGGGGTGAGTGTATGTGCGTATTTGTGAGCGTCTGTGTTGTACTGTGTTCTCAAAAAAAAAAAAAAAATATGATTTTGGGTATGCATATTATGGGGTATGCATACCTAATAATGTGCACATACCTAAATTATTTATATATATACCTGATCTGTACGCGTACAATTGAACACACATACCCGAGTTATATATAACATGTAGATACCTCGAATACACATACCCAAGGGTATGTGTACCTCCTATATACCCAACATGTGCATACCCGAGTTATAGGTGTCATCTACATACTCAAAATGTACTGTATTCGATCCAGGTGCCCGGGCACCAGGAAGCATCTGTTAATTTACCTATATATATATATATAGGTAAATTAACAGATATATATATATATAGGCACCGTGAAGCCTTATCTTTCGTTAGGTTTGATATTACCAAGTACACGATCGAGCACCAATTGGGAGTTTCCATTTTCTCACAACTTGTTAATTGTGCCAGTGGACTTGAAATGCCCAACTCTAACTCTCTCTTTGCTAATAAACTACTAGGTTTGGAGTCAAGTAGTTAATGAAGTTCTTATAGTATAGTCACAATCACGTGAAGATTTGATTTTGAGATCTGTACGTACTTCGATACTTCTAATGATGCTCTGTTGACCTTCGGAAGGTTACTAAACCATTTTTTGCTAGATTTTGGCATCACGACGAACGGGAGTACCAAGTTAATTGCAATTTGCCATGTTCATCGAATCTCGAATGGTTAACCGTAGAGTGAGCGTGGAATTGGTCAATTTGTGGTATTTACTTATATGTTTTTTGAGAGTTGAACCGAAATTCATTTGATTAATTGGTTATATGTTGAAACTAAAAGTGTTGTGTAGTAATGGTATAATGAAAACTTACATATATAGACTTGTAGATTAGTGAACTTTGATAACTTGATATCTTCCAATTGTTTTGAGTCATTAACTGAACTAATAATTGAACATGTTGGTTAATTATGCTGAAACCAAATAATTAGTGAAAATATGTTATGAAACATTGGACCCGTACTCTGCTGCACTAAACAATTAAAGTTAAAAATGCTAATGGTATCATGAAATTTACTAACTTGAGAGCGGTTGTAGGTGAAAAATTGTTCGAAAAGGTCAGGGAAGGCAACGGGACTTATGTCACCGCCACAGTCCCTCTTGGGGTCTTTCGAATCATGCTTAAACTAAATAAACTGCTAAATGTAAACAATGCGATTATGTTGTTGAGTTTTTGGTCTGATGCAATTCCACCGTCTAAATTTATTAGCCTCTTCAGTTCATGCCTCACTTTATCTGGGCTCGAGTTGACATAAACGACTAAGGGAAACAACGGTGTCATAATTGCATAATCATAATTCTGTCAATTAGTTAGCCGTATTTTTTACCCGAGAGTGTTTATTATTTTACGATAGATAACACTAGTGAAAATATGGCTCTGGTCCATTCTTTTATATTGATTACAAATTTGTTTACTTGCTTTTCATTATTGCTAGCCCGCTGTCCCGTTTTTACTTTTTGTTAATATCTTCCACACTATATGTTTACTTGTTTGTGTTTAGCGAGCCGAGAAACTTGACAATCTTGTGAAACGGTTTTGTGGGTAAGTATCGGTTCCACTTCAACTCAAAATTAATTTCCGCTCTGTAATTTTATGTGACATTTAACAAAACAGAAAACAGTTGATTTCTAGTCAACTAACTTAATCCCTCTGGGCAGGTCCTCACACACCTTGACGTGCCGGGCCAGCTCCTCCTTGTCCACGGTCTTGCCCGGCACTTGACGTTGAAATTCATGAGGTGGCAACAGGGCTCCATGGAGACGGCGCGCACGCACGGCGTCTCCGGCACCTTCTGGTCGTAGGCGACCATGAGCATGGTCGGCCGCACGCCCGCGAGGCTGCTGCTCATGTACCCGAAGGTGGACATCCCGGTGGTGAGCAGCACGTCGGAGAAGCTGAGCAGGTAGATCTCGGCGAGCGCCTTCTGGTTGTGCGACCTCTGGCCCCTCTGCTGCCGCTCCTCGTGGCTCGGCTGGAACACCCCGACCCTGCTGCCGCCCTTCGCCGGGTGCTCGTAGTACGTCGACTTTAATCTCTCGTAGTAGTCGGCATGCAGAGACACGACCAAGATGGCCTTGGTGCTCGCCGCGCCGTCGTCGACGGCGGCACTTGTCGTGTTGCCCGGCTCGGCGTCGTCGTCGATTTCCGGCAATATGCTCTCTTGCCGGAGCATGTCAGGATCTGTTTGTACATGTCGTCGGCCGGGATGGTTGCGAATGGGAACATCCTGATCTGCACGCCGATCCTCTCCTCCGCCTGGGCCAGGTACGAGTGGTAGTACCTGGTGACCATGCCCCACACGGAGTTGGACGGGTGGAACAGGTAGCGGGCGAGGAAGTGCGACACGCTCTCCTTGGCTGGGAACATCTTCCGGAGCTCGTCCTCGAACTCGGCGATGTCGTAGAGCAGTGGCGCGAAGTAGAGGTCGTTCTGCAGCAGCAGCCAGGTGACCTTGGCGAGCGCGATCTGGTCGTCGTTGCAGTAGAAGAGCTGGTCCGTGATCCGGAGGCCGTGCGCCAGGTGCGCGTACACGTACGGCGGCACCGCCTGCGACGCCGCCCGGTCCGGCTGGTTCGAGATCTTCTGGCCGCGGAGGAGGTTACCGTACGACTCGTCGGAGCGCACCCCGAGCTGGGACATGTTGGCGACGGGGAAGTCCGGTGGCAGGTTCCAGGTCGCGTAGGGGAACGGCTCGCAGAAGAGGTCTGTGAAGTCGGCGGTGGAGCGGACGAGGAGCACGCGGTCGGTGAGGAGCGCGTAGAGGAAGGCGCTCAGCAGCGACAGCATCCGGTTGCCCAGGCCGTTGTAGGGGAGCCACACCAGGTACCGGCACTCCGCGGCCTCCGTGTTGCTGCTGCCGGACCGGAGGTTGTCAATGGACTTGGCGTACTGCTGTGTGCCCGGACCGCACTTCTTGTGCTGCGCTTCGTAGTCGCGCAGCTTCTGCAGTAGGTGGGGCGATGCTGGGTACGGGAAGTGCTTGTAGTACCCCGGGGTTTCGTAGCGGCTCCGGCACGTGCGGCGGTCCGAGCCCGGCGCCAGCAGGCCGCCGAAGAGCTCGTCTGCGCCGGTGGTGCTTGGACGTGGACGAGAGATCTTCTCTGTTCCTGAGAGAGATTGTTAAACAAACATGACAACCTGTGAATTTACCCAAATTAAGGAGATATCAGACAGCGAGATTAATTTTCTTTTCTTCACATATTCAACTGCTTTACTGCAAAGATTTTGCTTCCTAATCAACAACTGTGACTAAAAATGAGCATACACAATTACACAGTTCGAAAACCCTCTTTACCGAGGCAAAATTCTCTTAGATTGTTCGGTCGCAAGAACAATGTCTCGTGCGTAGGGTATATGTTTGGTCCTGCCCATGCATCGGTAAAAGTCTACGAGTTTTACTAGACAGGGAACACTACCTCCACACATGGCGGTCAGCTTGGCGGCGTTCTGCCAAACGACCGGCGCGCCCCCTCTTCCGCCAAAGAGCACCACGAGGAGCAGCAGCGTCATCAGGAACAGCACGAGAACCAGGCCCGCCCTGCCCATCCTCTCCTTCTTCTCCCTCCTCCTCGCCACGCCGGCGGCCCTCGCCGGCCACACGGCCTCCGCCACCGGATGATCGTCCGTCTTCTTGTCGCCGCACATGCCACTCATCTCAGCAGCAGAGCCATATACAACATTACATGATCGAGGCGCCAATGTCCCATGGTTTTAACAAGATCCGTACGTAGCTTGTCATGAGAGCAAAAGTGCATGTTATTAGGCCCGGTAGGACGGTGCACAGTGGAGTGCGATGGACGTACGGGGGTCGGGGAAGACGATCTACTTTCCGTTCCGTTGCATAATCTGCGGTGATTCGTCTCGATGCTACTTTGCGTGAAGCTGATCGTTGACCTGGGTAACAGAGCCACCATGTGAGGGAGCATCGTGGGTAGAGCTCTGCGATTCGGTGTGCCTTCGCCGCCATGGATGAGTATTTTCAGGGTCAGCGCATGGAGTACAGTACACGTACGATGTGACCAAGAGGATTTTCTTTCTCCTTGTCAGTTCCGCCAGTTCTATATCCCGCACATTCCTCGCCTAAAAATATCGATCGTATCTCAATTCTCAAACCGGCATATTATTTTGCTGGTCAGAGTCATACACTTTCAAGGAGTCAGTTTGCATGCTTGGTCGACATCATGCATCAATGTCCTTTGCAAGTTCAAACTTTAGAAAACTAACTCCCAAATCGTGGATCCAATTTATGTATGTATACTTTAAAATCCACGAGCTCTTGTAAACGTATTTTGGGAGATGGTAAGAGTGTTGGGAGGTGAAGGGAGAAGAAACACAACTCCAATAGCCTCCCAGCCTGTAATGAACTCCGAGGATAGGTTCAACCAACAGCAATATGCAGCGGAAAATAAACATAATCACATGCACAGGTGACACAAGGATTTACGTGGAAAACCTCCCCAACGTGAGGAGGAAAACCACGGCTGTGGTCCAACCGGTCCACGCAAGCTTCACTATGAGCAAGAGTCTTCTCCAGAACCTCTGGAGATTACAACACACATCAGCTCATTGCCAACCGGCAACAATAACAACAACAACCACAAGAGGCAAGATATCACAAAGCAGAGTATCACAGATTCTGTCCCCTTCGGTAATCAGCAAACTGCTCTTAAACCGCAGATCCAATCAGCACCAAACTCAGTAGACAAACAGACATATGTGTCCCCAACATACCCACCAAAGATGAGCTCAATCAGACACCGTTTGCCTGCCCAAACTGTTCTTCTACCAAACTGTTCTGTGCTGAAACTGCAGCAGTCCGAACTGCCAAAACCTCTCTCAAATCTGATGCTCCTCTGACCCAAACCTCAAACCAGCTATCCAGATCGAAGTACTCAAAGTAAGGAATGAGCTCACCAAGTCTGGAGTCGATCCAAGCACGTTTGACCCTCCAATCACCGGCTTGAAGGCAGACCGGTCAGATGCGCCAAATCCTGACAGAAATCACCTCTCCTTGTTCTTCCTCTCTTCTCACTAGGTTGTGGTGTTCTTGTGTGTTCTCTCACTCTCTCACAGCAGCAGCCACGTTCTGGCTTCTCTCTTTTTCTTGCTCTGCCACCAAGATGGCTGGTTTTCTTCTTCTACCTCTCAAAGAGGCAGCTCAACCGTTGGATGCATACAGCGATCAACGGCTCACACGTGTTGGACTTCCTGGGCTAAAGTTGGGCTGCCAACACACCTCCATGTGGAGGGACATGGCCCAACAAACTCCCCCTCCCGACATCATGGAGGGTCTCACTGCCTACCGGCAGCCATGCCGGCGAGCCGACGGCATATCTCGAGCTTCTCTCTTGTCACCACCTTGGTCAACATATCAGCCCCATTGACATCCGTGTGCACCTTCTCAATTTGCATTTGCTTGGAATTCAGCACATCTCGAATCCAATGATAGCGTACCTCAATATGCTTCGACCTCGAATGAAAACTTGCATTCTTACTTAGGTGAATGGCACTCTGGTTATCACAAAACAGCACATACTTGTCTTGTTCAAAACCAAGCTCTCCAGCCAATCGTTTCAGCCACAATAGCTCTTTGCTCGCCTCTGTTACAGCAATATACTCAGCTTCAGTTGAGGACAATGCCACACACTTTTGCAACCTGCTTTGCCATGCCACTGCTCCCCCTGAATGGGTAACCAAATAACCTGAAGTAGACTTCCTTGTATCAACATCTCCAGCCATGTCTGAATCTGAGAATGCAATCAGCTTGGCCTCATTAGCACCAAAACAAATCTTCATATTTGTGGTGCCCCGGAGATACCTCAAAATCCACTTCACGGCTTCCCAATGTGGTTTTCCTGGATTAGACATAAATCTGCTCACAGTACTAACCGCTTGAGCAATGTCAGGCCGTGTGCACACCATAGCATACATCAAACTCCCAACCGCTGAAGCATAAGGAACATTCTGCATTTCCTTTTCCATCTTCTCATCGGAGGGACATTGCTTCTTGCTCAACTTGAAGTGAGATGCTAATGGACAGCTCACACTTTTTGCCTTGTCCATCTTGAACTTGCGAAGTACTTTCTCAATATACTTCTCTTGAGACAAGTACAACTTGTTGGATTTTCTGTCTCTCTCAATTCTCATGCCGAGAATACACTTTGCTGGACCCAAGTCTTTCATGGCAAAACTTTTGCTCAACTCTTTCTTTAGTCTAGCAATTCTTGAGACATTCTTGCCAACAATCAAGATATCATCAACATAGAGCAACAACATGATAAAATCATCACCTGAGAACCTATAAATACACAATGGTCTGAGCTACACCTCTTGTAGCCTTGCTCCCCCATGACAGATTCAAACTTCATGTACCATTGTCTTGGTGCTTGTTTCAGGCCATAGAGACTTTTCTTCAACTTGCACACATAGTCTTCTTTGCCTTTAACAAGAAACCCCTCAGGCTGCTCCATGTAGATTCTTCCTCCAACTCTCCATGTAGGAAAGCTGTCTTCACATCCATTTGCTCAACCTCCAAGTTGAGACTTGCTGCCAAGCCAAGGATCATTCTAATAGATGTCATCTTCACCACCGGAGAAAATATTTCATCAAAGTCAATACCTTTTCTCTGGCTGAATCCTTTTACAACTAGCCTGGCCTTGTACCTTGGATGTCGTGTGCTCTTCTTGCTTGATTCTGTAGACCCACTTGTTCTTGAGAACTTTCTTGCCCTTGGGCAACTTCACCAGCTCATAAGTATGATTGGTATGCAAGGAATCCATCTCTTCTTGCATAGCCTTCTTCCACTCCTTCTTCTCATCTTTCATTGCATCTGAAAAGCACTCAGGTTCTGACAATAACACCACATATTGGTCTGATGGGTACCTGTGGAGGGAACACGGTTTCTAGTGGACCGTGTGAGTGGAGCTGCTGGTGGACTATCTGGTGCTGGTGCTTCTTGATCATGATCATCATTTTCAGCATCATACTCATGCTGCTCGGGAGCTTCTTCATCACCTGCACCACCATGTGCATCATCATCATCTTGCACATCTTCTGCATCTTCATTTTCAGCTTCTTGCTCAGCTGAATCTGCAGGTTCTGGGTCAGAATCAGATCTGTCTTGCTGCTGGTTTTGAGGAGAAACGTGTACCGGAACTTGCTCCGGAACCTGCACCTTTGTCTTCCCAATATCCTCAATTGTTTGGTCTTCAACAAACACAACATCACGGCTTCTCACAACCTTTCTTGCTATTGGATCAAACAACTTGTAGCCGAACTGATCACCTCCATAGCCAAGAAATATGCACTGTCGTGTCTTTGAATCAAGCTTTGACCTCTCATCTTGAGGGATATGAACAAAGGCCTTGCACCCAAAAACCTTCAGGTGATCATATGAGACTTCCTTGTCGTAATAGACCCTGTTAGGAACATCTCCCTGCAGTGGATAACTTGGTGAGAGATTAATAAGATAAACTGCAGTCGACAAAGCCTCACCCCAATATTTTTTAGGCAGCTTTGCACTTGATAGCAAGCATCTAACTCTCTCAACAATTGTCCTGTTCATCCTCTCAGCAAGACCATTCAGCTGTGGTGTCTTCGGAGGAGTAAATTGGTGCCTAATTCCCTGCTCCTTGCAATAGGCATCAAATGGGCCAATATACTCTCCCCCATTATCAGTGCGAATGCACTTGATCTTCTTCTCAGTTTCTCTCTCAACTGAGACTTGGAATTGCTTGAATACACTTAGTACTTGATCTTTGGTCCTCAAAACATAGACCCAAACCTTCCTGGAAAAGTCATCAATAAATGTGACAAAGTACTTTGCTCCACCCATTGACCTCACCGACATTTTACAAACATCGGAATGTACCAAGTCCAACACCTCGGGCTTCTTGTGAGGAGGTTGACTCTTGAATGCAACTCTGTGTTGCTTCCCCGCTAGGCAATCTGAACATTTCTTGATGTGAACACCTTTCACACCTTTCAACAAATTTTTCTTCACTAGCACCGTCATTCCCTTCTCACTCATGTGCCCAAGTCTCTTGTGCCACAAAGCACACTTGTCTTCTTTCTGCAATGCATTGACACAAGCACAGAAAGCTTAGCATGAACATGATACAAAACTGAAACCATGTTACCTCTAGCAACAATCAGGTTTCCTTTAGTGAGCTTGTACTGTGCATTTCCAAATCTGCTCAAGTACCCATCTTTGTCAAGCAACCCAACCGAGATAATGTTGAGACGAAGTGCCTCAACATGCCTCACCGACTTGAGGACTAGTGTGGTACCATTTTCAGTCTCCAAGTGCACATCTCCTCTTCCAATGATTTGTGCTCTATCATTGTTTCCCATCTTCACAACACCAAAATCACATGCTGTATAGTTTGTGAAGAGCTCTCTACTAGATGTAGCATGTATGGTAGCACCGCTGTCCGGAATCCAAGTCATCTCATCACCATCTGCAAGGTTGATGGTCTCATCAGAAACAACAGTGATCTTCTCCTCAATAGTAGAACCAAAACTGCCATCATGTTCTTCATGCATGAGAGACATGATCTCCTCAACCACAGTAATCCGGCCCTCACTATCACTGTCACTTAATGTTGAGACGAAGTGCCTCAACATGCCTCACTGACTTGAGGACTAGTGTGGTACCATTTTCAGTCTCCAAGTGCACATCTCCTCTTCCAATGATTTGTGCTCTGTCATTGTTTCCCATCTTCACAATACCAAAAGCACCTGCTGTATAGTTTGTGAAAAGCTCTCTGCGAGATGTAGCATGTATGGTAGCACCGCTGTCCGAAATCCAAGTCATCTCATCACCATCTGCAAGGTTGATGGTCTCATCAGAAACAACAGTGATCTTCTCCTCAATAGTAGAACCAAAACTGCCATCATGTTCTTCATGCATGAGAGACATGATCTCCTCAACCACAGTAATCCGGCCCTCACTATCACTGTCACTGTCTGGCTGTTTCTGAACTTGCTTCTTTTTCTTCTTTTTGTCTTTCTTCCATTCGTCACAATGCCACTTGATATGGCCCTTCTCATGGCAGTGATGGCACACAAAATCAGCATACTTTCCTTTGCCTTTTGATTTGCTTCTACTTCTTTCAGCCCCTTTACTCGGACCTCTACTCTTGCTTCTCCCCCGTGACTGAGTCACTAACACTTCTGAGTGTGAAGAAGAACTGTCCTTGTCTGCAATTTTTCTGGACTCTTCATTTAGTACCTTGGTCTTCACAAGGTTCCAAGTGACAACTCCATTTGGTGCTGAATTGCAAACGGTGACCTTAAAGGTCTCCCACGTGTCCGGTAATGAGCCAAGTAGCAGCAAGGCTCTCACTTCATCTTCAAATGTGATTCCCATTGAAGATAGCTCATTTATAATGCCCTGAATTCATTTGCATGATCTGCAATTGGAGTTCCTTCTTTGTACCTTAACCGCATCAATTTCTTGATCAAGAACATCTTGTTGGTACCTTCTTTGCGACCATACAGCTCCTCCAATTTCTGCCATAAGGTGCGTGCATGTGTCTCATCAATGATATGGTTCAAAACATTGTCATCGACCCATTGTTGAATGAACCCACAAGCTTGGAGATGAAGTACCTCCCAAACATCTTCTTTCATGTCCTCGGGCATCTCAGTGGAGAACACCGGCTTCCAGTATTCTTTCACATACAACAAGTCCTTCATCTTGCTCTTCCAAGCTTGATAATTTGTACCATTCAATGATATCATTCTGTTGGTATTCACTTCCATCTTTCAACACAAGCAAACTGCATTCAGCCCAAAAACAAACCTTGCTCTGAAGCTTGAGTACAAACTGAACCTCAGCTCTGATACCACTTTGTTGGGAGGTGAAGGGAGAAGATACAAACCTCCAATAGCCTCCCAGCCTGCAATGAACTTCGAGGATAGGTTCAACCAACAGCAATATGCAGCGGAAAATAAACACAATCACATGCACAGGTGACACAAGGATTTACGTGGAAAACCTCCCCAACGCGAGGATGAAAAACCACAGCTGTGGACCAACCGGTCCACGCAAGCTTCACTATGAGCAAGAGTCTTCTCCAGAACCTCTGGAGATTACAACACACACCAGCTCGTTGCCCACCGGCAACAATAACAACAACAACCACAAGAGGCAAGATATCACAAAGCAGAGTATCACAGATTCTGTCCCCTTCGGTAATCAGCAAACTGCTCTTAAACCGCAGATCCAATCAGCACCAAACTCAGTAGACAAACATACATATGTGTCCCCAACATACCCACCAAAGATGAGCTCAATCGGACACCGTTTGCCTGCCCAAACTGTTCTTCTACCAAACTGTTCTGTGTTGAAACTGCAGCAGTCCGAACTGCTAAAACCTCTCTCAAATCTGATACTCCTCATACCCAAACCTCAAACCAGCTATCCAGATCGAAGTACTCAAAGTAAGGAACGAGCTCACCAAGTCTGGAGTCGATCCAAGCACGTTTGACCCTCCAATCACCGGCTTGAAGGCAGACCGGTCAGATGCGCCAAATCCGGACAGAAATCACCTCTCCTTGTTCTTCCTCTCTTCTCACTAGGTTGTGGTGTTCTTGTGTGTTCTCTCACTCTCTCACAACAGCAGCCACGTTCTGGCTTCTCTCTTTTTTCTTGCTCTGGCCACCAAGAGTGGCTAGGGTTTTCTTCTTCTACCTCTCAAAGAGGCAGCACAGCCGTTGGATGCATACAGCGATCAACGGCTCACACGTGTTGGACTTCCTGGGCTAAAGTTGGGCTGCCAACACACCTCCATGTGGAGGGACATGGCCCAACAAAGAGTACTAGATTTTAGGAGATGGTAAGAGTACTAGATTTTGGGAGGACTACTGGCTTGGGCAGAAACCCCTGTGTCAAAGTTATCCTGGATTGTATAATATTGTCTGTAAAAGTAATGTCACAGCACATGATGTTTTCTCTAGAGGTTTTGAAAACGTTAGGTTTAGAAGGTGTCTCAGAGATGAGAACTTGCGTATGTGGTTTAAAGTTTTAGATGATTGTAGTCAGATTTAACTGTCGAGTGAACCTGACAAAGTAAGCTGCTTCTTACAAGGAATGGTCAATTTTCTGTTAAGTCTTTGTATCAGTACCTCTGTGCTAGAAACGTTAGGTTTCCATATGAGATGATATGGAAACTAAGGTTGCCGTTACGGATTAAGATTTTCTGCTGGCTTGTGGTTAAAAATAGAATTTTGACTAGAGATAATTTAAAGAAAAAAGGATGGAAAGGGTGTGATCTTTGTGAATTCTGCAACTCGCAAGAGACACATGATCACCTTTTCTTTACCTGCCCCTTTGCTAAATTTATGTGGAATGTCATTTTGGTAGCTCTAAACTTGCGTAACATGCCTTCTAGCTTCTCTCGGTGAACTGTACCAGCAATGTTCGGCTACTTTCCTTGGGTTTGAAAGGAAAGTAGTGATGATAGGAGCTGTGGCAGTATGTTTGGGCTTTGTGGAAATCTCGAAATAACTCGTATTTCCAAGGTATTCGTCTTAGAGATCCTGCAGAAGTGCTTCTTGGCTTGCCATCTCTTACATGAATGGCTGAAATTGCAGAGAAACGCTCTGCAAAAGGTGTTGCATGGGGAGGTGAGCTGATATCAAAGGTGGCGCAGGAGATTTTCGGAAGAAGGCATGGTTGGAATCCGGTGGTGGCTAGACTGAAAGCCCGATTCTGCCCTGGTGCTGACACCTGAAAAAGATGTCGATGCTTTAGTTTTTGGCTTAAAAAGCACTAGTTTGGTAGCTGCTTCTTCTTTCCCTGGTTTTTAGCGCTGTTGAGAATGCTGGCTGTTTTAGCTCCTGTTTCTGAAGTTAGCGGCACACCGGCAGGGAGAGGGATGCCTCGCCTCTGGTTTCCTGTTGTACCAGTTCCCTGCTGTAGTTTCAGTGGTGCAACAAGTATGTTGAGATTTGTGAAACCTGACACTATATTACCCCCGCTGGTTTCATTTTAATGAAACTGGGGGATCTCCTTGGGGTAATACAGTGTCAGGTTTTACAAATCTTGTGTTTAATTATATAATAGATAGATATATGACAATGTGCATCAAGTGATACACAACCTAGGGGTTACCCTCCTTTAAAAAAAAACATGATAGATAACACTGGAGATATAGTAAGTTTCAAAAGGTATTTAGATACATTATAACATATCAGGTGCCCAGATGAGAGCCTTTCTCTGAAAATGTCGGGGCCGGGAGTGCCGACACTCGAGGGCGGCTGCCAACCGTAAAAGTGTTATCATAGGTATATACATTTTAAGTACAATGCTCTATGTGAAAAACCTCTACCTGGCTTGCCGTTATTGGTGGCAATGACGCTTTTGTGTCGCTCTCTTCTTGGCGGCACCGTCTCGTGACCTTGGTTCCTTTTGTCATGTCGATGCTCGGTGTTGCTTTCACTCGGTAATCGTTTTAGTGGACGGGGTGTTGTCGCAAGATCGACGTGCCTTGTTTCATTTTTTTTTGTTTTGTGTCCTTACTATTCTTGCCTTATGAGCTGGTTGCCTCAGCACTTTGTATCGATTTGGCCCTTTGAGACATCATTAATTTCAATTCGAAGCGTACCTAATGGCTTCTTAAAAACAAGATCTTTCTTTTCCTTTTGCATATGTATCGTCACAGAGATCTTGGATATTTTCCTTCACGCTGTCAAAAGTATACTGAGTGAAACACTATGCCGCTATGCACTACGAGGAACAACCTTCAAGCCCCAGCTCACGTCTTTGCAGTGCTGGACATGGGGCAATATCTTCCCGGTGTCCGCCCCTTGCTTGATTCTGCAGTCATAGAACGGCGGCGAGTGGAAGCACGGCTCCATGGACAGGTCCCGGAAGCACGGCGGGTTCGGCGCCACGGAGCCGTTCTCCGGCCTGTACATAACCCACGGCTTCAGGCCGCCCAGGGCCTGCGCCACGTACCCAAACGTCGACCAGCCGCTGGTCACCAGCACGTCGGTGAGGCTCAGCAGGTACATCTCCGCCCACGCCTTGGCGTCGTGCGACTTGGTGCCGAATTGCTGGTATTCCTCCTGGCTCGGCTGGTGCACGCCCACCGCCTCGCCGTTGGCCGTCGCGTGCTCCCAGTAGATGCTCTTGATCTTGTCGTAGTACCAGGCATTGAGGGAGGTGACAAGTACGGCTGTCGACCTCGGCCGGACGGAGGAAGGCTCGATCCCGGCAGCGAGTATCGCTGGAAGTAAGCCCTCTTTCTGCGTGCACGTGGTGATCTGCTCCAGGACCGCCGGAGACTCCGGGCCGGCCTCAAAGACGCGCACCTGGACGCCGACTCGGTTGTCCGCCGCCGCGAGGTACGCGTCGTGGTACCGCGTGACAAGGCCCCATACGTGATTGCTCGGGTGGAACAGGTACCGTCCGAGGTGGTGGAACACGGTGTCCGGCTCCGGGAAGAGCATGTCTAGCTCCTCCTGGAAGCCCGTGGCCAGGAATAGTCCCGGCACCATGTAGCTGTCCGTCCTCATCACCAGCCACTGGATGTCCCGGAGAACGCTCTGGTCCTCGTCGCAGAAGAATAGCTTGTCTTCATCCGTGTTGTGATGTCGAGATTGATGTACACGAACGACGGCAGTGGCTGCCCCGGCGTCGACGCGGCGCCGATCACCTTGTTCTTCAGCAAGTTCCCGTAGCTCTCAGGGTGTCGATGCTGAAGTTCGTGTAGCTCGTCAGTGGGAAGTCCCGCGGCAGCAGCCACGTCGTGTCGGGGAAGGGCTCGCAGAACAGCTCGCCCATGTCGTTGCTGGGGTCGACGAGGAGCACGCGGTCGGTGAGCACCGCGTACAGGAACGCCGACGCGGCGGCAAGGATCCGGTTGCCCAGGCCGCGGTACGATATGGAGACCAGGTACTTGCAGTCAGGTGACCCGATGCCACCGGCGCCGTCCTTCCCCGACCGGAGCTGCTCAGCGGCGTCCATGTAGGCGGCGGTGCCCGGGCCGCAGCGTCGCTGCAGAGCCTCGTGCCGCCGCAGCTTGGAGACGAGGTAAGCAGAGGGTTGCCTGCCGGCTTTCCGGCGGTACATGGCGGACTGGTACCTGCTGTGGCAGGATCGCTCGTCGACGCCGTCTGCCAGGAGGCCGCCGAGAAGCCTGTCGTGTATGGTCCCTGATCCTGCCACATAAATCAGAATAAGAAATCGTCAGGTAAAATCATCGTGGTAAACTGCATCTGCCAGAGTTGCACTCGTGTACTGAATCCTTACTGCACGACGAGTTACGACAGCTAGCATACCTAGACGTAAGGCTTTCGCGGCGCCGATCCAGACCGGCGGCGTGCTGGTGCGTGCGCTGAAGAGGAAGACCATCGGCGGCACGGTGACAATGAAGGCGAGGAGCACGGCGTTGACGGCGCAGCGCCAGTGCCTGTACCTGCGGTCGGCCCTTTTCAAGCGCGGCGTCATGCACGCCGGCGCCGCCTCCTCGGCGTGCAGCCAGTTGTAGCCAGCGGTCGGCCGCTGCCGCTGCTCCGGCAGTGGCACCGCAGCGCCAACGCTGCCCGTCTCGGCGTCTAGTTGCGTCATCTATCGCTACACTAGTAGCGCCAGTGCGTGCCTCCCCGGCCGGCGCCCTGCTATGAACCAACGTGATGCTCAGAGCAGAGACCAAGACTGAACTCTATGTCAAGTGTCGTAGTGGACTTAGCTCAAATATTTTAATTCAGCGATTCATTCGTTGTGATTCGTGAACCGACTAATAAAGTAATAATTCTTCTGCTTGCTTTTTTCGGGCAGCTGAAGAGAGTAAACTCTGCCCATTTTCAAAACTGCAGCCCATTTTCAATCATACTACAGTTGTAAGCTTTACCCATAACGAGTATATACATGCGACCGCCTGCCCTGAAAATACCTCATATGTTAAGAACCTTGTTACTACCACAACCCACTACTGCTCTATTGATTCAACGACACAGGAAATCTGATACAATTCAAGAGATCCGAAGTTCAGAAGAGGGATTGAGGAGTAGAAGCAGGGGACTGGGATTGGAGAAGCAGGAGGGAGACGATACAGAGACGTTCGTTCGTTGGCTTCCAAAAGCAAGAAGGAAAGTTGTTGGCACGTACCAAGGACAACATCCACTCGATATTTCTGGAAACCGTCTCTCTCTCTACAGTTCCACAGAGGCGACCTCGAGGCGATCTCGGGTTCTCCCGGCGGGCGCCGGCGTATCCGCGGGATTCCTCCCCCTCCGCCGGCCGCTCCGGCGGCGGGAGGGTGGGGAATCCCCGGATCTGCGTTCCGGCGATGTAAAAAGGGGGCTCTGCGGCGGCGCGGCGGAGGTGGGGAGGCCGGCGTCGTCGTTTTTGTTGCTCTGTGGCGTCCCCTCCACGGCGTCGTCCTCGACGGCGTCCCCAAGCCGCAGGTGCGTTTCCCTGTCTGCTGCCTCTTCCGGCTTCGGCGGCAGGCGGGTGGCGAGTGGGTTCAAGGCCGGGGGTGGTGGAGGAGCTGTGAGGCGGCTGCTGCGGGGTGGTGCGGTGAGATGGTGGTGGATCTGTCCATCTCCGGCGGAGGTGGTGCGGCGCAGGCCCGGATCCAGGGCAGAAGGAGCTCGGGGCCCTGCCCCGGCCGATGTTCGTCATCCTCCTTCAGATCCAGCTCCCAGGAGTTGGTGGATGTTGCGGCTCTTCGACGCCATGGTGCTAGGAGCTCTTCTGCTCCACGGTGGCGGGCTCCGGTTGGAGGTCGTCGAGGTTTGAGTGGTGTGTTGCAGCGGTGCTGCTCTCTGGTTTCTCTTGTTTTCGTAGCTTGTATTTCGGCCTTGTACTTGATCCTTTTAGTATGAATACAAGTATGGAATTTCAAAAAAAAAAAAAAAAAAAAAGTTGTTGGCACGTAGGCCTAAATAGCCACCACGACACTCCAGTAAATGCCAGCTAGACACGTGCCGCTCTTCACACCGTCCAGTCTGGTCCCTTGTATCGGATGCTCGGCCTTCGCTCTCGAGTTGTCTTTGCTTCTCTTTGGCTGGCTGGCAGATGGGGTCTGGGTCTTGTCCTCCTCATCAGGCAGGTCTGTAACATTCCCCTGTTCTTCAAAACCTGCTTGTCCCCAAGCAGGTGCCTCCGGAAAGCGAGCTTGTAGTTCTGAAAACTGTAATGTAAGAAGCGAATTGTTTAGGACCATGACATTTCTCCCTTCTTGAAACTCAGCTTGTCCCCAAGCCGATGTCTTCGGAGGAGAACCAAGCGCTGATTTGCCGGGATCCCATGGAGCGTGAACTTCCTTAATGTTGCCGGCATTGCAATGGTAATCTTCATGGTAGTAGATGAGGTCGCTGTAGATTGTGTCGAAGGAGTAATCTTGGTTGGAGCAGTAGTTGTAGCCGATGGCTATCTTGTTGACGAATGCGATGTAGTAGTTGTGGCCGACATGGACTGAGTCGGAGACGACAGCTTGATTTGTCACATTCCTCCCTTCTTGAGAAGTTGCTTGCCCGTAACCAGAAGAGAGCTCCAGGTCATTCTCAGCCCAAGTTATCAACCAGATCCGAGATGCAAATGCAAGCAGCAATGACAACCCCCACCAGACTTGATCAAAGCAGTGTAGATGAGTGTGTTCTGAAGTAATCCCCCATTTCTCATTGCTGTACCAAGCAAGTATGCAACCTCCTGGATCATACAGACTCCTGATGTGTGGACTAGTGTTGACAACCAATACCACGGACACCCAGAAAATCACTGTCGTCGCCACTGGAAGGCCCGCCTTACTGATCTGATAATGTTCAATACTTGATTTATCTGAACCATACATGTTGGTGTGGAAACAATCAACCAAGCGATAGCTGCCCAGACACGGAAACAGTTCACCACTGCCCATGGACATCTCCATGCTGATTTCAGTGCACACTCGAAGCACACATGTGAAACAAACTTCAAGCAGAATTTTCTTCATGAGAGCTAATGCACGTATACTGCATATGTATCTTGCAAGGCCTTTTTCCTGAAGGAAGCTAGCTCGGAAAGTAACAGCACCAAGATTTTTCTTAAATACTTGCTCTGTTGCCTGGTTTTCGCCACCATAATGAAAAGCATCAGAAGTGTTACGATCAACGGCAGGAAAAGATAGCTGCTCAAATACAGTGAATTCAGGTTCAGATATAGATGTGTTGCACCCAATGAAAAATTCAATCTCAAACCAATCGAGCAACTGCCTGGCAAGCACCTCCACTCCTATGTAAACATGCTCATGCAAGATTTCCATGGTATGTTGTCCCTGCCAAGTAGGAGCATAAGAAATCGCACCAGCTTGCTGCATCCTTTGAATATCTATCGCCCATTTTTTAACTCTCCATAGCAGATCTTCGTAACACCCCTTCATGCTAGAATCCTTGGCAATAAGGAAACCAAGAGGAGTTAAGATGATAACATGTAACTGCAGCATTCGTGACTCCAGAGCAGTACTGGTTGTCACTCTCGGACCATTAGCTATACAGTGTCGCGAGTCAAAACTAGCAACCTGACCAAGGATTTCCTGAAGCTTATGAAGTGACGAATTCTCACAAAGTAGTGGCCAAGGATGCAACACTCCAGTGTACTCATATTGTGCTTCCCCAGGCCATGGCTTAAACTCAGCTTGACTGCAAGTAGAAACCTCCCAACACAACAACCGGATGGTGCAAATTAGTGGTGGAGGCCATGGTGGTTGTCGGTGAGCTCCAGGGTCAACGTAGATGATGCCGACCATAGCAAAAGCCAGCTTGGTGTTGTCCACGACGCCATTGATGAGGCAGGCCGAGTACCGTGAGGGTGCCAACACACTGAGATCGATGACACTGAAGGGCTTCAACTGCTCGGTGGCAGTGACATCCAGCGGTGTGGTAGCAGTAAGAGGAATGACCTCCAGAGTCGCCAACGCGGAGGCGTCGCTGCTTGGGCATTCCGACGAAAGGGTGGCGCGCAACGATGCAGCGTCACCAAAGGCACTCGCTGCAGTTGCAACAAGCTTGGGCACGACGTCGACAATGGCCATGGGCGACGTCGGCGCCATTGCTGGAGTGAAAGCAGGCCTCGACTCGATGGCGCCACAGCTTGGGCCTTCCGTCGAACACCTGGTCGGCAGCAGAGCTCCAAGGCTGGTGGTGTCGATGGCGAACACCAGCTTGGCGTCGGGGACGGCCGGGGACGCGCCTGATGTCGCGGATGAGCCTGGACCGGAGCTTGGGCCGCCAACACCGAGCGCCGGTGCAGCCGCGGTGATATCGGGCCTGATGGTGTCGACGGCGAGCTTGATCGCTTGCATCTCCTCCGCCATCCTCTTCTCGGATCCCTCAAGCAGGCTCATGAGCCTGTCGAGCTTGGCCTCCATCGTGGTAATGCTCGCTGAGGTACCCCACCGAGTCTGCGCCTTCTCCGTGGCCAGTTTGGCAGACAAATTTCGTCGAACAGGCGCTGCGCCTCAAATCGAAGATGCAGCGTGAAATCACCCACCGCAGGCGGTCGCAAGCGACGCTTTGTGTGGATCGGAACAGATCCACGCCAAATCGATGAGGATCCAAGAGGATCGTGATTTCAACCAGGCAAAATCGAAAACGGCAACGGAATCGCTGGAATCTGATACCAAATGTTAAGAACCTTGTTACTACCACAACCCACTACTGCTCTACGACACAGGAAATCTGATACAATTCAAGAGATCCGAAGTTCAGAAGAGGGATTGAGGAGTAGAAGCAGGGGACTGGGATTGGAGAAGCAGGAGGGAGACGATACAGAGACGTTCGTTTGTTGGCTTCCAAAAGCAAGAAGGAAAGTTGTTGGCACGTAGGCCTAAATAGCCACCACGACACTCCAGTAAATGCCAGCTAGACACGTGCCGCTCTTCACACCGTCCAGTCTGGTCCCTTGTATCGGATGCTCGGCCTTCGCTCTCGAGTTGTCTTTGCTTCTCTTTGGCTGGCTGGCAGATGGGGGCTGGGTCTTGTCCTCCTCATCAGGCAGGTCTGTAACATCATATCCCAGTCGATTACAAAAATTGCAAATAACCCGTTTAGGTCTTTTGAGGCAGACCACTTAGCAGTTTTTTTTTTTTGCGAAACACAGTACAAAACACAGACGCTCACATACACGTGCACACACTCAACCCTATAAACACACGCACGCACACGAAAGACTGAGCCGGCGGTCGGGTCTTGAGATTGACGAAGTCATCACGGACACCTCGTTGTCGACGGGAACGTCACCTCCCACTGAAGAATATTTCACCTAAATAAGAAACACCAATGTCAAATATAGGATTTGAACTCTGATGGGCTGGAGGTACAATCACCTTACTAACCATCCTACCAGGTTCTCAGCATTTAGCAGTTTTGTTGCACAAAAGAAGCGTAATCGCAATAAAAAGGCAGTTACACACAAAGAAATGGAAGTACACAAACATATAAATGGCAATCACAGAACAAAATTTGCATACAAAATTATGTACAACTGCAATTCACCCCCCACCCCCCCCCCCCCCCCCCCCCCCCAAAAAAAAGAGAGCGTGACTGCACCCAAAAAGAAAATACAACTACACAACTTAAAATGACTAAGTGCCTCTTGTAAAAAAAAATGAAACGTGCATTTCAACGTATATTTGTTTTGCCTAAGTTAAAATTTGTAAATGTTGATCAACTTTAAAGAAAAATATCAACTTATAAAATACCTTCTTAATGCCAATATAATTTTACCAAGCAAAAATAACATCTGAAATTTCTGACCAAAGGAGATTTAGAGAGAGAGAGAGAAACTAGGAAAGAGGGGAGAGAAGGGGTGCGTGGCAGCGAGGGGTGGGCTTATTTATCGGACTAGTGGCTTACGTGTGGGCGATGAAAATGCGGCATTTGTGTCCAGACATGTCCGGACACCCTAATCCAGTCCCAAAAGTTGGGGTCCTTCAGGGCGTCAAGGCATTTTTTTTTTGGCCAAAAGTGACATCATGGGGGAGGGGGGCTTCTTTTGAGGCTTGCTTTTGTCCGGACCCGCAACCGATGATGGAGGGAGGGGGGCTTTCGGGGCCTCTCTTGCAGATGGCCTTAGAAGATAACCAATATACACTAAATTCAAAATGAAAAGAATTGAAGTCCAAAAAGTCACATTGGTGAAAAAAAATCTTCCAAAAATAAAGCCTGTTCGTATCCTAAGCTCAAACTTAGTTGGTATAACTCTTTAGCCGTATGGAATTTTTTTCAAGGTGGAGTTTGTTGAGTTGTGATCCAAATTCAAATCGGAGCATAGCGGAGTCCCGTTGATGGAGGATTGGGCTGTATATCGGTTTCGACCTAGATCAATCACTGCTATATATAATTCTTGTAAAGGGGTCGACCAAATTGAATAAATGATAGCTCAATATCATGTTGTTAATTGGGAATTAAATAGGGGAGAACCATATTACATGCACGCTCGAAATAGAGGAATTTATGAGGGAGATTATCGAAAAAACGAGACCAACCAGGACTAGCCCTTGGTGGCTTCTTTTTATAGAACAATTGCTCCATTGTGAGAAATTCAGAAATTCGCTCCCGACGGGATTCGAACTCTGGTTGCTAGGTTGAGACACTGTTACCTTTGCCACTAGGCCTTTGCCCCGTTCTCAATGAGGGAGACTATCAAAAGGCAACTTTGCTGCTATATGAACATGACTTTGAAAAAGTCCACCGGATGGGATATGGAAACATTGTTAATCCCGATGTTCTATAACCTCTACCGATATTAGTAAAATTTAGCTGGCCGACGTCGAATTGCACTTCCGTCAGAGCACTGGGTCAAGTTCAAAGCAAATGCTGATGGAGCCTACTCCTCGGCAGCGAGTCTTGGAGGTTTGCATGCGGGAGCTTGCCATTGTTTACCCCCAGATCCTCGATGGCGAAGGTGCTGAGTTGTAGGGCAGCTGTCGGGCTGTTATCCTTGCCCAAGAGGTTCAGGTTACCAAGCTAGTATAGTATTTGAAACATATAACACATGAGTGCACGGTTGAAGCTGTTGAGTGAAAATGTGGACGATATGGATCGATCGGTGCAGGAGATCATATCGGTTTTCAGGAGCTTGGATGATGCGGCTCGACGTTAAATGAAGCTGCATATTCGTTGTCGAAATACAGATGCAAAAATAAATGTTGTAAGACTTGGCTAGGCGTGGAGCTGTTAGAAAGATCATGCTTTGACGCTGGCAAAAGTATACAGAGTGAGACACTACGCACTACGAGGAACAAGCTTCAACCCCCAGCTAATATCTTTGCAATGCTGGACATGCGGCACAATCTTCCCGGTGTCCGCCCTTGCTTGATCCTGCAGTCGTAGAGCGGCGGCGCGTGGAAGCACGGCTCCATGGACAGGTCCCGGCTGCACGGCGGGTCCGGCACCACGGAGCCGTTGTCTGGCTTAAACATTACCCACGGTGTCAGGCCGCCGAGGCCCTGCGCCACGTACCCGAACGTCGACCAGCCGCTGGTCACCAGCACATCGGTGAGGCTCAACAGGTATATCTCTGCCCACGCCTTGGCATCGTGCGACTTGGCGCCGAACTGCTGGTGTTCCTCGTGGCTGGGCTGGTGCACGCCCACCGCCTCGCCCGTGGCCGTCCCGTGCTCCCAGTACATGCTCTTGATCTTGTCGTAGTACCAGGCACTGAGGGAGGCGACGAGCACGGCTTTCGACTTCCGACCATCCTGCGTCGGCGGGACGGAGGAAGGCTCGGTCCCCACATCGAGTATCTCTGGAAGTAAGCTCTCCTTCTGCGTGCACGTGGTGATCTGCTCCAGGAACTCCGGCGACTCTGGACCGGCGTCGAAGGCGCGCACCTGGATGCCGACCAGCTTGTCCGCCGCCGCGAGGTACGCGTCGTGGTACCGCGTGACGAGGCCCCATACGTGATTGTTCGGGTGGAACAGGTACCGGCCGAGGTGGTGGAACACGGTGTCCGGCTCCGGGAAGAGCATGTCGAGCTCCTCCTGGAAGTCCGTGGCCAAGAACAGCCCCGGCACGATGTAGTTATCCGTCCTCATAACCAGCCAACGAATATCGCGGAGAACCCTCTGGTCCTCGTCGCAGAAGAACATCTTGTCTTCATCCGTGTAGTCGTGGTTGAGATGGATGTACGCGAACGCCGGCAGTTGCTTCGCCGTCGTCGACGCTGCACCGATCACCTTGTTCTTCAGCATGTTTCCGTAGCTTTGGGGGGTGTCGACGCTGAAATTGGTGTAGCTCGTCAGCGGGAAGTCCGGCGGCAGGAGCCACGTTGTGTCGGGGAAAGGCTCGCAGAACAGCTCGCCCATGTCGTTGCTGGGGTCGACGAGGAGCACGCGGTCGGTGAGCACCGCGTACAGGAACGCCGACGCGGCGGCAAGGATCCGGTTGCCTAGTCCGCGATACGATATGGAGACTAGGTACTTGCAGTCCGGTGACCCGATGCCACCGGCGTGGCCCTTCCCCGACCGGAGCTGCTCAGTGGCCTCGCTGTAGGCGGCGCTGCCCGGGCCGCAGCGTCGTTGCAAAGCCTCGTGCCGTCGCAGCTTGGTGACCAGGTAAGGGGAGGGTTGCCTGCCAGCTTTTCGGCGGTACATGGCGGACTGGTGCCGGCTTTTACAGGATCGCTCGTTGACGCCGTCGGCCAGGAGGCCGCCGAGAAGGCTATCAGGTCCGGTCACTGATCCTGCCATACAGAACAGAATAATAAATCGTCAGGCGAAATCATATTGTGGTTGTCGCAGTCGCATTCAACGTGCCATGAGAGACGATGAGTGTCGATCGTAGTGTAATTGGCTCAAATGTTTATTCACTATCCCAGCAAAAAAAGAAGAAGTTTATTCACTGATTCACCCTTTGTAAGGTGCATATATGCATTTGCTAGCGTGGAAGTTGTTTGGAGAACTGGTACTATAGGACCCATTAACAGGTTGCTGCGTCGTTGCGCCGTGCTTTGTTAATGGGCCGCATCTGGCCGGACCCATTAACAGGTTCAGCTCTAAAACAAAAAAGAAATCCTCTACTTAAAAAACAAATCCAAAAATTCATGTATAAAAAACAAATGTTTTATGGAAACTAACTTTAAAAATTTGAGAAAAATTGGAACCAAAAAAGTGACATTGCACCAACAAGAAAGTGCAACTGCACTACTTAAAATTACCTATAAAGTTTTACTAAGTTCAAAGAAAACATAACAAGATGTATGATACCTAATCAATATAATTATACTTTAATTAAATTTAAAAAAAGAATGTCAGCATCTACATGGGTAATCAAAGTTTGGAATACATAGGTATAATTCAACTAATGCGCACATAGGTTTTATTTTTACGTTTGGGCCCCGCTTGGAAACACAGTGAATCTTTCCGGTCCGTAATTCTGTACCCGTCTTGAGCTGTAAAGTACACGAAGCTAGTGAGCTCCGTATTTTTCTCCGACAGATTCCGGGCTGAAAACAGCCATCCAAGCGGGGCCTTGGGAGTATAGTGTATAGATCATGTCACTATCTATATCTGATTTTTTTCCCCTGGTCTTTTGAAACTTAAAAATGAAAATTTCATTTTCTTTTTCTTTAAAAAAAAGGAGCTATATGGAGCTCGGGCTTCAAAACGCCTCACTCTACTAGCTGCCATAGCTTATATATAGCTCAGCTCGAACCGGGTGGAAAAATAAAACGGGATCTAAAGCCTCGATGGGCGTAACAAAAAATGAGTAGGTACTCCTATAATCTTGGGCACCGGCGTTGAATGGCCGTTGTGTTGAGTGTTGACTGCGTGATTCTCCATTCAAGGCGGCGCTGGTGTTGAATGTGTGAGTCGCCATTGACGGAGTACCAACTTCAGATGATATCTGTAGATTCGAGCCTGAAACCATATTTTAACCGACGAGTTTGACTACGCATTTAAGCCGAGCACATGCAGTTACGCTTCGATCGAGTGAGAATCATCGTACTAATTAACCATCCCAAGCCCAAAAGTACATTCATTTTCCGCCATTGACTTAACCCCAACGGCCCAGCTCAACATCCGGATCGAGAAGCACTGCAAAGAAAGCTCGAAGAACCACGCGATCGAGATCTGAAATTAATGATCCGGACACACTGATCGACGAACACACGTACGTACCTCTCGCCGTTACGAGCCGGAGCAACGGGGACTCCGACGAGATGAGCGCCCGGCATTCGGCGGAGAGGAGGAGCACCACGAGCAGAGGCACCGAGAGCAGCAGCAAGATGGCCACCCCGCGCCGCCCCCCTCGCTTCGCCGTGCTGCAACGATGATCCATCGAGTGCCGCCCTCTCGGCCGCTTCATCAAGCTGATCGATCAAGCGGGGTTCGAGACCGGCGGTGAATTCATAGGGGGGGGGGGGGGGGGGGGGCGCTTCGGGAGGGGAGAGATCAACGGTGGGTGCCGACGTCGTGGCGAGCACGATCGTCTCCTGCTCCAACCTCCGAGACAGCAAAGATGGCTGCATGCATGCATGCCAGTACATGCCACGACCTTAGAGAAATTAATTGTTTTCTCACGTACTCTCCTCTGTATCTTCTCTGGGCTTTTGCTTGTTGGTCCTTTAACAGGGCCTTGTTATCTCCAGTCCAACACTGTCAAAAATAGGCTTCGACATCAACCCATCATCATAGCCATCCTATTATCTCGGCCCAGTATAGCGAAGATTAATAACTTTCGCAAGAGTGAAGTGCATTGTCATGGTCTCTTGAGAAGCTAAGTGTCTATTTGTTTGGGCTACAGCTCAACGACAAGCAGTTGGAACTGGTAGGTTCTGAGAAGCAGCTGGAGCTGGATGGCTGGAGGGATGTAAAAATAGTGTTTGACAACCTGCATATAGGACGACTGATGGACAAGCAACTTGTGGTGAAAGTCTGAAATACCCTTATATGCTGAAGATGATTTATAAGTATCGACCTAACATGATTTAGTTGATTGTGCTTTCTACTAACTCAAATAATATGATTAGCGCATTTTTGGGTAAAAATATTCTTATCTTTGTTCAAATGATTATAATAAGTAAAATAGACAAATGTATGAATATGTGTGTCCGTATCGTAATAAACAAATGACAGATTAAAAAAAATTAAAGACTTTCATGGTGACATGACACGTACGGAAGGTATCCTCTTTTTAGAAGAAATAAGTTAGTCTTCATAATATAAGCGCCTGGAAATAAAACACGTACTTGGAAATAAGCTACTGACAGATACGTGAGATGAGACAAAAAAGCCTCACGTGGGATGGTGGGAGAGAGCGTGCAACTCTAGATCTGTTCCCAAATATAAAATGTTTTAAACTTTGTCCACATACACATGTACACAAATATATCTAGATACATTTCATGTGTATGTTCACTCATTTGTGATGTATCTAGACAACATGTTTAACATCTAAAACATCTTACATGTAAAAACGGAGTGAGTATGTGCATATTGTTTTTAAGACTTCACGAAACTCGTAAATGTGCTTTTTGCCAAGTTCTATAAAGTGTGTACAACGATAGTTGTCTTTATTGATATTTGCTGATTTATTATTTTGTTGGCATGCATCTCCAAGACTCAAGGTGAATTTGGCTCGACATCCCAGCTTTTGAGATAAGTCGTTCTTGTGAACATATGTGCATTTTTGCTCAACTCCTCATGTCTACCGGTGCAAATTGCAACCAATGCCACCACTGCCTTTTAAGGGCCACAAGGCCACGAGTGGAAGGTCGCCCTTTCAGTACAGCGCAAGCTGGCGTGCCATCGGGTGGCGACATGTGTTGTGTGCAGGATTGTCTCGCCTAATTAGCGAACGCCATGTGTTGGCATCGGTTTTTTGGTTTCTCATTTCACTCGGTTTTTTTCTCTAGGTTGTAGGTTTTCATTTTCGATGTTATGTTTTATTGTGCTTCCATATTCGTCTGTTCCTCTATACTATGTTTTCTATGAAGTACATGACACTAACATATGGAAGTAGACACTAATATTTAAAATTACTAGCAAAATTGCCTTGAAAAGTATATTTATCCATTTTAACCTACACATTATTTTATTTTATATTTTATTGAAGAACATTGTTGTCAAAAATATACAAAAGGTATTACTACTTAAAAGCATATGTTTTGGCATTTATTTTCCTCTTAGAACCTACATCAGCTAATCATGCGACTATTCTAGCGCCATTCTTGGATGACAGTTATGGCCAAATAAAGAAAAAAATACTTATTGATTTTGAGGGACACAAACATACTTGAAAGGTGAAATTTACCTGTAAAAATAGGAAATCTCGCGCATTGTATGTTTATTTTTATCAATTTTCAATTCATCTTTTGGTCACACCATCCTTTAATTTTTTTGATTAGAAAACATGAATTTTTTGTTTGCAATATTTTTAGTTTTTATTTTCTAAATTACTAAATAAGGCATCCTTCTGAAGTAACTTGAAAAAAATTAAGTAGAAAAACATCGATCCTATTTTCGGTACTATTCTAGCACCATTAATGTTGTTGTGGAGGAGTTTTGAAGTGATTTATTATTTTTATGATCTAAATGAATTTATGCATACTTGCTAGGATTTTTCAAAAAAATATATATAGGTACCCAAGATATGATCAAAACTTAAACAATAATACATGCGAATACCTCTGTACAAGTTTACATCATGGTAGGAGATGGACGAAAAATTCAAATGGTTGTTTGGAAAATTTAAACATGTATTTGCAAGTTATTTTTTTTAAGAAATTATATGCAAACGAGGTTAGAATTTTTTTTTTGGCACGGAGTCTTATTATGGGCACCAAATCTTAGGTTCAAACCTTAGAAAGTTATGCCAAACTTAGAGTTTACTTCTTTTACAAACATCAATTTGGACATCATTCAAAATCTGAACCAGATCAATTTTGAGCTAATGTTTATTTCATGCCAAAGATAAACTTGACCATTACATAATTATACAATAATACATAAAAAATATCACTACACAATTAAACCAAAGGATTGATCCTACATTATACCCTAAATCGGTGGGGTGTGGCTCCTCCCTTCTGCTCGTCGGCGGGTGCCCCTCCTCCTTGTTAATGATGAGCGGATCCTCCTCCTCCTTTTCTAAAGATGAATCATTGTACCCGTTGCACATGTGTACTTGTCCTATTGCACCGATGCCACGTAATTATGCATGTGTTAGCTCGTAGTTGATGGAAGGAGGCGGCATGAAGTGGGAGCGGCCATCGGGTCGAGGTGAAATGGGGATCAAATTGTGTATATATGCACGAGGGGGGAGGGGCTTGGTTCTCAAGATGTGCAAATGCATGACAGGTTTAAGTAGAGGGAGTCTAAGGAAGGTGAAACTGATCATGACGAGCATGTCGTCTGAGCATATGAAGCATGCGATTATGACCATGCATGGCTTGTGGGAAGATATAAGAGATGGAAAACAATGGTTGTTGATCCCCGTGTCTATGCACGCTTTCGAAGAATGCATGGAAGAATGTCGTGTTGGAATGTGTTCGATGTGGTATGTCCTTGGGCATTGAACATGTGTGCCATTGTGGGGAAGACGAGCAGCAAGGACACAAACCTTTTGACCGGTCGTTTCCATCGGACCATCATGCAAGCCCACGAAGAGAGGCCACTCCATCTAGTCATGCACAATCTCTTCAGACTGGAAGGTTTATGGGGGAGCCATACATGTGGAGAAATGGTCTGGCAATGAGTCTAAAACTTGCAACCACTAGTATATGTCATTCTCACATCACATCGAATAAATTAGAAACTAAATCTCTATGATACAACCATATGAAATTTCTCCCCCTGGCTAGAGTAGACAAAAATTCAAGAATAGAAACGAATAAAGTCAGTAATTAAACATAACATTAAGGGATTATACCAAAGTTTAACTAGATAACATATACAAGAACTAAGATTAAAGAACCCAAACATATATTTAACTTAAACCTAATTAGTTCTTCTAATTCCTATTCGGCTCCTTAGCATCTTCATCGAAGCTTGCATGCTACTTCTTCAGGCCATCCTCCCAGGCATGCTTGTTGTGGAGGGCTGGCGAGAATTTGTCATGGTGGCATCGTCATCGATTTTCTCACACTAGAAAAGGGGGGCATTGTCCAAGTTGTACTCCTCATCCTCGTCCGTTTGGTTAGGGTCGATACAACGTGGAGGCAAACCTTGATAAAAGAAGAGCCAGTTGGGATCCTCGTCCACGGGTAAGTTCGGGCTACCCGAAAGAGTGTTAGGGTTGTTCTCGTTCCTCGGGTTGATCGACATGGTGTAAAAAGAGTTCCTGATGTACGACATTTTGGAGGGGAGCAGAGAGATAGAGATAGAGAGCAATGATGGTTGTTCTTTATGGAATAAGTGATGTGCCCCTTTTATTTACTATGTGGCGATGAACGATTAAACCATCTACTGTCTTAATTAACACATGAATTTCGCCCACATATCCTTGTTGTTCACCATTCACGCAGAATCATGGTCTCTCCATTAAGGTGTAGTTGGTCCAACATGTAAGCAGGGCAGAGGACTCAGTAGGGCAAGGTAAGGCGGCCGCCCTTCCTTGATTTTTGGCAAAAAAAAATCGAATATATATAGGCATTTCCCTGATGTATATATCATTTTTAGTATTTTCTGAAGTTTTGGAAAAAAAATGAAGGAAAAACCGTAATTTGGGCTAGCCACGACTGCCTCAATCGCTAGCTGGGCCTTACTGGCCCAAACAAGAGCAGCGAGCGCACCCCTTCGCTCGACCCCGTGCGTGCGTGCCTCCTGCTTGGCTGCCTCGCTCGATCCCGTTCCGTGCGTGCTCCTTGTTTGTCCGCCGCTCGACCTGTTCCCCACCCAGTCCCCAGCGACCCAGCCGCCGCCGCCGTCCTCCTCTGTCCTTGCCCGGCTCCGGCTGCTCCTCTCCTCCCTCCTCTGCTCCTCCCTCCCAAGCTCCCTGCCCAGCTCGCTTCGACGCCTCCCAACAGGCAACAGCCAAACCCCAAGCAGGGCAAGCTAGGGTTTCCCCTTTCCGGCCAGCGGCTGGCCGGCTACCCCGGCGGCGTTTTGGAGGCAAATTCTTGGAGATGGACAGGAAGGGCAAAAGAAATGCTTATGCAAAGGGGGGAGGTATATTTTTTTAGATTTGTGAGGAGTGGACTGTTTGTGAGCTACTGAAATTGGCAAACTACTCACGTTTTGTATTGTTTTTACTTGTAGATTTGAAGAGATTTTTTGTGCCAATTGCTAGTGGCAATAGCTCTAGACCAAGCACTCGTGAAAGTGGAACTCTTGTGGCACATGAAGAGCAGTGGGAAGAGCAAGAAGTGGACGGAGGGGCTGGAGGTTCTTCCCTTTAGAGTTCGCCCGACCTCATTTTTTTTCCGTCCTCCGCCACTGCATGTAAGTAGCATGTGGTCCCACCATGTAAGGTCCCATCTGTAAGGTGATGTCGGTCCCACCATGTCTAGATCTGAAGGTTCCACATTTAAGGTTTTAGAGGGCCCACTCATGTGATGATCTGTACCAGGCATGGTCAAAGATTGTAGATTGACGAAAATCATATGTGTAGTAAAATGAGAGGTTTGGTTTCAAAAGAGAAGGAGAAAAGCAAGAAATGTGAAACGCTATGGGGAAAACCGAGTAGTGCTAAGGAATCAAGGAACTAACTGAAGAACCACGTATTGTATGGTACGAAAGAAATATGTAGACGGGCTGATTTCTATAGATCCCGGGTATAAATGCAAAGATGACCAAAGATTAGATCTAGCCCGGACATATAGAATCGGACGGTTCCTAAAAGCTTGTACATTCTATAAGCGCCCGACATTAATTCCTCGCAAAGAAAGGATTTTTTTTTCAAAGACAACAGCAACAATAGGCAACCGTAACAGCTGCGCGATTACTCTATTTTCCTTTCCTTTACAGAATATTTTCCTTCTTTAGTTCAATTCGAAATAATGGAGCCATTCCTAATTCATAGCATCTGTCAGGATGAGATCCGTGAGCCCGAGAAAAACGGCCGATCCACCAGATAACGATGGCCTTGGACGGCGGTGTTGGCATTGGCAATGGCATAAGCAAGCGGCCGTCGCAGCAGTGCTCGGACGCCGTGGGGAAGGCCGCTCACCGCGCCGACGAGGAAACCTTGGAGGAGGACGAAAGAAAGCCATGGGTCGCAAGAAAGTGGATCACGTCGCTTGCGGTTTGCCTTGCCGCGTTGCCGCTCCTCGTGATCATGGTAAGCCGGCGAGACGGGTCCATGCCGTTGCCGTCCGGCTGGACAGCGGCGGCGACGGCGACGGCCAAGACGTACGACCGCCAAGGTGGGAACCCAACGTGTATCTATCTTTCGTCCTCTGCAATCTCGCCATGCCGTGTTCAATCTTGCATGCACCAAGTTTCCTCATGTTTAATTATACATAGTGTAGAAAAAGTTCAATTGTGCATCAGTTTGTCCTATACATGTCGTACTGAAGAACACGATGACATTTTCTTGATGATAGAAAAAATTTGGAGGAAACTGCACTATTTTTTCTGATTTGTTGCCTTGCAGAATCCAATCAAAGCAGACTCCTGGGAGGTCTGCTCGTCCCGGGGTTCGACGAGCAATCGTGCATCAGCCGGTACCAGTCCACGTCCTACCACAGAAACATGACACGGTCGCCGTCCGCGCACCTCATCAGGCGGCTCCGGGAGCAAGAGGCGCTGCAGAGACGGTGCGGCCCGGGCACCGAGCCATACCGGCAAGCAGCGGAGCTGCTAAATCACCGGCGAAACGGCACGGGCGCCACCACGGACGACGACGCCTGCAGGTACCTCGTGCTGGTGCCGTACAGGGGCCTCGGGAACAGGATACTGGCCATGGCGTCGGCATTCCTCTACGCCATGCTCACTGACCGCGTGCTGCTCATCGACAGGGCACATCCCTGCCCGACCTCTTCTGCGAGCCGTTCCCGGGCACATCATGGCTCCTGCCACCGGACTTCCCGGTGTGTGACCTCGAGAGCCTGACCGGCGAGGTGCCGGAGAGCTACCGGAACCTGGTGCGGGACGGCCGCGCCGCGTCGGCGTCCGAGCTCCCGTACGTGTTCGTGGACCTCGACCACGCCTGCACCTACCACGACAAGCTCTTCTACTGCGACGACCACCGGGAGTTCCTCCACCGTGCGCAGTGGCTGGTGATGAGGACGGACGGGTACTTCGCGCCGGCGCTCTTCCTGAGCCCGGCGTACCAGGAGGAGCTGGACAGGCTGTTCCCCCGGAAAGACGCGGTGTTCTACCTCCTGGCCCAGTACCTCTTCCACCCGACGAATAGAGTGTGGGGTTGATCACGAGGTTCTACGACTCGTACCTGAAGAGCTCGGACGAACGGCTGGGCATCCAGGTCAGGGTGTTCGACGGGGACACGCCGTTCCAGCACGTCCTAGACCAGATCCTCGCTTGCACGTCGCGGGAGCACCTGCTGCCGGAGGTGGCGGCGGCGCGAGAACCGGTGCGGCCGGCCACGGCCGGCGCGAGGTCCAAGGCTGTCCTCATGACCGGCCTCAGCTCGTGGTACTTCGAGAACATCCGGGGCAGGTACTGGCAGTCGGCGACGGCCACCGGCGAGGTGGTGAGCGTGCACCAGCCGAGCCACGAGGAGCACCAGCTCACCGGCGAGGCCACGCACGACATGAAGGCGCTGGCCGAGATGTACCTGCTGAGCATGACCGACGCCATTGTCACCAGCGGCTGGTCGACGTTCGGGTACGTCGGCCACGGGCTCGGCGGTCTCACGCCTTGGATCATGTTCAAGCCAGAGAACCTCACCACGCCCGATCCGCCGTGTCGGCGGGCCGCGTCCATGGAGCCGTGCTTGCACGGGCCGCCATTCTACGACTGCAGGGCCAGGCGCGGTGCGGATACAGGGAAGCTGGTGCCTCACGTCCGACATTGCGAAGACATGAGCTGGGGACTCAAACTTGTTCACCCGGAGGAGCACTGAACGTAAGGCCGATGTACAATGGAACCCAAAATAAAACACACGACGTCCAATCAAGATTACTGCTACGCAATTAGGCAATCACTTTTAGTTCCGATCACGTGTTTTATGACGATCGAGCCATCGCCTGCCGTGATCGCGTCATTCAATTTGAAAATCTTCATTGAGAAGATCCTATATATACTATGATGACACACAACTCCAAAAATCCGAAACGCACACGGTGCCATCTACCGAATATCGCACACGGTTTAAACCGTGCACACAGTTTTAAATTTGTACCACAAGTGATAGGTCATACCTCACATCAGTCGCTTCATCCGTGTGTGTGGCACTAGTGGAAAACGGGGCACTGGTCCCGGTTCTAGAGGGTCTCTAGTTCCGTTTGGGCAATCGGGACTGGCCAATCGGGACTAGAGGCCCCCCCCCCCCCCCCCCCCCCCCCCCCCTCCTGGTCCCGGTTGTCCACGAACCGGGACAAGCGGCCCTCCCACGTGGACACGGAGGAACCCGCGGGGCTGGGGACTTTTAGTCTCGGTTCCAGCCACGAACCGGGACTACCGTTAGGCCTTTTTTTTTCTTTTCGATTATTTTTCAGGTTTTAGGGTTTAGGGGTATCGGATAGTTTTCATCGTACAGGGATCACGTCGATGCGCCAAAAACGCATTTTTGGTATATATATATACTACATGAAGATCACGTTGATGCATATATATATATATAACACATATAATTACATAAGATCACGTTGATGCATATATATACACATACAATATAAGTAGTACATGAAGATCACGTTTTCGTATAAAGTACTTAATAGGGATTGGGATCATAGTAGTACTCTCCGAATCTAGGTATGACAGGAAAAATCCCGACAATTTCTCCGCAATTGCTTTGAAGCGGTCCTGTATTGGAAGCGCGTTCCGCTTTCTTGCCAACTTTAAAAGAATGAGATCAAAATGAATACATGAGTTGTGTGTATATATATCAAATCATAATAAAACAATTATGAATGAAACTCAGCACAACTGACTTGTGAATAATGTTTACGTACCTCTTTATTTCTTCGGTTGTTTATTCTCTCGTTGGTCCTAATGTGAATGTACTCGCAAACGTATAATCCACATAAATCAGTCCCCTGTGGCTGTTTATGGCAAGACTGCACAATAATAGAATTCAATCAAACAATAATCAAGTATGATAATGGTGCGCGGACCTAGGTATAGTACTACTTACATTGTTCAAACGCCATGTCAGATTCGGTGTCCATTCACCGGGTTCTTCCTTGATGAACGATTTCCAAACGTTGTCCGACAAAGAAAATGAACAAAGGAGTTATTAATGACTTGATATCAAGAAATGAACGAAAAAAGGCGATAAGAATTGAAATTACGCTGTGAGCATATCAAAACAGGTCTTGTATTGTTTAGGATCTCTCCTTAATGAGTCAAGGACTTCAACTTCTCCATCGTGAATTCTAATGACGGGAAGAATAAAGTGAAACCTGCACATTTATATACGCAGTCATGGATAACTCATCAGTTAAAACTTAACATTTGCGGAGCAAAATAGAATGTGTACACAAGACAGTAACACTCACTTGAAGTTGTAAGGAAAAAGTATTTCTTTTTTGTCACGTTATCGCTTCAAAAACCTTAGCAAAATCCCCGGTGTGTCCTTGTTATAATAGGGATTTTCTATGGTGACTTCATGAATTTTATCCGGGTCAATGAACCCAATGTCCGTGATTTTATCCCTTTTGCATTCGAGAATCTTCATTCTGCATAATATAGCGCACAAAAGATTATAGTGAGGATAATTACAGACAATGAACGAGCTGAGCTAAAGACTTAAATTACAGAAAAATCACTTACAAACAATAGCAACTGATGATAGATTTGTCGAGGGCCCGGAGATTGTATAACTGAAAAAGTTCGGTAAACTCAACGGACACAGCGTATTCTTGGAAGTAGTGCTCTTCCTTAACTGCCACCATGATACTGATTGTCCCTTTCTTTGCCTCTTTCTTGTACCAGGTATGCAATTGACGCATTTTTGTTGTTAGGGACTTGACATTCTCGACCAAATTTCCCCCGGCAACATATTATATGCTGGATCAGTGATGGGGTAATCAGTTGTCGAACCTATGTGTTGTTGAGAACCTTGAGCGGCCTTGTCGTCAAACACCTTGAGCGGGGGGACCGATTGTACGTCTTGCTCTCCGAGCTGGGGAACTTGTTTCCTTTTTTTCGCCTGCTCCATCTTATCGTCATATGACCTTCCAATAGAACGCCTATAGTCTGATGGCGGCGATGGTACAGGGTCATATAGATTATCAATGCAACGCTCAACGAGCACCGGATCTAGTGTCTTCACAAATGGTATCTCGGGCACTTTCGGTGCAAAATGGGCGATCGTCTGGGCCCTCGAGATGGCGCAGCTTTCCTCGTAAGTCCTCTCCCAAGGTAACTTCTTAAGAGGCGGCGGTGTTTTCTCCTTTCTAGGTTTCTTCCTTGGTGGCGTGTGGCGCTTCCTCGGGAGCCACTTAACGGGCGCTTCCTCACGTGGCGGAGGTGGACTTTGCTGCTGAGGTGGATATCGAGATGGACTCGCGCTGGGGTCCCTCTCGGGTAGGTGTGGACTTTGCTGCTGAGGTGGACTGCTACAAGGAGGAGTCGGTGGCCTTGGCAAGGAGCCTGGAAAGACGATGTATTTCTATTCCATAGGGCAAAACCATGCTTGACATCTCCCAGTGTCTTCTCCTCGTCACCTCCAGGAATCGGAAGATCCATTGTTTCAAATCCCGTCACAACTTCATCCACCCTGACACGAGCATAGCCAGCTGGAATGACACCATGATGGTAGGTTGCTCCAGGTTCATTTGGTAAAGCATAGCCGACCGCCACCTTCACGGATATGTTCATCATTGCCATATGTAGCTCACAATCTGTCTTCTCCGTGACATCATCCACGGGGTAGCGAGCCGTCGGCGGTTCACATGCAGATGCTTCTAGCTGCGTGGAACCCACGCTGCTTTTTTGCTGAGATGGGACGACATCGGCTTGAGGATCTTCTAGCTGCAGCTGCTGAGATGCCCTTTGCTGACTAATTGAGTCTATTTGCTGCTGCCGCTGCAGCTGACGTTCCATTTCCGATAACCGGTCTAACTCCTTCTTCTTCTTTCTCCCACGGCTTCTATAACTGTCAGCGCACTCCGGAAACCCTTGCTTCAAGGTGACACCGCCGGGATAGCCTCGTAATCGTCCATAGTGTTTAGTATTCCCAGGGCGAGTGTCAACTCGTCGTTCTCTCTCTCGGGATGGTACTCTCCCTTTCGAACTTTATTTATTGCGTCTACAAGCAACGGAGTGATTGTTTCAATTTTTGTCTTCCATTTTCCCTTTCCAACAATCAGCCATGTCAGTGGGTCCAACCCTGCCCCATGCGTGAACAACCAGAACTTGGACCTCTAGGGCCAGTCCGCTGTCTGTGGAGTGATCCCTTTAGCAAGCAGTTCTGCTTCAAAGGCTTCCCACTTAGGAATGGCAGTCTTGTAGCCACCTGTCCCCAACCTATGGTGATATTGCTTCTTCCCAGCATTTAACTTATTTATGGCCGATCGGCCACAGCGGTATACGATTCTTATACGCCACAAATGCGGGCCAGTCATGTTTTATCTTCTCTAGTACTCCAGTGAAATTATCTGGATCTTCTTTTTCATATTTTTCCATAATTTTTTCTTCCAGCTCTGGAATTTTGTGGCCATCTTCTTAAGAGTCCACTCCTTCACTTTCTCCTTCTTGCCTTCTGTGAGACTTTGCGGTAGGTTGAAATGTATCATGAGCGTATCATAAAGCAAATCTTTTGTATGTTCGCGGACATAATTAGCTTCATCTTCGTTGGCGTCCTTCGGCTTATGCCAATCTGTAATTGTGATCGGGAGCATGTCCCTAAAAATGACTCCAGCTTGATTTACAAACTTACGGCAGTTCTGTATGGGTGCCATCGGTTCGCCACTATCAGCAACTTCCTCGATATTTAACCTTGGAACCTCGCTCGACATCCTTCTCGTCCTGCCTCGAGGACCTTGCTTTTTAGCAGATTTGCTCGATCCGGAGGGCTAAAAGAAAAATGATTCGTTAATACGTGCAATACAAATCAATTAATGCATCTAGTGATCAATACAGGCTTAATATATATATACCTCGCCGGAGTTTGTTAAGGGCACTTCGTCGTCTCTTCTTTCTTCAGACTCAAGTCCCTCACCGGAGTCGTTCATAAATTGTGAGCTGAAATCATCTTCTCCACCGGAATTTTCTCCACGGGCATTCGCATATATTATTTGTTGCATTTGGTCTTCATTCTCGTCGTCTCTGACTCTGAATGGGGCGTCCATTGCTCAATATCCCTGCAATCAATTATATATGCTTTCAATTTTGTAATAAGAAAATGCCATTCTGCAATGTTAAAAAAAAAAATACAGCCCAAATTTGGGCCAGCATTGGGTCCTACCTGCTGATACGTCTCAAACGTATCTATAATTTTTGATGTTCCATGCTAATATTATACCACTTGCTACATGTTTTGCATCTATTTTATGTCACTTTTATACATTTTTTAGGACTAACCTATTAACAAGATGCCGAAGTGTCAGTTCCTGTTTTCTGCTGTTTTTGTATTCCAGAAAAGCTAGTCTGAAAATATTCTCGGAATTGGACGAAACTTCACGGAGGGTCCTATTTTACCAGAACACACCTGAAGGACCAAGGAGCAACAGAGGAGAGCCAGGAGGGCTCCAAACGTGGCCAGGGCGCGGGCCCCCACTGGCGCGCCGAGGCCACGTGTGGGCCCCACGGGGGTCGTCAGCCGCCGCCCTTTCGCCTACTTATTCCCCCGATGCAAAAACCCTAGATACCCGAGCCATTATCCACGAAAAGTTCCAGAGACGCCGCCGCCGTCAACCCTAGCTCGGGAGGGTCCAGAACCTCTTCCCGGCACCCTGCCGGAGAGGGGAATCGTCACCGAAGGCTTCTACATCGCCATGCCTGCCTCCGGAGTGATGCGTGAGTAGTTCATCGTTGGAGTACGGGTCCATAGCAGTAGCTAGATGGTTGTCTCTCCACTTTGTGTCATCATGTTTAGATCTTGTGAGCTGCCCTACATGATCAAGATCATATTATTGTAATGCTACATGTTGTGTTTGTTGGTATCCGATGAATATTGAATACTATGTCAAGTTGATTATCAATCTATCTTATATGTTATTTAAGATCTTGTATGCTTTCCGTTACTAGTAGATGCTTTGGCCAAGTAGATGCTTGTAACTCTAACAGAGAGTATTTATGCTAGATAGTGGGTTCATGCCTCCAGTAATCTGGGAGAGTGACAGCAACTTCTAAGATTGGGGATGTGGTGTTGCCACTAGGGATAACCGAACGATGCTATGTCCAAGGGCATATGTACTTGTTTACATTACGCGCTTTACTTAATGCGATTATCCGTTGCTTGCAACTTAATACCAACGGGGGACTCGGATGACAACCTGGTGGTGGATTATTAGTCATAAACGCTGTTGGATAACGGTCTATGTATTTTGTCGTAATGCCCAATTAAATATCATAGTAGTCATCATGTCATGTATATGCATTGTCATGCGCTCAATATTTGTAAATTGCCCAGCTGTAATTTGTTCACCCAGCATGCTAGTTATCTTTATGTAGACACTACTAGTGAACTGTGGACCCCGGTCCATTCCTTTACACTGATTAAACAACCACAAACTGCAAACTGTTCCTTTTTCATTCTCTGTAATTTAATACTGTTTTTCCACACCTTACGTTTAATCCTTTGTTTTCAGCAAGCCGGTGAGATTGACAACCTCACTGTTTCGTTGGGGCAAAGTAGTTTGATTGTTGTGTGCAGATTCCACGTTGGTGATCGTGTTGCGCCGTGCGAGCCGCCAACAACCTTCAGAAACGATGTTGCTCCTACTGGTTCGATAAACCTTGGTTTCATACTGAGGGAAACTTGCTGCTGAACTGCATCATACCTTCCTCATGGGGTTTCCCAACGAACGTGTGCTGCGCACCGAATCATCACCTGCCAGCCCAAATTTGGGCCAGCATTAGGTCCTTGAAAATTCCAGCCCCGCGTCCTGCCAGCCCCAATTTGGGCCAGCATTGGGTCGACGCGCCATGTCCACCGCTGGCCAGGAGCGCTTGGTCAATGCTGGCCCACCTGCCAGCGACCCGCGTCCTGCCCCGCGATCTGCCAGTCCCATCGGGCCACGTGCGCGTGGCCAACTGCATCGTCTTCCCCGCACGGCCACGTCCGCGTGGCCAACCGCCACGTCTCCCCACACGACCACGTCCGCATGGCCAAACCGTCCCGTCTCCGCCACTGGCCACGCGCGCGGTCATAGCTGGCCCACCTGCCAGTGACCCACCGCCCAACCGCCCTCGTCTTCCCCACCCGTCCTTAATGCTGGCCCTGGCCACCTGCCAGCGACCCACCTGCCCCCCTCGTATTCCCACCCCGCAGTCAAAGCTGGCCCTGGCCCACCTGCCAGCGACCCACCGGCCTCTGATACGTCTCAAACGTATCTATAATTTTTGATGTTCCATGCTAATACTATACCAATTGCTACATGTTTTGCATCTACTTTATGTCACTTTTATACATTTTTTGGGACTAACCTATTAACAAGATGCCGAAGTGCCAGTTCCTGTTTTCTGCTGTTTTTGTATTCCAGAAAAGCTAGTCTGAAATATTCTCGGAATTGGACGAAACTTCACGGAGGGTCCTATTTTACCAGAACACACCTGAAGGACCAAAGGAGCAACGAAGGAGAGCCATGTGGGCCCCACACGCGGCCAGGGCGCCCCCCCTCTGGCGCGCCCGGGGTGTGGGCCCTCGGGGGTCGTCAGCCGCCGCCCTTTCGCCTACTTATTCCCCCCGATGCAAAACCCTAGACACCGAGCCATATCCACGAAAAGTTCCAGAGACGCCGCCGCCGTCAACCCTAGCTCGGGAGGGTCAGAACCTCTTCCCGGCACCCTGCCGGAGAGGGGAATCGTCACCGGAGGCTTCTACATCGCCATGCCTGCCTCCGGAGTGATGCGTGAGTAGTTCATCCTTGGACTACGGGTCCATAGCAGTAGCTAGATGGTTGTCTCTCCACTTTGTGCCATCATGTTTAGATCTTGTGAGCTGCCCTACATGATCAAGATCATATTATTGTAATGCTACATGTTGTGTTTGCTGGGATCCGATGAATATTGAATACTATGTCAAGTTGATTATCAATCTATCTTATATGTTATTTAAGATCTTGCATGCTTTCCGTTACTCGTAGATGCTTTGGCCAAGTAGATGCTTGTAACTCCAAGAGAGAGTATTTATGCTAGATAGTGGGTTCATGCCTCCGTAATCTGGGAGAGTGACAGAAAGTTCTAAGGTTGTGGATGTGCTGTTGCCACTAGGGATAACCTAACGATGCTATGTCCACGGATATGTTTTGTTTACATTACGCACTTTACTTAATGCAATTATCCGTTGCTTGCAACTTAATACCAACGGGGGACTCGGATGACAACCCGGCGGTGGATTATTAGTCATAGATGCTGTTGGATAACGGTCTATGTATTTGTCGTAATGCCCAATTAAATATCATAGTAGTCATCATGTCATGTATATGCATTGTCATGCGCTCACTATTTGTCAATTGCCCAGCTGTAATTTGTTCACCCAACATGTTAGTTATCTTTTATGGAGAGACACCACTAGTGAACTGTGGACCCCGGTCCATTCTTTTACACTGATTAAACAACCACAAACTGCAAACTGTTCCTTTTTCATTCTCTGCAATTTAATACTCATTTTCCACACCATACGTTTAATCCTTTGTTTTCAGCAAGCCGGTGAGATTGACAACCTCACTGTTTCGTTGGGGCAAAGTAGTTTGATTGTGTTGTGTGCAGATTCCACGTTGGTGATCGAGTCGGCGCCGCCAACAACCTTCTGAAGAGTTGCTGCTCCTACTGGTTCGATAACCTTGGTTTCTTTCTGAGGGAAAACTTGCTGCTGAACTGCATCATACCTTCCTCTTGGGGTCTCCCAACGAACGTGTGTTCACGTCATCAAGCTCTTTTTCTGGCGCCGTTGCCGGGGAGACAGCAGTCTTCTGCAAGGGGAGTTTCACGCTTCCAATCTCTTTACTTTGTTTTTGTCTTGCTTAGTTTATTTTATTTTATCTTGTTTGCTTTCAATTATCAAAAACACAAAAAAATTAGTTACTTGCATCTAGTTTACTTTCAAGTTATTTTCTGTCCTGTTTTTATTTGCTAAAATGAGTACTCCTGAGAACACTAAGTTGTGTGATTTCACTAGCACGAACAACAATGATTTCATATGCACACCTATTGCTCCACCTGCTGCTTCAGCAGAATTTTATGAAATTAAACCTGCACTTTTAAATCTTGTTATGAAAGAGCAATTTTCTGGTGTTAGTACTGATGATGCTGCTGTTCACCTTAATAACTTTGTTGAACTTTGTGAAATGCAAAAGCTCAAGGAAGTAGATGGTGATATTATTAAACTGAAACTTTTTCCTTTCTCCTTGAGAGGACGTGCTAAAGAATGGTTGCTATCTTTGCCTAGAAATAGTATTGATTCATGGACTTGCAAATATTATCCTCCTGCTAAGATTATTTCTTTGAGAAGTAGCATAATGAATTTTAAGCAATTTGATAATGAACATGTTGCTCAAGCATGGGAGAGAATGAAATCATTGGTTAAAAATTGTCCCACTCATGGACTGACTACTTGGATGATCATCCAAACCTTCTATGCAGGATTAAATTTTTCTTCAAGGAATTTATTGGATTCGGCCGCTGGAGGTACCTTTATGTCCATCACTTTGGGTGCTGCAACAAAGCTTCTAGATGATATGATGATTAATTATTCTGAGTGGCACACCGAGAGAGCTCCAACAGGTAAGAAGGTAAATTCTGTTGAGGAAACCTCTTCCTTGAGTGCCAAAATTGATACTATTATGTCTATGCTTGCAAATGGTCAAACACATGTTGATCCAAATAATGTTCCTTTAGCTTCTTTGGTTGCTCAAGAAGAGCATGTTGATGTGAACTTCATTAAAAATAATAACTTCAACAACAATGCTTATAGGAATAATTTTGGTAATAGCAATTATAGGCCCTATCCTTCTAATAGTGGCAATGGTTATGGAAATTCCTATAGTAACTCCTACAACAATAATAAGAGTGTACCCTCTGATCTTGAAGTTATGCTTAAGGATTTTATTAGTACACAAACTGCTTTCAATAAAACTGTTGAGGAGAAATTTGGGAAAATTGATGTGCTTGCCTCTAAAGTTGATAGTCTTGCTCTTGATGTTGACTTGTTGAAACTAAAGAACATGCCTCATGATGTTAAAGAGAGCAAAACTCTCAATGCTATACAAGTTAAAATTGATAACAATGTGAGGATGTTAGCTGAATTGCATGCTAGATGGGAAAGAGAGGATGAAATTGCTAGAAAGAATAATATTGCTAGAGTTTATACTATTACTACTTCTGAAAATGCTTCAAACTCAAGTGTTAGCAAACCTCCTACCATTAATGGCAAGATAATTGGTGTTGGTAATGTTTCCACTTCTATTGCAAAATGTCCTAAATTGCCTGATAACTCTGAAACTGTCCTTGATAAAGATGCTGAAATTTCTAGCAATAAGGAAGATAATAACTCCATTACTTTTGATGATAATGACTTTGATTTTGATGGTTGCAATATTTCTGAAGTAATTAATTCTTGCAAAAGCTAGCTAGAAGTCCTAATGCAGTAGATAAACATGGCTTTTACTAAACATATTACTAATGCTCTCATACAAGTTAGGGAAGAAAATTAAACATGAAGCTTCTATCCCTAGGAAGTTAGAAGATGGTTGGGAGCCCATCATTAAAATGAAATTGAATGACTTTGATTGCAATGCTTTGTGTGACCTTGGTGCTAGTATTTCTGTTATGCCTAAAAGATTTATGATATGCTTGATTTAGCACCTTTGGAAAATTGTTACTTGGATGTTCACCTTGCTGATTCTACTATTAAAAAACCTTTGGGAAGAATTGATGATGTTCTTATCATGGTTAACAACAATTATGTCCCCGTTGATTTTATTGTCTTGGATATTGAATGCAATCCATCATGCCCTATTGTGCTGGGAAGACCTTTTCTTAGAACTGTAGGTGCTATTATTGATATGAAAGAAGGGAATATAAAATATCAATTTCCTCTCAAGAAAGGTATGGAACACTTTCCTAGGAAGAAGATTAAGCCACCTTATGATTCTATTGTTCGAACAAATTACAATGTTGATGCTTCTTCACTTGGTAATACTTGATGCATGCTTTGTGCCTAGCTAAAAGGCGTTAAAGAAAAGCGCTTATGGGAGGCAACCCATTATTTTTATTTCTGCAATTTTTCTTTTATTGAGTCAAGGAGTTTGTTTACTTCTGTAGCAACTCCTTTGTATCTTTATTTTCTCGCATTGTTGTGCCAAGAGTAGCCTCTAATGTTAAGATGATGCTTAATTTTGATTGCTGCGCAGAAACAGATTTTTGCTGTTCACTGTACGAAATTCCTAAAATCACCAGATTGTTAATTAAATCTGAAATTTTTTGTGCGTAATCTTTATGAATGTCTGAATCTTTCATTAGTTCAAGTTTTTCGATCTGAGCGTCGTAAGTGCCTCGAAAAAATTCGTCTTTGCGGACTGTTCTGTTTTAGACAGATTATGCCTTTTTATTTTGCATTCTCTCTTTTACTAGTGTTGAGTGAAATTCTTTTTTGGGTGGAAGAGCTTCACATAACATCAGTGGCTGTAGCTAATGTTTAAAGTAACAATCATATTGCGTCTTTATAGAACATGTGAATTTTTGATTATGCACTAACCCTCTAATGAGATCTACTTTGAGTTTGGTGTGACGGAAGTTTTCAAGGGTCAAGAGAGAAGGATGATATAATAGGATCAAGAAGAGTGAAGAGCTTAAGCTTGGGGAGGCTCCCATGGATCTCCCCAGCATATTTCAAGAAGACTCAAGCGTCTAAGCTTGGGGATGCCCAAGGCATCCCCTTCTTCAGCGGCAAAATTATCAGGTCATCTCTAGTGAAACTATCACTAGTAGAAAAAAGGGCTTTGAGCCAGCCCCTTTGGACCCGGATTTGTTACAAACCGGTCCTAAAGGTTCTGACCGCTGGCCCCACCCCCTGCCGCAAACGGCCGCGAATCCTTTAGGACCGGTTTGTAATACAAACCGGTCCTAAAGGTTTTGCGACCATTTGCGGCAGGGGGGGGGGGCCAGCGGTCAGAACCTTTAGGACCGGTTTGTAACACGAACCGGTCCTAAAGGTTTTCGGCAGTTTGCAGCAGTAGGGGGGCCCAGCGGTCAGACACTTTAGGACCGGTTTTTAATACAAACCGGTCCTAAAGGTCCCCCCTATATCCTTCTTCCACCCCGTGCTGCAGCTCCATTTTCCCAGCTCGAGCTCAACTCCATTTTTGCTCTCTCCTTCCTCTTGGGAGCTCTAGTTCATCCCCATTTTTCTCCACCATTTGTCAAGATTGTTGGCACCCATCGGTCCTACGGTTAGCAACTTCATCCCCTCTTCCTGCATTGCAAGTTTTGCTCATTTTCTTGCTCATTTCATTTTTCTTGTGCTAGCTAGGTGTTTGATGAAATGCCTAAGTTACAGAGATCATTTGTTTTATATGCGATTTGAGCTCAAATTAAATTATGATTTGTGGATTTTTAGTGCCGTCCTGTCCCCTTCCTCACCACCGTCGATCGCCCGCGCCGCCCCGTCACCGACACCACCTTGGTGAGCCTATTGTTCTTATTTAGCAAAACAATTTTTTATTTGTATGATTTACATATTTACTTGTATATAATTTTCTTAGTTGTGTATGATTTTTTTTTATGTATAGTGCCATGGTTTTGATATCCGTCCCCGTTGGCCCTCGTCCAGTCTATGATTCGGATGTGGTATATTATCTTTTATAACTATTTTCTTTTTTCATTTCCTGTTTATATGACAATTAATTACGCCAACCAACTTGACATAGATATTTTTATGTAGGAGGTAGTGGAACCGGAAATGCCAATCGACCCTATTGTTGAGAAGTTAAATTTAGTTGAACAAGAAAATGATGACCTGAAAGAAATATTGAAAAAAACTGAAGAAAGATTGGAAAAAACTGAAAGAGAGAAGATGACCTTGGAAAAGGTTCTTGCCGGTGTCGTCGATGGTCACAAGAGCGAGATGGATGCAATGCGCCTGAAGATTAGAAAGATTAGAAAATATGCAATTAGTAAAGAGGCTTGGTATCATTATGCCGTCGGGTCAATTGTTACATTTGTTGCGATTTTGATCGCATTTGTTGTTGTATTTAAATGCATTAATTAGAGAGTTTTATGGTTGGTTTCAGTGTGTATTTTTATGAGAACTATATATGTATGGTCACTACGCTACTTTGGTTTTAACGTGTGATGAACTTGTATTAATTAATTAATTTAGTCAGTTCCCTATTCATGATGATTTAGTATATTGGTTTTTGATAAATTTATATAATGCAGATGAACCGGCAATGGATGTACGGTGACCGACGTCGTCCCGAATTCATTAATGGCATGCATAGTTTTCTCGATGTGGCTGAGGCAAACAAGCAGAATGGTTTTATTTTTTGTCCATGTGATAAATGCCAGAATAAGAGGAATTACCCTTCCTCAAGAACCATACACACCCACCTGTTGCGAGAAGGCTTCATGCCCAATTATTTTTGTTGGACCAAGCACGGAGAAAGAGGGGTTATAATGGAAGACATTGAAGAAGAAGAGGATAATGACAACTATCCTATGTTCGGTGAACACGGTGATACTGCAATGGGGGAAGACGAGCCTGAACTTGAGGACATTGTTGATGAGCCTGAACTTGAGGACATTGTTGATGAGTCTGATGATGATCTTCGTCGGGTCATTCTTGATGAACAGATAAACTGCGCAAGTGAAAACGAGAGGTCGAAGTTGGAGCGCATGTTAGAGGATCACAGAAAATTGTTGTACCCAAATTGCGAAGATGGCCAGAAAAAGCTGGGTACCACCCTGGAATTGCTGCAATGGAAGGCAGAGAATGGACTATCTGACAAGGGATTTGAAAAGCTGCTGAAAATATTGAAGAAGATGCTTCCAAGAGATAACGTGTTGCCCTGCAGTACGTACGAAGCAAAGAAGGTTGTCTGCCCTCTAGGATTAGAGGTGCAGAAGATACATGCATGCATCAATGACTGCATCCTCTACCGCGGTGAGCACGAGAATTTGAATGCATGCCCGGTATGCGGTGCACTGCGGTACAAGATCAGGCGAGATGACTCTGGTGATGTTGAGGGCGACGATCGCCCCAGGAAGAGGGTTCCTGCCAAGGTGATGTGGTATGCTCCTATAATACCACGGTTGAAACGTTTGTTCCGAAACAAAGAGCATGCCAAGTTGTTGCGATGGCACAAAGAAGATCGTAAGGAAGACGCGATGCTGAGACACCCCGCTGATGGGTCGCAGTGGAGAACCATCGACAACGAGTTCAAGGACTTTGCACGTGACGCAAGAAACTTAAGGTTTGGTCTAAGTACAGATGGCCTGAATCCGTTTGGGGAGCAGAGCAGCAGTCATAGCACCTGGCCCGTGACTCTATGTATCTATAACCTTCCTCCTTGGTTATGCATGAAGCGTAAGTTCATTATGATGCCAGTGCTTATCCCAGGCCCGAAGCAACCCGGCAACGACATTGATGTGTACCTGAGGCCATTAGTTGAAGAACTTTTAGAGTTGTGGGCTGACGAAGGTGTACGTGTGTGGGACGAGTACAAACAGGAGGAATTTGACCTACGAGCGTTGCTGTTTATAACCATCAATGATTGGCCCGCTCTTAGTAACATCTCAGGACAGTCAAACAAGGGATACAACGCATGCACACACTGTTTAGGCGAGACTGAAAGTATACATGTAGGCAAGAATGTGTACCCGGGGCATCGTCGATTTCTTCCAGACAGGCATCCCGTAAGAAAGAAAGGAAAGCATTTCAAAGGTGAGGCAGATACACGGAGGAAGCCTACCCTCCCTAAAGGTGCTGATATATATGACATGGTCAAAGATATAAAAGTAATCTTTGGAAAGGGTCCTGGCGCACAATCTGTTCCGAATGACGCTGACAACCACGTAGCCATGTGGAAGAAGAAATCTATATTCTGGGATCTACCCTATTGGAAATTCCTAGAGGTTCGCTCTGCAATCGACGTGATGCACGTGACGAAAAATATTTGCGTGAACCTGCTAAACTTATTGGGCGTGCATGGGAAGAAGTCGAGAGATACACCAAAAGCACGGCTGCACCACCAACATATGCACGAACGAGACGACCTGATGAATCCAGAGAATTTCAAAGGTCCTGCCAGCTACGCTCTTACCAAGCAAGAGAAGGAGATCTTTTTCGAAGTCCTGAGCAGTATCAAGGTCCCGTCTGGCTACTCGTCCAACATAAAAGGAATAATAAACATGGAAGAGAAAAAGTTCCAAAACCTAAAGTCTCACGACTGCCACGTGATTATGACCCAGTTACTTCCGATTGCATTGAGGGGGCTTCTACCAGAAAACGTGCGAGTACCCATTGTGAAGCTATGTGCATTCCTCAATGCAATTTCTCAGAAGGCAATCGATCCAGCAACTCTACCAAGTTTACAGAAGGATGTGGTCCAATGTCTTGTCAGCTTTGAGTTGGTGTTCCCACCAACCTTCTTCAATATTATGACGCACCTCATAGTTCACCTAGTCCAAGAGATTTCCGTTCTCGGTCCTGTATTTCTACACAATATGTTCCCCTTTGAGAGGTTCATGGGAGTCTTAAAGAATTACGTTCATAACCGTGCTAAGCCAGAAGGAAGCATGTCCAAGGGCTATGGAACAGAGGAGGTCATTGAGTTTTGTGTTGACTTTATTCCTGACCTGAATCCGATCGGTGTTCCTCAATCGCGCCATGAGGGGAGACTGCGTGGAAAAGGCACGCTAGGAAAGAAATCAACAACATGTATGGACGGGGATTCTTTCACTCAAGCACACTACACAGTTCTACATAATTCCAGCTTGGTGGCTCCATATATGGAGGAACACAAGGATATTTTACGCTCGGAATACCCGGAGCAACCTGAAAATTGGATTGGTGGAGAACACGTGAAGACTTTCGGCGGTTGGTTGCAAAGACGTCTCATTAATGACAACATTGTTGAAGATGAGCTATACTTGTTGGCCAAGCAACCATCTTCGACTATATTGACCTTTAAAGGGTACGAGATAAATGGTAATACATTTTACACGGCAGACCAAGATAAAAAGAGCACCAACCAAAACAGTGGTGTCCGGTTTGATGCAACAAACGACAATGGGCAAAAGGACACATACTATGGTTACATAGAGCAGATATGGGAACTTGACTATGGACCTTCCTTTAAGGTCCCTTTGTTCTGGTGCAAATGGTTCAACCTGTCAGGAGTAAAGGTAGACCCGAAGTACGGAATGACAACAGTGGATCAGAAGAATCTTGGGTACGACAATGATAAATTCGTCCTAGCCAACCATGTGGCTCAGGTTTTCTATGTGAAGGACATGTCTAGCAGACCGAAAAAAAGAAAAGAGAAGGAAGCGAATACATCAGACGATGAGCCAAAGCGCCACATAGTTTTTTCAGGGAAAAGAAACATCGTGGGAGTCGAGGACAAGACAGACATGTCAGAAGATTACAATAAATTTGATGAAATTCCGCCCTTCAAAGTCAAAGATGATCCAAGCATCCCGTTAAATGATGAAGATACTCCATGGTTACGGCGCAATCAGAAGAAAGGCAAGACATACGCGAAGAAGAAAAATAGATAGGGGTGTTGTTGGTGATGTGTAATAATGTATTAAACCTTTTATGTAATTGTGTTATGAAAACATTCCCGTGACATAGTTTGTGATAATGGGTCATGTGACTGATCCAACACTGATTTTGCCCTCAAACACCCCTTTAGTCCCGGTTGGTGTTACCAGCCGGGACTAAAGAAGCACACGGATCGTGTGTTTCTTTCAAGCGCTTGTGAGCCGTTGGATCAGGGGTGTGTTTCTTTTGAGGGCTTGTCAGCTGTTGGATCAGCACTCCCACCACCACCACCACTCCCACCTCATCCACAGGTACACTTTCTAATCGCCTATAAATAGCGGCGTCCCTGCAGCGAACGGCACACAACGAGCGTCTACCTTCGCCACCGAATCCAATGGCTGGATTTAGCCTACCTGCTGGCATGTTCCCTGGCATTATTGTGTTCGTCCTTGTTCACGGCCAGCCATTGGAGCCACCTCCTGTAGGTCGGTGAACAATGACAACACAACGACGCTGTTGGAAACACAAGCCCTCAGGTAGGTTGAATCCAGCCACTGGATTAGGGCATCCCCTTCTTCATCGGCAAAATTATCAGATCATCTCTAGTGAAACTATATTTTAATTCTTTCACATCATATGTGCTTTTCTTGGAGCGTCTGTGTGCTTTTATTTTCAGTATTGTACTTTTATTTTCAATAAAGCTTGACTGGACCCTAGCATTCTTGATTGGGAGAGAGACACGCTCCGCTTTTTCATGAGAATACTCCTATTCTTCACTTATATTTGTTGAGTATTCATATCTAGCGTTGTTCAGCTTTTAGCTCTTGTTTTCATGTATCTCTTGTCAGAGCTATTAGCTTTCTTTTAGAAAGTACTCTCTTGCTTCACTTATATTTGTTTGGAGAGTTGTTAAAATAAATTGATTGGTGTTTGGTTGGTTAGAAAATGTTGCATATGGTAATTGGTATAAGGAAAAACTTGCATAATCTTGTAGATCACTAAATGGATAACTTGATGCTTGTCAATTGTTTTGAGTTAACAAGTAGATCATGATTAAATTTATGCATCATGTGAGTTAAGCCTATTAGTGAAGAACTACCGTAAAGCTTGTTGAAAATTTGGTTTGCATCGGTGGTATCTCTAAGGTCTAGATATTTTCTAATAACAGGGTTTGGTTAACAAGGAAGACGGTATGAAGTCTTATAACGTTTGCAATATGTTTGTCATATAAAACTTGGTGTACGGGTTGATATTCTTGTTTGCTTACATAACCTTGCTAGCCTAAACTCTGTACTGAGAGGGAATGCTTCTCGTGCATCCAAATCCTTGAGCCAAAATCCATGCCATTTGTGTCCACCATAACTACCTATATGTGGTATTTCCTTGCCACTCCAAGTAAATTTTTCATGTGCTACCTTTAAATTATTCAAAATGTTATTATTCCCTTTTTGTGTCAATGTTTACTAGCTCATGAGGAATTAGTGTGGTTATTCTTTATTCTAGTTGTCAAATGGACTTTTACACCTGGACTAGTGGCATATACATCCGCTTATCCAATTTTGCAAAAAGAGCTGGCAACGGGGTGCCCAGTCCCAATTAATTACAACTTTAACCAATTAATTCTCTTCACACTTTTGCCCTGATTCATCAGTAAGCAATGACAAACAGTGAAATACCTGCGTGTGTAAACCAAAGAGAAAGAGGGATGATCTGCCTTGCTGGTAGAAATAACGTCCTTCATGGGAGCCGCTCTTAAAAGTCCGTTTGACAGGTAGAATACTGTTATCACCCGCTACCATTCGTTGACAATTAACAAACACCTCTCAAAAATAGATACTCCTCCATGGTATGTGATTGATGGAAGGCACCCGAGGATTCGGTTAGCCATGGCTTGTGTTAGCAAGGTTGGGAGGAGTATCAAATATTTTATGCAATCTCTATATTTTCAAAAACCTAAAAGCTCTAGCACATGATTTAATCCCTGCTTCCCTCTGCGAAGGGCCTTTCTTTTACTTTTATGTTGAGTCAGTTTTCCTATTCTTTCTGTCTTCCACAAGCAAACACTAGTGTCAACTTTGTTACAACATGCGTTATATGCTACGTATTGGACTTGTTATACTACTTTGTGTTGACAATATCCATGAGATAAATATGTTGAAAGTTGAAGCAAATGCTGAAACTTAATTCTTCCTTTGTGTTGATTAAATACCTTTTATTAGAAACTATTGCTTTATGAGTTAACACTTATGCAAAACTGTTTGATGCTTGTCTCGAAAGTACTATTCATGAAAACGTTTAGCTTGTGTGATTCATTGTTTACTCATTATCTATTTGGTAGCAAATTATAGACCATTGACTTGGATCACTTCATTCATTTACATGTGCCTTGCAATATTATATGATCAAGATTATGATGGTAGCATGTCACCTCAAAAATTATTTTCTTTTTATCGTTTACCTACTCGAGGACGAGTAGGAACTAAGCTTGGGGATGCTGATACGTCTCAAACGTATCTATAATTTTTGATGTTCCATGCTAATTTTATACCAATTGCTACATGTTTTGCATCTACTTTATGTCACTTTTATACATTTTTTGGGACTAACCTATTAACAAGATGCCGAAGTGCCAGTTCATGTTTTCTGCTGTTTTTGTATTCCAGAAAAGCTAGTCTGGAAATATTCTCGGAATTGGACGAAACTTCACGGGGGTCCTATTTTACCAGAACACACCTGAAGGACCAAAGGAGCAAGGAGGAGAGCCACGTGGGCCCCACACGCCCAGGGCGCGGCCCCCCCTCTGCGCGCCGAGGGTGGTGTGGGCCCCTCGGGGGTCGTCAGCCGCCCCCTTTCGCCTACTTATTCCCCCCCGAAAAACCCTAGACACCTGAGCAATATCCACGAAAAGTTCCAGAGACGCCGCCGCCGTCAACCCTAGCTCGGGAGGGTCCAGAACCTCTTCCCGGCACCCTGCCGGAGAGGGGAATCGTCACCGGAGGCTTCTACATCGCCATGCCTGCCTCCGGAGTGATGCGTGAGTAGTTCATCCTTGGACTACGGGTCCATAGCAGTAGCTAGATGGTTGTCTCTCCACTTTGTGCCATCATGTTTAGATCTTGTGAGCTGCCCTACATGATCAAGATCATATTATTGTAATGCTACATGTTGTGTTTGCTGGGATCCGATGAATATTGAATACTATGTCAAGTTGATTATCAATCTATCTTATATGTTATTTAAGATCTTGCATGCTTTCCGTTACTCGTAGATGCTTTGGCCAAGTAGATGCTTGTAACTCCAAGAGAGAGTATTTATGCTAGATAGTGGGTTCATGCCTCCGGTAATCTGGGACAGTGACAGAAAGTTCTAAGATTACGGATGTGCTGTTGCCACTAGGGTAACCTAACGATGCTATGTCCACGGCATATGTGTTTGTTTACATTACGCACTTTACTTAATGTGATTATCCGTTGCTTGCAACTTAATACCAACGGGGGACTCGGATGACAACCCGGCGGTGGATTATTAGTCATAGATGCTATTGGATAACGGTCTATGTATCTTGTCGTAATGCCCAATTAAATATCATAGTATTCATCATGTCATGTATATGCATTGTCATGCGCTCACTATTTGTCAATTGCCCAGCTGTAATTTGTTCACCCACATGTTAGTTATCTTTTATGGAGAGACACCACTAGTGAACTGTGGACCCCGGTCCATTCTTTACACTGATTAAACAACCACAAACTGCAAACTGTTCCTTTTTCATTCTCTGCAATTTAATACTGTTTTTCCACACCATACGTTTAATCCTTTGTTTTCAGCAAGCCGGTGAGATTGACAACCTCACTGTTTCGTTGGGGCAAAATAGTTTGATTGTGTTGTGTGCAGGTTCCACGTTGCTGATCGAGTAACGGCGCCGCCAACAACCTTCAGAAACGCTGCTGCTCCTACTGGTTTGATTAAACCTTGGTTTCATACTGAGGGAAACTTGCTGCTGAACTGCATCATACCTTCTCTTGGGGTTTCCCAACGAACGTGTGCTGCGCACCGAATCATCAGCCTCCTCGTCTTCCACCCCCGTAGTCAATGCGGCCCCTGGCTGGTCCTTTAAAAATGGACCCCGGCCGTGGGATAGCGACAGTCCACACCTCCGCCCCACCCCCTAAACCCTCTAGCCCTAGCCCTAGCCGCAGCCAAGTCGCGGTGGTTCAAGCCAGGCAAGAACCAGCGTGAGTCCGGCGGATCCGGCCGGCGCGCCGCGCTTCCTCCTCCTCCTTCGTCACCGCGCGCCGCTGTTCCTCCTCCTCCGCCACCGCCGGCCGCGTTCGGCCTCGCACCGGAGGGCATGCAGATGGTTGGGGGAGCGGCGCCGGCGCCGGCGCCGGCGCGCGTGCATCGGATGCGGCCTCGAAGAAGAAGAGGATGCGGGGCTACGTCCGCGTCGAGGAGTGCTGGTGGCATTAGAACAATGCCACCCCGGTCTACTGGCCGGATGTCCACCTGCGGACGACTGGCACCTGACTCCGCAGCGGATTCCGTTGCCGCCGATTCCGGCCAGTGGCCGGGCCAAGGTGGTGGATATCGCGCGCCGCCGCCGCCTCCTCCCGCCGGACCTCTACAACGACCCCGACTATGCGCCGGAGTCCCCCCACTGGGACCAGTGGTTCGCGGACGAGCACGACGACCGCCGCCGCGCTTACTTCGCGCAGGCCCCAGCACCGCCGCCCGGCCAGAAGCCCCGGCGTACCCCGCACACACCGCCCGGCCAAGAGCCCGAGCTGTGGATCGAGGAGGAGGTCGTCGACGACGATGACCCGGAGATGAAGGCGGTCTACGAGGCCTCCCTCCGCACCCTCGTCGACGACGAGATCAAGCGCTGGGAGCGGGTCGTGGCCGAGGCCGCCCAGCCGCCGCCAATGACGTGGTGGCAGCATCTGGCCCAGGTGCAGGAGGCCCAGGAGCTGGACATGGAGCCAGTTGCTCCAATGTCCAGCGGCCTCCTCGACCAGTCCTGGACCTGGACTGGCCAGGTCCCAAGTCCGCCGCCGCCGCAGGAGCCGGCCCAGGAGCAGCCGCCGCAGGAGCCGGAGGAGCAGCACCTTCCGGCGGAGGAGCAGTCGCCGTCTGCCCATCTGTGGACCGCGCCGGCCTACTTCGTCCTCTCCGACGACGACTAGGCCTCCGGCGCCGTCGCCGCCCCCTTAATGCACCCCTTAATGTAATGGCCTTAGGCCTTTTTTTATCTTTATTGTGCCGGCCCCTAAAATGTAATGGCCAATATAGGCCATATATATATATGTCTATATAAGTAATATTGTGTCCTTTTTTAAAATATTTACCGTGGACCGCCCCTAAATGTCCCCGCCGCCGGCGCCGGCGCCACGGTGGCTCCAGGTCGCCGCTCGATTTGAGCAAGAGGGGAGGGCGGGGAATGAGGAGACATAGATAAGAACCTACCTTGCGTGCGGGGACGGCGGCGGTGGGCGTTGGTGCTCGGGGACGGCCGCGCGGGCCGATTCACGGCCTGACTTGCGTGCGAGGAAGAGGCCGGCCGCGGTGACCGGAGCAGGAGAAGGCGGCGGTGGCGGCGGTGGCACGGCCGCAAGGAGCACGGCAGGGCGTCCTGGCGGCGTGGGTTCCTCTCCTTGGGCCTGGCGGCAAAGTACGGGGACGAGAGGGGAGGGGAGGGATCTAAAAGGCTCAAATGGGCCTTTAGTCCCGGTTCCAGCCACGAACCAGGACTAAAGGTCCATTTTTGGGCCGCTGCCAAATTAGCGCGCCAAGCCCACCTTTGGTCCGGGTTCGTGGCTGGAACCGGGACTAAAGGAACTTTTGTAATTTTTTCTATTTTCTTTTTCCTGATTTGTTTTATTCTATTGATTTAATTGTTCAAATTTGACAAACTTTATATCAAACATAAGCACTGGACATGTAGAATCTTTTGGTACTGGTTATTTTTAAATTTGACAAACTTTATTTTCAAATTTGAATTACTTTCGGAAAATAGCTATAAAGTCGTTTAAGTAGGCGAAATTAGCTAGAAACCGAGAAAATTACTAATATTTGTGGATTATCCATAAAATATGGTCTACTTTGTGTGATAATTGGATGGGTGCCATTTTGCACCATATTTGTTGTACTTGCTTCACAAAAAATGTCATTTTTGACAATCGAAAAACAAAAAATGATATTTATATAGTAATTTGGAAAAACTCAGTTCTGCAACATTGTTTGTCGTACCAAGATACAGCTATGTGTCAAATATGGGCACATTTTCACAAACTATGACACTGGGATGACCATAACGAGGCCATTTGACCCGAAACTTATAAATGTTTATAGATGATTGACCTTTTTGTGAAGAAGTTTTTTGTAAACTATGTCAAAACTCAAGTTTATCATTTATCCTAGCAACTAGTACACATGAACGTACTCCATGCCAAAGGATTTCTTTTTTTGAGTATTTTTTCACTTTCTTTGACTTTTTTAAAAAAGGTCAAAATGGCCGCCGTTAATATTCATTGTAAGGGGTCGAATTATCCAAAACTATCGACGGTTCTGTGATAAACACTACTTGTGCACCTTAAAAGATTTTTGAAAAAATTTCAGAGCAAACTATCACACACTTCTAGTTCAAATTTTAATTACTTTCGGAAAATAGCCATAAAGTCGTTTAAGTAGGCGAAATTAGCTAGAAACCGAAAAAATTACTAATATTTGTGGATTATCCATAAAATATGGTCTACTTTGTGTGATAATTGGATGGGTGCCATTTCGCACCATATTTGTTGTACTTCCTTCACAAAAAATGTCATTTTTGACAATCGAAAAACAAAAATGATTTATATAAGTAATTTGGAAAAACTCAGTTCTGCAACATTGTTTGTCGTACCAAGATACAGCTATGTGTCAAATATGGGCACATTTTCACAAACTATGACACGGGGATGACCATAACGAGGCCATTTGACCCGAACTTATACATGTTTATAGATGATTGACCTTTTTGTGAAGAAGTTTTTTAAAACTATGTCAAAACTCAAGTTTATCATTTATCCTAGCAACTAGTACACATGAACGTACTCCATGCCAAAGGATTTTTTTTTGAGTATTTTTTCACTTTCTTTGACTTTTTTAAAAAAAAGGTCAAAATGGCCGCCGTTACTATTCATTGTAAGGGGTCGAATTATCCAAAACTATAGACGGTTCTGTGATATAAACACTACTTGTGCACCTTAAAAACATTTTTGAAAAATTCAGAGCAAACTATCACACACTTATAGTTCAAATTTTAATTACTTTCGAAAAATAGCCATAAAGTCGTTTAACTAGGCGAAATTAGCTAGAAACCGAGAAAATTACTAATATTTGTGGATTATCGATAAAATATGGTCTACTTTGTGTGATAATTAGATGGTGCCATTTTACACCATATTTGTTGTACTTCCAACACAAAAATGTCATTTTTGACAATCGAAAAACAAAAAATGATATTTATATAAGTAATTTGGAAAAACTCAGTTCTGCAACATTGTTTGTCGTACTAAGATATAGCTATGTGTCAAATATGGGCAGATTTTCACAAACTATGACACGGGATGACCATAACGAGGCCATTTGACCCGAAACTTATACATGTTTATAGATGATTGACCTTTTTGTGAAGAAGTTTTTTGTAAACTATGTCAAAACTCAAGTTTATCATTTATCCTAGCAACTAGTACACATGAACGTACTCCATGCCAAAGAATTTCTTTTTTAGTATTTTTCACTTTCTTTGACTTTTTTGAAAAAACGGTCAAAATGGCCACCGTTACTATTCATTGTAAGGGGTCGAATTATCCAAACTATCGACGGTTCTGTGATATAACCACTACTTGTGCACCTTAAAAACATTTTTGAAAAAATTTCAGAGCAAACTATCACACACTTGTAGTTCAAATTTGAATTACTTTCAGAAAATAGCCATAAAGTCGTTTAAGTAGGCGAAATTAGCTAGAAACCGAGAAAATTGCTAATATTTGTGGATTATCCATAAATATGGTCTACTTTGTGTGATAATTGGATGGGTGCCATTTCGCACCATATTTGTTGTACTTGCTTCACAAAAAATGTCATTTTTGACAATCGAAAAACAAAAAATGATATTTATATAACTAATTTGGAAAAACTCAGTTCTGCAACATTGTTTGTCGTACGAAGATATAGCTATGTGTCAAATATGGGCAGATTTTCACAAACTATGACACGGGATGACCATAACGAGTCCATTTGACCCGAAACTTATACATGTTTATAGACGATTGACCTTTTTGTGAAGAAGTTTTTTGTAAACTATGTCAAAACTCAAGTTTATCATTTATCCTAGCAACTAGTACACATGAACGTACTCCATGCCAAAGGATTTCTTTTTTTGAGTATTTTTTCACTTTCTTTGACTTTTTTGGAAAAAACGGTCAAAATAGCCGCCGTTACTATTCATTGTAAGGGGTCGAATTATCCAAAACTATCGACGGTTCTGCGATATAACCACTACTTGTGCACCTTAAAAACATTTTTGAAAAAATTTAAGAGCAAACTATCACACACTTGTAGTTCAAATTTGAATTACTTTCAGAAAATAGCCATAAAGTCGTTTAAGTAGGCGAAATTAGCTAGAAACCGAGAAAATTGCTAATATTTGTGGATTATCCATAAAATATGGTCTACTTTGTGTGATAATTGGATGGGTGCCATTTCGCACCATATTTGTTGTACTTGCTTCACAAAAATGTCATTTTTGACAATCGAAAAACAAAAAATGATATTTATATAAGTAATTTGGAAAAACTCAGTTCTGCAACATTGTTTGTCGTACAAGATATAGCTATGTGTCAAATATGGGCACATTTTCACAAACTATGACACGGGGATGACCATAACGAGGCCATTTGACCCGAAACTTATACATGTTTATAGATGATTGACCTTTTTGTGAAGAAGTTTTTTGTAAACTATGTCAAAACTCAAGTTTATCATTTATCCTATCAACTAGTACACATGAACGTACTCCATGCCAAAGGATTTCTTTTTTTGAGTATTTTTTCACTTTTTTTGATTTTTTTGAAAAAACGGTCAAAATGGCCGCCGTTACTATTCATTGTAAGGGGTCGAATTATCCAAAACTATCGACGGTTCTGTGATATAACCACTACTTGTGCACGTTAAAAACATTTTTGAAAAAATTTCAGAGCAACCTATCACAAACTTATAGTTCAAATTTGAATTACATTCAGAAAATAGCATAAAGTCGTTTAAGTAGGCGAACTTAGCTAGAAACCGAGAAAATTGCTAATATTTGTGGATTATCCATAAAATATGGTCTACTTTGTGTGTTAATTGGATGGGTGCCATTTCGCACCATATTTTTTGTACTTGCTTCACAAAAAATGTCATTTTTGACAATCGAAAAACAAAAAATGATATTTATATAAGTAATTTGAAAAAACGCAGTTCTGCAACATTGTTTCTCGTACCAAGATACAGCTATGTGTCAATATGGGCACATTTTCACAAACTATGACATGGGGATGACCATAACGAGGCCATTTGACCCGAAACTTATACATGTTTATAGATGATTGATCTTTTTGTGAAGAAGTTTTTTGTAAACTATGTCAAAACTCAAGTTTACCATTTATCCTAGCTACTAGTACACATGAACGGACCACATGCCAAAGGATTTCTTTTTTTGAGTATTTTTTCACTTTCTTTGACTTTTTGAAAAAACGGTCAAAATAGCCGCCGTTACTATTCATTGTAAGGGGTCGAATTATCCAAAACTATCGACGGTTCTGTGATATAACCACTACTTGTGCACCTTAAAAACATTTTTGAAAAAATTTCAGAGCAAACTATCACACACTTATAGTTCAAATTTGAATTACTTTCGGAAAATAGCCATAAAGTCGTTTAAGTAGGCGAAATTAGCTAGAAACCGAGAAAATTGCTAATATTTGTGGATTATCCATAAAATATGGTCTACTTTGTGTGATAATTGGATGGGTGCCATTTCGCACCATATTTGTTGTACTTGCTTCATAAAAAATGCCATTTTTGACAATCGAAAAACAAAAATGATATTTATATAAGTAATTTGGAAAAACTCAGTTCTGCAACATTGTTTGTCGTACCAAGATATAACTATGTGTCAAATATGGGCACATTTTCACAAACTATGACACGGGGATGACCATAACGAGGCCATTTGACCCGAAACTTATACATGTTTATAGATGATTGACCTTTTTGTGAAGAAGTTTTGTGTAAACTATGTCAAAACTCAAGTTTATCATTTATCCTACCAACTAGTACACATGAACGTACTCCATGCCAAAGGATTTCTTTTTTTGAGTATTTTTTCACTTTCTTTGACGTTTTTAAAAAAATGGTCAAAATGGCCACAGTTACTATTCATTGTAAGGGGTCGAATTATCCAAAACTATCGACGGTTCTGTGATATAACCACTACTTGTGCACCTTAAAAACATTTTTGAAAAAAATTCAGAGCAAACTATCACACACTTGTAGTTCAAATTTGAATTACTTTCGGAAAATAGCCAAAAAGTCGTTTAAGTAGGCAAAATTAGCTAGAAACCGAGAAAATTACTAATATTTGTGGATTATCCATAAAATATGGTCTACTTTGTGTGATAATTGAATGGGTGCCATTTCGCACCATATTTGTTGTACTTGCTTCACAAAAAATGATATTTATATAAGTAATTTGGAAAAACTCAGTTCTGCAACATTGTTTGTCGTACCAAGATACAACTATGTGTCCAATATGGGCACATTTTCACAAACTATGACACGGGAATGACCATAACGAGGCCATTTGACCCGAAACTTATACATGTTTATAGACGATTGACCTTTTTGTGAAGAAGTTTTTTGTAAACTATGTCAAAACTCAAGTTTATCATTTATCCTAGCAACTAGTACACCTGAACGTACTCCATGCCAAATGATTTCTTTTTTTTAGTATTTTTTCACTTTCTTTGACATTTTTGAAAAAACGGTCAAAATGGCCACCGTTACTATTCATTGTAAGGGGTCGAATTCTCCAAAACTATCGACGGTTCTGTGATATAACCACTACTTTTTTGAAAAAAATTTAGAGCAAACTATCACACACTTGTAGTTCAAATTTGAATTACTTTTGGAAAATAGCCATAAAGTCGTTTAAGTAGGCGAAATTAGCTAGAAACCGAGAAAATTACTAATATTTGTGGATTATCCATAAAATATGGTCTACTTTGTGTGATAATTGGATGGGTGCCATTTCGCACCATATTTGTTGTACTTGCTTCACAAAAAATGTCATTTTTGACAATCGAAAAACAAAAAATAATATTTATATAAGTACTTTGGAAAAACTCAGTTCTGCAACATTGTTTGTCGTACCAAGATACAGCTATGTGTCAAATATGGGCACATTTTCACAAACTATGACACGGGGATGACCATAACGAGGTCATTTGACCCGAAACTTATACATGTTTATAGATGATTGACCTTTTTGTGAAGAAGTTTTTGTAAAGTATGTCAAACTCAAGTTTATCATTTATCCTAACAACTAGTACACATGAACGTACTCCATGCCAAAGGATTTCTTTTTTTTTGAGTATTTTTTCACTTTCTTTGACTTTTTTGAAAAAACGGTCAAAATGGCCACCGTTACTATTCATTGTAAGGGGTCGAATTATCCAAAACTATCGACGGTTCTGTGATATAACCACTACTTGTGCACCTTAAAAACATTTTTGAATAAATTTCAGAGCAAACTATCACACACTTGTAGTTCAAATTTGAATTACTTTCGGAAAATAGCCATAAAGTCGTTTAAGTAGGCGAAATTAGCTAGAAACGAGAAAATTGCTAATATTTGTGGATTATCCATAAAATATGATCTACTTTGTGTGATAATTGGATGGGTGCCATTTCGCACCATATTTGTTGTAGTTGCTTCACAAAAAATGTCATTTTTGACAATCGAAAAACAAAAAATGATATTTATATATGTAATTTGGAAAAACTCAGTTCTGCAACATTGTTTGTCGTACTAAGATACAACTATGTGTCAAATATGGGCACATTTTCACAAACTATGACATGGGGATGACCATAACGAGGCCATTTGATCCGAAACTTATACATGTTTATAGATGATTGACCTTTTTGTGAAGAAGTTTTTTTGTAAACTATGTCAAAACTCAAGTTTATCATTTATCCTAGCAACTAGTACACATGAACGTACTACATGCCAAAGGATTTCTTTTTTAGTATTTTTTCACTTTCTTTGACTTTTTTGAAAAAACGGTCAAAATGGCCGCCGTTACTATTCATTGTAAGGGGTCGAATTATCCAAAACTATCGACGGTTCTGTGATATAACCACTACTTGTGCACCTTAAAAACATTTTTGAAAAAAATTCAGAGCAAACTATCACACACTTGTAGTTCAAATTTGAATTACTTTCGGAAAATAGCCAAAAAGTCGTTTAAGTAGGCAAAATTAGCTAGAAACCGAGAAAATTACTAATATTTGTGGATTATCCATAAAATATGGTCTACTTTGTGTGATAATTGGATGGGTGCCATTTCGCACCATATTTGTTGTACTTGCTTCACAAAAAATGTCATTTTTGACAACCGAAAAACAAAAAATGATATTTATATAAGTAATTTGGAAAAACTCAGTTCTGCAACATTGTTTGTCGTACCAAGATACAGCTATGTGTCAAATATGGGCACATTTTCACAAACTATGACACGGGGATGACCATAACGAGGCCATTTGACCCAAAACTTATACATGTTTATAGATGATTGACCTTTTTGTGAAGAAGTTTTTTGTAAATTATGTCAAAACTCAAGTTTATCATTTATCCTAGCAACTAGTACACATGAACGTACTCCATGCCAAAGGATTTCTTTGTTTGAGTATTTTTTCACTTTCTTTGACTTTTTTGAAAAAAACGGTCAAAATGGTCGCCGTTACTATTCATTGTAATGGGTCGAATTATCCAATACTATCGACGGTTCTGTGATATAACCACTACTTGTGCACCTTAAAAACATTTTTGAAAAAATTTCAGAGCAAACTATCACACACTTGTAGTTCAAATTTGAATTACTTTCGGAAAATAGCCATAAAGTCGTTTAAGTAGGCGAAATTAGCTAGAAACCGAGAAAATTACTAATATTTGTGGATTATCCATAAAATATGGTCTACTTTGTGTGATAATTGGATGGGTGCCATTTTGCACCATATTTGTTGTACTTGCTTCACAAAAAATGTCATTTTTGACAATCAAAAAACAAAAAATGATGTTTATATAAGTAATTTGGGTCTTATACTTGACATGTTTATAACACATGACCATCAACATCCGTCTTTAGTGTTGTGGTATAAACTTCTTCTTCGTGTGTCTCTCCCTTTCTTCTGATTGCGCCGTAACCATGGGCAATCTTCCTCATTCAACACGATGGTTGGGTCAATTTTCACTGTGAAGGGTGGAATTTCCTGAAACTTATTGAAATCTTCTGACATGTCTGTCTTGTCCTCCACTCCCACGATGTTTCTTTTCCTGAAAAAACTATGTGGCGCTTTGGCTCATTGTCTGATGTATTCGCTTGCTTATCTTTTCTTTTTTTCGGTTTGGTAGACATGTCCTTCACATAGAAAACCTGAGCCACTTCACTGGCTAGGACGAATGGTTCAGTGTCGTACCCAAGATTCTTGAGATCCACTGTAGTCATTCCGTACTGCGGGTCTATGTACCCCGCCTTTCAGGTTGAACCATTTGCACCAGAACAAAGGGACCTTAAAAGAAGGTCCGTAGTCAAGTTCTCATATCTGCTCTATGTAACCATAATATGTGTCCTTTTGCCCATTGTTGTTGTTGCATCAAAGCGGACACCACTGTTTTGGTTGGTGCTCTTTTTATCTTGGTCGGCCGTGTAAAATGTATTCCCATTTATCTCGTACCCTTGAAAAGTCAATATAGTCGAAGATGGTGCTTGGCCAACAAGTATAGCTGTTCTCCAACAATGGTGTCATTAATGAGACGTTTTTGCAACCAACCACCGAAATTCTTCACGTGTTCTTCATCCAATCTTTAGGTTGCTCCGGGTATTTCAAGCATAAGATATTCTTGTGATCCTCGATATACGGAGCCACCAAGCTGGAATTATGTAGAACTGTGTAGAATGCCCGTCCATACATATTGTTGCTTTCTTTCCTAGCGTGCCTTTTCCACGCAGTCTCCCCTCATGGCGCGATTGAGGAACACCGATCGGCTTAAGGTCAGGAATAAAGTCAACACAAAACTCAATGACCTCCTCTGTTCCATAGCCCTTGGAGATGCTTCCTTCTGGCCTAGCACGGTTATGAACGTATTTCTTTAAGACTCCCATGAACCTCTCAAAGGGGAACATGTTGTGTAGAAATACAGGACCGAGAATGAATCTCTTCGACTAGGTGAACTATGAGGTGCGTCATAATATTGAAGAAGGATGGTGGGAACACCAACTCGAAGCTGACAAGACATTGGACCACATCCTTCTGTAAACTTGGTAGAGTTTCTGGATTGATCACCTTCTGAGAAATTGCATTGAGAATGCACATAGCTTCACAATGGGTACTCGAACATTTCCGGCAGAAGCCCCTCAATGCAACCGGAAGTAATTGTGTCATAATCACGTGGCAGTCATGAGACTTTAGGTTTTGGAACTTTTGCTCTGTCATGTTTATTATTCCCTTTATATTCGACGAGAAGCCAGACGGGACCTTGATACTGCTCAGGACTTCAAAAAAGATCTTCTTCTCTTCTTTGGTAAGAGCGTAGCTGGCAGGACCTTGATACTTCTCTGGATTCAGGTGGTTGTCTCGTTCGTGCATACGTCCAGGATTCTGTTGTATCTTTCGTCTTACCATACACGCCCAAGAAGTTTAGCAGGTTCACGCAAAGATTTTTCGTCACGTGCATCACGTCGATTGCAGAGTGAACCTCTAGGATTTTCCAATAGGGTAGCTCCCAAAATATAGAGCACTTCTTCCACATGGGTACGTGTCCGTCAGCGTCATTCGGAACAGATTGTCCGCCAAGACCTTTCAAAGATTACTTTTAAATCCTTGACCATATCATATATAACATCCCCAGTAGGGCGGGTAGGATGCGTCCGGTGATCTGACTCACCTTTGAAATGCTTGCCTCTCTTTCTTACGGGATGCTGCCTTGGAAGAAATCGACGATGCCCCGGGTACACATTCTTGTTACCTAAATATATACTTTCAGTCTTATCTAAACAGTGCGTGCATGCATTGTATCCCTTGTTTGACTGTCCTGAAATGTTACTAAGAGCAGGCCAATCATTGATGGTTACAAACAACAACGCTCGTAGGTCAAATTGCTCCTGTTTGTGCTCATCCCACACACGTACCCTTCATCACGCCACAACTGTAAAAGTTCTTCAACTAATGGCCTCAGGTACACATCAATGTCGTTGCCGGGTTGCTTCGGGCCTTGGATGAGCACTGGCATCATAATGAACTTCCGCTTCATGCACAACCAAGGAGGAAGGTTATAGATACATAGAGTCACAGGCCAGGTGCTATGACTGGAGCTCTGCTCTCCGAAAGGATTAAAGCCATCTGTACTTAGACCAAATCTTAAGTTCCTTGCGTCATCTGAAAATGTCGGGAACTCTCTGTCGATTTTTCTCCACTGCGACCCATCAGCGGGGTGTCTCAGCATCACGTCTTTCTTACGGTCTTCTTTGTGCCATCGCAACAACTTGGCATGCTCTTTGTTTTGGAACAAACGTTTCAACCGTGGTATTATAGGAGCATACCACATCACCTTGGCAGGAACCCTCTTCCTGGGGCACGGCTCGCCCTCAACATCACCAGGGTCATCTCGCCTGATCTTATACCGCAATGCACCGCATACCGGGCATGCATTCAAATTCTCGTACTCCTCACCGCGGTAGAGGATGCAGTCATTGATGCATGCATGTATCTTCTGCACCTCTAATCCTAGAGGGCAGACAACCTTCTTTGCTTCGTATGTACTAGAGGGCAATACGTTATCCCCTGGAAGCATCTTCTTTATTATTTTCAGCAACTTCTCAAATCCCTTGTCAGAAGTACCATTCTCTGCCTTCCATTGCAGCAATTCCAGTGTGGTACCCAACTTTTTCTGGCCATCTACGCAATTTGGGTACAACAATTTGTTGTGATCCTCTAACATTCTCTCCAACTTCAACCTCTCGTTTTCACTTCCGCAGTTTATCTTCGCCTAAAGAATGGCCCGACGAAGATCGTCATCGGGCTCATCTACAATGGGCTCTTCTTCAGCTTCGTCTTCCCCCATTGTAGTACCACCGTGTTCAGTGAACATAGGATAGTTGTCATTATACTCTTCTTCTTCATTGTCTTCCATTATAACCCCTCTTTCTCCGTGCTTGGTCCAACAAATATAGCCGGACATGAAACCGGACTGAATCAGGTGGATGTGAAGGGTTTTTGAGCAAGAGTAATCCATCGTATTCTTACATGCACTACATGGACAACAAATAAAACCATTCGCCCGCTTGTTTGCCTCAGCCACATGGAGGAAATGATGCATGCCACTAATGAACTCGGGACTGCGTCGGTCACCGTACATCCATTGCCGGTTCATCTGCATTATATAAGTATATCAAAAACCATTACACTACATCATGGATAGATAAGTGACCAAAATAATTAATACAAGTTCATCACATTAAAAGCAAAAGTAAAGTAGTGACCAAATGTAATACATAGTTCTCATAAAACATACAATGAAACTAACATACAACTATCTGAAAAATTTAAATCCAACAACAAATGCGATCAAAATCGCAACTAAGGTAATTACTGAACCAACAGCATAATGATACCAAGCCTCTTAACTAATGGCATAATTTCTAATATTTTTAATCTTCAAGCGCATTGCATCCATCTTGATCTGGTGAGCATCGACGACGTCGGCAAGCTTGAACTCATGTTCAGCGACGATGTCGGCAAGCTTGAACTCGTGTTCAGCGACGATGTCGGGAAGCTTGAACTCCAATTTCATCTTCTCTTCTAGGCATTGGAGATGAAGATTTTCACTTCTTTTCAATTTTGCTTTCAAATCATTATTTTCTTTTTCAAATAAATTTAGCATATCGACAAGAGGGTCGGTTGGAATTTCCGGTTCAACTACCTCCTAGATAAAAATATGTATATCAAGTTGGTCGGCATAATTAGTCATAAACCGAAATGAAAGTAATAGTTATAAAAGTATACCACATCCGAATCATAGACCGGACGAGGGCCGACGGGGACGGATATCAAAACCATGGCACTATACATATAAAAAACAATTTAAGAAAATTATACAACTAATAACTATGCATAGAAATAATTAAACTAAGTTTTTTAAATAAAATATAAAAAACAAGAGGCTCACCGAGGTGGTGCCGGTGACGGGACGGCGCGGGCGATCGACGGCGGTGAGGACGGGGGCAACACTAAAACCCACAAATCATACTTTAATTTGAGCTCGAATTGCATATAAAACAAATGAAATCCCTAACTTAGCCATTTCATCAAACACCTAGCTAGCACTAGAAAATGAAATGAGCTAAACTAGCAACAAAACGAGCTAAAGTAGCAACGCCGGAAGTGCTCACCCTTGGAGATGGGGCGCCGTCATGCTTGACAAATGGTGGCAAATAATGGGGACGAACTCGAGCTCGGGAGAGGAAATAGATGAGAAAATGTTGATGAACTCGAGCTCAACAAATGGCCATGGCCGGCTCGGGGGTGGGAGGTGATATAGGAAATAATTTAGTCCCGGTTCGTATCACGAACGGTACTAAAGGTCCACCTTTGGTCCCGGTTCGTGGCTGGAACCGGGACCAAAGAGGGCTCGCGCTGTCCCCACCCGTGTGGCCGCCTGCCGCGACCCTTTAGTACCGGTTCGTATCACGAACCGGAACTAAAGGTCCCCTACGAACCGGGACTGGACCTGGCCGGCGCCCTGGGCATTCGAACCGGGACTAGTGCCCCCATTGGTACCTGTTCGTAAGGGAACCGGGACGGAAGGGCCGAACTGATGGCCCTGTTTCCACTACTGTGGGGAGTTAAATGACCCGATCTATACTAGTGCGCAACCCATGTAATGAACCGACAAACAACAAATTTCAGTTAAATTTGCTTCCTTGACATTCGGTACTAACTTCAGTTACCCTTGACATCGACAATGGTACCAAGTTCAGTTAACTCGACTCCACCACACATTTGCAGCTGTAGGTCCATGTCAGCAATCCATGCTAACTAATCCACCAACAATGATGAGAAAATTCCAAAAAACCACCACAATTGAGCGGGAAGATCGCAAATATACCGGTTTTAGCAATTTCTCAAAAATCTACCACCATTGCGTTCAAATACAGTGATTCTCGATTTTCGCCGCGCTAAACCAATTTCTGACAGACCCACTGTCGTGCCCATGGCCGGTTCGGACAACCTTAAAGGCCTTGTCTTGAAATTTCAGAAAACAACCAGAATTGAGCGGGAAGATCGCAAATCTACTGGTTTTAGCAATTTCTCAAAAATCCACCACCATTTCATTCAAATACAGTGATTCTCGATTTTCGCCACGCTAATCCGATTTCTGACAAACCCAGTGTCGTGCCCACGGCCGGTTCGGACAACCCTTAACGGCCTCGTCTTGAAATTCTAGAAAACCACCGCAATTGAGCGGGAAGATCGCAAATCTACCGGTTTTAGCAATTTCTCAAAAATCCACCACCATTGCGTTCAAATACAGTGATTCTTGATTTTCGCCGCGCTAAACCGATTTCTGACAGACCCACTATCGTGCCCATGGCCGGTTCGGACAACCCTTAACGGTCTCGTCTTGAAATTCCAGAAAACCACCACAATTGTGCATGAAGTTCATAATATTTTCAAAAATCCACTAGGATTTGCGCTGGTTATTTTCAAATATCACTAGTCAGTCAATTTTAGCCGCAGTAACAACAATTCTGACATGCGGGGTCCACTGTCCAGCTGACGTGGCAAAGAAGGTAACGGTCTAAGCAGATATATGTTACATAGGCGTAAATTCTGGTGTTTTTATTACCGGTGGATCATAGTTGTCAGCATGTTCCTTTTCTTTCTTTCTCTATTCCTTTTTCTCGCGGCCTGACGCCGGTGAACCAGAGCAATGGCGGCCACTGGACGCACCGGCGAGACCTTGTCGCGTGTAGTCTAGCCGTGATGGTGTAGCCGTCGGGGAGGCATAGCAGCACTAGCTTCCCCGAAAAAGAGCTCGTCGTCGAGTATCGTGGTCGACACTGTGGAGTAACTTGAAGTAAGCCCTTACCACCGATGTTGTTCCTCTCGTGACGCCTCCCCTTCTAGTGTGTCGCCGTGGTGGGGCGCCTTGTCAGTCGCAGGGTCACGTAATCGCTCCACCTGCCGATGCGGGCTCCAGGGTTAGCCCCATGTAGGCTCCTAAATGGCCCCGCCCCCAATGCAGCCATGAACGCCACCAGGACAACTTGGCCCACATTGCCGGTGCCACTGCCCGTGCCGACAAGGGCTCCCCTTCCCGTCCCCCCCCCCTCGCTCAGTCGCACGGGGTGTTCGAGGTGGGTTAGGTTCTTCTCAGGCTAGGTTGGTTAGAGAGAGAGGGGAGGAAGTGGTGGTGAGGAGGGACAACGTGGTGGGGGTGGTCTACCCCGAGCGCTCCTTCGGCCGGCTGCGAAGGACGGGCCGCAGCAGCAAGCCTGCCACCTCCACCATGGGATATGCCTGACTCGCCGCCGTGCTCCACCTCCTCTTGCGACGGGATTTTTTCAGAGAGAGAGGAGCTGACAAGGATCACTTGAAGTACTTAAAAAAAAGACCCAAAAATTTAACCCGTCTGATCTTTGTCACCCTGACTATCACCGTCAAGCCACGTCATTCGTGACAATGGGTGTCATGGTCGGAAATCTCGTTAACGTGACTAAAACATAGCACCAGTGCAATCTTGGTGAATTCTTGAAAAAAAATATGTGTCATTGTTGATTTTTTTAACTTCATGTGCGCAATTATGGTGGTTTTCTAGAATTTCAATACGAGACCGTTAACGGCTGTCCGAACCGGCGGTCTCCGCGTTGGCCACGTCACTCCTGGCAGTGGGTCCCTCTGTCAGAAATCGTTTAGCGTGGCCAAAATCAAGCATTAGTATCAGCGCAATTGTGATGGATTTTTGATAAATTATGAAAACATGTGAATTTGTAAACTTCCCGCTTAATTGTGGTGGTTTTTTGGGAAATTTCTCAACAATGATAGATTCCAACAGAAACTACATGTATTTAGGTGGACCATTGAAGGGATTTACATACCCATTATGATATTTCGATTGGATGGAGCGTATAACCAAATTCCACAAGAAAAATAGCTTATGATTTACACACCAAGCCAGACCGCTGTTTCAAGTTTCAACACAGAATCAGAAGTCATTGGAGAAAACGAAGAAATCTTGAATATTCTGCTCTCGTTGGATTCTGTTGTGCCACAAATAATAGAAAAAAAAAAGAAATTACGGTCTACTTTGAAAGTTTTTTTTGCCACGGCATACTTTGAAAGTTTGAATTTAGAAGAAGATTGACTCTAACTTTGAAATATCGATGGTACATATATTTCACTGAATGAACTGATCGCCCAAAAACATCACTACTGAATTAATCAATCGACGAGCTTAATACCGAAACCCACATCTTCACATTTTTGCAGGAACGGCACGCGCGCCAGGGGATCAAGATTCTTCCCGCCACGGCATACGAGCGACGGCATCGAGTGCAGGCACGGCTCCACCGACGCCGGCCGCACGCACGCGGCGTCGGCCTTCCTCCCGCTCCAGTCCAGCAGGACCAGCATCCAGTGCCGCACCCCGGCCAGCGCGTGCGCCACGTACCCGAACGTCGACCACCCCGTCACCATCTCGTCGCAGTAGCTCAGCAGGAAGATTTCCGCCAGCGCGCGCTCGTTGTGTGCCCGCGCCTCCGTGTGCTGGTCCCCGTCGTGGCTCGGCTGGTGCACCGTCACCACCTCCCCCGACGCCGTCGCGTTCGTGTAGTACGTGCCGTGGAGCTTCTCGTAGTACTCCGGCTTCAGCGACACCACCAGCACGGCCTTCGTCTTCGCCGTGCTGTTGGCCGCCGGCCGCACGCTTGCGGGCTTGTCGGTCACCTGCGGCAGGAGATCGTTCTCCCGCGTGCACCGAAGGATCTGCTCGTACATGGCCTCGAACTGGACGCCGCTGTGCGGCACCACGCGCACCTGCAAGCCCAGACGCTCGTCGGCGCCGGCGAGGTAGCCGTCGAAGAATCTCTGCACGATCCCCCACGCTCGGTTACCCGGGTGGAGGAGGTACCTGCCGAGGTGGTGGAACACGGACCCCTTGGCCGGGAACATCCGGTCCAGCTCGTCCCGGTACGTCGGCATCAGGAACAGCGCCACGGCGAAGTAGCTGTCGGACCTGAGCACCATCCAGTTGAACCTGTCGAGCGCCCGGTGGTCCTCCTCGCAGAACGTGTGGTTCTGCAGCCGCATGTTCATGTTCTCCAGGTGGAGGTACACGTACGCCGGCAGCAGCACGCTGGCATTTCCGCCGCCGACGTCGTCGTATCCCACGACGTTGCTCTCGAGCATGGACACGTAGCTCTCCGGGCAGTTGTACCAGAAGCCGCGGTTCCTGTAGGGGAAGCCCGGAGGGGGAAGCAGCCACGAGGTCCCCGGAAACGGCTCGCAGAAGAGCGCCTCCATCTCGGCGGTCTCGTGTACTAGGAGGACGCGGCCGCTGAGGAGCGCGTAGAGGAAGGTGGAGACGAGGCCGAGCATCCGGTTGCCGAGGCCCTGGACGGGGAACCACACAACGTACCGGCACTCGCCGCGGTCACCGTTGCGGCCGGACTCGAGCTGCGCCATGGCCTCCCGGTACGGCGCCGTGCCAGGCCCGCACCGGCGGTGATTGGCTTCGTACTCCCTCAGCTTCTGGACGAGGTGAGGTGACAATGGGAACGGCGACGGCTTCCATCGCTTGGAGCCTTCGTACCGGCTGCGGCACGCCGGCTGGTCGAAGTCCGGGGAGAGGAGCCCGCCAAGGAGCCGGTCCGCGTTCCGGGACGACGTGTTACGGGGACCTGCGATCCATCGATCGTGCCGGCAAGGAAATCAATGAACGGCGTCGGACACGGGGCCCTTAACGTGCGGCCGGCATGGTTGGGTAAGCTTCAAGAAAAAGTAGGTGCCGTACTTTCATGTTTCACCTGCGACCAGAGCTGGCTGTCGGAGGCGATGGAGACGGCTCGGTCGCCGAAGAGGAAGAGCAGGAGCAGCAGCGGCAGCGAGGCTAAGAAGACGACGGTGGCGGCGCCGCCGCGACGCTTCCCTGCCGACGGTGGATCTCGCGCTCCGTCCATATCGATCGCCTCGGGAACCACACACGAACGAGACACTCTATGCACTGGTCCGTTTTGTCGAGGGCAATCTAGTGGAGAGGTCAACTGTTGCGATTGATTTATACTTGGCTGTAGAATGCCAGAATGGCAAAACAGACAGATCCAATCGTATCGGGGTGGCGGCCTGGTTTTGCTTGTCCTTTGACTAGTAACCCCGCACATGCAATGTACGGTCCTATCAATATAAATTCAAAGTCATTCTCAAAAAGAAAAAAAATTCAAAGTTAGCGTCAGTCAATTTTTCCTCTCTTCTTTTCGAAACTCAAAGATCTACGTTTAACGCTGCATTCATGAATTTCACAACGCCCCGCGCTCTCGCGACCATGGCGGCCTGGGACCGCGCGCCGCCGCCGGCGTGATCTCCCTCCTCCGGCCACCCCCGCGACCTCCGCGGCCAGATCCGGAATCCTCTCCGCATCCTCTCTCCGGCCCCTTCGAAGTTCAGTGCTGCCGTCGCCGGGGTCGCCGAGGCCGTGGTCTTCTTGCCCCGTTCCTCTGCTCTGCTTTTTTCCAAGAAGCTTCCGTGCAGGCTGCTGGTTCTTTCAAGGTTGAAGAGGCTGCTGGTTCTACCGTGAAGGAAGAAGATGGTGAGGTAGGTGCTGCTGCTGGCTGTGAAGTGAGCATGGCGGTCTCGCGGCCTCGCCGGCGCTGGGTGGGCTCGCGCCGACGCCGCCCGGAATACCGCCCTCCGGCTGCCGCCGCCGCCGCCAATGTTGGGCTCTCCGCAACGTGCTCTCTCGGTCCCTCCGGCTGCCAATCTCCTCTGCCTGCCTCTCCGTCGGCCCCCAGATCCTGCGCCCCCGACGCGGCCTCTCCCCGCTCGAGCTGCCCTGACGTCGGAGCTCCTCCTGCCGCCCCTGCTCCGGCCCATCTTCCGGCTCCTCCGGCCGACGGCTGCGTCAACGGCTCTGCTCTGCAGGACATGAGGAAGGTGGTCGCGGATGCACCTTCGCACGGGCTGTTTGCTACTCCCGCCGCCAAGCTCGCTGCTGATGCCATGCTCGACCTCCGGAGGTCCGACCCCGCCATTGGAGGAAGACGGGTGCGGCGCTCTCCTCCCCCAAAGCCTGTTGCTGCGACGGCCTCGTCCCAGCTGCCAACTTCGCCGACCGCCATGCCTGCTTTGGGGACGAGCACTGCCTTCGTCCCTCGTCCCCCACCACGGACCAACAGCTCCTCGCCGACATCGGCACAGCCTGGGTCGCGGTGTTGCAGCAAGGACATTCAAGACGGCGTCACGGTGCCACCGACTGCTTCGAAGGGGCTCCTCTCCAGTGGCATCATGCTCCAGGGCGGGAGTTTGGTGGCAGGATCGTGGGCCACCCTCGCCGACGAGGTTGATGACAGTGATGTGGAGGAGGAAGAGCTGATGGCCCCTTGCACACCGCAGGCTGCCACCAAGAGCTTCGATGCTTCGTTTGACCCTGCCGTGTTGATAGAAGGCCTTGGGTTCTTGTCGCTTCCGCCTGCTGCCTCGGGCGGCCTGATCTCTGCGGGGGTGTGCTTTGTCGAGGACCACGATGGTGAGGAGTTTACTACGCCGTTGGTCTCTTCCAAAGGCTTTGTTTTCGATTCGAAGGAGGTGGTTGTGGAGCCATGCCGTGGCCTCTCTGCTGCTGCCGCCGCTATTGATGATGAGGAAGGCTGGACCCAGGTGGGTCGGGGCGGCCGTCCCAGACAGGCGCCATTGTCTCTGCTTCGAGAAGAAGGTCTCGACCGTAGCCTCGCCTTCAAGCGTTGGGCTCGAGGGAGGTGTTTTCGGTGCCTCGAGCGTGGACACCAGGTCAGCTCATGTCGTGGGCCTTTCAGATGCATCCGATGTCGTCGTCCTGGTCATCGGGAGCGTTTCTGTCGTGCGCGCTCTCACTCTCCGGATGCTTGGGCTCGTTCTCCGGACGCTCGTGCTTCTTGCCAGCGGAGCCGTTTGCCATCCGCTCCGACTCGTCGTCCCTCGTCGCCCCCGAGTCTGGACGAGGCTGTGTGCCACTCTTCGTCTTGTCCTGCGGTGTATCCAAGACCCACTGCTAGGTGTTGTGAGGGGATCAGTGACTCCGTCTTCCAGTCCCACTTTGCTTTGCTGCGTTTGGAGCTCTGTCAGATGGTCGCTGACCGTATTGAGGAGGCGTCTCGCCCTCTTCGTGAAGAGGTGGCTAGTCTCAAGTTGTTGTTGGCAGGCGTTGATGGTCCTTTACAGCCGACAGAGGCATGTGGTTCTGATGGTCTGGGGCTCGTCCAGGGGAGGCTTTGTTTCCGCTTGACTCCGGTGAGCAGAAGTCGTCTGTGGTTGAGGAATCACTTCACTATGGTTGTTTCTCTCCTCATGGCAGTCCCTGCCCGTCACCGCATCTTGTTGTGATGACTGCCTCTGAGGGTGAGGATATAGGTGGGATCTTGGCTCCGGCCCTGCCGATCACACCAGAGTTTGAGGAGTCGAGTTTGGATTCTTCTTTGGCCTCGTTAAAGGCTTTGGCGGTGGCCTCGTTGCCCTCTGTGGATAGTGGAGGAGTGTTGGATCCTATCTCTGAGGCTCTTTTTGCTAAAGAGCTTTGTCGTTTACTCGCGTGTTTAGAGGCAACTAATCCTGGATATGGAAAGGATATTGCTTGCGTCTTGACAGGGAAGGCTTCAGATGACGTGATCAGGAAGGTGGAGGAATCCCTCAGCGCAGCTTCTTTGAGGGGCAATAAAGAAAGAAGAGTTTAGCAAAGAAAGCTTCGGCGGATGCGGTGTCCTAGAGTTGATGTCTTTTTGCGGTTTGTTATAGGTAGAGAGAGTTTGTTGCTTTAGGTGTTGCTCTTTGTGGTTTTGTAGGCTCCTCTTTGTGGTGTTGTGTTGGTGTTGGTGGTTGTGTTGGTGTTGTTTGTTGTATGGTTTTCGTCCGGTTTCTTCCGCTAATAAACCGGGCATCCTCTTCTTAATTAATATATGGGGCAAAGCTTTTGCCCCACTGTTTCAAAAAAAAAAAAGATCTACGTTTTCTCCAAGGAGAGCAGAGTATTCAAGATTTCTTCGTTTTCTCCAATAACTTCTGATATGGGTTTGCATCGGGTTTTCGGTCCCTATCATCCTGTGTTATACGGTCCTATCAATATAAATTCAAAGTCATTCTCGAAAAAGAAAAAAAATTCAAAGTTAGCGTCAGTCAATTTTTCCTCTCTTCTTTTCGAAACTCAAAGATCTACGTTTTCTCCAAGGAGAGCAGAGTATTCAAGATTTCTTCGTTTTCTCCAATAACTTCTGATATGGGTTTGCATCGGGTTTTCGGTCCCTATCATCCCGTGTTCACTACCAGGGAAAAGCCTTTCTGTGGCGCACCAAAAATGGCTTTCTGTGGCGCATGGTGGGTGCGCCACAGAATTGTCGCCACAAAAATGTGAATTCTGTGGCGCACCCCTGGTGCGCCACAGAAATCCCAACATTCTGTGGCGCACCCTGTTCCATGCGCCACAGAAACTTGTTTAGTGGCGCATTCTCAGGTGGTGCGCCACAGAAAATGGTGTGCCACAGAAAAAAAAACCATGCGCCACAGAATTTCTGTACAGGTATTTGGAATTTGCTGCTGCCGCTGTACAAATACAGTTGTATTACAGGAATACATGTATATTACAGTATTTATACAGATATAAAAGAAAAAATAATATATTTGACCGGTATATGAAAAAAAAACACATTACTATGTCATCACATTACTTATATCCGAGATAACATACATGTAGAGTTGACAAGTGTGGAATTTTTACACAAATGTTGATACAAAACTTCATCGTTTCACACGTTACAAATGAAGTGTTCACCGCCTACACTAGGATCAAATCGAGTACATCGGCGATGATGGAGAACACGTCTAGCTCCACTGGTAGGATTGAGCCTTCTTCTTGATCGGCTCCGGGAACGGTTTATAGCAGTCTTTCGTCATCCACGTCCTCATGTCATTTTGCCTGTCTAGGTGTTCTTCGATCTCCCACTTAGACAACCCTGGAGATGGATTGGAAAATATATTTGGTTAATAATATAAATAGAGTATGATTTATTCATCTAATTAAGTGGATAAGTCTATAATAAATAAAATAAAGAAGCACTTCTATCGAGTGAGGCAAGGCTTTCTTTTATAATACATCCTACCTCTGGCGTTGTGTAAGGACCCCCCCTTCTGTCATGACATCTTCCAAGATGATTTGCGATAACTGTATCTGGATGCGATGGAAGTCTTCTCTAAGGTCAGCGTCGGTGATATCCCCACTAAGTTTGCTCCAATCTTGGAGACTCGTTGGCCACCTCGTTTGCTCTGCATCCCGGACAAACCCTTTAATGTGATGGAGGACGTAGAAGGAATCCTTCACGCTGCCAGGCGCATGCTTGATGCAATGGAACCCGGTCCCATGCCGGAAACTGTGTTTGTTGTCCTTCGTGAAATGTTCCCCATTCTTATCTTTGTGGAAGTGACCTCCCATTTGGGCATAGCCCTCGAGAGCCTCATCGAGAACACCCTTTATTCTGGTGTAGTCTTTAAGACTCCCCGAGTCGAAATAACAGGCAATGGACCACCTCGGGCTTACGACGATGAGTATGCAGTACTCGTCCCTGCTCAACACAATTGAAACGGAATGTTGGAAAGGATCAACAACGGAAGAAATCGCTATAAGAAAGCATAAGATATGACGGCGGCGACCGGATGTGTACTTACTCGGAAAAGAAAGGCAGAAGAAGCATGTTCTTCTCCTGGTTGTTCAGCATGATTCTCTGGAGGAACTCCGTGGCCATGGCCCGTGTCGTTGATCCTTGCACCAGCTGGCTGTCGCGCATGTAGTAGGGATCCACTACCTTGACGTACGGGGTATTATCTCTCCTGATCCTCATCGCCTGGTTGAGCGCGTATAGGCGGACCAAGTTATAGTCCAGCCGTTTATAGTGAAACAGCTTGAAGACGTCCTCGTACGATATGAAGAACAGATCCACGGGGGCTTCATGGACGAAGTTGGCCAAGTCGTTTGGCACCTTGACAGTGAACACCGGGTAATTTGGATCCGCTTCTTTAAGAAGGTTGCCCTCTAGCGTCAAGATAGCATTTTGCAAAGGAAGCATGCATCCGCCTGCGAGGCGGAGCAGGTCCCGAGACAGGATCGGTTGACCAGCTTCATGAACTCGGGTCACGCCATCCGCACGGGGTGGTACCATGTCTTCATACCCCCGGATAGTCGTCTTAGAAGCTGGCTTACTTCTCTTCCTGTGCTTCTTCTTCTTTACCTCTGGGGATGCTGGGGGTGCATCTTCTGTACCCACATCGATTGAGTACTTGTTGGAGCCGAAGCTGATCACTGGGGAGGCCCTTTTTTCCCTCCCTCAATCCAAACCCTGACACCCTCACAGACGGTAGGAAAGAGCGACGTGAACGTCTTTGTCACTGCCTGTGTGATGACCTTCTGAATCCTATTTTCCTCTATCGGTTCCTCGCCTCCTGTTCGAGAACCCCCGGCCTCGTTATTGTCAGCCATGTTCGCAACTATAAGAAAAAAAACGTCGAAGTTAGTACACCAAATATAAGAAAAAAAATCCACATCTCCGGCCGGCATCTCCACGACACGATGGTCGGAGCACAAACAACCACATGAAAGTCAACATAAGTGGACAAGTCAACCATGTGATGCATGAAAATAAAACATTAGTCTTAACCAAGTACAGTGGAAACATCAGTCTACATAGCTAAGTGGACAAGTCAACCATGTGATGCATGAAAATAAAACATTAGTCTTAACCAAGTATAGTGGAAACATCAGTCTACATAGAAAAGTCACTCTATGGGTCGTCGTCAGGACTATTCATCTTAGCCCAGAACATCGGATCTGCGGGGTCATAAGTGTCCTTGCTCCTCCACGGCTGACCCGAAGGAGTGCGGAACGGAGGTACGCCGTCCTGCCTATTCACCTCGACCCAGTGCCTCGGGTCGCTGTGGTGATAAGCATCGGGGTTCGGCGGTCCGAACATCCGCATTAGCTGCTGCTCCGACTCCTGCCACTGCTGGTGCCGTTGCCGCTCCTCCCACTCCTGGTGCCGCTCCTGCTGCCGCTTCTGCCGCCGCTGCTCAGAGTCGGAATCCCAGTCCTTCTCCCAGTCCTCCTCCTGCTGCTCCTCCTCCTCCGCCCAGATCCCACCAGAAGTGATGTCGTCGTCAGTAGGACCGGCGCCGTGGGAAGGACCGGTGCCGAACGAAGGATCAGCACCGTCAAAAGGACTAGCGCCGAACTGCTGGTAGGACATCAAGTTTGGCTCGTTCTGCAGGAGATGCCTCACATACGGGTCGTCCTGGGGGCATGCGTTGCGACGTGCGATCTGCGCCTCAGCCAGCCGGTGCTCCTTCTCCATGGCCATTTCCACCTGTCTGATCCCCTCCGGTTTGTACTCATCCACACGGTGGCGATCCGCTGGGTAGTTCAGATCCTTATCTTTCTTCTTATCACCGTACTCGTGTACGGCGAAATAATCATAGGCGCGCGCCGCCTCCTCCGGTGTATCAAACTGCCCAGCCCAGTGCTTCCTCTTGTTGATATGGATCTGACATCCATACACGTACCGACCAAGCTTCTTCCTATTGGACTCCCTCACACCCTTAAACCTGGCCATTCCGTGAAACTAAAACATATTAAAAACAAATTCATTAGAATCAAAAAACTACACAACTATATGCTACAAACTACACAATGTGGAAATTACATAATATAAACCAATGAACAGAACTAAAATTATTTTTAGCAAAGTCATGCCAAAATTATATTCATGCATGTAGGGACATTGATCAAATATGCAAAAGTATAACTAATACAACTTGATCACATGAATAATTTGGTCCATGTTTATTTAACCCTAATACATCGCGAATAATATCAGTAATACATCTCTCCCATGCATGAACCTCTCAAACTAACTTCGACCGGGTCCTGAGCCGCGGGGTGCTGAGCCGCGGGCGCTGCGCATCCAAAGATAAGGAACCCTCACAGGGTCATAGCTCACGTGATGAGGAACCCTCCGAAGAAACGACCATCCATTGTTGTACTGCCTATCCAACCAATACATGTAGCGACGGACGTGCTCGTCCTCCTCCCTGATACGGCGACGTACCACCTCCTCGGGGGCCGGCTCCCTCTGCACCGAGCATGGCCCACGCGACCGCCACCAAAGAAGATCTGGGTCGACGACGTCACCCGGATCCCTCACCAAGATACGCGTCCCGGAAGGTTGCACCTCCCAGTGCCAGCCCGGCGGAGTCCAGTCGCGGACATCGCCACTCTGGTCCAACAGTGACATCGTCGCCGAGAACAATGAACTAAAAACACAATTTTTAAACTCATTTTTAGCAATGTGGAAATTACACAATATAAACCAACAATGAACACAACTAAAATTATCTACAATCTAAGCTACACAACTATATGTCCTATTTTTAGCAAAGTCATGCCAAAATTCACGAAAAAATTTGGCATGACCTTTGCTAAAAAATGGACATATGGAGTACCCGAATTTGCCGGAACGGAAGTTAATCGACGTTCCGGCAAACTCAAGGGCCTCATGGGTACCTGCAGACATTTCACAAATCATATGTCCTATTTTTAGCAAAGTCATGCCAAAATTTACGAAAATTTTTGGCATGACCTTTGCTAAAAAAGGGACATATGGAGTACCCGAATTTGCCGGAACGGAAATTAATCGACGTTCCGGCAAACTCAAGGGTCTCGGGGTACCTGCATATATTTCACAAATCAGGTTGGCCGGCATCGCCGGCCGGCCAACAACATCACAGCAACACATCTCCGGCCGGCAACAAACACAATACCACATCACACATACACGACAAACACAATACCACATCCACATCTCACACACATACACAACATCACCACATCCACATCTCACCTGAAAGAACGTGGAGGTTCTTCTAAATTTCCTGCATACGGCAAAATAATGCATTAGTTAAACTTAACCTTAAAAATAGGTTACTTAGCATGATAAACACTAGTCATGATATTACTTAGCAATTGCAGAGAATAAAATAAAATTAATCTAGTGACCTAGCAACTAACCTAGCTACTGTCAAAAATACTAACCTAACAGCAACAACTACCTAGCAGCACCTAATATAGCAACTGATTTAGCAAGCAACTAACATAATTTAGCAGCACCTAACCTACTGCACACATACACAACAAACTAGCAGCACCTAACAGCAGCAGCAAGCAACTAACCTAAGCAAGCAACTAACTTAGCAAAATTTTAAACTAACCTAGCAACTAACCTAGTAGCACTAACCTAGCAATAACCTAGAAACTAACCTAGCAACTAAACTAAACTAACAACTAACCTAACAGCAACTGAAATCAACAAATTGACTAAGGAATTTGACTAAGGAATTTGCACAAGCACCTTCGGTGCTAGGAGGGAGAGGAGACCAGGCAGCGCGTGCTCTCGGTGCTCGTGGCAGAGGGGCGGCGAGCTCTCGTCGGCGGCAGTGCTCGGGGCGAGCTCCGGGCGGCGGCGAGGGGCGTCCGTGGAAGGCAGAGGCGGGAGGGGCGACGGCGAGAGCAGGGCGAGGGAGAGAGCAGGAGAGAAGAGACGTCGACGGCGAGGGCGGCCGAGCGGCGGTGGTCGGCGGCGGTTGGTCGAGAGCGCGCGGGGCGGGTGGAATTGGGGAATTTGGGAGAAGAGAGAGCGCGCGGGGGCGGGGCCACATGTAAGTGGGGCACAACAATTCTGTGGCGCATCTACAGGGGGGTGCGCCACAGAATTTTGTGTCTGGAGTTGTTAAAAAACTTGCTGACATTTATTTGACAATCACAGGCGCATGTCCCAGTGGTTAGAGTGGGGAAATTTCAGTATGTTGGGGCAGCGAGGTTCGAATCCTGGCTGTCTCAAATATTTTTGTAAATTTTTATGGTTAAATTTAAATAAACAACACTACATACGTTTGTTATTCTTTTTTAAAAAATATTTTTAGTTATAGTTAAAACATAAAGAACACACACATTTGGTTAAATTTTAAAAAAAAAATTGGTTATATTTAAAGAAAGAATTTTATAAAAAAAGAATGTACAAAACACAAACACATTTGGTTAAATTTAAAAAAAAAATTGGTTATATTTTAAGAAAGAACACATACAATTTTAAAAAAAGAATGTACAAAACACAAACACATTTGGTTAAATTTAAAAAAAATTTGGTTATATTATAAGAAAGAACACACACACATTTAAAAAAAAGAATGTACAAAACAAAAACACATTTGATTAAATTTATAAAAAAAAGAACACACACATACTTTTCTGTGGCGCATGGACAACAGTGCGCCACAGAAAATAGGAATTCTGTGGCGCATGTGGGCCCATGCGCCACAGAATATCTTTTCCACCAATCATTGGTGTGGGCCCCATCAAATTTTCTGTGGCGCATGCCCACACATGCGCCACAGAAATAGTCTTTTCTGTGGCGCATCTATGGGCATGCGCCACAGAAATGACCCCAGAATTCGAAATCCACTGATTGGTGGTGGGGCCCGCGCGTGTTCTGTGGCGCATCTCCTCGCGTGCGTCACAGAATGTGCACTTTCAGTTCCGCATTTGAGCTGCGTGCGCCACAAAATGTGCAAACATTCTGTGGCGCACGTACTATGGTGCGCCAAAGAATATCTTTGTGGCGCACGCACGTTTCGGTGCGCCACAAAATGCCATTCTATAGAAAGGCAGTTTCCTGGTAGTGGTTGCAACGGCGGTTTGGCTTGCTGTCTAAATCATAAGCTATTCTTTTGTGAAATTTGGTTATACACACTCAATATGATAATTTGCATGTAAACCACTTCAATAGCCCACCCGAATACACATGGGGTTTTTTGTTCAACGCAGTTTTGTTGGCGGCGCCGCGGACTACCGGTCCAGCATCCGCCATTCGCTGGACCCTCGCGATTCGGGATGCGCCGATGCGGACCCGGGTATTATTCTTTCTTATTTGGTATTGTTTGCTGCATGTAGCGTACAGACGTAGGATACGTACATAATAACTGCTTGGCCCACTCGATTCATTAAATATCAAAGGCGTGGACTACGGGTCTCTTTCATATTTCTCTCCTCTCCCTGCATCTTGATCCAGAGAAAGCGGCGGCGCTGCCGCTGTAGAGGCGCGAGAGAAGCTGCGGCGGGTGTGCTCTAGTTTGGGCGGTGAGACGGCGCCGCCGTCCGGCCGCGAGGAAACGGCGGCGCGGCAAAGGCTGCCGAGACGGCGTCTGCAACGACGGCGAGGCTGCAGGCATGTGGCCGGAACAACGGCGAAGCTACGGGCCTACGAACGGGCAAGGCGAGGGCGGAGGCGGTGGCGCCGATCCAGGCGTGGTTGGCGACCTGCTTCGACGGTGGCTGCTGCCGGAGCCCTCTTAACCGGGATCTTTTCATATGCTGCCGGAGACCTCTCGCCCCTTTCTCATGTCATATTATTTGTTATACCAATTTGATATCAAAACCATCCTTCTGACATATCTGATTAACGACATGTGAATCATATCATATGTGAATTGGAAAAAGATGCCTCGTATTTCAATATTCTGTGTCATAGTTTGTTGATATAATATTGGTATCCAAAATCAACATAACTGATTTCTGAAACCTAGCTGGATCATATTTGATATGACACAAAAACAGTAAATCTTTCAGATATATGTCATATTTGTTTGATACCAAGATGTTATTGAATCCACACTAGAAAGAAACCTAGTACGAACTGAAATTATTAAGAAACAGATTGGGTGGCATGCTACCGAAGAGAGAGAAAGAAAGGGATTATAGCTTCGGTGGCCTCTGCGCAGTAACTGAAGAAAGAGAAACAATGGGAAGCTTGAATTCCGTCGGGACGACGGGAGAAGTTAGTGCTGCCACAGACCCAATCACGTGAGTGGCCCCCTTGTGAAATACGTGACGCAGTACATAGGCAGAAAGAACCGAATACAGCTGAACGTGGGTCCAGGTATAACTCGTGCCTTTGTCTGATTGGTTGGAAGGACGCACCGGCTCCGCTAGAATTGCATTTTCGGTTTTCTGTTGGAAATCTATCATTGTTGGTTATTATTTTTTGGACAAGGGTTTCTATCATTGCTGATTAGTTACCATGGATTGCCGACATGGACCTACAAATGTGGGGTAGCGTCGAGTTAACTGAACTTGGCACCAGTGTCGATGTCAAGGGTAACACAAGTAGTAGCAATGCCAAGGGAGCCTTTGTCAGTTCATTACATGTTTCAGGTCAGACAGTGGAAGTGGAACGTGTTCTGAATTACTTATAACTGATTCGTTATGGACGCATATAATCATACACAATGAGCTGGAAAAAGTTCGTACGTAATCTAAGGAAGTGTAGAAGGGCAAGCTAGGGTTTTGGGGGGAAGCCACACACGGTAAAGGCCGTGGGGTTCCTGTTTATATAGAGGCACACAAGGCCGGTTAGGGTTAGGTTATAGAGTTGTTACAATACGTGTACAATACAGTATACACAATATATACAATCTAACAACCCCCCCCCCCCCCCCCCCCCCGCGCAGTCCCAGCGGGAGGTTCTTGGACGCAAAGGCTGGACCGAAAATCGAGGAAGAGCTGAGTCGGCAAACCCTTGGTCATCACATCGGCGAAGAGGGAACGTGCAACACCCATACTTCGCCAAGGGACACCCTCTCGCGAACGAAGTGGATGTCGATCTCGTTGTGCTTGGTGCGGCGATGTTGTACTGGATTAGACGACATGTAGATGGCAGATACGTTATCACAGTAGACCAAAGTAGCCAAACTGAGAGGTCGATGAAGCTCCTGCAGTAGCTGTCGAAGCCAGCAGCACTCCGCCACAGCATGAGCGACAACGCGGTACTCGGCTTCCGCGCTGGAACGAGAGACATTTGTCTGTCGCTTGGAGGACCAAGAGATGAGACTGTCACCATAGTAGACGCAGTAGCCGGAAGTCGAACGTCGGGAGTCCGGACAGCCGGCCCAATCGGCATCGGAGTAGGCTGTCAAGGTGGTGGCGGTGGAGGCGCGGAGCTGAAGACCGAACACCAATGATCCACTGAGGTACCGGAGCACACGCTTGACTAGCACAAGGTGACGTGCTCGAGGGGCATGCATATGCAAGCAAATTTGCTGCACGGCATAGGAGATATCCGGGCGCGTCAGTGTCAAGTACTGAAGGGCGCCATCGATACTGCGGTACTCAGTTGCATCGGAGATGAGCTCACCATCAGAAGCAGAAGCCTTGGCATGGGTATCAATCGGTGTTAGTACGGAGTGGCAGCCAGTCATACCAGCACGCTGAAGAAGATCCATGGCGTATTGCTTCTGAGACAGAAATAAGCCAGCAGCGGTACGGCGAACAGCGATGCCAAGGAAGAAGTGGAGATCTCCAAGATCAGTCATAGCAAACTCACTGTGTAACCTGTCGAGGAGATGCTGCAGGAACGTAGTCGAGGAGGCTGTGAGGATGATATCATCCACATAGAGCAGCAAGTAAGCCATGTCAGCACCAGACTGAAGAACAAACAGAGAAGTATCCGTGGCAGATGCTGTAAAGCCCAGGGTAGCAAGATAGGTCGTAAATCGTTGGTACCACGTTCGTGGAGCCTGCTTCAATCCGTACAAGGACTTGTGGAGGCGACAAACATGATTAGGACGAGCTGCATCGACGAATCCCGGTGGTTGCTGACAGTAGACCACTTCATCGAGGTTGCCGTTGAGGAAGGCATTCTTGACATCGAGCTGGCGAATGGGCCAGGAGCTGGAGATGGCAATGGTGAGAACAGTCCGAATGGTGGCGGGTTTAACGACAGGACTGAAAGTCTCGTCGTAGTCGACACCGGGGCGCTGAGAGTATCCACGGACCACCCATCGGGCTTTGTAACGAGCCAGACTGTCATCTGAGTGGAACTTGTGACGGAAGATCCACTTGCCTGTGACAACATTAGCTCGAGGTGGACGAGGGACGAGAGACCACGTGTTGTTGTCGAGAAGAGCCTGGTGCTCAGCTGCCATGGCCTCGCGCCAGCGAGGATCTTGCATGGCTTGCCGGTACGTCGTTGGCACGGGAGCAACGGTGGTCTCGACAGCGGAGAGGTTGAGCCGATCAACTGGACGGACAGCGCGGCCGGCGCGTGTGGTCCGTGTAGGCGGCACAGTAGGAGCCGTAGGTGCAACGGACTTCGATGGTCGACGTTGTCGGGCCGTAACACGGCGCAGTGCAGCGGTGAGCTGCGCAACAACTTGAGAGCTCGGCGTGGCTGACGAGTCCGGCACGGCAGAGGTGCTGTCCACAGTAGGAGAGTGGGCCGCGGTAGGGGAACGTGACGTGGCCGCAGGAGATGGCGGTGTCGTGGGGGCCTGCTGGTGCCGGCGATCGTCGACCGTGTCTCGGGGCGAGGGAGCGACCGGAGACGGTAGCGGGACGTCGAAGAGGAAGTCGAGGCGACGGGGCGATGCCAGCCCGGTCGCGGACTTGGTAGCAGCAATCTGAAACGGAAACACATGCTCGTCGAAGATGACATGTCGCGAGATTAGTATTTTCCCAGACGCAGGGTCGTAGCAGCGGTAACCCCGATGGTTGGAAGGGTATCCAAGGAAGACACAGGGTAGAGACCGAGGGCGAAGTTTGTGTTTTGCAGTTGAAGCAACATTAGGGTAGCAAAGACAGCCAAACACGCGAAGAGTCTCATAGGATGGTGGGGTGCCGTGAAGACGGGTGTACGGGGCAAGGGATTGAATGGTTTTACAGGGACGTCTGTTGAGAAGATATGTGGCGGTGGCTAAGGATTCAGCCCAAAAAAATTCAGGTAAGTGGGCATGAAAAAGAAGAGTGCACATAGTGTCATTGATAGTACGTATGGCACGTTCTGCCTTGCCGTTCTGCTGAGAGGTGTAAGGGCATGATAGACGTAAAACCGTTCCATGAGTTGTGAGAAGATCATCGAGAGTTGAGTAAAGAAACTCAGTCCCATTGTCTGTCTGTAGTGAGCGTATAGTGGCGCCGAATTGTGTGCGACCGTACGAGAAAAAGTGTGTGAGAGTACGGGCCGCACAAGATTTTTGTTTAAGTGGAAAAGACCAGTAATAATGCGAGTAATCATCGACAATGACAAGATAGTATCGAAAACCAGATATACTGACAATATGCGAGGTCCACAAATCACAATGTATCAAATCAAAACGGGCACTAGACGCAGAAGTATATGAACTAAACGGCAAGGGAACATGCTTGCCAAGTTGACAAGCATGGCAAACATTGGAACGACGCACTTTATTACATTTTATAAGCGAAAGACGCTGAAGAGCGGACATAGCATCTAGACTAGGGTGACCGAGACGATGATGCCACAGATCTACGGAGACACCAGCAACCAAAGCGGTGGGAGACGACCGGCGTGATGAGGCGGTGCCAGGGAAAGTGTAGAGATCTCCGTCACTATTGCAACGAAGAATCACGCGACGCGTCTTCAGATCCTTCACAGAGAAACCAAAGGCGTCTAATTCAATAGAACACAAATTGTCACGAGTAAACTTGCGAATGGAAAGCAAATTATGGACTAAGTGAGAAACAAGAAGTATATGGTTGAGTTTGAAAGTGTGTCCTGACGGTGTGCAAAAGGTGGTATGACCCGAGGACGTGATGGGCACGGTTTTGCCGTTGCTGACGGTGACATAGTGAGGACGAGAGAGAGATGCATGGCGAGATAAGTTACCATCGTCGTTCATCATCTGGGAAGAGGCGCCGCTATCCATGACCCAACTGCCTTGGCCAAGAGCAAAGTTGTTCATGGCTGCGATTAGCGCGGAGCTGTCCCAGGAGCCAGGCGCGGGTGTTGATGACAAGGACTGGTAGACAGGCGCCGCCGTGGTGTGGTATGCCTGAGGTCGGGGGCCGAGGATGCTCGGGCCAGATGGGGCACGCCATTGGCCAGCACCCGGCGAGAAGCACACCCAGGGACCAGCCGGGGCAGGTGGGTTGCCGCGGAAGTTGTTGTTGGATCCCGCGCCGGCTTTGCCGTTGTTCTTCTTTGGCTTGTTGGCGGGCTTCGGTTTGACCTGGTCACCACTGCAGTTGGCACCGTTGCACGGTGCAGAGGGAGCGCGAGTCTGAGCGACGAGCGCGGTGGAGCTGGCAACGAGCGCGGTCGAGGCGGTGTTGGAGGCTGCGTTGGCTGATGGCTGTGAATCACACGCTCGTTGGGAGACCCCAAGAGGAAGGTATGATGCAGTCCAGCAGCAAGTTTTCCCTCAGTATGAAACCAAGGTTTATCGAACCAGTAGGAGCAGCAACGTTTCTGAAGGTTGTTGGCGGCTCGCACGGCGCAACACGATCACCAACGTGGAATCTGCACACAACACAATCAAACTACTTTGCCCCAACGAAACAGTGAGGTTGTCAATCTCACCGGCTTGCTGTAAACAAAGGATTAAACGTATGGTGTGGAAAATGATGTTTAATTGCAGAGAATGAAAAAGGAACAGTTTGCAGTTTGTGGTTGTTTAATCAGTTTAAAGGAATGAACTGGGGTCCACAGTTCACTAGTGGTGTCTCTCCATAAAAGATAACTAACATGCTGGGTGAACAAATTACGGCTGGGCAATTGACAAATAGTGAGCGCATGACAATTCATATATATGACATGATGACTACTATGATATTTAATTGGGCATTACGACATAATACATAGACCGTTATCCAACAACGTCTATGACTAATAATCCACCGCCAGGTTGTCATCCGAGTCCCCCGTTGGTATTAAGTTGCAAGCAACGGATAATCGTATTAAGTAAAGTGCGTAATGTAAACAAATACATATGCCCTTGGACATAGCATCGTTAGGTTATCCCTAGTGGCAACATCACATCCACAATCTTAGAAGTTGGTGTCACTCTCCCAGATTAGGGTTAATTATCAGGCTGGCCTCACGTGTGTCTATGACTTCAGTTTTGCCCTCAGTCTGAAATCGTGCTCAGTTTTGCCCCTAGTCTGTGCACAAGGACTCATTCCGTGACTCTTGCCGTCTCCGTTAGGCTTGCTGACATGTGGGACCCAGAAGACAACCGTTGGCCGCGGTTTGTGGGATGTGACACCCCTCCCTGGAACATATCTCCAGAGAGGCAGTCGTCCCGTGCGCCAGCCCAGGATATCTGGCCGCACGTCACAACAGTGTAACATAATGGAAATCATTACACAATCAGGCACAAGAAGTGCTACACACGGTTTACAAGGCCATCAAGGCAATACAGAATGTCTTGCCAAACATGGCTCAGGACGGGGTTTAACTGGCAGCGGAAGACGACTAAGGCAGCGACTTGGAGCGGCTCCACTCCACAGGCATCTGGCTGGGCTACTGATCCTAGCACGCTCTTGCTCCATCTCCTTGCTAAGGTAGAAGATGTTTCCTCGCCAGAATCTGGCCAAAACACGAGGCCCGTGAGTACATTATTATGCACTCAGCAAGTATTGCCCCTCACTACAAACAATCCAACAATCATGCAACAAGACATACACTGTAAATAATATCCCACAACATGGCAAGTGTACTCTAGATACCTGGCATGAAAGTAGCATGGCATTGACAACCAAACAGGTCATAAGCAAGCAACGGGGTATTACCGGTACAGAGTCCAAGCCAGGTGGGGTTGGATCGTGCACCGGCAATCATACAACGAGCTTACCTGTGACGAGAAGACGGGTGTACCCAGTGGGTACCAAATAATACACAACATCACCTGTGATTACTGCTAGGCCACTGGCCTCATCTTTCCACTCTGGGCATGCTCGGTTGATGTGGGCTCTGGCCTAACTATAGGCTCCCCAACGCATCACACCGCCATCCCTAAACTTGGTTCACAATCACGTCTCAAGTAACATTCCCTGCATCAACTTATTGTTCATTTAGTGAATCAGGTTGTTCATCTTTCCTTCAAACAATACTTATGTTTAATCCTCCGGACTCGACGAGGACACACAGTGTGACCGATACTGAACTGTTGTTCCATATCCTTGGAACAAGGCTGGACATCCAGATTAGACACTCTCGAGAGGTTGCAAATACCACCACCTAAGTGCACCACACTAAGCCGGTACTTTAGGACAACATCCTTAAGGCGAACTCAGCAAGATACACTCACCCGACCGTTCACGCTACCAAGACACTCCCTGTATAGCCACCGACATAACTCTATGCCTTATGCAGAAGTGAATCCGGCACGTCCCCAACAGATGAGCGACGCCTAGCTCCGGAACCTTCACAAGACTAGCCCCGACCAACTATGGTAACCGACTAGACTTGCCAAAAGGGTGGCGTCAAAGGAGGCTCGATAGGTTACGTAGGCCAAGGCCCGCCCATGTGAGCGACAGTGGCAGTGCGTTCAATGTTCAGATTAGTGGCACTATGGACTGACCCTATCGAAGCTTGGAGGGTTGTTTTAATTTATTCAAGTTTCAACATCACAAGTCCAAACAACAGGGGTTAGTCCAACATAACAATCACGATAAACAAACACAACAACCTGCAAGTATCAGTTTCAACAAACAACAAGCAACACAAGCATAGCACATAACAATAACAACATAAAACTTGCATGAACAAACAACAGATCAATAATAACAATAATACCCGGGTGACGGTGGCGGGAGACCCGGCCGGTGTCACTCGGGGGTTAGTGATAAAATATTACAATAAAAGCATAATATTTCCCCCACTTTCTTGGCTGAGGCGGGAGACCCTGCCATTGCCCCGGAAGTGTGAGTGTCATCGTAAAGAATAACCGAAAAGCACTCATAAAAATGAGAGAGCATCCATTCCACTCGAAGGTTACCTCGACGTGGTGTCAGCAATCTCGGCAAAAGAACCGCGGAAAAGTCAGCTCCCAGCATCGCAGTCCGGATGGCATATGCCAACCATATTTGACGGTGGGACAAAGGCAACTAACACGAATGCCCCCAACCCCGAGGATCATAAGCCGACATTCGTCCGCACCTCACCTCGGCGTTGAAGAAGTTGAAAAACCAAACAAAGCCCCGCAAAGCGAGACGCACAGTTGTAATAATTCCCCCACTTCCTCGGCTGAGGCGGGAGACCCTGCCATTGCCCCGGAAATGGGAGTGTTGCACAGATACGCATATAAAGAGTGCAATAATTTAAAACGCAACATGTCATATGCAGCAATACAATGCTCATGTAAAAGTACGGACAACAAACAGACATGTGATAATAACAGTAGACAGGCACAAACAATATAACAATAAGCAGACATAAACACCGGCAGGCACAAGCAAACAAACAAACATTGCTGGACGGTTTATAGCAAGGGGTTAGCTTGCCTGAAGGTGGGGATCCATTTGACTTGGAAGGGTCGGGGTGGTTTCGCGGCGTCGGGGTTCGAAAGCCGCTCTCCGGGAACTCCAGAATGCACCCACATAAGGGGCACCTCAGGAACTATCTTGGAACAAGGTGGAATCCATACCACTGGAAAGGTTGTGTCGAGACAAGAATTTAGGAATTTGAATCGCCGAAAACGGAGCTACGGTTTGAAGTTGTGGACGTTTAAAAATTGTCCAGCAGGGAAAAAGGAAAAAGTTCCGCGAAAAAAAACAGATCGGGCCGCAAATGGGCCGTGACTGCGCGCTGCGCGTGCGCTGCGCCCGGCTGGGCCGTGAGCAGGCCGCTGCGCTGCTGTGCATGCTGGTCTGGGCCGAAAAAACGGTTCGTGCGACTGAAAAAAAGAAAAGAAAACATGGGATCGATCGGTCTTCTTCTTCCTCCGCGTACACGTACTGGAAGCAGCAGGAGCTCGCCGGGGATGGCCGGAGAGGACGCCGGGAGGCTGGCCGGCGGCGGGGATGGGCACGCCGTGGCCCACCGCGCCCAGGGACAGCCTCAGCTGGAGAGGGGGAGCCACGGGTGCGGCCTCCCACGAGTTTGGCCTGCACGGCCACGTCGGCCATGGCGGAGCTTCGGGTGGCGGATGGCGGCAGCGCTGGGGTGGGCTAGGGGTCTCTCCTACGGTGGGGTTGGGTTCTCTGGGCTGCACCGCGCTCGCAGGTGCCTCCCTTGACGGTGGAGGAGGCGTGGTTTGCTCGGGATGGAGTTTTAGGGTTTCGGCCAAGGAGGCTTTTCAGAGCTCCGGTGAGCTCGTTTCTTCGAGCCACTCGAGACAGGGAGGACAGGGGGGGGGGCAAGTGAGGGCTGTGAGTGCTCTGGGGGGGCTGGAGGGAGCTTCTTATAGCCGGGGGAGAGGGAAAGGTAGGTGCACCCGAGCTCGGCCATTGATGGCGTTTTGGGGACGTGTTCTCCGGCTACAGAGGAGGAGAGGATGAGGACGGTGAGCTGGCCGTGCAGTGCAGCACGTGCAACACGCTGAAGCTGGGTTAGGCACCGACCAAGCTCCTAAGCATGCTTAACGAAGCAAGTTTCAGTTATTTTGAAATATGTCGAGAAGGTGTTCGATGAAATGCCCACAAGAACTTTTCGAACTCAATAAATTCCAGAAAAATTCCGCTGGCTAGGTTTGGGTGCTGGGGGATGCTTCCTGCCATTTGGGGTCAAATGGTGCAACCGAGGTAGGTTTTTGAAAAAATACCAAAAGTGGTATGTGGAGATGATCGTGTTTTAATAGGGTTTTGAGCATGGTGTTTTAGGGGCATGCAAATCATCTAGTACCCAAATGAGTGGCCAGGGGAGTTGGTTGGGGTTAACATTGCTCAAGCCAAAAATATCTCACACCAGGAGATGATTGCATGGCTCCGAAAATGTGGGTGCAAAATTGATATCATGCCATTATGACATACAACAATTTTGGTGGAGGGGTTTCTTTTGGTAAAAGAATGTGGTGGAGTGTGGCTGGTTGGGTATTACCCATTTGTTTAATTCGCGTGCTTGGTTCACCAAGAAAGGTGTGGCCATGCATGGGAAATATCTCATGGCCATTTGGAATAAAATGGGTGTGGCAAATAATTGGCTCAAATGATCATGCCATGTTTTGTGGGTGTAGGCAATGGCATGATGGTCATCTCCTGGAGTGACGGAGAAGAAAAGTTGGGAAAAACAATTCCCTAATCAACACATGCATGAAATATTTATCCGGGGATTTTGGAAATATTGCATAGAGATTTATGCAACAATTTTGTCTCGGGAGATTAATAAGTGGATGAGACGATCTCTGAATACTTTGTGGTATCTCCCAAGCTCGGAAAAGATGGTTCAAACGGTAGATGGAATATTAGGATTTAAAGATCCCAACATTTGGTCTTTAGGGCAAAACCTTAACAGGGGTTTTTCCGGAGTGGCAAAGGAATTACCAGGGATTCTCTGGAATTATTTGAGAGAAGAAAACTTCCGAGCATCATCTATCACCAACGAGAACAAAAGAAATTTTGAGATACGATAGAAAAAGTTTTTCAGGTGTCAGAAAACACCGCTAAAATTAGGTCCCAAATTTTGGGGTGTTACAGACCTTCCCCCCTTAAAAGAATCTCGTCCTCGAGATTAAGGAGGTTATACAAGTTAATTCTTGAACGATCCATTTATACCCCATTTAAAAACTTTTTCTGTAAAATATTAGAGTCTAACACTCAAGAGATTAACACTCCACAAGATTTTACTTAACACAGTATGATATTTCTACCATACTCAATGCATTTAAAAGATGGCGTGGCAGGGGCTCACTCAATCAATCAACATAGGATCTACCACCATGGTTAAAATTAAATCTATGGTTTCGCTCAACTCGACACAAATATGGCAAGATCAACCAAAATCTACAACCAAACTATCAACCAACAACCAAAGATTTTTCTTGGGTAGAGAATTACCCACCATTTTATAAAACCAAATTATTGAGGGATATCCTAATCATACCCCTTGCCTAGGGTTTTGTTTTAGAAAAGCTGCATAAACATTTTCACGTTTGCACAGGTTTTAGAAAACCAAAAGGTTTCTTTTCAAAAGAAAATATCCGTGTCACCCATAATTGGTTCACAGACACTGTGGGATAGGCCATTTCCCAAAATTATTTTGCAAAGATTTTCCCTAAAAGAAACACTGGAGAGACGAGGGAATGATTTTCCTGAGAAAGGGATAGAGGCACACCGTGGCTATCGGCTTACTCGCTGACATGTGGGACCGGGGTCCACCTGGCAGTCTCCTTCTTCCTTTCTCTCTTCTTCGTCCTCGCTCTCTCTCACTCTGTACACGGCGGTTCCCAGTGCGCGGAGCACTCCACTGCGGCACTGCTGCGCGTGCGGTCCGTCGACGTCGCGGCCATCACGGCTTTGGGGAACATGTCCTCGATGGTTTCGCGCCACTGCTCGCGATTCTTTCTCTTTTCCCGCGTGCGGTGTCGAGGAGTGGCGTCTGAGCTCCAGCTATAAACCAGATATCTCTGAAATCCTTTCTTCTTTCATCGCAACCATGGGCTTCGTTCGAGATTTCTTCAGAGCCTATGTCGAGATCATGGAGGATGGGGACTTCCCCGAGCGTGTTGCTGCCTTGGTGCTCTTCGTGGTCTTGGTTCCGATGGTGGGAGCACTGTTGTTCGCGACGGTGGTCCTCCTGATCTTCGGCCTGTGCAACTGGTGGTCTGGCGCTGGTGCTGATGCTGCGGCGGGGGAGCAGGCTGCGGCGGAGGGGCAGACTGCGCCGCCGGTTGCTGAGGTGGCCGCTCTTCCAGCTGGAGGTGAGCCAGCCGCTCGAGCCGTCCGTCGCCGTCGCGCGGCTCGCGACTCAGCTTCGGGTGAGCCAGGCTCATCTTCTAGCAACGCCCCTGAGATTGAGAGGGAGTAGAATTTCTGGGGTGCCTTCGCATCTGCACTGAGTTAGTTGTAGTGTTCTATGTTGGAGTAGAACTTGTATCCTTTGATTCTGTAATTTCCCTTCTGTACTGAACTTAGTAGATGTATCCAATTTGTCTCCTCTGATGAACTGGAACAAGATTTTCATTTCTGAACTTTTCTCAGCTGCAACAAACCTGGTCTTGCAGCACAGATAGAATTGCAGAGGTACTAGCATACAGATAAAAGAACTGGCTGCACTGAGAAAATATCTTTTAGAAAATTAATCCTGCATTTTATGGCCCAAAGCATTTGCAGGAGGGTGGCATAACATCTCAACCACAATGGTTAACAAGAGAATCAGAACACCAAGTTTTATTACGAGCTGGTTCAACATCACCAGAAAGCATACAACAACTTACATTGCAAGCTAACACAAGAAAAACAAACAACCTCGCTGATTCTCACCTACCAACACACAAGCGCCACTCGGGCTAACTAAACAGGGTTCTACTCAGCTTGACAGCCTCTGGTAGTCGGGGGAACGCGGCCGAGACGAAGAGTGGTGTCCACATCTCCATCTTCCGCGGGGTGGGGAATCGCATGCGCGCCTTCGAGGATCATACCTCGCTCTTCGGTGAACTGGTGAACGGTAGTTGCTGCTTCTGCTGGGATGGCCTGGAAGCTGGGTCCTGGCGCATCGCCCGGGATTGGGAGTTTCTGGCTCCGATCTCGTAGGAGGGAGGAAAAGTTCCTCAATTCCGTAAGCTGTAGGCTAACGTGGACAAGGTTGCGCCTGGTGGTCACGAGTTCTTCCAACAGGGAATCGCAAAGCATCGACATTGCAACTCCGTAGGCGACGCTGCTAATAATGGCAGGGTCGGCTTCTTCGTTGGTGGAGGTTTGGATCAGCTCTGCACCAGGCAGGGGCCTGGCTGGGAAAAAGCGGAACGCTCGACTTTGCGCTATCGCCGGCTCTGAGTGCCGGAGACGAGCGAGGCCTTCCCAAGCTGCTTTCTGGATGGTTTGACTCAGAGTGGGCATGTTCCTACCACGGATCACTTGGGGCTTCTTCGGGCCTGAAGGGTACGGACTGATGTGTACGTCTGCTCGAAAGTCACCCCCAGGAAATGGGACTGAACTTTTGAACACAACATAACGAGGGCGAACATGGCAACCAAGGAGATCACAGACCTTCCTAAGGACTAGTGGAAAGCCGAGGTGTTCTTCGGCCGTGGTTTCTAGGAGGAAGGTGGGCATCGCCGGTGGTTCACTCGGGGCTTTGGAACTGGAGCAAGACATGAGAGCAAGATCTCTCAGTGGGGTTCTACTTTGATGGAGTTCGGTTGCCAAGGTTGGCAGGCGAGGGTGGGGAGAAATGGCAGCTAGGACTGGGGTCTCTTAGAAGCTGGGTGTGTCGGCTCCTTCTCTTGGAAGAAACCGGCGAGCCTTGCTGGGTGGATTGGGTCACATCCTACTGTACCTTACTGTGGACCGACACCAGCCATGCCGGTTAGGCGGAGATGGGTTAAATCCATCGGGCTCGCTGTCGGGCAAAAGTAAGGCAGGGTTTTCCATGCTAGGGTAGTCTACAGCCAGCCTGGTGCTCTGATACCATTGTCTGTGACACCCCTCCCTGGAACATATCTCCAGAGAGGCAGTCGTCCCGTGCGCCAGCCCAGGATATCTGGCCGCACGTCACAACAGTGTAACATAATGGAAATCATTACACAATCAGGCACAAGTGCTACACACGGTTTACAAGGCCATCAAGGCAATACAGAATGTCTTGCCAAACATGGCTCAGGACGGGTTTAACTGGCAGCGGAAGACGACTAAGGCAGCGACTTGGAGCGGCTCCACTCCACAGGCATCTGGCTGGGCTACTGATCCTAGCACGCTCTTGCTCCATCTCCTTGCTAAGGTAGAAGATGAATCCTCGCCAAATCTGGCCAAACACAAGGCCCGTGAGTACATTATTATGCACTCAGCAAGTATCGCCCCTCACCACAAACAATCCAACAATCATGCAACAAGAAACACTGAAATAATATCCCACAACATGCAAGTGTATTCTAGATACATGACATGAAAGTAGCATGGCATTGACAACCAAAACAGGCATAGGCAAACAATGGGGTATTACCGGCAGAGTCCAAGCCAGGTGGGGTTGGATCGTGCACCGGCAATCATACAACGAGCTTACCTGTGACGAGAAGACGGGTGTACCCAGTGGGTACCAAATAATACACAACATCACCTGTGATTACTGCTAGGCCACTGGCCTCATCTTTCCACTCTGGGCATGCTCGGTTGATGTGGGCTCTGGCCTAACTATAGGCTCCCCAACGCATCACACCGCCATCCCTAAACTTGGTTCACAATCACGTCTCAAGTAACATTCCCTGCATCAACTTATTGTTCATTTAGTGAATCAGGTTGTTCATCTTTCCTTCAAACAATACTTATGTTTAATCCTCCGGACTCGACGAGGACACACAGTGTGACCGATACTGAACTGTTGTTCCATATCCTTGGAACAAGGCTGGACATCCAGATTAGACACTCTCGAGAGGTTGCAAATACCACTCACCTAAGTGCACCACACTGAGCCGGTACTTTAGGACAACATCCTTAAGGCGAACTCAGCAAGATACACTCACCCGACCGTTCACGCTACCAAGACACTCCCTGTATAGCCACCGACATAACTCTATGCCTTATGCAGAAGTGAATCCGGCACGTCCCCAACAGATGAGCGACGCCTAGCTCCGGAACCTTCACAAGACTAGCCCCGACCAACTATGGTAACCGACTAGACTTGCCAAAAGGGTGGCGTCAAAGGAGGCTCGATAGGTTACGTAGGCCAAGGCCCGCCCATGTGAGCGACAGTGGCAGTGCTTTCAATGTTCAGATTAGTGGCACTATGGACTGACCCTATCGAAGCTTGGAGGGTTGTTTTAATTTATTCAAGTTTCAACATCACAAGTCCAAACAACAGGGGTTAGTCCAACATAACAATCACGATAAACAAACACAACAACCTGCAAGTATCAGTTTCAACAAACAACAAGCAACACAAGCATAGCACATAACAATAACAACATAAAACTTGCATGAACAAACAACAGATCAATAATAACAATAATACCCGGGTGACGGTGGCGGGAGACCCGGCCGGTGTCACTCGGGGGTTAGTGATAAAATATTACAATAAAAGCATAATATTTCCCCCACTTTCTTGGCTGAGGCGGGAGACCCTGCCATTGCCCCGGAAGTGTGAGTGTCATCGTAAAGAATAACCGAAAAGCACTCATAAAAATGAGAGAGCATCCATTCCACTCGAAGGTTACCTCGACGTGGTGTCAGCAATCTCGGCAAAAGAACCGCGGAAAAGTCAGCTCCCAGCATCGCAGTCCGGATGGCATATGCCAACCATATTTGACGGTGGGACAAAGGCAACTAACACGAATGCCCCCAACCCCGAGGATCATAAGCCGACATTCGTCCGCACCTCACCTCGGCGTTGAAGAAGTTGAAAAACCAAACAAAGCCCCGCAAAGCGAGACGCACAGTTGTAATAATTCCCCCACTTCCTCGGCTGAGGCGGGAGACCCTGCCATTGCCCCGGAAATGGGAGTGTTGCACAGATACGCATATAAAGAGGTGCAATAATTTAAAACGCAACATGTCATATGCAGCAATACAATGCTCATGTAAAAGTACGGACAACAAACAGACATGTGATAATAACAGTAGACAGGCACAAACAATATAACAATAAGCAGACATAAATACCGGCAGGCAAAAGCAAACAAACAAACATTGCTGGACGGTTTATAGCAAGGGGTTAGCTTGCCTGAAGGTGGGGATCCATTTGACTTGGAAGGGTCGGGGTGGTTTCGCGGCGTCGGGGTTCGAAAGCCGCTCTCCGGGAACTCCAGAATGCACCCACATAAGGGGCACCTCAGGAACTATATTGGAACAAGGTGGAATCCATACCACTGGAAAGGTTGTGTCGAGACAAGAATTTAGGAATTTGAATCGCCGAAAACGGAGCTACGGTTTGGAAGTTGTGGACGTTTAAAAATTGTCCAGCAGGGAAAAAGGAAAAAGTTCCGCGAAAAAAAACAGATCGGGCCGCAAATGGGCCGTGACTGCGCGCTGCGCGTGCGCTGCGCCCGGCTGGGCCGTGAGCAGGCCGCTGCGCTGCTGTGCATGCTGGTCTGGGCCGAAAAAACGGTTCGTGCGACTGAAAAAAAGAAAAGAAAACATGGGATCGATCGGTCTTCTTCTTCCTCCGCGTACACGTACTGGAAGCAGCAGGAGCTCGCCGGGGATGGCCGGAGAGGACGCCGGGAGGCTGGCCGGCGGCGGGGATGGGCACGCCGTGGCCCACCGCGCCCAGGGACAGCCTCAGCTGGAGAGGGGGAGCCACGGGTGCGGCCTCCCACGAGTTTGGCCTGCACGGCCACGTCGGCCATGGCGGAGCTTCGGGTGGCGGATGGCGGCAGCGCTGGGGTGGGCTAGGGGTCTCTCCTACGGTGGGGTTGGGTTCTCTGGGCTGCACCGCGCTCGCAGGTGCCTCCCTTGACGGTGGAGGAGGCGTGGTTTGCTCGGGATGGAGTTTTAGGGTTTCGGCCAAGGAGGCTTTTCAGAGCTCCGGTGAGCTCGTTTCTTCGAGCCACTCGAGACAGGGAGGACAGGGGGGGGCAAGTGAGGGCTGTGAGTGCTCTGGGGGGGCTGGAGGGAGCTTCTTATAGCCGGGGGAGAGGGAAAGGTAGGTGCACCCGAGCTCGGCCATTGATGGCGTTTTGGGGACGTGTTCTCCGGCTACAGAGGAGGAGAGGATGAGGACGGTGAGCTGGTCGTGCAGTGCAGCACGTGCAACACGCTGAAGCTGGGTTAGGCACCGACCAAGCTCCTAAGCATGCTTAACGAAGCAAGTTTCAGTTATTTTGAAATATGTCGAGAAGGTGTTCGATGAAATGCCCACAAGAACTTTTCGAACTCAATAAATTCCAGAAAAATTCCGCTGGCTAGGTTTGGGTGCTGGGGGATGCTTCCTGCCATTTGGGGTCAAATGGTGCAACCGAGGTAGGTTTTTGAAAAAAATACCAAAAGTGGTATGTGGAGATGATCGTGTTTTAATAGGGTTTTGAGCATGGTGTTTTAGGGGCATGCAAATCATCTAGTACCCAAATGAGTGGCCAGGGGAGTTGGTTGGGGTTAACATTGCTCAAGCCAAAAATATCTCACACCAGGAGATGATTGCATGGCTCCGAAAATGTGGGTGCAAAATTGATATCATGCCATTATGACATACAACAATTTTGGTGGAGGGGTTTCTTTTGGTAAAAGAATGTGGTGGAGTGTGGCTGGTTGGGTATTACCCATTTGTTTAATTCGCGTGCTTGGTTCACCAAGAAAGGTGTGGCCATGCATGGGAAATATCTCATGGCCATTTGGAAAAAAATGGGTGTGGCAAATAATTGGCTCAAATGATCATGCCATGTTTTGTGGGTGTAGGCAATGGCATGATGGTCATCTCCTGGAGTGACGGAGAAGAAAAGTTGGGAAAAACAATTCCCTAATCAACACATGCATGAAATATTTATCCGGGGATTTTGGAAATATTGCATAGAGATTTATGCAACAATTTTGTCTCGGGAGATTAATAAGTGGATGAGACGATCTCTGAATACTTTGTGGTATCTCCCAAGCTCGGAAAAGATGGTTCAAACGGTAGATGGAATATTAGGATTTAAAGATCCCAACATTTGGTCTTTAGGGCAAAACCTTAACAGGGGTTTTTCCGGAGTGGCAAAGGAATTACCAGGGATTCTCTGGAATTATTTGAGAGAAGAAAACTTCCGAGCATCATCTATCACCAACGAGAACAAAAGAAATTTTGAGATACGATAGAAAAAGTTTTTCAGGTGTTAGAAAACACCGCTAAAATTAGGTCCCAAATTTTGGGGTGTTACATGGGACCCAGAAGAGAACCGTTGGCGCGGCTTGTGGGACCCAGAAGAGAACCGTTGGCGCGGCTTGTGGGACCCAGTTGTTGACCGTTTGCTGGCGGCGACGTTTGCTGTTAAAAGCGGCGGAGCGGCGTCCCCGGAGCTCACAGCGGTGAAAGAGAAATCAGCCAGCGGAGATGGGGTTGGAGGCGGGCACGCACAGAGGTTGGCGGCGACCCCTCTTGGTAGTAAGCAGCCGGGCGCGGGCGACCGATAGGGCGGCGTCGACGGGTAGCGCCGCCGACGGTGCGAAGATTGCCGTGGAGGGCGCGGCCGTCTGCTACAGCTAGAGGGGCCGTGCGCGTAGGCTTTGAGATCCCCTTCTAGCTCCGGGCGGTCGCGAATCGAGGTCGATGTCTTCTTCTAGCTCCCGCGCCACGTCGCGGATCGAGATTCCGGCGCGCATGGAGATGCCGATCTTCCTCTGTCCACAGTGCCGGGCGGACGTTGTTCGGAGGATTTCGCGCACACCGAAGAACACTAATCGTCCGTTCTATGTGTGCAGGGAGAATGGGGTAAGAATCGGAGCAATTTCACTAATTTAGTGCAGCTAGAATGGGGTAAGAATCGGAGCAATTTTACTAAATTGATCTGTTTGACATTATTGCAGATTAATTGTTTCTTTCTTTGGGTCGATGTTCTGGCCAATACGCTGATGAATGAACTGCTAGGCGAGCACGAAGAATGGTTGCCCATCATGCCACAGACGGCAGCGGCCATAGCGCGAGCTCCGGAAGAAGATACGGAGGGTGGAGCACGCATTGATGCTGTTGAGCTTAGGAGGTTGAACCAGAAGATTAAGAAGCTCGAAGATCAAGCACAAATTCCCCTTTGCAATTACATTTGGGTATTTGTAGTTGTGGTAATCGCACTAGGTGAAATGTTGAAATTGTATGGAAAGGCATGATGTTGGGAGCAATTTGTAAGTTTGAAATTGTATGAAATGTTTGAAATTCAGAACATTTATCAATGAAATGCAGCTCTGAATACTGATAATCCTTTAAAATGACAAAATAGGATTCTGTCAAAAAAAAGTGAGAACAAACTAATGGGCCAACTGCATCCAATTAGGCCCATTCGTAGTGGGCAAATGGGATTCTCTGAAAAAAAAGGTGAGAAGGGTAGAAAATGAACAAAAATGGTGTGGCTGGGACTCGAACCCACGACCGCTTGGGTTGGTTACCTGAAGGACTGCGCTGGTAACCGGTGGGAGAGATGAAGAGATATTGAAAAGGTGAGGGAAGGAAGCTATCTATAGTTAGTACATGACATGGTTTTGGATTTGACTACGCATTTTTGTACTGATTTTTTTTGTCACGTTGCTTAACCACTTGTGTAGTTCTATCTTTGGGCACACATAAATTTGAGATTTGGGCACGTTTAGTTTGATATTTGGGCAGGTTGCTTGACCACATGTGTAGTTTAATCTTTCAACACACATTATTTTTTGAAACAACTCTTTCTTTATTAATTTGATATTTGGGCACGTTTAGTTTGATATTTGGGCATGTTTAGTTTGATATTTGGGCAGGTTGGTTGACCACATGTGTACTTCAATCTTTGAACACACATAGTTTTTTGAAACAACTCTTTCTTTATTAATTTGATATTTGGGCACGTTTAGTTTGATATTTGGGCATGTGTTTTTTGAAACAACGTAACTCTTCTTTTTTTGCTTAACCACTTGCTCTATGAAAACCTTAGGGCACGAAATCTTTTGACACATATAATGACTTGATAGATGCAAACGAGTACATAGGAAAACACATAGACATGACCATAACATAGATATATAAATAAAAGCTCTTACATATAACACGACAAACATAAAAGCCCTAGATAAAAAGTTAACAAACGACACAACATAGTAGTAGAGGATGGGTGGACACAACATAGTAGTACATTAAAAGCCCTAACACACTAGGGCAACTCCATCTTCACGACAACCGTCTTCACTCCTGCTCCTCCTCCTGGCCGTTCTCTCCGAGATAGTACGGGAGGCTGTGGATGTTGCCTGTGGGCCAGATGCTCCCCACGTCGGTGAAGAAGTTGTACGTGGTGAAAGCGATGAACTCCTGCCCGCCAAAAAACACCTGGCCGAGCAGGTAGTAGGCATCGAAGCGGTTGGTGAAGATGGCGCGGTAGCCTGTCGGCGTCGAGCCGGCGTGGGGACGCAGTTCCTCGAGGCGGAACATTCTCGGAGAGCCCGCCGGGAGGTGGCGAAAGCCCGCACGGAGGAACCCCTCGGCAAGGTCACGAGCACCCCTCCAGGGTGAGATCGCCCACACGCGGAGTTCGGTCTCGACGATGACTCCGGCTGGGTACCGCCTCTCCGGCACGGTGGTTGGCAAGCGGAAGGTGGGGGCGTTGAACTGCATCCTCTCCTCGCCTCGCTTCGCTTCGAGAGTGCTTTGGAGTTGGGTGAAGAAGAGAAGGGCGGCGCAGATGGAAGCTGTGGAGAAGAGACGGAGGGTTGGGTGGTTTAAATAGGGATAGAGGTGTCGATCCGTATGCGTCGGAGGGTTGGGTGGAGAAGAACGCCGCATCTGTATGCGTTCAAAGAGGTGTCGATCCGTATGCGTCGTAACTCAAACACTGCCGCATCTGTATGCGTTCAAACGAGACGTGTCGATCCGTATGCGTGGTAACTGAAACACTGCCGCATCTATATCACGCGTGGTGTTTAATGGCTCTGAAAGTCTGAATCAATCAGATTCTGCGTGGCGAGTGAACGAGGCGCGCGCGCATGCATGCAAATGGCGTGGTCTCCCGCGCGTGCATGCAGACGCTGAGACGACCGACGGCCTGCCTAAACCCTAAACGCTGAGACGAACGAGGCCTACCTAAACCTAAACGCTGAGACGAACGAGGCCTGCAACGCTGAGACGAACGCTGAGACGAGCGCCGGCCTGGAAAGGCTGAGACGAGCGCGGTGCAGCACGGCCCGGCCCAACGGTCCATCGTGCGTGCCCTCTCCGTTTTAAAAAAAACTCCTCCAGCCAATCAGGTTGCAGAAGGAGGCATCTCGCGGATCGCGGTTGGATCGGACGGGTGCAGTAGGCTTGGGTTGGATCAACGGTGCCTTCTAGATGGTTTGACCAAGATTTGACTTGAGCATAAAAAATTCAAAAAAATCCAAAAAATGAAAAAACTCGCGCACATTGTCTCCTTATGACATATACTAACGTCTCAAATTAATAAACAAGGTGTACATACATTCAACGAAATGGATGCATGATATATCAAAACTCAAACTATGAAGTCCAATGTTGAGTAGAAGTGGTTTTGGATGTGTAACATGAAATTTTGAAAAAACTCACCAAAGCTTCATTTTAGAGTGACTAAGAAGGATCCGGGCTTATTTTTTCATTTTTATGTTTTGAACTTGTTTAAATGTTGGTCAAACTTAGGTTTGACCAATTTTAAAATATTCATAATAAATTCAAAAAAAATCAAAAAATAGAAAAACCTGCGCACATAGTCTTCATATGTCATATACTGACGACTCTAGTTGATAAACAAGGTCTAGATACATGCAAACGAAAAATGCATGGATGTGGTGTCATATCTCAAATCTCAAACTACGAAATCTAAAGTTGAAGAGAAGTGGCTTTGCATTTGCAACATAATTTTTTTAAAAAACTCAACAAAGCTCATTTTGGAGTGAATAGAAGAATGCAGGCTTAATTTTTCATTTTCATGTTTTGAACTTGTTTAAATGTTGGTCAAACCTTAGGTTTGACCAATTTTAAAATAATCATAATAAATTCAAAAAAAATCAAAAAACAGAAAAACCTGCGCACATAGTCTTCATATATAGAATAGATGTCTAGGTAAGTTATTTGGCTGATTTAGACAAGGTCGAAAAAATCTTGCTTACAAATGAGGCCGTTTACCCTACCTTCGGAGCTCTTTTCTAGCACATTTTTCATGAATGTGAGTTTACTTCCCAAAAGGTCTCGGATTTTGACATTACTCAACAGAAATACAACAAAAATAGTTCTAACATACATCCCACATCATTCAACAGAAATAAAACATTCATAAGGGTTGTTTCATAGAAATACAACATCATTCATAATGTTTCATAGAATCTTGGTGCTTTTTGGCACCACTTTGCTCCTTGTGATCCTTGTGCTACTTGCCATCATTTTGCTCCTTGTGCTCCTTGTGATCACTGTGCTCATTGCTTCTTCTCTTCTCCTCTTGGGTGTCGGTACCTTAACTGTCTTCTCCTTGTGACACTGTGAAATCATTTTCAGCATCATTTGGAGCAGAACATAAAGTGATAAATGTACAACAAATTCGAAAACACCAATATTGGCAAGATTTACATACCTAGCAGAAGGCAGAACCACAGCAAGGGGAGTGAAATCATTTTCAGCATATTTTGGTTCAACATCTGGAGCATCTTTTGGCTCAACATTTGCATCATGATCGTCAAAATAATTATTTGGAGCATCATCATCAAAATAATTATTTGCAGCATGATCATCAAACTCATCATTTGGAGCATCATCATCTGAATCATCATTTGGAGCATCATCATCTGAATCATCATTTGGAGCATCATCATCTGTTGCATCCGGCTGCTGACCAGGATTTCATCGGAACTCTCTCCGAACGCTGGATCTACTGCATTATCACAATACTTACCGAAATGACCAGACCCACCACACCTTGTGCACTTACGCTTCCTTGCTCCAAGTCCAGCTCCTTCGCTGCGACGCCTGAACCGACTCTTCCTCGGTCTACCTGCTGCTCTCTTCAGAACTGGAGCGCAAAGCTTGAATCCAGGGTCCACTCTGTCCCATTGTTGTTTTCCCTCCAAAGCAGGCAAGGCATGTGCATATGTGGCTTTGAACTTTGCAACAGAGTAGTACTCATGAACATACTGTTGTATGTTCCCTGCTGGACCTGAGAGAGAAGTGATGAAAAACAAAGCATGAATGCATGGCAACCCAGTTATCTGCCATTTCCTACAACTGCAAGTTCTAGCTTCTAAATCCACTGGATATCTCCAGGCTCTCTGCTCTTTATCCAATACTGATACCTCTGCAGTGGTATCCGACAATAAAATCATGTTCATTTCCAAGCCTTCTGTTTTCTTCTTCAGTTCAGTCATCACGGAAGGGATGATAATGTGGCCCATGAATTTTGCCTCAGCTATTCCATCACGAAAATGAAACTTCTGCGCGTATTCTATCCTTATTGTCAAGCAAATCCACCAAATAAAGATCCTTTAGTTTCGGATCGTTGAGTTGAAAGACTCTGCAAGATTATTGTGCACATAGTCAACTTTGCTCAGTTCACTGAATTGGCTTCTGGCCCATAACTTGGAGTGGTGTGTTTCCAAGTATTCCTTCACTTTGGCATTCATGTATAACTGCCTCATGTGGTAGTTATGCTTTCTCACACTGCAAGTCAAAGATGCTGGCCATAAATTGTCAATATATATATCTTTCCTTTGAATTTCTTCACAAAATTTGCAGCAAGGTGACGCATGCATTCTCTATGCTCTACTCCAGGGAACACATTGTCCACATCCACTTCTAAACCCTTGCAGGCATCTGTATGAATTACCAACCCATTGGGATGTTCAATAGCCCGGCGCAGATTCTGCAAAAACCAAGTCCAGCTCTCCTCAGACTCTGTCTCCAGCACACCGTATGCAACTGGAAATACAAAATTGTGTGCATCTACTGCACAAGCTGCTACTAACTGTCCTTTAAACCTGCCTGTGAGAAAAGTAGCATCAATAGCCAAATATGGCCTGCAGCCTGCCAAAAAACCCAGGCGACAAGCCTCAAAGCACACAAAAACCCTTCTAAAGCATTCCTTGGTCCTTGTCACTCCCTTCAATCTGTACTCCACTGAGTGGTGATCAATTTCAACAATACTACCTGGGCTTGTCCTCTCCACTTCAGCTTTGAATGAATACAACAATTCAAAACTTTCATGCCAGTTACCATAGATAGATTCCATACTTTTTGTTTACCATTGAAGACCCTCATGTATGGTAAATCTATCTTGAACTTGTCTTTGATGTTTTTCTGCAATTCCTTTGTACCCACTTGATGGTTTTCTGTCACCCACTTCTTTACTTCATCTGCCACCCATTTTGACTTGGCTCTACTATTGTTTCCTTCCTGAGAGTTGATTCTTGGCATGTGTGGCTAAAAGGGTTCACTTTGACCTGAATATTCGTGCTTTTTCGCATTTTAGATGCGTGCATCCTCCATGGACAACCCTCAGTCACACAATGCACTGTGTAACGTTGTTTATCGCTCTTGTCAACAACGAATGCACGTTCTGCCTCATGCAGTACGTCACAAGTGCATTTCTACACTCACTCATGGATGAAAAAATGGTACCTTCTGCCATATGAGGGTTCTCAGGGTCCCATTCAACAGCTGGAAGGTCTTCCTCCTCATCTTCTTGCTCACTGTCAGCCTCATCTGGGATTTCAGCTGCACGAGATTCAGCAGCACAGATTCAGCAGCACGAGATGTCCGTCGTAAATTCTGAACAACATCAGAATATAGCCTCTCTTCATCATCCCCAGATATGTCAGCATCAGGCTCCACTTCAACAGGTACCCTTCTGCCGGTGCCCACGCTTGTCGAGCCACCACGTCGCTTTGGATGAACTGAACTATTCTGGCTAGAATTGGCTTTACGACGAGATGGTTCTGTCCGAGAAGATGAACCCGTCACCCTAGGTCCAACTTCCGGCACAACCACATCAACTTGCAGCCTCACATTGAATTTATCTTTCTCCTTCTGCTTAGCAAACATGGTAGCGAGTTCTGCATCATTGCTAACTTTACCAATTTTCCCCCCATCGTAGTATTTGAATTCCACTTCGTCATGCAAACCCCAAGGATATGGGCTGCAAAGGACCTCCCCAAATTGCCTGAAACTCCAATTGCAATCCATTGGCACTGAATAATCGAAACCTCCCTGGAATTTCTTCTTCTGGGTGTCTTCATCCAGGATGTACCGGTCCCTTCTAATGCTCACCAAGAAAGCAAACCGCAACTCCATCCTAACCCACAAAAAACAGAGACGCAATCAGCACAAGCAACTCGGGAACCCATTTTCCAATTGCAGAAAAACATAGACGCAATTGCAGAATTAACCTCAAATGCACAACCAAGCTATGTCCAATTGCAGAATAAATAGCGTCCTATGTCGATCGACTGTTGAAATGCACAAACAAGCTAAATTGGAGGAAGCCTTACCCCTGGGGAACCCAGTCGTGGACGCGGCGGGTCTCCGGCCCGACGCCTGCCTCGCCAGTACTCCGGGGTCGCTGCCGCTCGCCATTTCGCCGCCAACGTCCTGGTGGGGTGCACCAGCCCCTCACCTATCAGCGCTCCGGCCGGGCGCACGGAAGGAGCCCCGCCGCAGGTCGAGCAGGTGGGCGGCCGCAGTGGCAGAACGAGCGCCCCACCCGTGTCGTCGCAGGACGGTGGCGGCGGATCTGGGTGGTGGTGGATCTGGTGGTGACGCGGGACGGCGTGGCGGCGCTGGTGGTGGTGGCGGCGGCGCAGGTGGTGGTGGTGGCGGCGGCGCACAACGGCCGGTGGGAGCAGGCGCGCACGGACAGATTGGGGATCAGGCCGTTGGGCGGTCCCACCTCCAAGCCATGTAAGTTGCGGACACACTGTCAGTAACGCCATCACACGGAATAGACTAGAAACTTGCCGTTTAGGGCAAACCATTGTAGCTGCGAATGAACTAGGGGCAAAACTGAGGACGATTCGCAACAAGGGGCAAAATGAGTCCAACAGGGCTGGTAGGGGCAATCCATTAAATGACCCCCCAGATTACTGGAGGCATGAACCCACTATCTAGCATAATATTCTCTCTTGGAGTTACAAGCATCTACTTGGCCAAAACATCTACTAGTAACGGAAAGCATGCAAGATCTTAAATAACATATAGTTAGATTGATAAATCAACTTGACATAGTATTCAATATTCATCGGATCCCAGCAAACACAACATGTAGCATTACAATAATATGACTTGATCATGTAGGGCAGCTCACAAGATCTAAACATGATGGCACAAAGTGGAGAGACAACCATCTAGCTACTGCTATGGACCCGTAGTCCAAGGATGAACTACTCACGCATCACTCCGGAGGCAGGCACATGGCGATGTAGAAGCCTCTGGTGATGATTCCCCTCTCCGGCAGGGTGCCGGGAAGAGGTTCTGGACCCTCCCGAGCTAGGGTTGACTGCGGTGGCGTCTCTGGAATTTTTCGTGGATAATGGCTCGGGAACTTAGGGTTTTTGCATCGGGGGGAATAAGTAGGCGAAAGGGCGGCGTCTGACGACCCGTGGGGCCCACACGTGGCTAGGGCGCGCCAGAGGGGGGACCCGCACCCTGCCCGCGTGTGGCCACCTCCTGGCTCTCCTCTGTTGCTCCTTTGGTTCTTCAGGTGTGTTCTGGTAAAATAGGGATCCCGTGAAGTTTCGACCAATTCCGGAATATTTCCAGACTAGCTTTTCTGGAATACAAAAACAGCAGAAAACAGGAACTGGCACTTCGGCATATTGTTAATAGGTTAGTCCCAAAAAATGTATAAAAGTGATATAAAGTAGATGCAAAACATGTAGCAATTGGTATAATATTAGCATGGAACATCAAAAATCTATTATATAATTAAAACACAAGACAATTAAGGGCCAGGATTTATCGCCCCAAAGTCAAGAAAAATCAACGGTATAGATTAATCATCGTAGTTGCAATCCGCATGCACACGAGTCCGTGAGATCCAAGATTGATGGGTTTCCATTGGCAACACGTATGACATAGTTGATGCTGATAACGTTTGATGGATTTCCCTAATTATTATACCTCCATGGCTTCATACAAGGCGAACAACGGGCGACTTCAGGGAGCTCGGCTAATCGAACGATGGCAACACACATCCATACGCGCCAACGACGCTCCGTCCGGCGAATCGTTGCCAGGACGACATGTATCCAGTGCACGCCGGGGTTGATCCATATGCGCCGACACACCAATACTCGGCGGATTGATGTCACGACGGCAAAGTATCCATGTTACGCCGGAGATGCTGGATGCCGGACGGAGATTCAAAGGTACGACGCACCACTGGTAATAATTAATGTCCCCGTGCAGTTCTTCTAGATGTGCATATATTGATCTATGACAAACTGTTTTTCTCGAACTGGAAGTGAAACAACAGATTAATCATCTTACTTCCTACCATGTACTGCAGTCAATCAGATTCTAGATTGATGGGTTTTCATCTACAACACGTATTGGTACAGTTGATCATATATTTGATGGAATTCCTACGCATTTAATGTGTATGTCAATCTGATCCAAGGTACGATCCAATCTTGACTCAAAAGTAGAGAACACAAACCTCTCAAGGTACCGGAAACTCTGAAGGTACAATCTAATATAGATCGACTGGCTGAGGCTGTCGAGCGAAGACACTACGCGGCGCAGCTATTTAGCTTCGCGACGCTATTAGAGTGTCGATTGTCCCTCCAGCACACTCTGCAAAAAGTAAGAGATATACTTAATTTTCCTGCTATATTCTTATGCCCGTTGAATGCAAGCCAATAGATCAATTAGTTAGGAACTACTTTATCAAGCTATATTAGTTGCTATAGCATAACCTCTGTAGGTATATTTGTCTGTACTAATCATTTTGTTTCTTCTTCTTCCACCAATTTGATTTTTTGAACAGAAGAATGGACCTGCTAATACAACTGATGTTTGATAGCAGTAACGCATGGTACGTCCCCCTTTTGCCATATTTTTACATGCTCATCTTCTCTGAAATCTGATCCAGTAGTCAAACTATATTTTGTTCTCCTGGTATTGCGTTATTCAACAAGTTCAGTTCAGTTATGCTTAATGGGTTGTGTAAATTAGGTATGCTTTCAGTTCAGTTCAGTCTTTTAATATGAAGTGTGTACAATAAATTTTGTGTTATGAAAATAATCATTTATCATCTATTGTATTATTAGAAGAACAAACAATCAACGTTGTAGATTTGTCACGCTGACTCTAAGTTGTATAAACGGTGGAGATTTATCAAGCAGGCACAACCACGTATAAGGCAAGAAGGAATCTAAAAGGAAAAAGGAGACCGATCCAACACCCCTAGCGAAACACGCATATGCAATCTGAGAAGAATCCAGCTTTCAGTATGCACATCCAATCTGAAAATACACCGATACATAGACCAACTCAGATTTGCACGGTTGGACTCCAGCAAATCGAAATCGACAGGAGATGTCGGCGAATCGAAAGCACGGCAGAGAGATGCCCCATGACAGATCGAAGGCTTGCCAACCCTCTCGCTTGCATTGGAAAATTAACGGCACAACATGGCAGCATGACGCCAGCTGATCAATGGAGAGCGGCGATCTCCCGTCCTAATTAAACTCGCGGAGAAACTAAAGATGAGGACTCGACCAGACGATGGAAGGCATCACAGCAGGCATTGAAGAGGAGGCCATCGGCCTGGAACCCTCAACCAGACAATGGAAGGCATCACAAAATAGGTGCATAGTCAGGAGCTGACGTTAACGGCATTGGCTCTATTCACAGAAGGTGATGACCCGCAACAGGTTTTGATCTATTGTTTGGCTGATGTATTGAAATAAAAAACTAGACATATTTGTCTTACACGTTCTTAAGTTGAGTTGTTAAAATACTTTTTCTTCATTTTCATCTTACGAGATGAATTCGATAAATATATACAGATCAATTCATTATGTGTGCTATTTCTGACTGATATGGTTGAAGCTCTAGATCATCTTTGCAGAAATTTGTGCCGCGGTCATGAGAGATTGGATTTTGAAGAAAATGATAGCAGTATTTTTCCTAATCACTGACTATTTGAACTGTAGATAAAACATTGAAGGATCGGCCATAGAAACACTATTGTTCCACATGTGCATTAGTTTTTGCTCCAAGTATATATCTTTAAGAGTTTTGTTGAGCTTACCAAGTATTTTGACTGACTGCATTTATTTATTTTCCTGTATTAGTGATGCTAATGAACTGCGCTGACTGAGTTTTGTTTTCTAGGATGTGTCTAAACTAAGAATACATCTGAACTTGATTTCGTTAGGTTCATAGGATGTCCAAGGATGCGTCAGACGGCAGCACGGCATGTCAGGAGCGAGGCAGAGCGATTCCATATGTAATCAAGGTGAACTATACGCAGTTTTGTTACAAGGAGCAAATTCAGCACTCCAGCTATTTGAACTGGACAGTCGGCAGATCTTTCAACTCAGACTATATGAAAATCTTCATTTTCCGGTAATCTTTAAAGGTTAATCAGTTGTTTCAAACAATTCATTATTATCATAATCACTACCAAATCAGCGTACATATCAAGTTTAGTCTTTATGGCAGGCAGAATGTATTTATTTAAGAACATCTAATCAACCTTTTGTAGTTTCTCTTCTAATGAAATTCTTCATATTTTGTTGGTGAACAAATAGACTGCGATCACGGAGTCTTCTTGGTTTTCGTTTCAGATGGGACGAGGACATCTGGCAAGGGATCGACACGTCGTGAAAGCAAAAAAGATTGGCAGCGCACGTAGGTATGCGTCATCTATCGATACCCACGGAGTTCATATATACAACCGTGATATCTAATGGAGACCAAACAAGGCGTTTATTGATATCCATGTCTGGTGTGAAGGTGTGTTTGATGGCTTGACGCCGGCGGCGATGACACAAAAGTAGCAGCGATCCACCAGGAAATTATTTGTGCTCACATTCAAGCTGACATATGGAGTGAGATCACCTGTAGCCAGTTCTCCGCGCACCCACACATATGCATGTCAGATGAAAGAAACACAACGCTGATCTCAGTGTTCGGCGCGAGCATCGTCGTCGCACGAGTGTTATGGAGTACTATATTGCGCCGCGGTAGGCTGGAGCAGATCACCCCGACATATTTCCAATGCTAAACCTTTTTATTTCACTCCTAAGCAACATGTGAGTTTTGTTTGTATCCTATACACATTTAAATCTGGCCTACTTTGTATAACCGCAAATAAATAAGTTTGCATTTCGCTTACTATAGTTTGTTTTTAAGACTTTGGTCAAATGAGTATTTGAACTTTTGAATTAATGGATAGTCAAACTATGCTGTTTTTGTTTATATATGTCATTTGTCTTTCATTTTCGGTACATGCATTGATTACTCAAAAGGCGTGTGATTGACTCAATGGTATTGTTGCTTGATTTGTTTCACAGAAAACCATTGCTGTTGGACGAATGACAATTACTACCAATTTTATTGGTAGCAGAGAACATAAAATGTCTTCTGCTTGATATCTATACTCAAAACAATACTAAAGCTTAACTTTGTCAGCCCATGACAGCCAATGGATCCTTTTTAAATGATGGATGTGTAACACATCAGAAATAGAATTTCGGTAATTGGATTGCATGCCCAGTACATTTATTTATGTGTAATCAAAACATGATACATCATACTAGAGGGAGAGGCGGAATAGAGCCAGCGTTCCAGCATGTTATATATAAATTTAATAAATAGATTTCTCAATTTATATTTTGAAGTAAATCTCATATATATCGGTTCATTTTGTGCTCTCATAGCTACATTATATTAGATTATTCTACTTCAGTATTGTAGTACTAGCGATTGATTGAGAAGGCTTCAGAAATTAGGTAGTCACATTCAATTGATGGAGCGTGAAAAAAAATAAGAGTTGAAGGTTAGAGTCCGCACGTGCATCAATTAACATTACTTAGAAGCCTCATATTCACAGTTATAACATGTGAAGCATTTTATCATCTAGCCGCGTAATTGCGCGGGCCACCCAGCTAGTTATAGATACGTTTGAGACGTATCAGCATCCCCAAGCTTAGTTCCTGCTCGTCCTCGAGTAGGTAAACGATAAAAACAAAATAATTTTTTAGGTGACATGCTACCATCATAATCTTGATCATATAATATTGTAAGGCACATGTAAATGAATGAAGTGATCCAAGTCAATGGTCTATAGTTTGCTACCAAATAGATAATGAGTAAACAATGAATCACACAAGCTAAATGTTTTCATGAATAGTACTTTCGAGACAAGCATCAAACAGTTTTGCATAAGAGTTAACTCATAAAGCAATAGTTTCTAATAAAAGGTATTTAATCAACACAAAGGAAGAATTAAGTTTCAGCATTTGCTTCAACTTTCAACATATTTATCTCATGGATATCGTCAACACAAAGTAGTATAACAAGTCCAATACGTTGCATATAACAAATGTTGTAACAAAGTTGACACTAGTGTTTGCTTGTGGAAGACGGAAAGAATAGGAAAACTGACTCGACATAAAAGTAAAGAAAGCCCTTCGCAGAGGGAAGCAGGGATTAAGTCATGTGCTAGAGCTTTTAGGTTTTGAAAACATATAGAGATTGCATAAAATATTTGACACTCCTCCCAACCTTGCTAACACAAGCCATGGCTAACCGAATCCTCGGGTGCCTTCCATCAATCACATACCATGGAGGAGTATATTTTTGAGAGGTGTTTGTTAATTGTCAACGAATGGTAGCGGGTGAGAACAGTATTCTACCTGTCAAACGGACTTTTAAGAGCGGCTCCCATGAAGGACGTTATTTCTACCAGCAAGGCAGATCATCCCTCTTTCTCTTTGGTTTACACACATTCAGGTATTTCACTGTTTGTCATTGCTTACTGATGAATCAGGGCAAAAGTGTGAAGAGAATTAATTGGTTAAAGTTGTAATTAATTGGGACTGGGCACCCCGTTGCCAGCTCTTTTTGCAAAATTATTGGATAAGCGGATGTATATGCCACTAGTCCAGGTGTAAAAGTCCATGACAATAGAATAAAGAATAACCACACTAATTCCTCATGAGCTAGTAAACATTGACACAAAAAGGGAATAATAACATTTTGAATAATTTAAAGGTAGCACATGAAAAATTTACTTGGAGTGGCAAGGAAATACCACATATAGGTAGTTATGGTGGACACAAATGGCATGGATTTTGGCTCAAGGATTTGGATGCACGAGAAGCATTCCCTCTCAGTACAGAGTTTAGGCTAGCAAGGTTATGTAAGCAAACAAGAATATCAACCCGTACACCAAGTTTTATATGACAAACATATTGCAAACGTTATAAGACTTCATACCGTCTTCCTTGTTAACCAAACCCTGTTATTAGAAAATATCTAGACCTTAGAGATACCACCGATGCAAACCAAATTTTCAACAAGCTTTACGGTAGTTCTTCACTAATAGGCTTAACTCATGATGCACAATTTAATCATGATCTACTTGTTAACTCAAAACAATTGACAAGCATCAAGTTATCCATTAGTGATCTACAAGATTAAGCAAGTTTTTCCTTATACCAATTACCACATGCAACATTTTCTGAACCAACCAAACACCAATCAATTTATTTCAATCAACTCTCCAAACAAATATAAGTGAAGCAAGAGAGTACTTTCTACAAAAGAAAGCTAATAGCTCTGACAAGAGATACATGAAAACAAGAGCTAAAAGCTGAACACGCTAGATATGAATACTCAACAAATATAAGTGAAGAATAGGAGTATTCTCATGAAAAAGCGGAGCGTGTCTCTCTCCCAATCAAGAATGCTAGGGTCCAGTCAAGCTTTATTGAAAATAAAAGTGCAATACTGAAAATAAAAGCACACAGACGCTCCAAGAAAAGCACATATGATGTGAAAGAATTAAAATATAGTTTCACTAGAGATGACCTGATAATTTTGACGATGAGAAGGGGATGCCTTGGGCATCCCCAAGCTTAGACGCTTGAGTCTTCTTGAAATATGCTGGGGAGATCCATGGGAGCCTCCCCAAGCTTAAGCTCTTCACTCTTCTTGATCCTATTATATCATCCTTCTCTCTTGACCCTTGAAAACTTCCGTCACACCAAACTCAAAGTAGATCTCATTAGAGGGTTAGTGCATAATCAAAAATTCACATGTTCTATAAAGACGCAATATGATTTGTTACTTTAAACATTAGCTACAGCCACTGATGTTATGTGAAGCTCTTCCACCCAAAAAAGAATTTCACTCAACACTAGTAAAAGAGAGAATGCAAAATAAAAAGGCATAATCTGTCTAAAACAGAACAGTCCGCAAAGACGAATTTTTTCGAGGCACTTACGACGCTCAGATCGAAAAACTTTGAACTAATGAAAGATTCAGACATTCATAAAGATTACGCACAAAATTTCAGATTTAATTAACAATCTGGTGATTTTAGGAATTTCGTACAGTGAACAGCAAAAATCTGTTTCTGCGCAGCAATCAAAATTAAGCATCATCTTAACATTAGAGGCTACTCTTGGCACAACAATGCGAGAAAATAAAGATACAAAGGAGTTGCTACAGAAGTAAACATCCTCCTTGACTCAATAAAAGAAAAATTGCAGAAAAATAATGGGTTGCCTCCCATAAGCGCTTTTCTTTAACGCCTTTTAGCTAGGCACAAAGCATGCATCAAGTATTACCAAGTGTAGAGAATCAACAATCTTACGCTTACCTCTCTTACCTTTACTCTTATCTTTAGGAAATATTTGGTTACACATAGGTGAGGAGGCGAAATTCATAACTCCTTGGCCCATGTCTATTGTTGCTCCAAAGCGTTTCAGCAGAGATCTCCCAAGCGTAATTTGTACTGTTCCTGCACATTCAATGACAAATAATCAATAGATACTGTTATCCCCAGGAGTTTTGTAAATACTCCTTCGGCTACTCCTTTTGGTATTTTAATGGTATTATCAGCCAGAGTTATCAATTTTCACTTTTGGAAAGCTCCCAAAGGTTTAAGGAATCTTAAATTTCCCTAGGCATTAAACAAAATTCAGACATGATATCACAGCGAGCATGGAAGGTTTCACCATTGATAACAACTTTCACAGAGGGAATCCATCCCGATGGTTCAAAGTTTATTGGCACATTATCATAGTGTTCACGAATCTGATTATACCCTTCTTTAGACCAGATATTTGTTTCAAGAGTATTTAAGTCTATCATTTATGCTTGTGAGAACATCAATTTTACTGATGGAGGGCTAGAAATTGTAATCAACTTTTTAATAGCATTAAAGTTGATCCCCATCATGACGAAGGAAATCTCTCCTACCACAGCATCTAAAGCATATCTATAGCAAAGAACAAGACCAAAATAAAACTACTGAGGAGCAGGCTTAAAGTCATTTTAGGTTCAGTTTTAGCATAGGACTCAAATATTTAGACCAAGCATTTTAAAACTCTCCTCACTCCCTTGCTTGAAAGTGAAAATTTCTTCCTTCAGGTGACATTACTACTGGAACAGGGCTAGACATGATAGCTAACAGGAAACAGAACTGAAATAAACTAAATGCAAGTAACTTATTTTTTTGCGTTTTTGATAATTGAAAGCAAACAAGATAAAATAAATAAACTAAGCAAGACAAAAACAAAGTAAAGAGATTGGAAGTGTGAGACTCCCCTTGCAGAAATGCTTCTACTCCCTGGCTACGGCGCCAGAAAATAGTCTTGATGGCTGTGAATCACACGCTCGTTGGGAGACCCCAGAGGAAGGTATGATGCAGTCCAGCAGCAAGTTTTCCCTCAGTATGAAACCAAGGTTTATCCAACCAGTAGGAGCAGCAACGTTTCTGAAGGATGTTGGCAGCTCGCACGGCGCAACACGATCACCAACGTGGAATCTGCACACAACACAATCAAACTATTTTGCCCCAACGAAACAGTGAGGTTGTCAATCTCACCGGCTTGCTGAAAACAAAGGATTAAACGTATGGTGTGGAAAATGATGTTTAATTGCAGAGAATGAAAAAGGAACAGTTTGCAGTTTGTGGTTGTTTAATCAGTTTAAAGGAATGGACTGGGGTCCACAGTTCACTAGTGGTGTCTCTCCATAAAAGATAACTAACATGCTGGGTGAACAAATTACAGCTGGACAATTGACAAATAGTGAGCGCATGATAATGCATATATATGACATGATGACTACTATGATATTTAATTGGGCATTACGACATATCATAGACCGTTATCCAACAACGTCTATGACTAATAATCCACCGCCAGGTTGTCATCCGAGTCCCCCGTTGGTATTAAGTTACAAGCAACGGATAATCGCATTAAGTAAAGTGCGTAATGTAAACAAATACATATGCCCTTGGACATAGCATCGTTAGGTTATCCCTAGTGGCAACAGCACATCCACAATCTTAGAAGTTGCTATCACTCTCCCAGATTACTAGAGGCATGAACCCACTATCTAGCATAAATACTCTCTCTTGGAGTTACAAGCATCTACTTGGCCAAAACATCTACTAGTAACGGAAAGCATGCAAGATCTTAATATAACATATAAGATAGATTGAAATCAACTTGACATAGTATTCAATATTCATCGGATCCCAGCAACACAACATGTAGCATTACAATAATATGACCTTGATCATGTAGGCCAGCTCACAAGATCTAAACATGATGGCACAAAGTGGAGAGACAACCACTACCACAGAAAGGGCTATCTGTGGCGCACCCCAGGTTTGCCTGGTGCGCCACAGAATTCTCGCCACAAAAATATTTCTGTGGCGCACCCAGCGTGGTGCGCCACAGAAATAGCTCGGCAGGACCCCTATGCAGAGGAATTCTGTGGCGCACTGTTCCCTGGTGCGCCACAGAAAGTGGTGCGCCACAAAAAAAAGCGTGCGCCACAGAAATATGAAACAGAAATACCTGTATTTTTTCATTTTGCTGTACAAATACAGGTATATACAGGATTTTATACAGGTTTATACAGAAATACAGGTATATTTGACAGGTATATAAACAGACACACATTAATCACTATGTCATCACATATTACTTAGTGCCCGATCGAGATACATATATACACATAGTCACAAAAGTGCCGAATGTTTACACAATTAGTCATGATACAAACAAAAGTTCATCATTTCACACTACATTACAAATCAAGTGCTCACGCCTAACTAGGATCAAATGTAGTAACATCGGCGATGATGGTGAGCAAGAGCGCGTGGGAGCATGCATGCATCATGGAGTCCTCTTCTTGAGCGGCGCCGGGAACGGTAGAAAGCCCTGTAACGTCCTCCACTCCCTGGTGTCATTTTGCGCCTCTAGTCGTTCTTCTATAGCCCTCTTAGACAACCCTGAATATGGATTGGGATATATATTGGTTAGTGATATACATAGAGTATAATTTATTCATCTAAGTAGAGAGGCAAGACAATCAATCAATTGTCATGGTTGGAAATCATATGGCTATCCTATTTGGGTTTCATAGCATAGCATATATATATATAACCCTACACATGCACTTCTACAAAAAAGTACACTAGTAATGCTTAGCAAGGCTTTCTTTTATAATACATCCTACCTCTGGGGTAGTGGTAGGACCCTGATTTGTGAATGACATCGTCGAGGATGATCGTTGATAACTGCAGCTGGATGCGATGGAAGTCTGTTCTATAATCAGCATCGGTGAGACCATCCGCCATTTTGGCGTATTCTGCGAGACCGGATGGAATCTTCGTTTTCTCGCAATCCCGGACAATCCCTTTAAGGTGATGGAGGGCGTAGTAGGCCTCCTTCACGCTGCATCCAGTTGCTTGATGCAATGGAATCCGGTCCATGCTGGAACTTGTGTGTGTTGTCCTCCGTGAAAAATTCCGAATTCTTATGGAAGGGGCCGCCCTTTTGGGCATAGGCCTCGAGAGCGTCATCGAGAACACCCTTTATTCTGGTGTATCGTCTCGGCCTGGATTTATTCCCGAGTCCAAATAAGTGGCAATGGACCACCTCGGGGATACGTAGATGAGTGCGCAGTACTTGTCCCTGCTCAACACAATTGAAACGGAATGTTGGACAAAGGATCAGCGATGGAAGAAATGTACAAGAAGGCATAAGATACGACGGTGGCGAGCGGATGTGTACTTACTCGAAAAAGAAAGGCAGAAGAAGGGAGCTCTTCCTCTTGTTGGCCAGCATGACCCTTACGAGGTACTCCGTGGCCGTTTCCCGTGTCTTTGATCCTTCCACCAGATGGCTGTCGCGCATGTAGTAGGGATCCACTACCGCGACGTGCGGGGAATCATCTCTCCTGATCTTCATCGCCACATCGAGCGCATATAGGCGGACCATGTTATAGTCCAGCCGTTTAGTGTGAAACAGGTTGAAGATGTCCTCGTACGCTATGAGAACACATCCGCGGGGTCTTCCTGGACGAAGTCCACCAGCTCGTTTGGCACCTTGACCGCGAACGGGGTAACTGGGGTTCTTCTCTTTAAGAAGGATCCCCTCTAGATACAAGATATTATTCTGCAAAGAAATCACGGGTCCTTCTGCAAGGCGGAGCAAGTCCCTAGACAAGATAGGTTTACCAGCTTCATGAACTCGGGGGAAGCCATCCTCACGGGGTGGAATCGTGTCTTCAAGACCCCGGATCTTAGGAGTTGGCTGGCTCGCAGAGGTGGAGGATCCTTTTCTCTTCCTGTGCTTCTTCTTGTTCTTCATCTCTGGGGATTGTGGGGGTGGTGAAGTGAACCCGCTTTAACAGTGTCTTTCAGTGTGTTAGGGCTGAAAATGTTACCGGTTGAGCTTGATGATCGCCGTCATCTGGAGGCATGTCGGTGAAGGCCAGGCACTGTGTGCATGAAGTGGGACGAGCAGGTTGACCGCGGTGGTCGTGGAAGGGTTCTTCATCCACAAGAGGCATGTACATATCATCCCTGCAGGCGCCAGTGTTGATGTACTCATCGACGTCGATATCATTTCCTCCTCCTCATTGTCGTCGTTGCCACCAAGTTGAGGTGCAACGGCTTTGTCCTAAACATAAACAATAGCACATCCGTTAGTCGGGAAAGTCAAAAAGTCGGGGAATTCGGAAAGTCAGAACTAACCTTGGACGGTTGCGGTGAAGACGTTCCCAACAACTGTTTGTGGCGGTTTGTGGTGGCGACGACCGGCGGTAGCTTCCGGCCGGTGGTGGCGGCGACCGGCGGTTCCTTCTGGGTGGTGGCGACGGCTGCTTGTGGCGCCGGTTCATCCGCAACAGCTTTTTGTGGCCGCCTCGACGGGGGCCGAATGACTGGGGGTCGGGGCCTCGAGGTGGCGCCGCCGGTGCGCCTGACCCATGAAGAACATCCCCAAGACGAATCTGGGTCTTCGGCCATTCCATCATCCACTTCCCGCATTCGCCAAGCTTCATGTGTTTCTCGGCTCCCGGAGGTTGCGTGGGGGGGGGGGTCGATGTCACGGAACTCAGGCAGTACCTCGCTCACATTGACTTTCATCACGACCTCGCTCATTCGGGTGTTGTGCATATCGTGGGTCAAAGGTTGTATGATCTTGGCCGTTGCGACTTCCTTCAACTCACCGCCGACCCCACCCTATGCAGGAGTATGCAAGGCATGTCCTGGGAGTCAACACATGTTGGGCACCATGCATGCATGAGATATGGCAGTCATCAAAGGCATATATAGTCATAGAAGATGTCGCGGACTAACTAATTAGTTACCTTGGTGATGGCGTCGAGCTCGGCTAATGTCGAGACAAGGGCGCCGGTGCCGGCGGCCGGCCTATCATTGTCCGGGCGCTCGTGCGCATTGTCATTATTCTCCGGCCGGGGGGGCACCGGTGGGGTCACCATGACCGGCGACACGACAGGGGGCACCGGTGGGGTCACCAGGACCGGCGACACGTTATTGCTGGAGGTGCTGCTGGCGAAGCTGGGCACGTGTATCGGCCCCTGTTAACCTCCGCTTGCCAAGCAGCTAATCCCTCCATCAATCCAGGGGGTAACAAATTCCGGAGCTTCTCGTCCAGCTTCTCGGCCACTAGCTTGTCCACCATGCTGGAGTCCACCTTTTCTTTCTCTAGTGTCTCCAGCTTCTTCCTTAGCTCGAGAACCTCGGCTCTATCTTTAGCCGGCTTCCTCCTCTCCTTTTTCTTGTCGGTGTCCGTGCTGTAGTACTCGATGAACTTCATCGCCGTACCAAAGCCGGTCACACGGCCAGCTGACGTCGGCGGCTTTGACTTGTCCCTCCCCTTGTGAACGTTCATCGCCCGGTTGAAAGTCGTGTCCCACGGGCCGGCCTGAGCCTCCTGGGACGACGGGCCGGCCTCAGCCTCAGCCTTCAACTCAGCCTCCTGCGGACAAAGGAAATAAACGTGAACCCATGTAGAAATCAACGCAAATGGACTTTGAGATATCCGCGGTAATTAAGTTCCTTACCAGTGTTTTCTCGAACTCCAGCACATCTTCATAGTCGGTAACGAATTCCCCGTCCCGGCTTCAGATAGTAGCGGGACCGAACAAAGTTCCTAACTTGCTCGTCCGTGATTTTATGCCACGGGTTCTCTTTCCCAAGTCTCGCAACCTCTGCATTTTCTTCCCCCACTCGGTCCATTTTTCAGCCTCCGGAGATGCCAAGGACAACTTCAATGCCTCGAACTCTTCTATGTCGATGTACGGCTCTTTGGCACTGATCTCTTCCCAGCTAAGACCCTTTTCAATCTTCGCCTTCACCCGGCCTCTCCAGCTGGTCAAGGCGGTGTTCATCTTCGTGATGGCGAAGTTCTCCACCTTTTTGTTTCCATCATCCGGGAAAATGTATCGTTCATGAAGCTTCTTGAGGAGTTGTGTGCGCAAAGCCTCATTCTCTGCGCTCCTGAGGTCATACGTGTTGATCGACACGGTTTCCTGGAGGATGCACCCTAGTTGCATGCCGTACCTTTTGCGATGTTCCTAGGCTCCTGGGGTTGGCCACTTAAGGAGACCTTAGTGAACGTGTCGGTGACGGTGCCGACCGCTTGCGGTGTCCGGTCCTTCCTCTGCTTCTTAAGCTTCTTAGCGGGCGGGTTACCACCACCACCGCCATCCGTGTGGTCGTCACCCCCGACATCCGCGTGGTCGCCGCCCTCGGTGGTGGTGGTTGCGTCCCCATCTCCGTCGGTGTCCTCCGCATCCTCCATCTCCATCTCTAACAGAAAGTCACCATCACCGTCACGAGCCAGTTCGGCGGCCTCCGCATCCTCCATCGCCGGGTTCACTTCCCAGAACAGCATGTTCTTTTCTCTAGCTTGTTCTTCGACGCTCATGTGCTTAGAAGGGCGGGCGCGTCAGTCGACATGTTTGCACTCCATTAAAAAGAAGCAAAAATTAGTACAAAAATATAAGAAAAACATCACTTAATTTAGTACTAAGATACCCCGGCCCATGCATTAGTCGCAATACCCCATGTGTCCCTTTTTTAGCAAAGTCATGCCAAAATTCACGAAAAATTTCGGCATGACCTTTGCTAAAAAAGGGACATATGGAGTACCCGAATTTGCCGGAACGGAAGTTAATCGACGTTCCGGCAATCTCAAGGGCCTCACGGGGTACCTGCACAAGCATTTCACAAATAATGGCCGGCATCGCTGGCCGGCAACAGCATCACATCACAACATCCACATTTCACAAATAATGTTTGCCGGCATAGCTGGCCGGCCAACAGCATCACAAACAACCACGACACGATGGTCGTGGTATGACATAACACATGGTCACCGGAGCTCACCAAATCGATTCCACGGGTGTCTTCTTGCCTAGCACACACAAGCACCTATGCACCCTGTACAACCAAAAAAATGGATCATCAGTGGACAGCACACACATCACACAAGAACAACTACACACTACAGAGGAGAAAAATGGAATAAATTAACTCCAAAAGTTGGCATTTACATAATCCTGCATGTGAGAAAGATAACTTCACTTGTGCTATATTCCTTGACAACCATATGCAGCAAGCATTAACACAAACAAGAATGCATCTTTTCATGTACTAACACTTCACAAAATCACTTCTTCTAGTTTCTTACAAACAAGCATTAACACAAAGCAACAACACTTAGCATTAACACAAAGCAACCCATATGTCCTCAACTAGTGTGCTTGCTTGCAGCAAGTACTTGCAGCAAGCAATTACTAGCACTAGCACTAGCACTAGCACTAGCACTAGCACTAGCACTAGCAATGACACTTAGGAAAATTACTAGCACTAGCAACAACACTTAGGAAATTTTTTGTAATTTTTTTGGTCTCCATGCAATTACTAGCACTAGCAACAACACTAGCAACAACACTTAGCAACAACACTTAGCACTAGCAACTGAAACCTAGAAAATTTGGTTGCACATTTCATCAAGCACCTAGTGTGCAACCATGGCAGCAGAGGGAGGGGAGGGAGAGAGGGGCAGTACCTCGGCGAGGATGGCGAGTTGAGGTCGTCGGTGGCTCGTGGCTGGCCCAGGGCGGCTCGACGGCGAGGGGAGGGGAGGTGATGGCGGTGTTGTGGAGGGGAGGGGAGGGGAGGGGTAGGGGCTGGCCGGGGCGCGGCTCGGGCGGCGGCGCGGTCGAGCACGGCCGCATGGTGGGCGGCGGCGCGGCTCGGGCGGGGGCGGCCGGGGCGCAGGGGATCGAGGTCGCCGGCGACGGGGAGTTGCGGCGGCGTCAAGGGCGACGGGGAGTTGCGCACGTACTTAGCGAAATTTGGAACGATCGAAGAGGCAGCGCGGGGGCGGCCCCACATGTAAGTGGCGGACCGATAATTCTGTGGTGCACCGCTGGAGGGATGCGCATCGGTAGAGGGATGCGCCACAGAAATATCTGGGTCTATAAAATAAAAAGCTGTGCTGCTGTATCATAACACAAACACACACACAGCCCAGTGGTGGATGCGCCACTCCAATTAACCTGGGCAAGCCAGGTTCGAATCCTGGCTGCCTCAGTTTTTTTTTAAATCCTGGCAAATATTTCTGTGGCGCATCCCTATGCCGATGCGCCACAGAACACCCTTATTCTGTGGCGCATCTCTAAGTGCATGCGCCACAGAATGTGTGTGCCAGAACTGCTAAAATTCCTGCTAGCTGTAATGTGACAAGCATACTAGCTTAGCCCAATGGTTTGCACACACCCACAAAACCTGGGGTAGCCAGGTTCAAATCCTGGCTGTCTCAGTTTTTTAAAAAAATATATTTTTTGGTTAAATTTAAAGAAAGAACACTACTACACACAATTGTTAGTAGACCATTATGTCAATTCATTTAATGCATATATATGGTCTTGCATTGTCTCACACACAATGTCTCATACATATTCATGATCATACATATATATGCTTGCATTGCATTGTCTCTCACACACACACAAAGTCTCTTCTTCGTCTCGGTTCCGCGAGCTAGCTTCTCTTCTTTCCCTTCTTCGCGGTTGAAAACTTTAGGCCGGTGACCTTGAGATTTCTTCGCGTGAACGGACAACCTTTAGTAGGTAGGGAGGTCTTCCTTCTTTGTGTACTAGTAGTAGGCATGTCGAAGAACTTGTCGAATTCCTCCTCGATCTTTGGCTCGTTGTCCAAGTCTTGCTCGGTGGCGCCTCCTTCCATTCCGATGATGCTCCTCTTGCCCCTCCTCACGACAACACGGCTAGGCTTTGACGGGTCGGTAATGAAGAAGCATTGCTCAACTTGGCTAGCGAGTACCCATGGCTCATTTTTCGCGGAGGCGTTCTTCGATTTGGCATCGGGTATTACCATGGTGGTGAAATACCGGCCTTCTTTGACGACGTCCTTGGCCCATCTTACACGGAACATTGGCACCAACTCTCCACAGTAGTTGAGCTCCCATATGTCCTCAATCCTTCCGAAGTATCTTTCCTTGACAGTAGCCTCCTCATCGCCGTAGGATAGCATAGTTACTCCTGAGTTTTGATATTCCGACTTCTTGTCCTTTTCCTCGGTGTAGAATCTGTAGCCGTTGATGTCGTACGCCTGATAGGTCTTTACGTTGTGCGAGGGACCCCGTGATAAGGAGAATATGAGTCTTTCATCTTCCGTAGATGGTGCTTTGTTCTTTGCTAGCTCCAGTTGCTTTTGCTTGAACCAACGCGTGAAGCTAGAGTTGTGCGCTCTGGTTACGTCTCCCTTCTTCCTCGGCCGGCCCAGTTTGATGTAATGTTGCTCGAGTAAGCATTTGTGCTGTTCCACCCAAGTTTCGATCAATTGTAAGTGTTGTAGCGCGACCCGGTGAGCCCTGTCGAAGTCGTCCTTTCGACCCTGCATGCTGACAAAGGTTGAGCTGGTGCCCTCTCGGTGACCATATCCATTGAGCCTGCCGAAGTGTTTCCTCGTGGGCAGACCAACATCCTGGTTCTCGGTGCTTAGATAATTCTGGCAGAAGGAGATGCACTCGTAGGTTAGAAAGCCCTTGGCCATGCTTGCGTCTGGATGGGACCTGTTGCGGACGTATCCTTTCATGACACCGTTCATCCTTTCGAACGGCATCATGTAGTGCATGAACGTTGGCCCGAGCTGCCTGATGTCATCAACGACATGGAGAAGGAGATGCACGCAGATATCAAAGAATGCTGGCGGGAAGTAAATCTCGAGCTCGCATAGTATCAGCACGATCTCTTCCTGTAGCCTGTCGAGCTGCTTCACGCCGATCGACTTCCTGTTGATGACGTCGAAAAAGTTGCAAAGGGCAAGCAGCGTATCACGGACGTGCTCGTCCATTATCCCTCGAATCGCAACGGGAAGTATCTGCGTCAACAGCACGTGACAGTCGTGAGACTTCATCCCGCTAAACCTCTTCTTCGTTCCGTCCAGATATCTGCTTATCTGCCCCGCGTAACCATGAGGAAATTTGACTCCTAGGAGACCTGTAGAATTGCTCGAGCTCCTCCGGACTCATAGTGAAGCACGTAGCGGGAAGCACCACAGTGTTCTTCTTTACCCTTTTGCGGCGACCTTGAGTCCCTTCCGTCTGATCATCATCATCATCGTCATCGCTATCGGGGCCTGAAGATCTTTCCTGACACCAAGCCATTTCAGATCGTATCTTGCTTTCGTCCCATCCTTGGTCTTTTCCGGCATGTTGGAAAGAGTGCCAAGCAGAGCCTCGGTGACATTCTTCGTAATGTGCATCATATCGAGGCTATGTGGCGTCTTGAGGACCTTCCAGTACTCCAAGTCGTGGAAAACAGACCTCGCTTTCCATACACCCAGCAGCGGATCTACCTTCGGTCGTTTCTTTCCCGGCGCGGGCACTCCTCCAATTTTTCAACAGCTCGTCGATTTCTGTGCCGCTCCTCGGGCTCGGGGTCCTTCGCTCGTCCTTACCATTGAACAGGTCACCGCGTTTTCTCCACGGGTGATCCATGCGAAGCCACCTTCGAGCCCCTGGGTACACGGTTTTCGAAGACCCGGGATTCCTTGGTAGCTGGAGATGCGGGGTCTTATCCATGCACCTGACACATGCGCAGAATCCGTGGCCTACCTGGGCCGATACATATGAGCAACCAGGATAGTCCTGCACCGTCGTGAGCAACGCGGCTCTCATGTCGAAATAATCTCCAGTGTAGGCATCCCACGTACGGGCTGGCGTCTCCCACAACGTGGCTAACTCCTCTTTCAACAGCGCGAGATACAGATGTATGTGGACACCTGCTTGTTTCGGCCCCTGAATGAGAATACTCATGTGTATACCTTTGCTTCGTGCACAACCACGGGGGAAGGTTGTAAGGCCATACAAACACGGGCCAGGTGCTATGCGTGCTACTCTGGTTGCCGAACGGATTGAGTCCATCGGTGCTCATACCGAGCCTGACGTTCCTTGCGTCGCCTCCGAAATTTGACGGCGTCCAACTCTTGCCACTGGCTAGCGTCTGAAGGGTGTGTAAGGATCCTGCCCTTCTCCGGATCTTCTTCGGGCTTCTCCCTTTCCGCGTGCCATTGCATGAGCTTTGCTTCCTTAGGGTCCACGAAGTACCGCTGCAGACGGGGAGTGATAGGAAAGTACCATACCACTTTTCGAGGAACTTTCTTCCCACGGCTCTTGTACCGTCCTTGGCCGCACACCGGACATGTGGTTCTGTCCTCGTACTCGCCCCGATAAATTGCGCAATCATTGATGCAGGCGTGGTATTTAACGTGCGGTAGGTCAAGAGGGCAAACGACTTTCTTGGCCTCCTCGATACTAGTTGGCAATGTGTTCCCCTCGGGAAGACGCTCGTGGAAGAATTGCATGTTCTTGTTGAAGCTCGCGTCGGTCCATTTGTTTCCCGACTTCATCTCCAGAGCATCAAGCGTTACTTGCAAGCGCGTATCCTGTGGCCGGCACCCAGGATACAACGGAGTCTTCCCGTCTATCTCCATTTGCGCCAGCTTGGCTTTCTCTCTAACGGTGCTCGCGTTCTTGAGGAGCAGTTCTTGAACATGAGACTCCATCAAGGCCGACATTAGCGAGCTCTGCGGCGTGTTCGCGTCTTCTCCACCACCATCATGACCATGTCTGTCGGCATCTCCTTCGTCACGATCATCTTGCCCGCCCTCGTCTTCAGGCGCAACATTTGCTGTCGGCGCTTGGTTGAAGCCTTCCATGAAACCGCGCCTGAGCAGGTGTTCCTCCAATTGTCCGGAATCAGGGTCGATCCATCTCACAAGTTTGCAACTTCGACACGGACATCGTATCTGGCGCCCGTTGCACCGACTCATTTCCGCCTTCGCTTCTTCCTTGTAGTTGTTGATTCGATTGGAGCTCATCTTGATGACCATGGTCGCCTACGCGGTATACATATAGAGTATGTGTTATTAATTAGAATTAATTAACCGCAACATGCACACACACATACAAGCTTCTCATGCGGGAAGTCGGAAATGTTCGACGAAAAAATTCGGCATGACTTCCCCTAAAAGTAGGACATATGTGGTGCAAAAATTTACCGAAATGGAAATGAATCAACATTTCGGCAAACATCCATGCACCACGCCGGCGCAAGCAACAACATGCAAAGATTCATCAAACCACACACACAAGTTTCATGCATAAACATCGATCGCCGCGCCATATACGTGCAAATCGCCCGCCGACAAGTTTCTCATGCCTTTAACAAACATCCATACACCAATACCCACCTAGTAGATCTAGATCCGTTGCCGAGACGTGACCGTGATCGATGAGAGAGAGTGTGTGGTGATGGAGAGAAAATAGTGGACAAAAAGAGAGGAGGAGAATATATATGGAGGCTCTCCCCAAGCCCTCACCAATTATATATCAAATAAATTAGGTTTAATAACAAATAATGGAGAATAGGATGGTCAAAATGGCATGGGAGAGAGGAGGAGCTCGAGCTAGATGGGAGGATGAAGAAGGTCACATGGGGAAAGGGTGGTGCCACCTTTTTGTAGATCTTCCGGCCAACTTTTGTGGCGCATCCTACACCATGCGCCACAGAAAGTTGAGTTTCTGTGGCGCACCAGACACGGTGCGCCACAGAATTTCCCCAGATGGACCTTGGCTCAATGATTACACGTGGGACCCACGGAAATTTTGTGGCGCATGATCTGTAATGCGCCACAGAAGTATGGATTTTTGTGGCGCATTGGCGGCCATGCGCCACAGAATTTTGACTTTCTGTGGCGCATGGGCAAAAGATGCGCCACAGAAAGTTGAAAATTTCTGTGGCGCACGAGCATCCATGCGCCACAGAAATAATTCTGTGGCGCACCAATTAACGGTGCGCCACAAAATGCCAACCTCCCTATAACCCTTTCTGTGGTAGTGAACCATCTAGCTACTGCTATGGACCCGTAGTCCAAGGATGAACTACTCACGCATCACTTCGGATGCAGGCATGGCGATGTAGAAGCCTCCGGTGACGATTCCCCTCTCCGGCAGGGTGCCGGGAAGAGGTTCTGGACCCTCCCGAGCTAGGGTTGACGGCGGCGGCGTCTCTGTAACTTTTCGTGGATAATGGCTCGGGCAATTAGGGTTTTTGCATCGGGGGGAATAAGTAGGCGAAAGGGCGGCGACTGACGACCCCCGTGGGGCCCACACGTGGCTAGGGCGCGCCAGATGGGGGGCCCGCGCCCTGCCCGCGTGTGGCCACCTCCTGGCTCTCCTCTGTTGCTCCTTTGGTCCTTCAGGTGTGTTCTGGTAAAATAGGGATCCCCGTGAAGTTTCGTCCAATTCCGAGAATATTTCCAGACTAGCTTTTCTGGAATACAAAAACAACACAAAACAGGAACTGGCACTTCGGCATCTTGTTAATAGGTTAGTCCCAAAAAATGTATAAAAGTGATATAAAGTAGATGCAAAACATGTAGCAATTGGTATAATATTAGCATGAAACATCAAAAATTATAGATACGTTTGAGACGTATCATTGGCCTGTTGCATCTCCTCCATCAGCAGCATGCTGCGGACGCGGAGGAAGGACGGCAGGGGCTCCTCCATGGAGATGACGGTGGCGGCTGAGGGGAAACGTGGGCTGAGGCCGCGCAACGTGTTGAGGACGAGAGCCCGATCCGACACGGGTGAGTCGTTGTGCGCGAGGGAGTCGGCGAGCTGCTTCTGGCGGCGGCAGAACTCGTGGATGGTCATGGAACCCTGCACAAGCTGACAGAACTCGTTATCGAGATTGTTGGCGGAGAAGAGCTCGCGTGCGGCGAGCCAGAGTTGGCGTGCAGTCTGCTCGGTGGCGAGGATCATGTTGGCAACATCCTCGTCGATGGCGGCATGAAGCACGTTGAGCACGGTGTAGTCCGCGGTGCACCAAGCCTCGTCGGCGGGCGCGGCGGCGGTGGTGCCGTCGATGTGGCCGAGGAAGCCAGCGCGGCCGAGGGAGGCGCGCATGTAGATGGACCACTTGGAGTAGTTCCCGGCGGCGAAGGAGAGGACCACAGGGCCGACGGGGCGCGGGGCGCCGCCCGGTGGAAGGACGGCAGCCACGGAGGAGGCGACCATCGCACCGGAGGAGGAAGAGGAGGTGGTCGACATGGAGGGCAGCGGAAGGAGCAGCGACGGCGGCGGCTAAGCTAGGGTTAGCGGCGGCGGCTGAGGTTGGATCGATCTAGGCTGATACCATGTAGAAGGGCAAGATAGGGTTTTGGGGGGAAGCCACACACGGTAAAGGCCGTGGGTTCCTGTTTATATAGAGGCACACAAGGCCGGTTAGGGTTAGGTTACATAGTTGTTACAATACGTGTACAATACAGTATACACAATATATACAATCTAACAGGAAGCAAACGATGATCTCGGGGTAATCGATTCGATTCCAGCAAGTTTCTTTGTTTGCATGAACCTTAACTTACATGCATCTCACGTTAAAACATCACAGTCATATACTACCGGCCACCAACCAATAAGAAAAATAATGCATGAACTGCAGAACATAGAAATCAATTAGTACTTCGTGTTATGAATTTGAATGCATTTGATATTGGTAGTGGACGCAAGAAATTATGTCATTTATTTAACCCCGATAGATTTCTAAGGATTTTTTTATAATACAGACATTAGCAGGGTCGAGGAAATTCTTTGTCCTAGTCCTTGGACCACGTGAGATTTCCCCCACGCAAAAACTGTCTCTTTTCAAACAAAACGAAGAGTTAATTGATCTTCTAGCTTCTTTATCAAGGGGATTCATCACATGAATCACCCAAACGAGTGACAACATCTGAACGGTTATTTGACAACATAGAGGCAAAAAAAGCAAACTTCCTGCTAAATTGTGGTGGTTTTTTGAATTTTCTCAACAATGATAGATTCCAACAGAAACTACGTGTATTTAGGTGGACCATTGAAGTGATTCACATACCCATTATGATATGGACAGGACTAGGCGTCCCCCGGGGATCTTTCCGTCCGATCCCCGGGTCGCCGGCCCGACACGTGTCCTCTAAAAATAGGCTAATCCCGCTTTTGCTACAAAACTCCTGCTTTTGCTACAAATCGTCCCGCTTTTGCTGCATTGTAGCAAAAAACAGTTCGTACACAGAACATGAAAGAAAAATTCTGGCCTCGCCGGAGACCTCACCGGATACCTCGCCGGACACGTGGTAGCAAAAAGTTTATGCTATTGTAGCAACAAAACAGTTCGATTGTAGCAAAATCAACTTCGCCGGAGACATCGCCGGAGACTCTCGCCGGAGACATCGCCGGAGACCTCACCGGAGACCTCGCCGGAGATATAGTAGCAAAGTTTTTGTTCTATTGTAGCACAACCAGATAACAATAATAGCAAAAATAAAGTTATATTGCAGCAACATCGTAAAAATTCTTGCGGCAAGGTTCTCCGATTAGACTTATGATGCAAAACAGCAGAGCAAAATTGTAGCAAAAAAGTTCTTGCAGTGCAAATTCACAGAACGTATGGTGCAAAAATTCAGACATGGACAAAACATGATAGCAAAAACATTATGCTATTTTAGCAAAACCACAAAACTAATGCAGCAAAAACAAAAATAAAAATTACAGTATCGTAGCAAAAAATTCCGGCCAGGTCCTCCAAGCACCGCTCACCACCGATTGTAGCACCGACGACCTTCGATGGTAGCACCGTGCACCACCTATGGTAGCAATATCGCCCTTCCTTGGTAGCATAGGCGCCCACCAACGGAAAGCACCTCTGGCAGCATCCGGCGGGCTACTTGAAAGCATAGGAGCACATGGACCGGACGCGCCGCGGCCTTCGCCCTGCTGCTGCCCCGTGCGGCGCCCATGGCCGAGCCTCTGCAGGGCGCTGCTGCTCCGACTGCAGACCATCCCCGGCTGTTCCCCTCACACCGCCGCCATTGCTACGGAGCCACGCCGGCGTTGCTACAGAGCGGCGCCACCGTTGCTGCCGAACCATGCCGTCGTTGCTGCTGAGCGGCGCCGTTGCTACGGAGCCACGCCGGCGTTGCTACAGAGCGGCACTGCCGTTTGCTGCCAAACCATCGGCATGGTTGCTGCTGAGCGGCGCCGGCGTTGCTACGGAGCCACGCCGGCGTTGCTACAGAGCGGCGCCGCCGTTGCTCCTTCGGTAGCATCTCCGCTCTACTATTGGAGCATCGCCGCCGTCCGACGGGAGCAACGCCGACCTCCTTCGGAAGCACCGGCGCCGTCCGACGGGATCAACGCCACCATCCGGCGCGAGCAACGCCGGCCTGCAACGGGAGCAACGTCGGCCTCCTTCGGCAGCACCGGCGCCGTCCGTCGGGAGCAACACCGGCCTCCTTCAACAGCAACGCCACCCTCACGCGCGTGGTCACCTCAGGACCAGAGAGGAGGAGGAGGCAGCGAACTCGCCGTGGAGGCGCGCGCCGGCAGCCAGGCCGTGGAGGCGCCCGGAGACGGCGACCTCGTCGTGGAGGCGCCCGGGGACGGGGACCTCATCGTGGAGGCGTGGAGACGCGCGGGGCGGCGGCCTCGCCGTGGAGGAGCGTGGGGGCGGCGACCACGCAGTGGAGGAGCGCGGCAAGCCGGGCGGCGACCTCGCCATGGAAGAGTGCGGCGATCCGGGGAGAGGAGCTGGGCGGCGCTCCCGGTAGGAGGAGCAGGGGCAGGAGCCGGATGGCTCACGTCGGCGTGGTTGAAGGTGGTCTCGAACGAATGGAGGAGGAGAATTCGTGGTGGGATAAGCTTGTAGTGGAGCCCACCCGTCGCTGTCAACACGCGTCGCGCGGAGGAGGAGGAGGATGGCAGCGCGTGGATCCCCCGGGTGATTACTATACTTTTCCTTATGATATTCCGATTGGACGGAGCATATAACCAAATTCCCCAAAAAAATTGCTTATGATTTAGACACCAAGCCAGACCGCTGTTTCAAGTTTCAACACACAGTAGGATAGAGACCGAAACCCCCGATGCAGAGACCCAAAGCAGAAGTTATTGGAGAAAACGAAGATATCTTGAATATTCTGCTCACGTTGGATTTTGTTGTGCCACAAATAATAGAAAAAAGCGCATACATCCCGCATTAGAAAACGACCATCACAGAGGCTCCCGCGACCATGGCCGCGCCCAAGGACGGCGCCGCGCCGCCTAGCTGATCTCCCAGCTCCGGCCTCCTCTGCGTCTGCTCTGGCAAGATCCGGAGTCCTCTCGGCGCCCTCTTCCTGCCCAGCTCGGAGTCCGGGGCCACCGTCACCGGGTCGTCGCTGAGCCCGACATGTGAGGTGCTCGGTTTCCACCGCGTCCGTGGGCTCCGTGCGCGGTCCCTGCCGTCGGGCCGCCTGCTCCTTCGTACTCGTCATCGCCGCTCCGGCCGGCCGGCATGCTGCTGCCGCCTCCGGCAGCCCCTCTCGCCGGGCTGCCCGCGGGTGGAGCACTCGAGGCCGCGGCCACGTCCTCTCCGCCTCGGATGCCCACCGTCGAGCCTGCTGCGGCCGCCCTCGCTCGTCGCAGGTCGGGGCCTGCCGCCATCGTCCCCGAGCGCTCTGGCAACCTGATGGTGTGCCCGCCGCTGCCGCCTACCTCCGGACCCCCACCCCACCACCGGCCCCTCCCGGTGCCCGCCGCCCTGACGCCCTCGACCGCAATTTCTTTGCGCCCTCACCAGATCCCGCCGCCGCCGCCTGCCGTCGTCTTGGCCAGCTTCTCTCCCCGCGTGGTGCTGCTCACCCCGGAACCACCGCACCCCAAGCTTCGTTCCGTGGTCGTCGGTGACCTCGGCTCTATGGCCGTCGGGCTTGTGGTGTCGGAGGCGCAGCTGGAGGGGACGACCGGGATGGCCTCCAGCGTGGATGAGGAGCCGGAGCTTGCTGGTTGCGCCATCAGTGTTGCGCCCGCTGCCTCCGTTTGCGTTCCTGCAACCCCGACATCCACGCAGAGCGACGCTAATGGCCTTGAGGTTGGTTGGCGGCCTTGGCAGGTGTTTCAGCATCGACAACCCCGGGTCCCCGCGCCTTCTTTTCGCCCACCTGCCGACCGGCCGTGCCGTCAAATTTCTCGGCACCTTCGCGGACTCTGCTTCAAGTGCTTGCAGAAGGGGCACTTCATCGCCGAGTGCACGAACCAGATTTGCTGCCGCCGTTGCTCTCGCTCGGGTCACAACGAGAAGGAGTGCCACCGCGAGCGGGACTCTGGGCAGCTCCAGCAGGTCGGCCAGGCTCCCCCCTGCTCCGCATCGCCTGCAGCTCAACCGCGCCGCCCTCTGGACCGCTTGTGGGCTTCTGTGGCTGCGCCTCCCACTGCGTCTGCTAGTCCAGCAGCTCCGCAGGCCGGGATGCTGAAATCTTCCTTCGATGAGCAGGCGATGCTGCTGTGGGCGGAGCTGCGTGGCATGGTCGCGTCGCAGCTTGAGGAGGTGGCCGCTTTGGAGCTCAAGAGGACGGAGGCTGTGCAGGGCTTGTTGGCGAGATTTGGGAGTTTGTTGGAGTGGGCTGAGATTGCTCTAGAGAGGCTCTTCACGGCACCGGGTGTTGTGCAAACGTTTTCTACACCGCCTCCGCTTGCTGGGATCGGGGTTGGCTGTGCGGACGGTGGTTCTGAGCCCTTTGGTTGCTACTCCCCTAGGAAGGGGACCAGTCCGGTGGGAGAGCTCTTCCATGAGATTGCTGGCATGATGTCGGGATCATCCAGCGACGACCGACGCGGCTGCCGCTTGGGCCGAGAAGAGATTATGCAGGAGATACATGTGGAGCTTCCACAGACAGTGACAGGGGAGGTGATCTCTCGACAGGAGATGCTCGGCGGTGCGTCCTGTGAGGGGGGGCACGTCGACATGGGGGAAGAGGCTGAGAGGGATAATGGGGAGATGCAATAGATGAGGTCTGGCCTGGCAGACCTGCGAGAGCAGGTGGTGGTGCTGAACGACGAGGAGGTGAGCATCGATGACCCCGGGGCGGGTGCCGTATCGCTCACCGATCAGGGTGTGGCCGGGCAGCAGCTCGACAAGGACGTTCTCATGCCGGCGCAAGCTGGTTTTGGTGAGCAGGACCTGGAGATGGATGCACCTCTGTGCCCCTTGTCGGGCTTCCTTGCCCGGGTCGTGGCGCCGATCGAGGTCTCCGTTTTGGGCACGCCGGCCGTGGCGCTGGTCCACGAGAAGCAGGTGGAGGCGGCGTCTGTGCGGAGGAGCGACAGGTTCGCCAAGCTTCACCCGGAAGGCGCCAACATGGAGCAGCTGGCCATGGAGGCCGTGGCGCGACGTCTCGGGTCACGGCCTGAGGAGGACAACACCTCTGAGCGCCTGCGGCAGGATTACTTGGCTCTGTGGGGTGACAAACCCCTCACGGACCAGGCGGTGGCGGCCATCGATGACCTTGTCCTCTACGTGAAGAAACCCAAGAAGAAGAAGGTGTCTGGGACCGGGGCGGCGCGGCAGAGGCCGCCGGAGATTGCCTAGATGACAGCGGCTAGCGGAGCCATCATCCTCTCGATGTGGGGAATATGGAAGGAGAGGAACCAGAGGTGTTTCTGCAGCGCGGAGATCCCTTCAACGGAGGTGGCAGATTTGGTGCGGGAAGTGATGGCGTTGCGGGCTTTCGCCCATACGCAGGATACGGGGGACTTTATTTTCTGGTTTTGCATGTAGAGGGAGTTTTCCCTAACCCAAAATGCTGTACATAACCATCTATTCTATCTAATCGAACGGCGGATTCGACCGCCTTAAGCCTCAAAAAAAAAAAAGTAAAATTATCGGTCGACTTTGAATTTGGAAGAAGATTGACTCTAACTTTGAAATATCGATGGTACATATATTTCACTATCGCCCAAAAACATCGATCACTGAATCAATCGACGAGCTTAATACCGAAATCCACATCTTCACATTTTTGCAGGAACGGCAGGTGCGCCACGGGGTCAAGATCCTTCCCGCCACGGCAGACGAGCGACGGCCGCGAGTGCAGGCACGGCTCCACCGACACCGGCCGCACGCACGCGACGTCGGACTTCCTCCACGCACGCGAGTGCAGGATCAACAGCCAGGGCCGCACCCCGGCCAGCGCGTGCGCCACGTACCCGAACGTCGACCACGCCGTGGTCACCATCTCGTCGCAGTAGCTCAGCAGGAAGATCTCCGCCAGCGCGCGCTCGTTGTGCGCCTGCGCCTCCGTGTGCTGGTCCCCGTCGTGGCTCGGCTGGTGCACCGTCACCACCTCCCCCGACGCCGTCGCGTTCGTGTAGTACGTGCCGTGGAGCTTCTCGTAGTACTCCGGCTTCAGCGACACCACCAGCACGGCCTTCGTCTTCGCCGTGCTGTTCGGCACATTAGCGGGCTCGTCGGTCACCTGCGGCAGGAGATCGTTCTCCCGCGTGCACTGAAGGATCTGCTCGTACATGGCCTCGAACTGGACCCCGCTGTGCGGCACCACGCGCACCTGCAAGCCCAGACGCTCGTCGGCGCCGGCGAGGTAGCCGTCGAAGAACCTCTGCACGATCCCCCAGGCTCGGTTACCCGGGTGGAGGAGGTACCTGCCGAGGTGGTGGAACACGGACCCCTTGGCCGGGAACATCCGGTCCAGCTCGTCCCGGTACGTCGGCATCAGGAACAGCACCACGGCGAAGTAGCTGTCGGACCTGAGCACCATCCAGTTGAACCTGTCGAGCGCCCGGTGGTCCTCCTCGCAGAACGTGTGGTTCTGCAGCCGCAAGTTCATGTTCTCCAGGTGGAGGTACACGTACGCCGGCAGCAGCACGCTGGCATTTCCGCCGCCATCGTCGTCGTAGCCCACGACATTGCTCTCGAGCATGGACACGTAGCTCTCCGGGCAGTTGTACCAGAAGCCGCGGTTCCTGTAGGGGAAGCCCGGAGGGGGAAGCAGCCACGAGGTCCCCGGAAACGGCTCGCAGAACAGCGCCTCCATCTCGGCGGTCTCGTGTACTAGGAGGACGCGGCGGTGAGGAGCGCGTAGAGGAAGGTGGAGACTAGGCCGAGCATCCGGTTGCCGAGACCCTGGACGGGGAACCACACAACGTACCGGCACTCGCGGCGGTCGCCGTTGCGGCCGGACTCGAGCTGCGCCATGGCCTCCCGGTACGGCGCCGTGCCCGGCCCGCACCGGCGGTGGTTGGCTTCGTACTCCCTCAGCTTCCGGACGAGGTGAGGTGACAACGGGAACGGCGACGGCTTCCATCGCTTGGAGCCTTCGTACCGGCTGTGGCACGCCGGCTGGTCGAAGTCCGGGGAGAGGAGCCCGCCAAGGAGCCGGTCCGCGTTCCGGGACGACGCGTTACGGGGACCTGCGATCCATCGATCGTGCCGGCAAGGAAATCAATGAACGGCGTCGAACATGGGGCCCTTAACGTGCGGCCGGCATGGGTGGGTGTAAGCTTCAAGAAAAAGTAGGTACCGTACTTTGATGTTTCACCTGCGACCAGAGCTGGCTGTCGGAGGCGATGGAGACGGCTCGGTCGCCGAAGAGGAAGAGCAGGAGCAGCAGCGGCAGCGAGGCCAAGAAGACGACGGTGGCGGCGCCGCCGCGACGCTTCCCTGCCGACGGTGGATCTTGCGCTCCGTCCATATCGGTCGCCCTGGGAACGAGACAATCTAGTGCACTAGTCCGTTTTGTCGAGGGCAATCTAGTGGAGAGGTCAACTGTTCCGATGGAATGCCAGGATGGCAAAACAGGCAAGATCCAATCGTAGCGGGGTGGCGGCTTGGTTTTGCTCATCATTTGACTACTAGTAATCCGGCACGTGCAATGTACGATCCCATCAGTATAAAATCAAAGTTTGCATCAGTCAATCTTCTTCCAAAGTTAGCGTTAGATTGCCGACATGGACCTAGTACAAATGAGTAGTGCAGTCGAGTTAACTGAACTTGGTAGCAGTGTCGATGTCAATAGCAGTGTCAAGGGAGCAGAGTTAACTGAAGTTTGCTCTTTGTCAGTTCATTGCATGTGTTGCCAGTTAAGAGTCAGACAGTGGGACGTGATCTGATTTGCTTATCATTGATTCCTTATACTCCCTCCGTTCCAAATTAGATGATTTCCATTTGTCTACATACTGATGTATCTAGACATGTTACAAGTATAGATACATCCGCATGTGGACAAATGGAAGTCATCTAATTTAGAACGGAGGGAGTATATGGTCGCCTATACAATGTGCTGGGACAAGTTCGTAGTACTCCTACTTTTTATTGTAAGGAAGCAAATGGTGACCTCGATCGCGGGGTCAATGCCGGCAAGTTTCTTTGTTTGTGAAAACCTCAACTTACCTACCATGTCAGGTTCAACATCACAATCACTTAATCACATACTGCCCGCCGCCAACTTAATAATCGCATGAACTGCGAACTGCAAGTTCGAAAACATAGAAATGAATTCTTGCCATAAGTCAACAGGACCAGTGACTACATATGAACAGTCATATGACAAACAACGAGTCTAGAAGGTGCAGAAAGTCCGTCACCGTCTAATCCTGCAGATGCGCCAACTAGTACTCCCTCCGTTCCAATCTATTATATAATTAAAACACAGGATAACTAACGGTCTAGATTTAGCACGCACAAGCAATGATTCAGATTTTATGAGAAAGGTTACGCAACCGTATAGCGCCAGGAGATTAGCAACGCACACATATGGAAATTCTTTTCTCATACGAAAGAGATTGCATAGTCCATATTTAGAAAGAGAAAGAGCCAGCCGAAATCGATTAGAACTACGCCAGGGAAAGAATGTTAATCAAATCATCGAAGAGATTAGAAGACCACGGAAACACGGCGATTCTCACCGGCGCCCGGCGGTGCGGCACATGTGTTCGCTGGCTATGCACAGCATCCAGGTCGAACCCGCCGTCATGCCAAATTCGAGTGGGTTCGTGGATTCCAACTTGCGGCATCTGCTGCCGGACATGATGACGATCAGATCGATCGATGTTGCCGCCTTGCCGGTCATGATGACTATAGCGTCAGGGTTCTAGACGTGCGACCGTGCTCACAGAAGGCGTCCCTCACGCACAGGGAGGCTGATTGATCCTTTAAGAGGTCGGAGTTCAGGCAGGAGAGTTACGTTGATGATTCGCGTACATACAGGTCTTGACCAGGTTTTCGATAGAGAGAGATCGTCGTACGTGTATCCCATGAAGCAGTGTAGATCCTTTGACGCCGGCAGCCATCACAAGCAAAGAAGTAGCTCCGTCGCGCACAGATTATGATCATATGCATGAGCATGGAGAGGGGTTTGGTAGAACAAGTTTTGCGGCCGGTCAGTGTGCCTTTCGATCTTGCCGACAAGCCGTTGAGCCTGCAACATAAGCATATGCACGGTAGATTTTTAATTGAATGGATGCACGTGTTCAAGCAAAATCAGTCTCCTCCATTGCTCTTCTGTTCATCTTTCAGACTTTGGCGAGAGGACGATATCAGCTTCTCTGAATTTACGACAAAGTCTATGCAAGCCGGCCATGGCGATATCAATCTTGCCATAGTGGGTCGGCCATGGCGATATCGATCTGGCGATAAACGACAGGCCAAGTAACATTTAGGGTCGATGGCGACTCCAGGCAGCAGAAGTACCACGATTCCATCGAATGCATCGGATGCGCATTATTGTGCGAGAGCATGGATAAAAGTGCAGCCGGGAGTTTTTAAGACGAAAAAAGCAATCGGGAGTCAAGCACATGTAGATGGATCGTGCGAGAGCTGCCGGCAAAGAAGTCCAACGGCCTCCGCCGGCGGCCGGAAGTTGCAAACTTGCAGATTGATGGTGTGAGAACTGACGCATGATCCATGCAAGCTAGACGCATCCTGGCCAGGACTAAGAAGTCCGCCGGCGGCCAGGAGTCACACACATGCGGAGTATGGTGCGATGGCTGATGGATACAGGTATTGCCTTGAATGCTTGATGAGCACGTTCTGCACACATGATTAAGGATTAGCCTGGATTCATCGTATGAAAAGGGCCATGCTGGATGCACACACTTTGGGTTTTTGCCTGCCTGGGCATCTCGATCGTCAGTAATTTCAGCTGGACACTTGCAAGTTTTCTAGCAACAGAAGCACCCATATATTTATTAGTAAGCTAATACACATATGTGCTATTTGTTTCAGGTATGTGATCACTATGATTAGTCCATCGCCGTGAAAGGGAAGGGCCATGCTTGGAACAACAACGAAGCAAGTTCAGATATTTGAGATGAATTTACTTGATGATAACCCATTGTTAATGTATCTAGAGCAGTGATGTTTTACCATGCAATAGTTCAAACAATTAACTAGACAGTCAGGTTTGTATTCTAAAGTTATTTTCAGATTTACCTTTATATAGTGAGATAATCAATAAATGGATGAACCTTTTACGATATATTTGTTTATTTTAAAAATACTATATACAACAAAATTGAAAAATACTATATATTTTGATTTTATAGGTCAATCAATTGTATTATCCATGTTTATATTATGTTTCAGGGACATAATGCCTTATATCAGATAATTGACGACACTCAAAGGCCGATGATACGGTTATCCATACAATCTCTGGTAAATTCTACTCGGCGACGACAAGGCCTGTGACGATATCACGCAGACAAAGTGGCAAAAACATCAAACCCCTCAGTCTATGTCAAAGCCAACGACGATCTTGGTGGAAATTAAGATCGGCGTGGCTACAACACACACATACGTCAGTCGAATCGACCAGCCGGATTGGACTGAAACTTTGAGCCCTATAAACCAAGAGTTCGGAGGCATCATTGTTAACCATCTGCCCTATTTTTGTACATGCACGAGCTCAGAATTAGTTGTCCCGTTGTCGCATGCATGATGAAAGGACTGATTCTGAGGTAATAAGCTTTACTAATTTCAATCCGACGATATATGGTGCCCCGATTCGTGAGAAGATTTTCAATGATTTGTTTCTTTCTTTTGTTGCGGGGGTGAAGAAGAACTCTATTTGGTTCTCCAGATTTCTCCATTGTTTTGTTCCGGGCAATAAAATTGGTGTGAATGTTCCCGCAAATTAGGTGAGTATAAATTGAATCGATGTTATTTCAAATCACCTGCTGTTGATGTCACTAAATTTCCTAATGATCATATTTTTTCTTGGTATAGGCTACAATAAGCACATCAGCATAGGCCGATAAAAAGGTCCTAAATTTCCATATGGAAACTACAACTGATCCTTTCTATGAGAGAGCTTACAAAGTTTCCGTTGTTTCTCCTTACCATCTACTAAAGCTTAGAGCCTAGGTTCATGTACGACATTGCAGCCTTTCCTTTAGATATTTTATCTATTCTTCTTTTTTTGCAGGTTCATGCCCTTTTGGATAATTGTTTGTGAAATGCATGATAATCAGATAGGATTTTAGTATACTCTTTCGGGAGAATTTCAGGTAGCTCTTATAGCAGTTTTTTTATTTCTCAAAAAATAGTATTTCAGTTGTTCGGTTAAATGTTCATTGGTACTGATCTGTCATGCAAACACCAGAAAGTATCAGCGTACGGTGGGCAAATGTTGAGACATTTCTCAATAGAATAACCAGGAGAAGTTCATTATTTGACATAACTTAGCATTCCATAATTCTTATATCTTAACAACATGTGGCGTGTCAAAGTGTTATGGGACCAATATTTCACGAAGTGTACTTTGTCATTTCAAAATTAAAGTATTCTATTTTGACCAATCGTAGCAAGAATATGCGAGTGCAAAATTACGTGATTTTTTATACTTCTGGAACAGAGCTGCGACGGCTATTCACCAGCATATTCTCCCATTGTGAAGTAAGAAAAACCTAGATAGGTTTACGAGACTCAGTGAGGGAGGTAGTGAGCGAAGATGCCTAATACATGTAAAGAACTACCCGAATATGTGATATACAAGAGAAAATCTACTCTAAACTTCGGATCACTGTAACTTATTATCAAACAGAAAATACGGTACACATCTTTAGATAAAAACTGACGAGTCAAGTAGAGGAGAGTTTCTAATAGAATATCCCGACACATTCCGACCTAATGCTAGAAAGCTTTTTTAAAAGCTAAATGCTAGAAAGCTAGAGGAACGTGGAAACAAACAAACGAATTTGGAGGAACAAAAAAATTGTACGGAAATATCTAATAGCTAGAAAATTCAAGGTAACTAAAATATTAAGTTATATAGAGATGATAGATAATATTAGCTTAATTTCAAAAATATGACAGCAAATACACCATCAATAAATAGTCTAGCCGCGCAAATGCGCGGGCCACCCCGCTAGTTTAATTGACTTGTCATGCACTACATGTGGATGTATCTAGGCATGTAACATGTCTAGGTACCACCATATTTGGTGCATAGCAAGTCAATTAAATTGGAACGGAGTGAGTAGCAGAAAGTAGCTCCATGACTCCCTATTGCCATCGCTTCTATGATCTCGGCTCTTTGCAACGGCGCCCACGATCGCGGCAAGCCACCGTATCGAAAGTCCATCTGGAATTTTTGTTTTTGTCAAAGATAGCAAATTATTATTCAGACAAAGCCACAAACACACAGCATACTCCCCAGCTTGTATTTGTGAACATGGTCCTTTCCCATGCTCATCGTTGATAATTACGCCACATAGGGGAAATACTAGAGGGGATAGGTAACTAAAGTGTTAGAATCGGTCTATACACGTGGTGTGTGCCTGTACCACCCGTGTACGTATATACCTGTACTTGTACTGTCGTGACCCCATATATAATGAGATGAGGGTGTAGGCTATTGCCACACCGAAACCCTAAATCATCTTTGACTTGGTATCAGAGCCTCCGGGCTGCCGCCGCGAGAAACCCTAGCCGCGACGCTGCGCCCTCGATCCAGTCTTCCCTCCGCCGCCGCGAGTCCTTCCGCCGCCGCGAGATCCCCGTGCCACCGCGCTAGCCTTTCACGTCGCCGGCACGATGACCACGTCTTCCGCTCTTCAGCTCTCGCCCGTGGGCTCGATCACCTCGGCTCCAACCTTCACCGCGTCCACCGGGGTCGCTGCACCCACCGTTCGCCTCGACGCCAGCAACTTCATGCTGTGGAAGGGCCTGACCCTTCCCTCTCTCTCTGGAGCCGGCCTTCATGGCCATCTCGACGGCACCAAGCCCGCCCCCGCGAAGACCACATCTCAAGGGGAGGGCGCTGACATGGTGCGCGTCGCCAACCCTGAGTACGTTCGCTGGTGGGAGGTGGACCAGCGCGTCATCAGTTTGCTCCTCGGCTCCATGGAGCCTGACATCGCATGCCAGCTCATCGGCTGCGCCACCGCCGCGGAGGTCTGGAAGTCTGTTCATACCATGTTCGGTGCCCAGAGCCGCGCCAACGTCCGCCACATCCGCCGCCAACTCCAGCAACTGCGGAAGGAGGATGCCCCTGCTGCGCAGTACATGCACAAGATGAAATCTCTTGCTGATTGCATGGCCGCAGCGGGTGCCGCCATCTCCAACGACGAGCTTGTCGACTACATCATCACCGGCCTCGGTCCGGCGTTCTACTCAATCGCCGCGTCTCTCACCGTGGGCGACAAGTCGGTCTCCTACTCCGACTTTTACTCGCACGTGCTCTGGTTCGAGTCTCTGCAGGCACAGCAGAATCAGGCCGCCGAGTGGACGTCCTCGGCCAACGCTGCGTCCCGCGCGGGTCCCTACAGCGGCCCGTACCGCGCCCCGGCATACCCTCCCGCTCCCTACAGCAGCGGGCGTCCGGCTGCGCCCCCAGCTCCACGCGGTCCAGACTCTCGCCAGACTAACATCGGGTATGGCGGGGGTTACCCGCAGCAGCAGCAGCCCGCCGGCTATGGTGGTGGCTATCCCGGCCAGAACAACGGCAGGAACGGCGGCGGGCAGAACAAGAACGGTGGCAGCCGCAAGCAACGCCCTCGCTGCCAGTTGTGCAAGTACTGGGGGCATGAGGCCTACCAGTGTCGCAAGTACTTCATCCAGGAGTCTCGCTCCGACAACTCCAACCAGCGTGCCGGCAACGCCGCCACGACCTCTCATCCCGGTGCTCCCTGGCTGATGGACTCCGGCGCCACCGACCACATCACCAACGAGCTCGAGCGTCTCCACATGCACGAGCGCTATGGTGGGGCGGATCATGTTCAAGTCGCTAACGGCAAAGGTCTGTCTATTTCGCATATTGGTAATTCGACTTTAGCCGGTTCTAAATTGCTCTTGAATAACATCCTTCATGTCCCACATGTCAGCCAACATCTTCTCTCCGTTTATCGTCTTGTTTCTGATAATGACGTGTTTGTTGAATTTCACCGTCATTTTTTCTGTGTTAAGGACAAGGTCACGAGGAGAACCCTTCTTCACGGTAGAAGCCATGGCGGTCTTTACCCAATACCTTTCAGCCGAGCGTCGTCTTCCTCATCGTCACGTCATGCTGGTTCCAGCGTTCGGGTGTCGGCTTCTCAGTGGCATCAGCGTCTAGGTCATCCTTCCAATAAAGTAGTGAAAACAATTGTTAGGGAGCATGATTTGCCTTGTTTACCGTTTGAGAACTCTGAGTCGGTTTGTGATGCTTGTCAGTGTGCTAAGAGTCATCAACTATCCTATACTTCATCTGAGCGTGTTTCCACTATGCCTCTTGAACTAGTTCATTCCGATGTTTGGGGCCCTGCCATTGCCTCGTCTGGTGGTTACAAGTATTATGTTAGTTTCATTGATGATTACTCACGCTTTTGCTGGATATATCTTCTTAAACATAAGTCTGACGTTGAGCAAGTTTTTTATGCTTTTCAGTCTCATGTCGAACGTCTTTTAGACGCTAAGATAAAGGCTGTTCAGTCTGACTGGGGTGGTGAATACCATAGGCTGCATAGCTACTTTCAGCGCACGGGTATCTCTCATAGAGTTTCTTGCCCTCACACCTCCCAGCAAAACGGTATTGCTGAACGCAAACACCGTCATCTTGTCGAGACTGGTTTAGCTCTTCTCGCACACTCGTCCACACCACTGCGTTTTTGGGATGAGGCTTTCCTTACCGCGTGTTATCTCATTAATCGCATGCCCACTACTGTTCTTCAGAACGAGACACCTATTTTTCGCCTTCTCAAAATTCAGCCGAACTATGCTTCGCTCCGTACTTTTGGTTGCGCCTGTTGGCCTAGTCTCCGCAAGTACAATGCACACAAGTTAGCTTTTCGCTCTAAACTTTGTGTGTTCCTCGGCTACAGTGCCATGCATAAGGGTTATAAGTGTCTAGATCGGTCTACGGGGCGGATTTATATCTCTCGTGATGTAGTCTTCGACGAGTCTGTTTTTCCTTATGCCACCCCCGGGGTTCAAACCGATCTTCCTACTCTACGAGAAGCGATCACTTTTCCTTCATCCGAACCGGCTACGAATACCACTACGCGTAAATATGACTTATCTTACCTGTCTACTGACTCTCCTGGTTCAGATGCTGTTTTCATTATTCAGAATGCTCTGGATGTCGTCGATCATGCTGCTCCTCCTCCTGAGATCGATGTGCATGCGCCCAGCGCGGCGTCCGAGGCTCCCGGGTCTCCTGCCTCGCCTCCACGCGGCTCGCCCGCGTCACCTGGCCCATCTGCGTCGCCCATCGCCAGCCCACCTTCGGCCCAAGTGCCACGGCGGCTGCAGCCCGCGTCGCCCCTTGCTGAATCTCCTTCAGCCGCGACGCCTTTGGCTGCTGCACCTGCAGTGCATGATCATCCCATGGTCACGCGTACTCGTGATCAGACTCGACGAGAAAAGGAGTACACCGACGGCACGGTGCGTTACAACCCGAGCCGCCGTGCTTTCTTCGCGGCTCCGACATCACACCGCGATGCTCTTCGTGAACCGGCGTGGCGGTCTGCTATGGCCGATGAATTCTCTGCTCTTCAGCAGACGCAGACCTGGACTCTTGTTCCGCGCCCTCCTGGCGTCAACATTGTTGGCAGTAAATGGGTTTTCAAGACCAAGCACAGACCTGATGGTTCAGTGGACAAATACAAGGCTCGTCTGGTCGCTCGTGGTTTCACTCAGCAGCACGGCCTTGATTATGGTGACACTTTCAGTCCGGTTGTCAAGCCAGCGACCATTCGTTTGGTACTCTCTCTTGCTGTGTCTCGTGGCTGGGTTCTTCGCCAAGTTGATGTCAGTAATGCTTTCCTCCATGGATATTTGTCTGAGGATGTCTACATGCAGCAGCCGCCTGGTTTCGAGGATGCTCGGTATCCCTCTCATGTCTGCAAATTGCAGCGTGCTCTTTATGGTCTTAAGCAGTCCCCGCGTGCATGGTATGCTCGGTTGAGTGCTCTCCTTCATCAGCTGGGATTTATCTCGTCCAAAGCGGACACGTCACTCTTCATCTTCTCGCAAGGTGATGTTCACATATTCATGCTGGTCTATGTTGACGATATTGTTATTGCTGGATCCAGCTCCACTGCCGTCGAGCGTCTGGTGCAGTCCCTCTCCGCTACGTTTCCTATAAAGGATCTTGGTGCCCTGGAATACTTTCTTGGTCTTGAGGCGTCTTACAATTCCGGGGGGATGCAACTGACTCAGCGCAAGTACGCTCTTGATCTTCTGCACCGAGTCAGCATGGAGAATTGCAATCCTACCCTCACTCCCCTGGATCCTACTGAACGCCTCGCTCGTGACTCTGGATCACTTTTAGGTACCGAGGATTCCTTCCGGTATCGTAGTGTTGTTGGAGGCCTGCAGTACTTGACTCTCACTCGTCCAGATATCTCGTTTGCTGTCAATAAGGTGTGCCAGTTTTTGTCTCAGCCGACCAAGGCTCACTGGGAAGCTGTTAAACGTATCCTGCGTTATGTGAAGGGTACTCTAAACACTGGATTGAGCATTCGCAAGTCTCTGTCTACAGGCATCAGCATTTTCACGGACGCAGACTGGGCAGGTTGTGTTGATGATCGCCGCTCCACTGGAGGTTTTGCTGTCTTTGTTGGACCAAACCTTGTGTCATGGAGTGCTAAGAAGCAGCCTACTGTCTCTAGATCCAGTACAGAGGCAGAGTATAAGGCGCTGGCAAACGGAGCTGCTGAGGCCATATGGGTAGAGTCGTTACTCAAGGAGCTTGGTGTACCTCAGCAGCGTGTCCCCGTCCTATGGTGCGACAACTTAGGGGCTACTTACCTCTCGGCGAATCCGGTGTTCCATGCTCGTACCAAGCACATCGAGATCGATTTCCACTTTGTGCGTGAACGAGTCGTGGCAGGTGCTCTTGAGGTGAGGTTTATCTCTTCGGGTGATCAACTGGCTGATGTGTTTACCAAACCAGCCACACGACAGATGTTAGACCGTTTTAGAACCAATCTAAATCTTGTATGTACTAGTTTAGATTGAGGGGGAGTGTTAGAATCGGTCTATACACGTGGTGTGTGCCTGTACCACCCGTGTACGTATATACCTGTACTTGTACTGTCGTGACCCCATATATAATGAGATGAGGGTGTAGGCTATTGCCACACCGAAACCCTAAATCATCTTTGACTTAAAGGCTATATGGCATAAAGGGGCCAACATCGCATGAACTCACAGAAAAAATATGTTCTATGATCTCATCTTTGATCACAAGAACAAACTTTGCTCCCGTGTCACTTTCACTTAATTAGATTATCTTTTGTGAGAACTAGGCTGCTCCAAAGGTATACCACAAGAAAGTCTTATAGACTATGGGGACGTCTGTTTTACAAGTATGTACGGAGTATATGCCAAAAATGAATATGAGAATTCAGCGTGAATTTAGAAATGCCAGTTCTGACGAAGAGACCAAGAACGTTGTCTCGTTGTGCTGATCCCCGATCTATTCCACCTGTTGGACCAGCTTATTCCAAGCTTCCAGTTTAGGCAAACTGATTGCTCGTTGGATCATCTCACACTTGGCAGGTCATAGAAAAAACCTGAGCCACGACGACATTGACATTTTGCTGCCTCGTTACATTGTATATATATACCATAGGATATTGTTGGCCAAGTGGTTCATTAGCAGCCTAAGTATCCTAAGCAAATATGTGTGCCATTCTGGAGGTGGAATCGGCCTAGCTGCCAAGAAATGCTTTGCACGCACAAGGCCGTTCCAAAACCGAGAATATCCCTACAAAGTTTCACTTGAGAATTAGTCTTTGTTTCACAGGTATTTGTTTCCTAGAACTAGAAGACGTTGTCATACCCTGCTTTCTTTAGGTCCTGGCTACCCAAGCCTCCTTCACCTTTCAGCCTGCATAAAGTATCTCATTTGACGAGCCTATTATTTATCTTACAGCTGATAAAAATATACGAAGAAAGCTTGCAATGCCAAAGTCTACATAGTTATGTTGGGCTTGAATAGAAAGAATGCTTATTGGACCAGCCCGACTTGCAATGCCAAGAACCTACTAGGCTGGACAATACCTGCTATAGGCTGGACAATACCTGCTATAGGCTGTAAATCCTATTTCACGACCACTAATTATCGCTTATTGCGAGGCGGAACTCTGACTCGCCTACACGGTGTATGTCGTGGGCCAGCCCAATAAGTTACTCAGCATCCTTTTTTTTTTTTTTTTTGAGATAGTTACTCAGCATCCTTGCGTTAGCTCGTAGACTCATGTCGTAGGAAAGTCAAATATCACATAACTACTACAGTACTCCCCACGATTTGTATTTATCTAAATACGGATGTATATGTACTTGTTTAGTGTCTAGATACATTTGTGCGTAGACAAATGTGTGTCAAGTAATTTAGAACGGAGCGAGCAGTTACGTAATAGACGTTATTTTTTGTACCGTGTGCGACTCGAGTGGTGTACACCTATGTTTCTTTTTCCTTCTCTTTTTTTTTGTTTTCTTTCATTTATTTTTTTGTTTTCCTCCTTTATTGTTTCTTTCTTTTTTGGTAATAAATGAATATATAACTATGAACCATTAAATATTTTCTAAAGCGGCATTTTTTTTCAAATTGTTAACATTTTATATTATTTATATGTATGAACATTTTTCTAGATCCGTGAAAAATATCTGAACATCGTAAACTTTTTCTAAAACACCAAGATTTTATTTCCTTTCCGATTCAATTGTTTTCGGTTCACTCACAACGTCGCTCCGTTCGAATTTTCGTTCCTTTTCGATTTACTATTATTTTTGGTTCAACGGCATTTTTGCTCACTGTTATTTTTGGTTCACCCGAATTTTAGCTAATTTCTTTTCTATATTATTTTGGGTTATTCAAGATTTTTTATTCACTATTATTTTTATTTTTGGTTCATCACATTTCTGATTCACTATTATTTTTAGTTCATCGCATTTCTGCTTCACTATAGGTTCACCGGAATTTCTGGTTCACTGTTAATTTTGGTTCGCCAGCATTTTCGGTTCACTATTATTTTTGGTACACCTCTTTTTCGGTTCACTATTATTTTTGGCTCAACAACATTTTTGGTTCAGTATTATTTTTGCTTCACTGGCATTTTCGGTTCACTATTATTTTTGATTCACCGACATTTTTAGTTCACTGTTATTTTTAGTTCACCGACATTTTTGAACAATTATTCATATAATTATTTAAGTAATTATTTTTTAAATCTGAACATTTTAAGGAAATCTGTATTTTTCGAAAAAATATTCATATGTTCAAACAATTATTCATATACTTATCCAGAACAAAAAAATGTTCTATTTAATTATTTCCAGAAATAGTGGAAAAAGGAAAATGAATTAAAAAAAAATGAATGCACATGCACACACGCGAATAGTTAGTGATCTCTCCTTGATAACAGCCCCACGGGGATAAAATGTATACCATCACTGTCCCCTAATAGGTGAATTAACCACCGAGGATCGGGGAATGGGTAACCATTGCCACATTTAAGTAGGAGAAAGGAAATTCGCGAATGGACACGCTGCAACGCTGCTTCCTACTGGGTTTTCTTGTTTATTGGGAAGGGGAGGGATTCATGGGCGAGTCGGATGCTCCAACTCGCTGAAGGCGATACATACTTTTTTTTTTTTAGGGGGAAGGCGATACATACTCGAACTCATCCTATTTCCCGCTCTAAGCAACGTGAGTTTCCACCGCCACCTAAAGGACCTGGAAGGTGGGTTGCGGCCCATTTAAGTACTTGTGTTTTTTGTATAGTTCTTATTTTTCATTTACTGTCCGTCATCTTTTTATTTGTATTTATATTTTTCTTTTTCGGTTTTTATAAATGTCCCATGTGTAAGAAAAAAAGTTCACTGTATTCAAAAAATATTAACGAATTCAAATTTATTTATTTCAACTATTAAGCTGACTTTATAAATCAATTAGGTACTTTGTATTTTTTATTAATAAGTATTTGAGTTTCTTAAATGAAATAAAAGATAAAAAGAAAAGTCTCGTCCATTGATGGATCATGATAATAGGGGAAAATACATGAGTACATGGCGACTCGGTCACACTTTTCAAAATAAAAATTGTTTGCTCATTTGCTAAACAAGTGCAATTATATTTTAGTGAAATGTGACTTCGGCATATTTAAGAAAAATATATTAATTGCACTTGTCAAAACTAGTTAGTTGCAGTTTTTGTATAAAGTGCAACTACAGTTTAGTGACAATTGCAACCTCGTGCATTATCAGAAAATAAATATAGAGACATGGATGCAAGGAAGTGAAATAAGCGAATATTGAGAAAGTGCTAGACTGAGACCTTGCCTGTGGCAAGTTGGTTAGGAGGGTGGTTGTACCCCAGCCCACCAGAGTTCAAACCTTAGGTTTGACACTGGTGTTTCTCATTTAAGGCGGAATATTCTTCAGTGGGAGGCGACGTTCCCGTCGACGGCGAGGCACCCGTGGTGACTTCGTCAATCTCAAGACTCGACCCGCCGACTCGGTCTATCGGAGGTGCTCATAGGGGTAGGGTGTGCGTGCGTGTGTTCATACGGGTGAGTGTGTGCGCGTGTATATGAGCGCCTACGTTGTACCGTGTTTCGCAAAAAAAAAAAAGTGCTAGACTGACGCCAATTCTCAAACCCTTGTTTCTCTTATTTCTTTATTAGAAGAATTCTCGGTCCTTTGATCGTCATGAACAAACACTCAATTGGAAAGCAAATGCACTGTTAAGGGCATCTCCACTCGCGGCGCCCAAACGGCTTTCGTGCCGGACACAAAATCGCGCCCACTCGCGGCGCCCAAACGCGAGTTCGGTCCGGCGCGGCCCATTTTTGTGTCCGGCACGCCCAGCCCATGCCCTCAACTTGGGGAGGCTTGGGGCGGCCCCGGACGGAAGGAAACGCGACGCCACGTCGGCTCCCGACGTGCGGGCCACGCCTGGCATTGACAAGGCCACGTCCGGCCATGGTCAAAGGCATCGTCAAAGGCGCGTTCCGCGTGGCGACTCCTCGTTTTCACGGCCGGCGGGCGCCAGTGAGCCGTCGCGTCCTCTGCTCACCGGAGTGAATGCGGCGCGCCTTTTCGAGGCGAGCGGCGTTAATGCCACCGCTCTCCGGCCGCCATAAAGGCACGCGCCGGCCTCCACTCATGGCCACTCTCGCCTCTTGCCGTTCTCTCTCCCTCGCCTCGCCGCTCCTTCTCCACCGCTGCCGCTCTCCTTCCCCATGGCCGGCAACAGGCGCACCGGCGGCGCCGCGGCCAACGGCTTCGCGCCGCGCACCCTCCTGAAGGACGAGACGGAGGCGCTGCGCGACAACGGCTATCCGGTGCCGCTGGATATGCGCGTTGCCCACGGGTTCGTCATCGGCGTCAACGGCGTGCCGGTGGCGAAGCCGCTGACGCGGACGAGCCGCGGCTTCGCCGCCGCGGTGAACACGCATTACTGGCGTGACCTGACGCCGGAGCAGCGTCAGGACCGGCGCTGGGATCCGCGGAACCCGGCCAACCATGGCCGGTACGAGGCGGTGTTCCAGCGCGCCTACGAGGAGGACTACAACCGCTGGGACGGCCCCGGCCCGGCGCCGACGGACAAGAACGTCGCCGGGCGCGAGGCGTTCTGGAGCGTGCCCGGGCGCACGCTCCAGTTCGTGATGGACCACATCGCGAGCGGCGGCTCGCTGCTGACGGCGCCGCCCCCTGCTCCGGCCGCCTGGGACCAGTGGGCGCCGCGCTCCACGGCGTCCTCCTCGCGTGCGTCGGCCTCGTCGTCGCGCTCCTCCTCCTCCGCTCCCACGCCTCGCATCTGCTCACGCCGAAGCCGGAGCCGATGAAGGTGAAGGCGGAGCCGGAGCTCTCGCCGTTCATGGCGGAGCTCATAGCGGCGCAGGCGGGGGCGGACGACGACGCCATTGCGGCGGCCGTCGTGGCCTCGTCGATGGACGACGTGCCGCCGCTCGACAGCCCCTCGGCCTGCGCCTGGTCGGCGCGCGAGACCGCCAAGGAGAGGGGCGTGCCCTTCTTCGACCTCACCGGCGACGACGGCGGCGCAGGACCGAGCCGCGTCAAGGAGGAGGACGACGGCGGCGCGTGGACCGGCGGCGCAGGACCGAGCCACGTCAAGGAGGAGAAGGAGGAGGAGGACCCTACTACGCCTTCAGGCGCCGCCACCGGGGCCAGTAGATAGGTTTAGGTTTAGTTTTTTTAAAATTTCATTCAAATAATTAAAATTTCCTAAAGTTTGAATGAAATCGCCGAAGTTTGAATGAAATCGCCAAAGTTTACACTAGTAGAAAAAGCACCTATGGTCCCGGTTGGGCTTGGACATCAGTCCCGGTTGCCCAACCGGGACTGGCCAATCGGGACCAATGCTGGTCCCGGTTGGGCCACGAACCGGGACCAATGGTGGTCCACGTGGCCAGTTCTGGCTGGGCGTGGGGGAGACTCATTGGTCCCGGTTCTTAATACGAACCGGGACCAATGAGTGCTTTTTTTTTTGGTATTTAGGGTTTAGGGTCTCTCCCTCTCGCCGGTCCCTCTCGCCGGTGCCCCTCTCCCTCTCGCCGGTGCCCCCTCTCGCCGGTGCCCCCTCTCCTTCTCGCCGGTGCCTCCTCTCCCTCTCGCCGGTGCCCCCTCTCCCTCTCGCCGGTGCCTCCGTCGTCTCCCCCTTCTTCGCATCGCCGACGTGCTCTCCATCGTTTCCGTACGCATATTATACGCTCTACTATATACACAGTACATGTTGATGCATATATAATTAATATTCGATCTCTTGCGAGAATACAACTATTTAATTACATGGAGATAGATCAAGCCATCAAGGCATATGTAGTTCATCGTCCGAAGCATAATGTTCTCCCTTTCATCGATGACCTCCCTAAGCAGAAATCCCGCCAATTCCTCTTGAATTGCTCCTACGCGCAGTTCTGGGTCGATCTTCTCCCGCATTTTGCTGAAAGCAGTTGTTCTCCGCTCAGTGGTCAACTCGCGAATGAACTCGCAAACGTAGAATCCACATAAATTACTCCCCGGTGGCTGCTGCGGACTTTCCACCGTTTTATAAGTTAGCTCATCTTTGAATGGACCTTCTACCTTCTGTTTGAAAATTGTCCAACACCTGCTTTGGCAAAGAAAATGAACAAAGGAGTTATTAATTACTTGACATCAGGGAACGAACGAAAGAGGGCGATATAATGCGATAATGATTGAAATTACTTGTTGAGCATTTCTTTCATGTCGGACCACAACGCTTGGTCCCAACTTAATGAGTCGTGGACTTCAACTGTGGACTTGTCAGGTTGAATGCTTAGCAGAATCCAGTGGAACCTGCGGACGTTTACATAAAGCAGACATGCATAGCTCATCAATTACACTTAACATCGAGAAAGCCAAATAAAAATATGTACAAGACAGAAACACTCACCTGAAGTTGTAAGGAAATAGTATTTCCGTACAGAAATGTTGCATGGTTAAAAAGGTGGTCAGGTCATGCTCCACGTCTTTGGGGTGATTGACTAACGTATGTGAATTCACGATATATGGGTCAACGAACCCAACCTCAAAAACTTTAGATCTTTTGCATTCCAGCATCTTCATTCTGCATAATAGCGTACAAAAGGATATATATATAGTCAGGATAATATAATACAGGCAATGAACGAGCTGAGCTAGAGACTTAATTACGAAAATAAATCACTTACAGACAATAGCAAGAGAGGATAGATTTGTCGAGGGCGCGCTTTTGGAATAACTGGAACAGTTCAGTCAGTTGAACCTGTATAATGTAACGTTTGAAGAAATGCTCCACTCTAACGTCCAGCGGAAACCACTCTTTCGCGTCCTTCTTTGATGTGTGCACCAGGTACCAGGTATGCAGATTTCGCATATGTGTTGATAGACCCGTCATCTCCTCATTACTGACCATAGGCTCCCCTTGGACATATTTCCGTGCCATCTCTAACATTGGCGCATGTTCATAGCCTAAAAGTTGACCAAGGCTCATACCCAAGGCGGTAGCCTGTTCCTTGGCCTGAGATACAGTGACACCAAGTTCTTTAGCAGCAGCTATGGCTCTGGGGTCCAATAATTCCAGGTCCTTATCCATAGCGACTCTGAAGTCCTTGTCGACATCGGAACACACTATGAGCGGGGGGACCGATTGATTTTTCTGCTGTCCGAGCTGGGCAATTTGTTTCCCGCTTTTTGCACTTCTTCCCTTGTTCTGCTCAGACTGGGCACGTGCTAGCTTAGTAAGTTCACGACCATAGTCAGATGGCAGATTCATCGATATCTGGGATGGCTGCTCAAGGAAGGACTTTCTCCACTTTTTGGATTTTTCATCGTATACCGGCTTCTGCTCGGGCTTTTTTGGTGCAAAAAAAGCCTTATTGTAGGCAGCCACCTCCGCGGCGTTTTCCGCTACAGTCCTGTCATAAGGTCTAATGGGAAGATTCTTATGAGGTACTGTTGGGAGGGGCGACCTTTTACGTTTCGGTGATCGCTTACCCCTCATAGTACGAGCGGTGGGCGGAAACGGCTGACGCGGCGGCGGAGACGGCTGACGCGGCGGCGGAGACGGCTGCGCTGGAGACTGGTGAGGCGGTGAAGAGGACTGTTGCGCTGGAGAATGCTGAGGCGGTGAAGAGGACTGTTGCGCTGGAGACTGGTGAGGAGTCGATGGCCTTGGCTGCCAGTTCGGAAGCACGATGAATTCCTTTGGCCATAGAATGGTCGCTTTCTTGGCTTCTCCAAGTTCAAGCACCTCCCCATCTTCACCTGCAGGGTGTTGCAGCTTCAGCTCCTCATAATCTTTCATCACTTCATCCACCGCGACAACAGCGTAGCCATTTGGAACCGGAGAGAAATGGTAAGTTGGATTAGGTCCAATTGGTACGACATAGCCGACCGCCACCTTCACGGTTAAGTTAAAAACTTTCACATGCATCTCACAAGGTGTGCTCTCCGTGATATCATCCACTGGGTAGCGACGAAGTGGAGCCACTGCATCATCATTACCATCCTGGAGCTCCGTGGAAGCCACGCTGCTTTTCCGATTCGATGGGCCACCGGTACCATCGCATGCAGCTTCTACCATGTGCCGTTGAGATTGGCCGCTAGTACCTTGCTGGCTAAGCACGGCAATTTGTTCCTTCTGCAGCTTTAATTCTTCTTCTATATTACGCAGCCGGTCTGCAGCAGCGCGTGCTTCCATTGCCTCCCTTTCCTTTCTCCTCTGATGGCTTCTATCAGGAAATTTCTTCCTGTGCTCGGGAATCGCAATTGTCTTGGGCTTGGAGCCAGGTACGCCTCGTAACCGTCCGTCGTGTTCCTTATTCCCAAGGGCGCGTGTGAGCTCGTCATCCTCTCTATCGGGAATGAACCGTCCCTCTTCAACATCCTTTACTGCATTTCTAATTTCTTGGATGGGTAGTAGGGGATTATCTTTGTGTCTTCTGTTATATATGCACTTCCCTTCTGCGTCCAACGTGCCCCCATGCCCGTAAAACCAATTTCTTGCCCGTTCGATCCACTTGAGTGGCTCTGGAGTGATCCCATTAGCCAGCAGGTCCGCCTCAAGTTTCTCCCACTTAGGCATGCTACCAGCGTAGCCACCAGGCCCCATAGTATGGTGGTACATCTTTAGAGCAGCATTTGCCGCATTTTTTGCAGACTTTTCCAGAGCTTCCTCTGATTTCTTGTACGCCACAAATTCTTCCCAGTAGTCCTTTATCTTCTCATACCCTTTATCGAAGTCTGGAGTCTTATTTTTCTTGACAAACAGTTTGTTCAATCTTTTCTTCCAGTTCTTGAATAGCTCGGCCATCTTCTTAAGTGCCCAGTCCTTGACTTTTTGCTCCATGATTTTCCGGGCAATCTTTTCTGCCTCATCTGGATCCTCCTCATCTGAATCCACCTCTGGCGCCGGCAGGGTGAAATTAACCATGAGCTTTCTCCAAAGTCTTTCTTTGCCCTCATCGCTGACATATAGCTGTCCTTTCTCCTTTGGCCGATGCCATTCTCGAACGGTGATCGGGATGAAGTCCCTAACAAGAACTCCGCATTGCTTTACCATTTTATTTTTAACACCAGGGGGAGCAGTCGGTGTGCCGTCTTCAGCGACTCTTTCGATCGTGTACCTTTCTTGGTCGCCCAACTTTTTGGCTGGGCCTCGTTTTGTCCTTACAGAAGATTTGCTCGATCCGGAGGGCTAAAAGAAGAAAGAGCGTTAATATATGTATATAGACAGCAGAGGCTTAATTAATACAATCTTCGGCTTCATTAATATATGTATATGCACCTCGCCGGAGTTTGCAACATTTAATGTTCCACCGGAGCCTTCGGCTTCTCCCTCGTCGGCTTCTCCCTCGCTGACTTCTCCCTCACCCCGGCCGTCGGGTTCTACCTCACCGGAGCCGTCTCTTCGGTTGAGAGACTCATCTCCCTCACCGGAGTTGTTCAAAAACTCCGTGGTGACATCGACAATATCTTCCGGCCCGCGGATTATATCCTGGAGGATATTTTCCTGATCTTCGTCTCGTTCCATAGTTTCTGCAAATTAAGAACAATGCACAAAACTTTAGTTGGGTAACTTGTTCCATATGTCAAGATACATCTACAATATCATCTCATTTGCAAGAACAAATTAGAAACTTCATATGCTGCCTTAAATCGTATCGTAAACCCGTAAACTCGTAAACTCGTATCGTAAACCCGTAAACTCGTATCGTAAACCCGTAAACTCGTATCGTAAACCCGTAAACTCGTAAACTCGTATCGTAAACCCGTAAACTCGTATCGTAAACTCGTAAACTCGTAAGGTCGGAACAAAATTGTTTCCCTAACACAAAAAATCCTAAGTGTTTGAATTTCTAAACCTAAGCAAAAAATCCTTTAATTCATATATTCATACATTTAAAAAATAGCAATTTCTTCTAAACCCTCACCGAGAGGGGGCGGCGCGAGCGGGGGCGTGGAGGCCGGCCGGCTTCGGGCTCTTCACGTACTGCCGCACTGCAAATAAACAAAATTGCTAAGTTTCAAAATTGCTAAGTTTCAAAATTTCATTGCAACTAAAAACAACTTTATCTAAATGACTTAGCAATATTTCTAACAAAATTGCTACATTAATAATAACCTAAAATAATCTAAACAAAATTGCTAAGTTTCAAAATTGCTAAACTTTCAAAATTGCTACACTAAAAATTGATAACCTATAATAACCTAAACAATAATAAGCTAAACAAAATTTAAACTTTACCACAATACTAAGCTAACAAAATTGGATTCACATTTTAAACTACCACTGTACAAAATTAAACTACACTAAATTAAACTACAAATTAAACTACCACTATACAAAATTAAACTAACACAATTTTTTAACATTGTTTTCTAACTTTTCTTTCTAACTTTGTTAAATTTTCAAAATTTTATAACTTTTCTAACTTTGCTAACTTTGCTAACAACTCTAAAATTTCTCACATTTTGCTAACATAGCTAATAACTCTAAATTTTCTAATTTTGCTCAATTTTCAAGTGGGAGCGCGAGGCAGAGGAGCGTGAGGCAGAGGAGCTCGAGGCAGGGGAGCGCGACGGCGGAGAGGAGGACGGAGGAGGAGGCCGGCGAACGGAGGGAGCGCGACGGCCTCGGGCGCGACGTACGGCGGAGGAGAGAGATGAACGGAGGGAGCGCGACGGCCTCGGGCGGCGCGGGCGGCGCGGGCGTCGAGGGAGCGTCGAGGGCGTGGCGCGGGCGTCGAGGGCGCCGCGGACGTCGACGGCGACGGCGGGGCGCAGCGTGGGGCGGCGCGGGCGTCAGGCAGCCTGCCGGCGTCGTTTCGCTCTGCATCGCGCCTCCGGTCCTTAGTCGATTTGCGTGAATGGGGAAGAAGAAAGAGCGCGAGCAGTTAAGTAGCAGGGGTCTTTGGTCCCGGTTGCTCGCAAGAACCGGGACCAATGCCTCTTTGGTCCCGGTTCTTGCCAGCAACCGGGACCAAAGAGTGGGTCATTTAATGTCAGATCCAGTGGCGCGCCATGGACTCTTTGGTCCCGGTTCTTGCCAGCAACCGGGACCAAAGAGTCCTTTTTCAAAATTATTTCGAACTTTTCAGTTCTGAAATGTTGTTCCCGCCTTTTTTTTCTTATTTAGGTGTTTGAATATGAATTTCAAATGGTTTTGAATCTGAAAAGACTTTCAACATGAAAAGTGTTTAAATTTGAATAAATAATCCAAAACCATTTTCTGTTTTCTGAAATAATTATTCTAACTATACAAACTATTAACCATTTTGCCATTTTCAATTAAAAATATATTAACTTTATTGCATATTTTGAATTGACAAAACTTTCAACGTGAAAAGTGTTTGAATTTGTATAAAAAATCCAAATATTGATAAATTCATATCTTTAAATCCGTAAGTCGAAATTCGACAAATAATCCGTAAGCAGAAGTAAATGCATAACAATTTCAGTAAACCTATATTTGTAAGATGAATGTTTGGTGTTGTAAAATGCAGAAGAAAGCAGATAAAAATTATTAATTCATTTATCTTAATGCATTACATAAAAGGTTTAATACATTGTTACACATGATACAACGTCTCACAAGCGCTTGAAAGAAACACACCCCTGATCCAACATCACCAACATTATTCTAAATAAACGGACTTGCTGGCTCGAAGGCCGTAGGATTAGGGGGAACGGCGGGAGGAGCCAGCCCCGTGGGCGGCCGCCCGGTTCTCGCGCGCACGTTTGCGGCGGAGGGCAAGATCCATGGAGGATGAGTTTTTCAGCGCCCAATCCAGATCGGAAGCCTCCTTCGCCTTGAGCTGGTAGGAAGTCTTGGCTCGCTGGACAGGGTAGTCGCGGACAGACTGGAAGGAGGCTTCCATGGCCTCCTGTATCTGCAACCCACAACCTTCTTCCCCGTCGTCGCTCCAGTCGAAGTCGTCGTCCTCCTCCTCCGCGGGAGGAGCGGCGGCGCCTGGTGGAGGTGCAGCGGCGCCAGGTGGAGCAGGAGGCCGGTAGCAACTTTTCGTGATCCTCAAGCATGGCCTCCAACTTTAGCTTCTCCTTTTCTGTATCGCATTCTCGCTTTGCATCAGAAATGACCCCACCAAGACCATCAGCGGGCTCATCTGATGCCCGATGTTCACCTCTTTCTTCTTCAACGTCTTTCATAACAGTATCACCGCATTCCTCAGGGAACATAGGATAGTTGTCATCATCCTCCTCTTCTTCATTGTCTTCCATCGTAACCCCTCTTTCTCCGTGCTTGGTCCAACAATTATAGTTGGGCATGAAACCTTTCCGAATCACGTGGTCTTGAATGGTTCTCGGGTCAGAGTACTCCCTGACGTTCCGACACTTCTCACATGGACAAGGCATAAAATTATTCACTTTGTTTGCCTCAGCCACATCGAGAAATTTATGCAGGCCTGCAATAAACTCGGAACTGCGTCGTTCGCCGTACATCCATCGCATCCGTGCATCCATCTGCATCATATATATAATTAAGTTTATCAAATACCATTACAATAACATCGTGAATAGTGAAATGACCACCGTACATCGACACGTGCAATATTTCTGTATCAATTACAGATGAAAAGGATATAGTTGCTAACCTCGGCCGAGGATATCATCTTGTGTGAACTTAAGTGCGGCTCGGGCATTTCATCGAACACATCTTGTGCGTGGCAAAGGAAAAAAAAACTAGCACCCACTTCCCACCAATCCAACCAGAAAAAAAACAGAGGAGAGAAGAGAGGGGGTGGGGGTTATTTTATAGGCAGGGGAGGGGTATTGGTCCCGGTTCTTGGTACGAACTGGGACCAAACCTCCGCGGCAGGCCACGTGTCCGGCTCTGGAGCTTTGGTCCCGGTTCGTGCCAAGAACCGGGATCAATGCACCCAACCGAACCGGGACCAATGGTCCACGGGCCCCTGGCAGCTCGAACCGGGACCAGTGCCAGGCACTGGTCCCGGTTTTTCACTGAACCGGGACCAATGGCTGGAGCGGCCCTGGACCAAAGATGGTTTTTCTACTAGTGTTAAGTTTACAAAAAAAAATTTGGGCGCCGCGAGTGGGGAGCGACGGCGCCCAAATGGGCAAGATAGTCCGGACGGCGCCCAAAGGGCCTGTCTGGACGGACTTTGGGCGCCCATTTGAGCGCCGCGAGTGGAGATGCTCTAATGGCAACGTATGCAAATTGTTAATTGATAGTTGTAGTTGCGAGAATTTAGTTTATGAAAACTTGGTTAATCTTCTAAACCTTGAAACTGGAGACCACCCAAATCCATATACCATTGGTTGGCTCAAGAAATGAGCAAAACTATGAATCACAAAGCAATGCAACTTACCCTTTTCTCGAATATATAAATAAAAAATATAGACGAAATAACTAATCAACCTCGAAAAAGACAAAACAAATAGAGAGCATGCACAGAGACACAGAAGCCCAACAAAAGAGAACCATCGGTTTGCTCGACATCAAGCATGCATGGCCAGCATTTCATCGGCGGCAGAACCCAGCATGGCCTAGAACCATCATGTACATAGTACTCCTTCACTGAATATTTTTGGGCATATTTTAGTGAACTCATCGCCCAAAAACATCACTGAATCAATCGACGAGCTTAAGACCGAAACCCACATCTTCACAGTGTCGCAGAAACGGCACGTGCGCCACGGTGTCCGGATCCTTCCCGCCACGGCACACGAGCGACGGCAGCGAGTGCAGGCACGGCTCCACCGACGCCGGCCTCACGCACGCGGCGGCGTCGGTCTTCTTCCCGCTCCAGTCCAGCGGGACCAGCAGCCAGGGCCGCACCCCGGCCAGCGCGTGCGCCACGTACCCGAACGTCGACCACCCCGTCGTCACCATCTCATCACTGTAGCTCAGCAGGAAGATCTCCGCCAGCGCGCGCTCGTTGTGCGCCCGCGCCTCCGTGTGCTGGTCCCCGTCGTGGCCAGGGATTTGGATTTCGGCCCGAAAAACCGAAATCCGGCCGAATTTCGCCCATTTCGGTCAGGACCGGTATTAATATTTACCGGTCGAAAACTTACGAATTTTGACGAATTTGGTACAATAACTTCGGGAAATAGAATTCATTTAAAATTTACTTGAATATTTAAATTTTTCCCTTATTTTGGTTATATTTGTTCTAATTTTCAAATTTTGGTTCTAGCTTTTCATCAGGAATTTCACCCGAAATTACCGAAATCACCGAAATTCGCCTATTTCGGCCGTGGCCGGTAAATATGCAAAACCGAAATCCAAAACCTTGGTCGTGGCTAGGCTGGAACACCGTCACCACCTCCCCGGACGCCGTCGCGTTCGTGTAGTACGTGCCGTGGAGCTTCTCGTAGTACTCCCCCATCAGCGACACCACAAGCACCGCCTTCGTCTTCGCCTTCTTGGCCGTGCTGCTGTTCCGCACGCTTGGTCCAGCAGCGGGCTCGTCGGTCACATGCGGCAGAAGGTCCTTCTCGCGCGTGCACCGCATGATGTGCTCGAACATGGCCTCGAACGCGACCCCGCTGTGCGGCACCACGCGCACCTGCAAGCCTAGACGCTCGTCGGCGCCGGCGAGGTAGCCGTCGAAGAACCTGTCCACGATCCCCCACGCTCGGTTCCCCGGGTGGATGAGGTACCTGCCGAGGTGGTGGAACACGGACCCCTTGGCCGGGAACATCCGGTCCAGCTCCTCCCGGTACGTCGGCACCAGGAACAGCGCCACGGCGAAGTAGCTGTCGGACCTCAGCAGTCAGCACCATCCAGTTGAACCTGTCCAGCGCCTGGTGGTCCTCCTCGCAGAACGTGTGGTTCTGGAGCCGCATGTTCATGTTCTCCAGGTGGAGGTACACGTACGCTGGCAGCGCGCTTGCATTTTTTCCGCCGTCGTCGTCGTAGCCCACGACGTTGCTCTCGAGCATGCTCACGTAGCTCTCCGGGCAGCTGGACCAGAAGCCGCGGTCCATGTAGGGAAGCCTGAGGGGGGAAGCAGCCACGAGGTTCCCGGAAACGGCTCGCAGAAGAGGCCCTCCATCTCGGCCGGCTCGTGGACGAGGAGGACGCGGCCTGTGAGCAGCGCGTAGAGGAAGGTGGAGACGAGGCTGAGCATCCGGTTGCCGAGGCCCTGGATGGGGATCCACATCACGTACCGGCACTCGCCGCGGTCGCCGTTGCGGCCGGACTCGAGCTGCGCCATGGCCTCCCGGTACGGCGCCGTGCCCGGCCCGCACCGGCGGTGGTTGGCTTCGTACTCCCTCAGCTTCCGGACGAGGTGAGGTGACACCGGGAATGGCGACGGCTTCCATCGCTTGGAAGCTTCGTACCGGCTACGGCACGTCGGCTCGTCGAAGTCCGGGGAGAGCAGCCCGCCGAGTAGCCGTTCGTAGTGCGCCGTGTCTCGGGACGACGCGTTACGGGGACCTGTGAGCCGGCAAGCAAATGAATGATCACGCATGGAACACGGGGCCCTTAACGTGCGGCCGGCATGGGTGGGTGTAAGCTTCAAGAAAAAGTAAGTGCCGTACTTTGCAGTTTCACCTGCGACCAGAGCTGGGTTTCGGCGGTTCGGCCGCCGAAGAGGAAGAGCAAGAGAAGCAGCGGTAGCGCGGCCAAGAACACGACGGCGACGGCGCCGCCACGACGCTTCCCTGTCGCCGGAGGGTCTCGCGCTCCTTCCCATCGATCGCCTCGGCCGGGAACCACAAACGAACGAACAAGACAATCTGGTACTACACTGGTCCGTTTTGTCGAGCGCAAGTGGTCGGAGAGGTCAACTGTTCCGATGGATTTATACTGCTGAATGCCAGAACGGCAAAACAGGCAGCAGATCCATCGTAGCGGGGGCGGCCTGGTTTTGCTTATCATTGACTAGTAACCCCACACATGCAATGTACGTCACATCAAAATAAATTCAAACTTCAAAGTTCAAAGGAGCTCTTTACCAGGTGACCGTATATCCTCCCGCTTTTCTTCTCCTCATCATCCCACTGCCCGCACGACAGTGGCGGTGCCACGATCTGAAACATGTGTGGTGTCATTTCAAATCTGTGATGTCAAATACATGTATTTTTTCTAATTTTATTCATGATTTATGCTTGTATACAGAGAATTTATCAAAAACCCACCAGTGCCGCAGGAGTCCCTGTGTGACCGCTGACTCCACCACCTACTCGCACCACCCACCCCACCAATTAATCGACCCGACGTTGGCAACGGCGGGAGGCACGGCGGAAAAGGTTGCGACGAGGATAGAGCGAGCTGTCGGCGAGCAATAACCTTAGGGTTGCGGGGTGGAGCTCGTCGACGATGGAGAAATAAATAGTGCTGAAGGGGGTTAGATGGGAAGTTGGGGCGAAGGCCGAGATTGCGAGGGTGGTGCGGCGAGGCGGCCATGTAATACGGTGGCAGGAGGGTTCAAAGTTACCGTCAACCTTCTTCTAAATGTCTAGTCCAACCGAAATTTTCCTCTTTTTTTTTCCAATACTGAAAGTAGCTCAACCTCTATTATGTGTGGCACCAAAGCAAAATCCAAGGAGAGCAGAATATTCAAGATTTCTTCGTTTTCTCCAATAACTTCTGACATGGGTCTGCATCGGGTTTTCGGTCGCTATCCTGCTGTATTGAAACAGCGGTTTGGCTTGCTGTCTAAATCATAAGCTATTTTCCTTGTGGAATTTGGTTATACACTACATCCAATCGGAATGTCAAGATCAGTATGTAAACCACTTCAATATTCCGCCCAAGTACACATGTGATTTGTGTAGGAAATCTATCACTGTTGATTAGTTACCGGGTACTGCCGACATGGACTTGCAAATGTGTGGAGCAGTCGAGTTAACTGAACTTGGCAGCAATGTCAGTGTCAAGGGTAACTGAAGTTAGTAGCAGTGTCAAGGGAGCAGAGTTAACTGAACTTTGTTCTTTTTCAGTCCATTACATGTCTTGCCAGGACAGAGTCAGACAGCTGAACGTGGTCTGATTCATCTTATCATTGATTCGTTATGTATGGACGCATATACAATGTGCTGGGACATGTTCGTAGTACTTTCTTGTATAAGGAAGCAAATGATGACTCGGGGCAGTCAATGCCAGCAAGTTTCTGTGTTTGTGTGAACCTCAATTTAAATACCATTTCAGGTTCAAACATCACAATCACATACTACCGGCCAACAACCTAATGATCGCACGAACTGCAAACTGAAACTCTGAAAGTACGAAAACATAGAAATTTAAGTACTACTGACCAGTCAAACAAGTTTATTCATAACATCAGTCATCAACACCGAACGAGGGACAGCATCTGAATTGTCATATGACAAGCAACGAGGCTAGAAAGCAAACGAATGTGCAGACGTCTAATCGCCTGCAGGTGCGCCAACTAGTAGCAGAACATAGCTCCATGACCACGACCCTTCCCCGTTGTCATCGCTTCTCTGAACTCAGCTCTTTGCAACGGCGCCCACGATCGCAGTACGACCGTATTGGAAGTCCATCTGATTTGGATGATAGAATTTTAATTTGTCGTTATGACAAAGCTACCAACACACAGCAAGCTCCCCAGCTAGTTTTTGTTGATATTTCGCAACATGGGGGAAATACTATAGGAGAGGAGGTAAATTAAAGGCTATATGGCATAAAGGGGGTAGCATGACACTCGAGAAACTTTGTATGGCCCTAATTTGATCACAAGAACAAACATGGCTCCCCTGCCACTTCCGTTTAATCAGATTATCTATTCCGAGAACTATGCTACACATAAGATACCACTAAAAGGTCTTATACTTGATGGGGACTTCAGTTTTCCAATTATGTTCATGCCAAAAATAAATATGAGAATTCGTACTGTAGAAGAGATACATGGAGTGAAGCCAGTTCTGACGGAGAGACAAAGAAAAGGTGTCTCGTCGTTTGTGCTGACCCGACCTATTCCACCTGTTGGACCAGCTTATTCCAAGGTTCCAGTTCAGAACCACTGATTGCTCGTTGGAACGTCACACTTGGCAGGTTATAGAAAAAACCTGAGCCACTACGACATTGACATTTTGCTGGCTCGTCACATTATGTATGCTATAGGATACTGTTGGCCTTGGCCAAGTGGTTCATTAGCAGCCCAAAAGTATCCTAAGCGAATATGTGTGCCATTCTGGAGGTGGAATTCAACCTAGCAGCCAAGAACTTCGCACGCCCAAGGTCGTTCTAAAACCGAGAATATCCATACATAATTCCAATTAAGAAATAGTCCTTGTTTCATACTTATTTGTTTCTTGGAGCTTAAGAACTGCCAAACCCCGTCAAGTTAATGAGCCTTAAGAGCCACTTTCTAAGCATAAAGATATTATTTATCTTTGGGTCCTGCTACCCAAATATCCTTGACCTTTAGCCTGCATAAAGTATCTCATTTGACGAGCCTATTTTTCCTCTTACGGCTGACAAAATACCTCAAAGATCATAAGATCAAGAAAAGAGTGAATGATGATATGTTGGTTATAATTCCACTACAATCAACATTCCTCTCCTTCCATGAACACCGCTTCCAACTTCGTATCAACCACATATGTTGCACTCGAGAAGAACAGGTTTTTGGTGAAGTTTTTTATCTGGATGGCATGACTAGTAGTAATTGGGTGAAAAATCTCATGGCAGGAACGGTAGCAAGAGGAAAAGGAGATCAAATTGTAGCGAACGTATGGTAACAACCTGATTATGGATATCTAATCATGTCTTCTCTTTTATGATTGCAATCCGTACATAAAAATAATTCCCATGGAACTAAATATTGCAACAAAAATATAGCACCACACTTTTTGTCAGTCTTCTTGACGAGCTTGATGTTTGTGAATGACAAATAATGGCCACAGATATATTTTCTAGAAAACAATGGCAAAATCACAACCATATTTTATAACTTGACATTGAAAAAATTCCTTACAGGTCTAAAACGTGAAACGATTAATAAGAAAAAAAAAAACTCAGGCAGCGACATAAAATTGTTTATAGGCTGGCCATCATAGCATATCAAGTGAGAAAATATGTGTGCTCAAACTGCTTGCACAACAAAACTATGCCGATACCTCATTGATATGTTGGTTAAGGTTCTTCCAGGTGGTATGAAGATCAAGTCGTCCCATCCAGAGTTTCTGTCATTTATCTGTAGGATCAACAATTTCAGGATGTTAGTAGGCAGTAAGATACACGCAGTCCTGAGTTTATCTTGTGTTTTACTCCATCCTACCTCCATTTTCTTCAAGACATCCTCCAAACTCCCAACCTAAAGAAACCAGAAGGTTGAGTTTTCATAAGAGCTTACGAAGCAATAAGAATATATAAATCACATACCATAATTTGCTTAGATAGTGCTGATCCTTTCGAAGCTTTAGATGTTTTTCTAAGTTCTCTTTCTATGTCCTCCTGAACAAAGAAGTGAGTGGTGAAGACTTGACCTGTCTGGGCAGTAAGTGAAAGAAAATGGAGCCTGACAAACCTTTTGGAAATATATCGGACAATACCGCTTCTTCTGTTTCTTAACGACCAATAGATCTGACTGCACATGCAATCAGGTATTTTTATCATAGAGAAGGACAGTCATCCAATGTTGATTATGTCACTTCAAAGAAAGTTTGGACTTACAAAGGTATTAGGATTAAAATCAGGTATTGCAACAAAAGTTTAGCACTTAACATCCAAATAGTGTATACGCAAACCGCAAGTTATGCATCTTGAGGAGAAAATTAAGCAGGCTTCTGCTGCAGCAATGTCATTATTAGGCTGTATTCTGGTTCTATCGTTAAGGTCTTTTGGTTTCAATGCCATTATTAGGCTGTATTCTGGTTCTATTGTGAGGTCTTTTGGTTTCTTCTTGGTATCCACAGGGTGGCCTCTCTCTGGTTCAATCCAGTTAACGAAGTATATTCGGTTTGTTGGATTAAAAAATCATAAAAGGACATCCACACCTGGGAGGTGGGAAGCTAAAAATTAGGGGAAAACAGATATCTTCCTAACAAATTAAAATGCACACAAAAATCATTTTTGTTGATCCGTCGGTTCTGCCTTAGCATCGACTATTCAAGTTGGTGAGATAGGACTACAGCTTCACAAGATGTGGCACCGTGATGAGACTGGGGAAAACATGACAGAACTGTCCATTCATTTGCATGTCTTAGTAAGAGCATCTCCAACTGGAGTTGCCAAATTTGGCCCCCAAACTGTCCGCGGACACGTCCGGACGTGTCCGCGGACAGTGACCGGACCGCCCCTAAAAGTGGTCTCCTCCAACCATGTACCTCAAATCTCCTCAAAATGTGGGGTCATTTGCATGTGATTGGTGGTAAATGAAGGACAAAAAGAAAGGAAAAGAAAGGAAAAAGTGGTCCAAGCGGACGCCCGGACATGCAAATCCTACCCCAAACTCTCCCCACATATGCCTTGAGTTTGGGGGTTGCGGCGGACGTATAGGGACAGTTTGAGGGGACCCAGTTGGGTGAGGATTTTCCACTCTTTTTCCTGTCGGACACGTCTGGCTGTGCTGCCGGACGTATAGGGAGGATTTCAGGGGACCGGTTGGAGATGCTCTAAATGGGTATGAGGAAGTAATAATGAAGTAGACCTAAGCTAGGTTTTTTCTGTTAGAGTCAAGGTGTTAATCAACAAGTCAACTACTCCATATGGCAACACGCCCATTGATATTATTGATCACCAGATCTAAAAAAAAATTATTTGCCAGCTGCAGGGGTATTTCACTCTTACAGGGGTATTAATCAGTTGATGTAAGGTTCTGAATAGATTTTTCTGCATTTCAGATTTGGGGGACAAATGGAAATGACGTTTTCTGTTGCATAGTAGTAATCGGCAGGGTTTTAACAGGGTCGGTGTAAGGTTATTAACAGGGTTTTAGAAACCGGAACTGGTCCAATAACTAAGGTGCAGACTGTAGAAGATGGTTTTGAAAGAGGAGCACACAAGGGTGCCCAGACGGTTTGGGTTTCTCGGACAGTAACCGGCAGTTTATGGAACCTTGGTTATATGAATGTAACTGAAGTAAACACATAAAAACATCCCACAGCGTCCAGCTGCAATGAGTGTCTATCTAACTGCTTTCATAAGAATATATTTCTTAGTAGAGCAATAAGTCCGTGAATTACCTGAAAAACTGGAACACCATCAAAACCAGTCAAGCCAGATTTCAACTGAAAAGCCAAATAGTAATATTCATCATTAGGCTGAAGAAGTCCATTTACATTGCTGATATGTGTAGAAGATGATAGTAACCCAGTTCAAGACTTCAAGTTTACTATAGCCATCAGCAACAAGTACAGACCAACAGTATACAAGAAAGCTTTACCGCCTTGGAGAATCATGGGATTTGAGCTAATCCAGCTAAAAAAAAACTACAAATTTTGATCCAGATATACGCTGTCTTTGAAGTTGGAAAACAACAAATATGTGTAATCTAACAAATACGAATAGTGAAGATGCATTCCAAGGATTCAGACATATATCTTGATTATACGCTGGAATGATCAGTGGCTACCTAACCTTTACAGTTTACACGCCTGATACAAACAAGGAAGTTGGTATTAAATTTTTTGAGTACGTTCATGCACAATTGGGCATCACATACTAACCCTAGATCATGGATTTTTTTTGGTGAACAGTGAAAAGATGATGATGGATTAAGTTGGTACGAATGGCAGTCCAATGGACCTTGAAACACATACTTTTGGCATTGCTGCTTTGGGTAATAATTTAGTGTACCGGATAAATTTGACTACTTCTCTAGTGAGAAGATTAAGGGTGGGGGTGCTTAAAAATGGTACACATATAGATAAGATAACAGAATAAGGAGAGAAAGTTCCCTCAAGGAGCAAACCTCCAGTGCATTCTTTATTTGAAGAGGGTCAGGTAAGAACCGGAATGCAATACCTTCCGCCTTCAACATATAAACCTGTGTTTGCAAGGGCAGCATAAAGAATATTTGGATTCCAAAACATGAAAGATATACGACTACACCCATCTACTTAATTAGATACTCCTTCGTACGGTGGCAAAGTAGACTTGGTGTGAGTTGGCTGACCCCGCCCAAGCCCCCCTAATAGGGTGCATGGAGTCGAATGAGAAGTTGCAATAGGGCTAGATTAAGCTCATAAATCTTCAAAGCATGTATAATTTAGCTACTCAGACAAATCTAAGCTGGGTAAATTGAACGACTGTGTGATATACTGATATGAGAAATGAATTCCTTCCCGTACGTGTACTCCTAACGAATCTAGTTCACGTTGCCGGTGGCTGAGATGTCACTTCTACTTCTACCACAACATAAACTCACTACTGAAGCCTAAGCATAAGCCCCTTTCCTGTGAACTCTCGTGCCCAAAATCGTGGCTCGGAAAAAAGGATTGTACCTGAAACCTAGACATGATCGGTCACAACTCACATATAAGTTAAGCTCTCACCTGATCAAGCGTAATGGCACCACTTTCGCCCCCTTCCCTAGCATCGGCTGCCGCGTCCTCACATGGGAGAGTAGGGCGTCGGCGTCCTCGGATCGGAAGCAGAGGAGGCGAGGGAGCGGAGGCCGGTGGCGGGGTCGGAGACGAGCACGAACTCGTTGCTGGAGTTGCAGACGGTGAAGACGGGGGTGCCGGTGAGTGCGCGGGCCACCTCGTCGGGCGCGAGCGCGAGGGAGTGGGTGGCGCCCTGGGGCCCCGGCGGGCGCGGCGCGGCGAGGGCCGGGCGCGGGGCCGCGAAGCGCGAGGCGAGGCTGGAGAAGTGGTGCTGGAGGAAGGAGGAGGCGGCGGCGAGGGGGTTGGGAGGCGGGGAAGGGGACGGGGACTGGGAGGCGGAGGGGTTCGACATGGGGGCGGCGGCGAGCGGGAGGGAGGAGCTCGGCGGCGGCATCGGGTTTGCTTGGTCGCTATCGCTCGCGTCGGCGTTATGGGCTGTGGCGTGCGGCGCGAGGTGGCGTCGCCGAGGAGTCCGGCCGGCTCGCGGCAGATTCGGTCGAAGCGTCCAGCCCGAGCCCGTGTGGTTGGATGGCTCTGGAGTCTGGGTTCCACCGTGCAAGTTCTGGGCTCTATTTTCCTTTTTTTTTTTTGGGGTTTCACCATGCAAGTTTTGGGGCTCTATTTTTTTTCGAAACACAGTACAACGCAGACGCCACGCGCACACACTCACCCATATGAACGCACGCACGCACACCTACCCCTATGAGCACCTCCGAGAGACCGAGTCGGCGGATCGAGTTTTGAGATTGACGAAGTCACCACAGGCGCCTCGCTGTCGACGGGAACATCGCCTCCCACTGAAGAATATTCCGCCTTAAATGAGAAACACCAGCGTCAAATCTGGGGTTTGAACAAAAGTGGGATAGGGGTAAACCACCCTGCTAACCATCTGGTCCGCGTCGAACTGCCCGAGCCACGCCCAGAACTCCGGCTGTGCGTTCGGTTAATATGGTTAATTCGGTTCGGTTTATACGGTTATACGGTAAATACGGTTTTGATACTTCGGTAAATACGGTTATGTAAAAAAAACGGTTCGGTTTCGGTAATAACCATTTGACTTCGGTTCGGTTTCGGTAATAACCAAACTAACCAAAGTTGACGCGAATTTTTGAATAACATATAACTTTTAGGGCCATATATTTCGTTTTTATATTTTATATGACCGAACTAGATTTGTTAATAAAATCAGAGACAAAAAACAACAAAATCTAGGATAAAGTAAAAAAAATGAACCAAAGTAGGAGTTGAACTCAAGACCTGGCGTAAAGGAAAGGAACGTCTATGCCTCCTAACCAATAGGGACGGCCATGTTTTATGCTTTTATTACATCATACATGCTATATTTAGTATTACGTGAAGTTGGGCTGGGCCTGCAACGTTAAATTCTTTCCTGGGCTAGCCAATCGGTTATTTCGGTTAAACCAGTGGTTTTTCGGTTATTAACCGAATTAACCGAGTGTCATTCGGTTAGGCATTTTACTAACCGTAACCTAACCACTAACCATGGAAAACTGAAATTTCGGTTGCGGTTAGGTTTTTTTTTCGGTTCGGTTTTCGGTTTCGGTTCGGTTATGCACAGCCGGACCCAGAACTCCTCCGCCGTCACCTCCCCCTGCGGCAGCCCATGGCACCGCAAGAACGCCATTGATCCTCCTCCCGGCGATCGAGAACGAGCTCTGCTAGCTTTGATCGATTAGCTTGTGAGCTTTGATGGTGCGGTGGTACTCCTGATGTCGAGCAGCGATGCACGGCCCTATATATACTATGGTGGAGCAGGGGTTTACACCACAGTTACCACACGTTTTTCACGCCTCCACGGACGCGTTGTGCTGTTCAGCGTGAAGTGTTTCCGTTGTGTTTCACTTGGGTGATTTCAGGTCAAAAGGAGGGGTGGATCACTAGTGGGGATTTAACTTGGGAATAATCGGCGGTGTAGCTTAAAAATGCAATCTTTTGGGAAAGGTTAGGCGAGTGGAACATAATTAAATTTAGAAATGTAGGGAGCAAAGGGGTTGCATGATCAAATGTTGAGAATCAACATAACACTTGCCAATAATATAGCAAGTGCAGTTGGAGATTGGATATACACTTTTGCGACGCCCAATCGACGGGGTACAAGTACAACCGTACACGTACAAGCATCATCTGAAGACATTTTTTGTGATGCTCGGTTTTCGCAGCCTCCAGCATCTTAGGCATTCCATTGATCAGCCAAGCTCTTGCACCGCCAGAGCGATAAAACATTTTTTTGTAGTAATATATTAATACCACCAGCCTATGTTGCCAATTTTGATGAGAGGGGGCCGAAATTTTCTTGCAATTAAACCATTCTTGCAATTTCAGATAAGAAGAAGAAAACAAGGTTCTTATAGGCCGCTTGATTCTAGTCGACTGAAACATAATCTTCAGCTCCTATTTTCACAACAGGTTTCCCCTTGGAACGATATTACATGCTAATTATGTTCTACACTTTTTTCTATTTTTAGAGAAAGGTACACTTTATTCTTCGATAAATCTACATCTTCTTTTCCGTTAAGCCCTCCCATGAAATATTCACTGATCTATTGGTCGTAGGACAATATCTTCCGGTATCAGGGAAAAAGATGAGAGTTGTTTAACAAAAGTGATTGTACTAATCCAACAGAAGCCTCAAAACTCCAAGATTCTTTGTTTGAAAGATGCAGATAATTCATTTGAGTAATGAAGAATCATATTCTGTTGGGTAGGCTTTCAGAGACATTTGTGGATCGGCTATGGCCGTGCAAAGTGTCAATTGGTTATGCTGGTAGGGTATGATTGGTGTCTAGCTAGACTGTATCACCATAATGATAAACACATGCAGTAATATTCAGTAATTTACTTACTAGTCGCTGCAAAGTTGGGTCGGTGTTCCTACTGCGCAAGTAAATTGTGGTGGTAAAGTGATTTTACTTGAGCACTTCCTTAGCTACCGGGATTCCTCTGTCATTCGTCAAAAGACGAGATGGATCAAATGACATGCTACGTAACGTAAGTGGATACCCTGAGTTAGGTGACTTGAAATCCTCTTAAAAACTATATGAAACTACACTCATGAAATTACTAAAAGACATCGTAAATGAGATTGAGTATTGAGCACCGACGTGCTTCCACCGCTGGTTATGTCAAAGTTCATATTCGATCTGGGCAACTGGTTTGGAACACGCAGAGAGGTCAAAATATCTCCTTCCGTTTTTTCCATCAAGGAAAATGGAAAGAAAATGCTTGGTGTGGCCGAGTCAAAAAAGGGCCCAGTAGCAGCTCTGCAGAACCTAATTTCCAAGTTGAATGTTCCTGAAGAATTCAATTTTCTAAAGTAGATACGGTACCTGACATACTCCAGTGGAAATTCGTTGGAAAACAGGGTGTGATAAAGGATGAAACCCGAAGCATAACAATGACGTTGACACAAGTTGTATCGAGAAAAATGCTTTTGTGTTTCCCTAGCATTGAAAAATGACTGCTCTACTTTGCCAATGCTATACTAGCTTCAGCTCAGAAAAATAGTTGGTCGGTTTCCAGGAAACTATGAGTCAGAGTTCCTAACACGACCTCAAAGGTCAACAAAGCTGGGAGAAATGCTCAATGCGGATCAAGTAAAAAAAATTGGGGGACAGATCAAGTAATGTGTCCTTACAGACGTCCAAATAGGGACCAAACTTGCTTTATAACGATTATGTAATCCTCATATTTGAACTAGTAAGATTTACCTATGATGATACAAGGTGAAGTAGAACTACAATATTAAACAAGATAATTAGAACTTCAAGATATAACGTCCCAAGTACGCACACTAATAACGAACAGGCCACGACATTCTTACCGAACAGTGTTAATAAGAGCAACAGTGAATCTAAACTGCAGCAATGATTGGCAAGAAAAATGGTTCCCGGTAGTTAGCTTACATAATATTAGAAAAAAAAATACAAGATAGTATAACGCAGTCCATTCCATATACTGTTAGTATGCTCCTTCACGGCTCGCTATAACCTACTTCCTCCGTTCCCTTTTATAAGACTTTTTGGCAGGCCTAATTGGCTTGCCAAAAATGTCTTACAAAATGGAAAGGAGGGAGTATATAACAATCCCCTTTCTAATATACACAGGGTATGTACATTCTCTCGCCAAAAGGCGTAAAAAAAGAAACAGCAAATAAGTCAAATCTTAAGGGAACTTACATAATCTTGCCTCCATTATCTACACAAAATTCTCATTTGCTGCAAGCAAGCTATAGTCTTGAACGACGGAGGTACTTGATGGGGTTGAACGGACCTAGTTGACGTGCAGAAGACAACGTCGGTCGTCCGTTCGGAGACAAGGTTGGCTTGATGTCCCATCCTTCCACATTTTTCGGAACACAGACGTCAAACATAATTTGGCCAAGGACTCCTTGAGGCTCCATCCTAGGTGGATAAGATAGTTGTCGTCTCTGCTCCTCAATCAAAGAATCTGGTTCCCTAGATTCATTATGGTCCTTCGAACTCGGCAAGAAGAAGTGGTCGCTGGGACTGTTGGCTACCCTTCTCAGGCTCTCGTTTGAATTGGCAGCCACATTGTGTAGATTGCACACACAGTGTGCTATCTTGTACTCCTGATCACCTGCAGCACTTGTGCGATTCAGCTGGCTTCTGTGGCAGAAGGTAACAAGAGCTTTCTTCAGTAGGTCATCTACAGCAGTTCTGTATTCCGCTTCATGCAACTTGTAATGGCCTGCGGAATATTAAAAAAAGTTATTTTGTTCTGAACTAAATCTACAATCATGACTCCGAGCAGAGAAGAAAATATCAAGGACTTAGGTTGATGAAACCGACATAAAGAGCCAAAGATCTACAATAAGCTATAGGCTATATGTTGCTTATAGTTGTTAAATCCCGAGATTATATTGCAATTGCCCTCATGACTAGTGACTAGGAGTATAAACATTCAAACAGTAGTATCAAACACAAGAGATTAGTATTGTGTTCTTCGAATAGAATGAAAATTCTAAAATATACATGGAATATACTGTTAGGCGAGATAATTGAAATGATTAATTCATTATCTTCTAGTACTGTGATCTAGGTTTCCAGGACCTGAACTAATGGACATGAATGTTTTTCTATCCACCAGGAAATCTTAAATGCAATTAACAAATCCAAATATGATACTAAAGCAAGGTCTTGGGATGCACACAGCCACAATTCTAAGCATGCGAAATCAAAAAAATTAATATTGACATTTTACGTTAGTAAACGGTAACCAAATGTAATAAGACCAGGCACTGAAAATAAAATGAAGTCATACCAATATGAGGGGAATCACTCCACTTGATTACTTTAACATCTGTGCCTAGTTCGACCAAACGCCTGGCGAAACCACAGACAACATGGCATGGAGCAAGATCATCATCTTCGGAACAGAATATAAGAACAGAACCCAACCCCTGCATTAAAAGTAAATGAAAATATTGGTGTGACTACTGATGATGGTTTGCAAAAATCACAAAGGCAAAACCGGACTTACTGCTGATGAGTACAGCGTGTGCCAATACTCTGCGCGCTGAGCTTCAATTCTGCTTGGGAAGAGAGTATCCATTCCAGATGCCAGAGCCTTTGCCATCAAGGAGCGTATCATGGATGGCTGAGACGAAGTGCCAATCACAGGATTTTGGAGAAACTGGGTGCCCACATCGCTCACAAAATCCACTGGGCCAGAGTCATAGATTTGTCCAGAGATACAGTTCCTCACTAACCGATAATCCTTCTGCATGAAGAAAAATTACATCAATAAAGGTGAACATGTTCACCAACTAATCTTCAACTGAAAATATACCATGTTACAACATGACTACAATGACAACTAAAATGAGGACTTAAAGCATACAATGATGACGAGAGACTTCAAGTATGTTCAAAGCAATCAAATATATGCAGCTGAAAATATGCCAAGTCATACCACAATGAGACAAAGAAAACAAGGACTCCAAACATAGAGTACTCATGAGAGACCTGAAAATTCAACTACACTTATGTGCACTACAAAGAATATACATATTGTCACACAGTACATATCAATTGAAGATAAAAACCTAGTATACACTTCACAGTACACATGTTGGCGAGTACCCGTTTCTTGAACAAGGAATCAACTAATGCAATGGAAAAAAATCAAAATATAATTAATAATGAATTTTCATGAGATGCATCCCATTAGTAGCTAATCCTATCTCTGCATTTCCTGAAATTCTCCACATATCATTTCACAGAACAATTAAATAAAGTTTTTTAGCCGGTCCTGCTATCCTTGAAACTGAGAGAAATGTATATGGCAACTTCAAGAGAAGAGGAAAGATGAAAATAGTATACCATCGTTGCATCTCCTTCGCACTTTCCATCTAGTAACTGGAAAAAACAACCAAATCCAGTCATTTAAAATGTGAAAGGGTGGAGGATGGGTTAAGTACTACAATTAGAAATACTCCCTCCATATCAAAATATAAGACTTTCTACCTACTTTCTGCACACATGTATCTAGACATGTTTTAGTACAAGATTCACATGAACCTTGCACTAAAACATGTCTAAATACATGTGTGGAAAGTAGGTAGAAAGTCTTATAATTTGATACGGAGGAGTAGATGATAGTTACAATCAGGTGCCAACAGAAAGAACTTAACAAGCACGCACCTGAATAACCTTGTACATGCATCCTTTTGAGCCACCAGAAAATGAAGCAAGCACAGTTGGTAATGGCTTTACTTTCAGTTCCTGAAACACCAGCATTCAACATAGTTTAGAGCAAAATCATATACAAAAATTAAAGCGCAACCAACTAGAAAAAAGGTAACATTAGTCCAATTCCATGATATTCTGTATGCATTCTTCAAACAGTACAGAAAGTTTATTGAGTCCGCATGTGAATAGCTCAGATTCTAATCAGCGAGAAGATTATGTAGAGATTGCCCTTTGGACAGAAAGTACAAAAGAAATGGAAAGGAATGAGATCCAAGCTGTAAAGCAATGTGTCTTCTGAGGGTTCTTACGTTCGTCTATACATTTTCTTTATATAAAGCATTGAGTAACTAAGGATTCAAATAGGTATGTCCCATATGTATATTGCATAGTGTCGATGCGCAATATGCTAAACACAATACAATCATTGGCCAAAACGTCATGGAATACCATTTGAACAACAGAGTTATCAATGCTTACTATAAAATGTGGTAATAGCCAAGAAAAAAACTAACCTTTGCCAGCTCACTAATAACACCACATGCCAGTGTTGCTGCTTTCTCAGAGAGATACCTGGTAGAAAAAAAATCAGCATAGTGCCATCTGATGAACATAAGGACATAAGGTGCACTGCAGAGGAATCCAGACGCAAGTTTACACCTTAAACCTTAAAGTATAGCATACAAGTACAGTGCAAAAAATCCATTGCTAGTGTTACAGTGGAACCCACTCAAATGTCATTTCAGGTGGACTGCTGAATGAAGTAGATTACTTATCAGCAATAAATGTTGCTTATGAAGACCCTCTACCTTTAGCAACATCTGAATTTTCACACTAAATTTGCTAATGTTATCCAATAAAGATTACTGGGATGTGTTTGGACGAAAAATAGAAATGGCTACAAAACTCTCTATGGTCCTCACCTCATAGATGCACCAAACATTCTTACCATATTGAAGACATTCACAGTATTAACTTAGCTCCTTGTACTAAAATACTAGCGGACTAGTAGTTGTACACTTCTATCGGTGGTGATATGGAACCTAATGCTTTATTCAGTCTTGCGCAATTGACTTTACTTCCCAAAATCGACTCATTAAAAATTTCGCAACTTTTGATCGATCACGCCAAAATCCAAGTACGACAACACAAAACCTTTCACCATCCTCCGATCAATATAGGTAACCAAAACCTTTAGGTCTAACGAAACACTAAACACGCAAGCTCGCTAATACGCTAACCACTCCCTCGCTGCGGTTACGTAGATATCACTACCTAAAAAGCATACAAAGCGACAATATAAGCCATATATACTAGAAGAGTATACACAGCTACATCATTCTTGAACTAAGAGGAATGGAGTGACCGATGATACACTACTCACTTAATTAATCATCTCCATGTAAAACATGATAAACTACTAAATAAACTACTAAACCTAAAGGCTAAAAGCTCGTCCTCCATGATTTCAATTGACACAGAATTAGCTACGAATCTCTGGAATTAAACCTAACCGCAGCTACGATTACACTCCATGATCAAAGGCATAAGCTTCGGAGCTTCAAGCTGTGACATCTACAAGCCCAGACGAGGGATAGATCTCCCGAATTCAAGCAGCTAACAAGTAGTACCAAGTAGGAGCGGGTGAGGGAGGCATCGGGGACTCACAGGGAGACGAGGTCGGGGTGGCAGACGAGGCAGCGCCAGCCGAGGGACGCGTAGAGTTCCACGAAGGGCCGCAGCTGCGCCTCGTCGCTCCACACCCAGGCGAAGACGACGAGGACGCCCCTCGCGGCCCCCGACGCCGACGGCGGCCCCGGCGCCCAGTAGAAGCGGCCGCCGCAGCCAGGCCACATGGCCAGCGCCCGCCGCCCCTCCCTCCTCCGACCTAGCTGGCGAATCGGAGAAGCAGGTGAGGGTTTGCTCTGCCGCTGTCGCGCTCGCCTCGCTCGGAAGGGGACAAGCTAGCGCAGGTGGGACGGGATGAGAACGGAGGAGTAGGTCGCTTTGGCGTTTGGTTCGTCGAGGATATTGATATTTATTTCGTTTGTTTATTGGATTTCTTTGCATCTTTTTTGCGGTTTCTGCACGAGTACGGGATTGGGTTTGATTTCCATTGTTTCTCCTCTTCCGCCGGCGCATTTATTAGGAAATGATTTCTGGTGGCTAGCAGCCTACGCGACTCGTCGGATAAAGATGACGATGAAGCAGATAGTCTGGACACGTACGATTGCAATTCAATAATGTTGCAGTCAAACATGTATACTGTAAGATCATAAGACGGTTTATATAGTAGTATACTGTACTTCCTCCGGTTCATAAAATCTGTCGTGAGAATACAACGTCAGCGGCACAAAACCTAGGCGTAACTTCCGACAGTTTATTCGGACTAGAGGGAGTATCATCATTTTTATACGGGAGGACGGTTGACCATCTCGGATGGCCTGCTCGATCGGTTGAACGATGCCAGGTCCAAGTTACTGTGGAGAGTGTTTCTGTCTATTCGACATTGCCCCTTTCATTAAGTTTCACCAAGTTTACTCGCAGCTTCACGTTTACTTCGTCATGAGTAGCAAAGCAATATCCGCCTCTTTTCCGGGAGATCAGGAAATTCGAGATTATTTATTCCATTATATGTGTGCGATACAGCATGTACACCTAAAGCTTTAATATAAAAAAAAATCTAATGACGCAAAGAGGTTTTCAGAAGAAAAAAAAGGTTAAACGCTGAATACAGACGCGGCTTTCTAGATTTTTCTCAATCATTTTTTATTCTCTCTCGTATACTCCCTCTGTTCCTAAATAGAAGATGTTTTAGATGTTACACATGTTATCTCAAAGTCTAAAACATCTTGTTTTGGGAACCGAGGAGTATTTCCCTATGATATGCTTTTACATGCATTTTTCTATGCGTGTGGCTTGCACTTCAAAACAATTGACATAACTAGGCTTTCAGGGCAGATCTAGCGCCCCTCCTACCCAGGGAGCTGCCTGGGCTTGCCGATGCATGTCGCCTTGCGTGATTTCGTCTGTAAAAATGGCATCTTAATCATATTCGCCTCCACTTTTAAAAGTTGCTTGGATCTATCATTATACGCCTCCAGTTACTTTAGGTAATTCACATTTGGCCTGCTAGTTGTTACTAAATGGGTCTTAATTTTCTCCATACTTCCATTGTCATTTATTGGGCCTCTATTTTCTCCATACTTCCGGTTTTATTTATTTGGCTTTCCAAAAGGAATGACGGTTTTGCCTATATTACAGTGCTCTCATTGGGAGGTTACTTTCAGACTGCATGACCACATGACAAATGGCACATTGTGGTGACTCCACTCTTCACTTGTCGCCTTTTGAGAGAGCCCTCTAGTAGAGGGCGTCGGAGGGTGCGGGGTGGGTTTGGCTTGGTTTTTCTTAATTCTACATTTGAATAAAAAAGGAAATATCTTTTGAATCAGCCGTTCGAATCATGCCATACTTTCATTTTATTTATTGGGCTTCCCAAAAGGAATGACGGTTTTGCCTGAATTAGGGTGCTCTCATTGGGAGGTCACTTTCAGAGTGCATCACCACATGACAAATGGCACATTGTGGTGACTCCACTCTTCACTTGTCGCCTTTTGAGAGAGCCCTCTAGTAGAGGGCGTCAGAGGGTGCGGGGTGGCTTTGGCTTGATTTTTCTTAATGTACATTTAAATAAAAATGAAATGTATTTTTAATAATCCATTCAAATCAAGATATATTTTCACGGTTCATGTCGAGATTTTTAAAATTAAATCTCATATTGATATGTTTCGATGAATTTTTGTCATGTCCTGTATTGAGTGTATGGTTTTCACAACCCATCATGATGCACTATGTTTGGCTATCATGTCTTTTTTCTACGTTCAGTCACACTGTGTGTTGTATTAGTTCTCCCTTCTTTCTGCCTCGCCTTTAGTGCATATTTTTGCTACTTTTCACCCCACTTTGTTGGATATGTTGTTATTGTCCCGCCATGAGTGCACATTGTCCTGCTTCCGATGCACTACGTTTGGATGTCCTATCTGAAGGGGATCATAGGCAAAAAACAAAAAAATTCCTAACAACGATAACCTTTAACTATCCTGGATCTAAAACTATGTAGATATACTATAACGAAGGACATCGATATACATACCCTTGTAGACCGAAAGAGGGAATTACGCTCCCGCACAAGCGTTGTTGATGAAGCCGACGACGCCGACCTCAAGGTCGTGTAGAGGAAGAAGACGTACTTCCAGTGCCACACGTGTAACACCTCGTAGCTCTACACACGTACGGTGTAGACGACGACCCCCGAGCTCCAGATCCAGCGAAGCAGCGGAAGCGAAGACTTGGACCCAGCAGCACGACGGTGTGCGTATGGTGGAGAGACTTCTCTCCTCGTACGCAGCTCCGAAAATGGAAACACGCTCAAGGTAGGAGAGAAGAAGGAGAATGGATGAATTTCCAGGCAAGGGTGCCCCTATATAAAGGAGGGAGGCAGCCAACTTTGCTAGCCTGGCCATGTGGGACTATTCCCACATGGCCAGCCGCACCATGGCTGGTGCGCCGGCCCTAGGTGGGCCCCATGTGGCCCACCTAGGCCGGCCGGCCCTCCCCCTTTTTTTCTTTTGGGTTTTTTCCCCTAATGGGCCTCTAAGGCCCATGTAGGTGAAAATGCCTTTTAAAATCAAAATTAAATGAATAAAAAATATATTTAATCATTAATTACACTAATTAATATTAAATACACATTATTTAATTTATTCGAGCTCCAAAACTTATTCCGTTGCCCTCCGATCATCATCGGACATGTCCCGGAACACTTCCGGTGTTCTTCTGAGGTTTCTCCTGACATCCAATCTTTATAAAACTGTCGCCTACCCTTAAGTGTGCCACCCTACGGTTCGGGATCACTCCAGACATGATCGAGACACGCTCTTTGATCAATGACTATCAACGATGGCTGGATTACCGTGATAGCCCCTATGCGTCCACAAATGTCTTTTGATCGTTTGAACCTTAGACGTCCAGATTCAACCTTTTGCCTGGCGATACTTAGATTGTCCGAGACTCATACTCCGGTACCACGGTTACCGAGCTTGATCTCGTCACTTGACAGTTCTATCAACTTGAGCTTTGCCTTGGCCGGGTCACGCCAAAAAGTCCTTGTTGCAAGAGCTATGTGACCATGGAGGGCTTGTTCAAGGTCATCGGGAGGAAGGTTGCTTGGGCATGCTTCAATTTCCACACTATCATCAAGACTCACCACCTTGGCCTTCAAAGCAAGTGAGGGATCTTGTTTCATTCCCATGGCCCTACGGTTGTCTTGAGCATTCTTGGTGGCAACCTTTGGAGGCTTGGACTTCTTGCATAACTTCATTGGATGAATTAGAAGGTAGTTGTGTCTTCCTTGTATGGCCTTCAATTCAATGGGCTCGAACGGCATGAGAGCATTCACATACTTCCTCTTGATCCAAGCATCATCCACATAGGTTGCCCCTACATTATAAAAGGCTTTGGCAAGAATCTTGAGTCTTCCATACATGTCCTCATGAGTTTCATTATCAAGCATGTAGAAACCTTCGGTTTCATTGTTCAAGGCATCAAATCTATTCGTCTTCATGCTTTCATTTCCAAGAAATGCCACCTCAAGGTAATCCCAAGCTTCTTTGGCGATGGAGACATGTGAAATGTGATGCATGCCATTTTCTCCAACGGCAAGTTCAGTCATGTGGAGAGCGGAGGCATTGAGTTGCTTCTCGGCCACCTCTCTTCTTGATAAGTTGTTTGGATCCACGACCTTGTAGCCCTCTTGAATGATCCTCCAAAGCTCGATAGAGGAACTGTTGACATGAGATTTCATTGAGTGTTGCCAACTGGGAAAAGCTAATGCATTAAGCTTAGGTGGAGGACCTAAAGGGTTTATGCGGGTGTAAGGGATAGGTGGGTCGGGAGAGTACAAATGAGAAACCGCATGGTACTCCTCGGGTTTCCCACTTTCCGCCTTGGATGTGGATGGAGGGGAATTTTTAAGTTTGGTTTCTTCATCCCCTTCTTAAGTTCGGCTTCTTTAGCCTTCTTCTTTTTCTCTTTTTCCTCCTCGGTTTCACCGTCATTGGAGTTAGCGGAGTCCTCTTCCTCTAAAGGAGCGATGGTCTCCGAAGGAGCCTTCCCATTGTGAGTTTCATGATCAGGTCACGTATCTCATCAAATTTGACATCCATGGACGATTTCAATGATGTTTCCATCGTTTTGAGATCGGCCATGGATGCCGGAGTGGTTTGCTCCTTCGCGGAGTCTTCATCACTAGTTGTCATACTTCTCTTAGGCGGTTAAGCCCAACAAGAGAACCTGGCTCTGAAACCAATTGAAAGGATCGGTATGACACCTAGAGGAGGGGGGTGAATAGGTGCTACTTCAATTTTAGTTCTTTTTCAAATTAGGCTTGACACAAAAGGTAAATTATCTAGATATGCAACTATGGTGAATTTACCTATATGACAAGCTAGCAACTAAGCACGGTACAACAAGTAAATACGGTAAACAAGGATAGAGGTAACCGAAGTCAAAGCACGCGGAGACACGGATGTATTTCCGAGTTCCTCCTTTTTAGGGGAGTACGTCTCGTTGGAGAGGTGTGAGCTACTGATTGCTAGGCGTGCCTGCTCGTTGGGAGACCCCAAGAGGAAGGTTTGATGTAGTCTAGCAGCAAGTTTTCCCTCAGTAGAAACCAAGGTTATCGAACCAGTAGGAGCAGCAACTCTTCAGAAGGTTGTTGGCGGCTCGCACGGGCAACACGATCACCAACGTGGAATCTGCACACAACACAATCAAACTACTTTGCCCCAACGAAACAGTGAGGTTGTCAATCTCACGGCTTGCTGAAAACAAAGGATTAAACGTATGGTGTGGAAAATGAGTATTAAATTGCAGAGAATGAAAAAGGAACAGTTTGCAGTTTGTGGTTGTTTAATCAGTGTAAAAGAATGGACCGGGGTCCACAGTTCACTAGTGGTGTCTCTCCATAAAAGATAACTAACATGTTGGGTGAACAAATTACAGCTGGGCAATTGACGAATAGTGAGCGCATGACAATGCATATACATGACATGTTGACTACTATGATATTTAATTGGGCATTACGACATAATACATAGACCGTTATCCAACAGTCTATGACTAATAATCCACCGCCGGGTTGTCATCCGAGTCCCCCGTTGGTATTAAGTTGCAAGCAACGGATAATTGCATTAAGTAAAGTGCGTAATGTAAACAAACACATATGCCCGTGGACATAGCATCGTTAGGTTATCCCTAGTGGCAACAGCACATCCACAACCTTAGAACTTTCTGTCACTGTCCCAGTTAAACGGAGCATGAACCCACTATCTAGCATAAATACTCTCTCTTGGAGTTACAAGCATCTACTTGGCCAAAGCATCTACGAGTAACGGAAAGCATGCAAGATCTTAAATAACATAGATAGATTGATAATCAACTTGACATATATTCAATATTCATCGGATCCCAGCAAACACAACATGTAGCATTACAATAATATGATCTTGATCATGTAGGGCAGCTCACAAGATCTAAACATGATGGCACAAAGTGGAGAGACAACCATCTAGCTACTGCTATGGACCCGTAGTCCAAGGATGAACTACTCACGCATCACTCCGGAGGCAGGCATGGCGATGTAGAAGCCTCCGGTGACGATTCCCCTCTCCGGCAGGGTGCCGGGAAGAGGTTCTGAACCCTCCCGAGCTAGGGTTGACGCGGCGGCGTCTCTGGAACTTTTCGTGGATATTTGCTCAGGTACTTAGGGTTTTCGGGGGGAATAAGTAGGCGAAAGGGCGGCGGCTGGAGACCCCCGAGGGGCCCACACCACCCAGGGCGCGGCAGAGGGGGGCCCGCGCCCTGGTGCGTGTGGCTCCTGGTGGCCCTCCTCTGTGCTCCTTTGCTCCGTCAGGTGTGTTCTGGAAAAATAGGACCCCCGTGTAGTTTCGTCCAATTCCGAGAATATTTCCAGACTAGCTTTTCTGGAATACAAAAACAGCAGAAAACAGGAACTGGCACTTCGGCATCTTGTTAATAGGTTAGTCCCAAAAAATGTATAAAAGTGATATAAAGTAGATGCAAAACATGTAGCAATTGGTATAAAACAAGCATGGAACATCAAAAATTATAGATACGTTTGAGACGTATCAGCATCCCCAAGCTTAGTTCCTACTCGTCCTCGAGTAGGTAAACGATAAAAACAAAATAATTTTTGAGGTGACATGCTACATCATAATCTTGATCATATAATATTGCAAGGCACATGTAAATGAATGAAGTGATCCAAGTCAATGGTCTATAATTTGCTACCAAATAGATAATGAGTAAACAATGAATCACACAAGCTAAACGTTTTCATGAATAGTACTTTCGAGACAAGCATCAAACAGTTTTGCATAAGTGTTAACTCATAAAGCAATAGTTTCTAATAAAAGGTAGAATAAAGTTTCAGCATTTGCTTCAACTTTCAACATATTTATCTCATGGATATGTCAACACAAAGTAGTATAACAAGTCCAATACATTGCATATAACGCATGTTGTAACAAAGTTGACACTAGTGTTTGCTTGTGGAAGACAGAAAGAATAGGAAAACTGACTCAACATAAAAGTAAAAGAAAGGCCCTTCGCAGAGGGAAGCAGGGATTAAATCATGTGCTAGAGCTTTTAGGTTTTTGAAAGCATATAGAGATTGCATAAAATATTTGATACTCCTCCCAACCTTGCTAACACAAGCCATGGCTAACCGAATCCTCGGGTGCCTTCCATCAATCACATACCATGGAGGAGTATCTATTTTTGAGAGGTGTTTGTTAATTGTCAACGAATGGTAGCGGGTGAGAACAGTATTCTACCTGTCAAACGGACTTTTAAGAGCGGCTCCCATGAAGGACGTTATTTCTACCAGCAAGGCAGATCATCCCTCTTTCTCTTTGGTTTACACACATTCAGGTATTTCACTGTTTGTCATTGCTTACTGATGAATCAGGGCAAAAGTGTGAAGAGAATTAATTGGTTAAAGTTGTAATTAATTGGGACTGGGCACCCCGTTGCCAGCTCTTTTTGCAATTATTGGATAAGCGGATGTATATGCCACTAGTCCAGGTGTAAAAGTCCATTGACAAAGAATAAAGAATAACCACACTAATTCCTCATGAGCTAGTAAACATTGACACAAAAAGGGAATAATAACATTTTGAATAATTTAAAGGTAGCACATGAAAAATTTACTTGGAGTGGCAAGGAAATACCACATATAGGTAGTTATGGTGGACACAAATGGCATGGATTTTGGCTCAAGGATTTGGATGCACGAGAAGCATTCCCTCTCAGTACAGAGTTTAGGCTAGCAAGGTTATGTAAGCAAACAAGAATATCAACCCGTACACCAAGTTTTATATGACAAACATATTGCAAACGTTATAAGACTTCATACCGTCTTCCTTGTTAACCAAACCCTGTTATTAGAAAATATCTAGACCTTAGAGATACCACCGATGCAAACCAAATTTTCAACAAGCTTTACGGTAGTTCTTCACTAATAGGCTTAACTCATGTGATGCACAATTTAATCATGATCTACTTGTTAACTCAAAACAATTGACAAGCATCAAGTTATCCATATTAGTGATCTACAAGATTAAGCAAGTTTTTCCTTATACCAATTACCACATGCAACATTTTCTGAACCAACCAAACACCAATCAATTTATTTCATCAACTCTCCAAAAATATAAGTGAAGCAAGAGAGTACTTTCTACAAAAGAAAGCTAATAGCTCTGACAAGAGATACATGAAAACAAGAGCTAAAAGCTGAACAGCGCTAGATATGAATACTCAACAAATATAAGTGAAGAATAGGAGTATTCTCATGAAAAAGCGGAGCGTGTCTCTCTCCCAATCAAGAATGCTAGGGTCCAGTCAAGCTTTATTGAAAATAAAAGCAATACTGAAAATAAAAGCACACAGACGCTCCAAGAAAAGCACATATGATGTGAAAGAATTAAAATATAGTTTCACTAGAGATGACCTGATAATTTTGACGATGAAGAAGGGGATGCCTTGGGCATCCCCAAGCTTAGACGCTTGAGTCTTCTTGAAATATGCTGGGGAGATCCATGGGAGCCTCCCCAAGCTTAAGCTCTTCACTCTTCTTGATCCTATTATCACCCTTCTCTCTTGACCCTTGAAAACTTCCGTCACACCAAACTCAAAGTAAATCTCATTAGAGGGTTAGTACTCAAAAATTTTAATCCACTGGTTCTGTTGTGACACATTGCAAGAACTCAATAAAACATTAGCTACAGCCCTCCATTAGAGAGCCTTGCCTAAATCCCACAAGAGACAATGCAAAAAACAGAGACAGAATCTGTCAAAACAGAACAGCCAGTAAAGATGAATTTTTTCGAGGCACTTACGACGCTCAGATCAAAAACTTTGAACTAATGAAAGATTCAGACATTCATAAAGATTACACAAAAAAATTCAGATTTTTTCAACAATCTGGTGAATTTAGGATTTTCGTACAGTGGACAGCAAAAATCTGTTTCTGCGCAGCAATCAAAATTAAGCATCGTCTTAACACTAGAGGCTACTCTTGGCACAACAATGCGAGAAAATAAAGATACAAAGGAGTTGCTACAGAAGTAAACAATCTCCTTGACTCAATAAAAGAAAAATTGCAGAAATAAAAATAATGGGTTGCCTCCCATAAGCGCTTTTCTTTAACGCCTTTTAGCTAGGCACAAAGCATGCATCAAGTATCACCAAAGACATTGAAATCCTCCAACCTTTCAGTGGGATCATCCTTCTTAATTGGAAAGAAAAACCTTCGATTAATAGGAGTATTGAATTTCATAAACCCATACTTTGCATTAATAAATACTCCGTTGTTCTTTAAAAAGGACCTTCCAAGGACAATATTACTAGGAGATTTTGCAAGAATCATAAAATTAACAGGGACAGTCTTATTCTGGATAGTAATCTTAACATCGTTAATAATCCCTACACTTTTTATGATTGTTCCATCCGCATGAAAATGAAAAACAGGATAACTAACCATATTATCATAATTTAATAAATCATAAACCATTTTTGGCATGATGGACATTGTAGAACCAAGATCACAGTAGGCACGAAACTTTTCATTACCAATATTAATCTCAATGAATGGTTCCCAATCATTTTTTAACTCAACTAAAGGTTGTTCTTTAAGATTATGGCTTAGAGTTAAATCATCAATTGACTTTCTATTTTATCCAGCTTAGCGAATATCCCAGTTTCATCCACCATTGGAAAAATTGACAAACCACTCAAAATATTATGAGCTTTCATTGAATCAATCTCAGAAAAGGTTTCCCCTACCATGGTATCTAGAGCAAGTTGATAGACAGAAAATAAACCATGGTAGAAAAATTTAATAAGAACTCCAAATCCATCTTAGGTTGCACCTTCTTGTGCAATTCCAAAATTCTCGCCCAGGCATTCCTAAAGGATTCCCCACCTTTTTGCCTAAAAGTAATAATTTCTCCCACAGGTTGCACTACGGAAAAAGAAGCAGAGCTAGACATGATAACTAACAGAAAACAAAACTGAAAATAAACTAAATGCAAGTAACTAATTTTTTTGTGTTTTTGATAATTGAAAGCAAACAAGATAAAATAAAATAAACTAAGCAAGACAAAAACAAAGTAAAGAGATTGGAAGCGTGAAACTCCCCTTGCAGAAGACTGCTGTCTCCCCGGCAACGGCGCCAGAAAATGTCTTGATTGCTAGGCGTGCCTGCTCGTTGGGAGACCCCAAGAGGAAGGTTTGATGTAGTCTAAAGCAAGTTTTCCCTCAGTATGAAACCAAGGTTTATCGAACCAGTAGGAGCAGCAACTCTTCTGAAGGTTGTTGGCGGCTCGCACGGCGCAACACGATCACCAACGTGGAATCTGCACACAACACAATCAAACTACTTTGCCCCAACAAAACAGTGAGGTTGTCAATCTCACCGGCTTGCTGAAAACAAAGGATTAAACGTCTCGTGTGGAAAATGAGTATTAAATTGCAGTGAATGAAAAAGGAACAGTTTGCAGTTTGTGGTTGTTTAATCAGTGTAAAAGAATGGACCGGGGTCCACAGTTCACTAGTGGTGTCTCTCCATAAAAGATAACTAACATGTTGGGTAAACAAATTACAGCTGGGCAATTGACAAATAGTGAGCGCATGACAATGCATAAATATGACATGATGATTACTATGGTATTTAATGGGCATTACGACATAATACATAGACCGTTATCCAACAGCGTCTATGACTAATAATCCACCGCCGGGTTGTCATCCGAGTCCCCGTTGGTATTAAGTTGCAAGCAACGGATAATCGCATTAAGTAAAGCGCGTAATGTAAACAAACACATATGCCCGTGGACATAGCATCGTTAGGTTACCCCTAGTGGCAACAGCACATCCACAACTTAGAACTTTCTGTCACTGTCCTAGATTAAACGGAGGCATGAACCCACTATCTAGCATAAATACTCTCTCTTGGAGTTAAGAGCATCTACTTGGCCAAAGCATCTACTAGTAACGGAAAGCATGCAAGATCATAAATAACATAGGGCATAGATTGATAATCAACTTGACATAGTATTCAATATTCATCGGATCCCAGCAAACACAACATGTAGCATTACAATAATATGATCTTGATCATGTAGGGCAGCTCACAAGATCTAAACATGATGGCACAAATTGGAGAGACAACCATCTAGCTACTGCTATGGACCCGTAGTCCAAGGATGAACTACTCACGCATCACTCCGGAGGCAGGCATGGCGATGTAGAAGCCTCCGGTGATGATTCCCCTCTCCGGCAGGGTGCCGGGAAGAGGTTCTGGACACTCCCGAGCTAGGGTTGATGGCGACGGCGTCTCTGGAACTTTTCGTGGATATTGGCTCAGGCACTTAGGGTTATTTTCTCGGGGGGGAATAAGTAGGCGAAAGGGCGGCGGCTGGAGACCCCGAGGGGCTCACACCACCCCAGGGCGCGGCAGAGGGGGGGCCCGCGCCCTGGTGGCGTGTGGCCTCCTGGTGGCCCTCCTATGTTGCTCCTTTGCTCCATCTGGTGTGTTCTGGCAAAATAGGGACCCCCGTGAAGTGTCGTCCAATTCCGAGAATATTTCCAGACTAGCTTTTCTGAAATACAAAAACAGCAAAAAACAGGAACTAGCGCTTCGGCATCTTGTTAATAGGTTAGTCCCAAAAAATGTATAAAAGTGACATAAAGTAGATGCAAAACATGTAGCAATTGGTATACAATAAGCATGGAACATCAAATATTATAGATACGTTGGAGACGTATCAGCTACCACGAAGGTCAAAACTCAACCGCCACAAAGGCGTCACCTTCTTCTCCGATGAACCGCACCACAAAGGTTTGGTTCACCTTCAACTATCGGAAACCTTCAAGGCGGAGTCCGGAGCTTTACAACAACGATTCGGGGCACAACCACAACGGGATTGGGGGCTCCCAAACAGCTACAAATCTGTCACAAAGACAACAAGTGAGATCACAAAGAAGCTAGGTTTCCCAATGGAAACTTTAGCAAAGGGGCTCTCAAGTAAATGAGGGGAAATGAAAAACTGCTTGGTGAAGATGTAGATCTGGGCCTTCTCCTTCAATCCTCCAAAGATCAACAAGTTTGGGTGGAGGGATTGGGAGATCTAGAGATTCTTGAGCTTGCTTTAATGGTTGACTTGAATGCTGGGCGAGCTAAGTGGCTGGAGGTAGGTGGAGGGGTATTTATACCCATCCCCAATAATTAGCCGTTGCAGTCCACTTAGTCCGGAGTTTCCGGACAGGGAGGCCGGAAACTCCGGCCTGGGACGGAAACTCCAGACCAACTCCGGGTCACTCCGGACCTAATACCGCACGCGCCGTCCAGGGAATTTCTTCGATTCAAAATCTTGTCTGGGGCGGAGACTCCGGACCGCGGGTGCGGAGACTCCGGCCGTGCGGAGACTCCGGTGTTACTCCGGGGTTACTCCGCACCCCATACCGCGGCTGCCGTCCTGTGGAGCTTTTGCTTCAGAAATTTGACTTGGCCGGAGACTCCGGCCACAGAGCCCGGAGACTCCGGACTGGATAGGCAGATGCAAGCTTCCTTTTTCTTGTCAAGTGTTTCGATGCAAAGTGTAATTATATCTTTTCATTCCTGCACCACTTAAATCATATTAAATAATTCCTAGTGTTGTTGCCTAAACACAAAACATAGGGGACATAAAATATGTCCTTTCAATCTCCCCCTTTTTGGTGTTAGATGACAACACTCGGATTTGCAATAAAGCACACAACAAATATCGACATGTAGCACAAAGGATTTGAGAGGCTCCCCTACATGTGTGCATACAAGTAGTTTGCATTTGAATACAAATGCTCAACATGTAGAGGAGACACAACTCACAAGAATATATGGAACAAGATAAATTACACCAACATGAGACATAACATGATATAGGGTTGAGATGAAAAGGAACCATACCTTGTGCATAATAATACGACATAGAGACCAATGCACAATAATATACCATAATAATAATATCATCTCAACCATAGGAATTATGAAATCCATAGTATCATACCACACAAAGTACCACAAATAGGAACATAGTCTCACACAATAAAACCAATGCAAAGAGGTTCAACAACATAAGATAAATGGACACAAGCGCAAAGAAATGATAAACGCACATGCTTGTGTCCGACCCATGCAAATCACACGGTGAGAGAGCCTAATAGAACTACTTCTCTCCCTTTGGCATCGAAATACCAAAAAGGGAAAAAGAGCGATGCTAACGGTACCCAAGGCGATCACTCGTCGTCTTCATCATCGTCGGTATCACTGTCCTCACCATCACCCCCTCGGCATCATCATCATCTTCACTTGCTTCATCACTATCTTCTTCCTCGTCACTTTCTTCTTCAAAGCGGATAGGAGCCTTGCCGGTGTTGCGAGAGGAGGAAGGCATGGAGGTCACATCATCATAATCAGACCAAGGGAAGATACCCTCATTCCACTCCTCAAGAGGGATAGTTGCTTCGGATGGCGGAGTTTCGGGATCACCTTCGTTGCGAGGAGGAGTGGTACCACCATTGTTGATTTTGTGCATTTCCTTCATCATTTTTGCTTGGTTGGACAAGATCTTCTTGTTAGTGACATATGTTTGATGGTTTTACTTGTGCAACACAACACCCATGCACATCATAGCCCTTTGCCACCAAGAAACTTTCTTCAACTCTTCGTTGACTCTTTGTTTGCCACCTTGATTTCAAGAGGGTGGAGTGGCATTTTTCCTTCTTGCCCTAGGAGCTTCTTGCTCCTCTATCTCTTCATAAGAGGCTTGAGTAAGATGATGGTTGAGCACTTGAAGGGTGCCATACACGTGCACTACAAGAAATATGCTAACTGGTGACCCTTCATATTGGTCACTGAATGGTCACCTATTTTTCATCTGTGACCTTCTTATGACCAAAAACAGTTGGTCGAAAGCTGGCGGTCAGCAATGAACCTTCGTGACCATTTGTGTGCATTCGTCATGGATGTTTGTGACGAATCTAAAAAGTCACAGATATTATGACCAATCGTTTTGGTCACTAGCTATCCAGCCAAGCCACGTCAGCTCCACCGTGGCACTGCTGACGTGGCAAGATTGTGACCAATTGATATGGTCATGTAGCAGAATCAGCCGGTCCAATTCTATGCTTTACATGGGCCGAGCCAACAATTTGAAATTTTTTTCCTATTAATTCTTATCAACTACATGGGCCAAGCCCAATTGTCAGTTTCTGCCAGTGGGCCCCAGCTGTCAGGTTCCTATATATGGGTCCAAGCTGTCAGTTCCTGCCTGTGGGTCCAAGCTGTCAGGTTCTGGTAGGTGGGTCCTGTCTGACAGGTTCTAGTTGGTGGGGCCCAGCTGGTTCTGATTAGTGGGTCCCAACTGTCAGATTCTGGTTTGTGGGGCCAAACTGTCAGGTTTTGTTTAGTGGGTCCCAACAGTCAGATTTGTTTGGTGGGTCCCAACTGTCATAGGCTTGTTTCCATATTTCAATAAGCAACGAAATACACAGCAAATATTTGAATCAAATTCACAACACAAACTGTCAGAAATTTGATAGATCTTCAGAAAAGTTCAGAGCAGAGCACAAAAGGCTCACTGAACTAGTTCCCAGCAAAAAAAAGAGCACAAAAGGCTCACTGAACTAGTTCCTAGCAAAAAAAGAGCACAAAGGCTCACAGCACCAGGTCCAAATTCCCAGCACAAAAGGCTCACAGCACCAGGTCCAACTTCCCAGCACAAAAGGCTCGACACGTAAGCGAAAATGACACATCAGCATCGACACGTAAGCGAAAATGACACATCAGCACCGACACGTAGGCGATACTGCTGAGTTGGCTGTCAACCCATGTGAATGACTAATTTAATTGGTCAGAAAAAAGGTCGTAGAGTAGTGCTATGTGAATTATGACCAATTGATGTATCGAGACTATGACTTTTCTAACAAGTTTGGTCGTTAAGCATTTGGGTTTACGCACTGCAAACCAGTGTATGACCAACTGGTTCAAATTGGTCATAGATCTATGACCAATTTTTTCAGGGTCACTATCAAAAAGTCACTAGTTAGCACATTTCTTGTAGTGGTGTTTCTTGAAACGAGATTGATCGAGCTTGGGAATCTTCTTGAGAATGAGCTTCATGACATAGGGAGCATACATAGGATTCTTCCTCTCGTGAATAGGAATGTTGATCTCACACTTGATATAATCCATGACATCAATCTCAAACCCTTGGCAGTCCGGACCGGCAAGGTATGTCTTGTGGCAATGATACATGAGGTTGACAAGAGCTCCACGGATAGCATCCGTATTCCCGGCTTGAGGTGCAATGCTCCAACGAAACATGCGAATCAAGATGTTGTAGATGGGCTTGAGTCCTTTGGTGGTAGCAATGGCACCCCTTTAGCAGCAAGAGGAGCAAGAATCTTCTTATCATAGGCCACTCCTTCAACATGCATCCTTCGACCAATGGAAACGTTCACACCTTTGAACACATATCCCAAAGCCTCTCCAAATTCTGAAAAGTTTGCACTAACTTTGAGAGGCCCCATCATCCAAGTCATTTTGGTGTCCTCCTCATCTCCAAGCACAAGAGTGGCAAAGAACTGTTGGACCATCTCAATATCATAGTCTTGTTGGGTGGAAATTAGGTGCTCAAGTCCAATCTTCCTAGCAACCCATATTGCATCCGCAAAGTATGTCTTCATGGCCAACACTTCAAACTTCAGCGGTTTTTGAGGGCACACAAGGGCTTTTGGGTCCAAATTAGCATAGATTTCCTTCATAATGAGCTCTTGCTCCTTTCGCCAAAAGTGACCATCGGAGGAGTTGTTGGGCATGTCATAGAAATTCTGTGCTCTCATGGTCCTAAACTCTTCCTTGTTCAAACCCTTCAAAGTGGTCAAGTTGTCAAACTTGGCCTTCTTGGCCCTTTCTTCTCGAAGAAGAGCGGCCTCCTGCCTAGCCCTCCTATCATCAGCAGCCTTTTGCTGTTTGAGAGCACCACTCTGCACATGCTTGTCTCGTTCTGCATCATAGACCAAATAGTCTCGACCTTGGAGCTTGTTCTTCTTCGGCTTCTTGATATTCGAGGATGAGGATGAAGGACCGGGATACTTCTTGCTAGCTGTGAAACAGGAGTAGAAAGGTAGCATTGAGGTAAGCATACATGTCCATGGAATCAAAAAAGAGAAACGGTTGGAGAGAATTTTTCTTCAGAAATGATCTGGACCGGAGTTTCCGGTCTCAGGGGGCGGAATCTCCGGCCACACCGGAGTCTCCGGTCAGGGGGACCGGAATCTCCGGCCTGAGACAGGAACTTCTAGTCTAGGTCAAAACTGAACGAAAAATCGACACCAACAATTTCTAGAGGGTACATTGCCATCCTAAAGGTTCTACACCAAGAATTTCAACAAGAACTACTCTCAAAACTGGATCTAGGATGAAAACCTAGAGGAAGAGAGAGAGTGGTACCCGTGTCCTTCATGGTGAGATCCAAACGGAGGGGAGGAAGATCCCCAACGCTTGGGAGGTGGAGGAGCCGGTGGCACGGCAGATTCTGGCAGCGGGGAGCGGCCGGAGGCGGTCTGGGAGCACTGGCGGCGACTGGGGAGAGGTTGGGGAGCGGGGGTGTGTGGAGAGTTATGAGAAAACTCCCCACCCCGATCCCCTTTAGAATCCCTGGAAAACGCCGAGTCCGGAGTTTCCGGCCTAAACCCCCGGAGTTTCCGGCCGAGCCGGAGATTCCGGGTTTAGGGCGGAGACTCTGGACAGACCGGAGTTTCCGGTGCTACACACCGGAGTCTCCGAACCCAACCACTCCAAAAATGCCAGATTTTGGTGGGGACATGTATGAATGCAAGTGGAGCATGGTTTTAGATAAGATGGCTTAGGTTAAGACACAAGTCACTGAAAGATGGTACTTCACACTCAAATTTGTAAAAGGCAAATAAAGCAATGAAAACCAACTTTGAGTGTGTTTTCCATAAAGAACAACGGATAGGCAATAAAATCCAAATAAACTCCAAGCAAGAGCAACTCTTCACAAAGAAGGGGCGGTGGCCTAAGCCACCATGTATGAGTTTGTGGTGTGACACCGCGAAGATGTATCTTGGGTTCACGGCCACTACTCGTCATTTAAGCTCACAATTCATAAAATGAAAATATAGAGACAAAATGAGTTCTTACTATCGGCATAATGGGGGGAGGGATAGTCCAATGGATTAGGACCGCACTCCCCCTATGTCCATGCCTACACCTAAACCAAATAGATAGTCAAAATAGGTGTGTATGCAAGATAGTCAAGCCACGCTCCTTGAATCCACGATATTTAGCTCATGCCTCAAATAAGTGAATCTTGCTTCATCAAGTGGCTTCGTGAACATATCGGCAAGTTGGTTCTTGGTTGGAATATAGCCAAGCTCAATGTCACCCGGTTAATGTGATCACGAATAAAGTGATACGAATCTCAATATGCTTCGTTCTTGAGTGTTCCACCGGGTTGTGACCAATCTTGATAGCACTTTCATTGTCACATAAAAGAGGCACTTTGTCACAATGGACACCGTATTCCTTTAAAGTTTGCCTCATCCATAACAATTGAGTGCAAGCACTAGCGGCGCCACATACTCGGCTTCGGTGGTGGAGAGAGATATACAATTTTGCTTCTTAGAAGACCAACTCACCAAGGACCTACCAAGGAATTGGCATGCCCCGGAAGTTGATTTCCTATCATCCTTACAACCAGCCCAATCCGAATCCGTGTACCCGGCAAGAGAGAAGTTGGAGCCCTTAGGATACCACAAACCAAACCTTGGGTATGAACCAAATATCGAAGGATTCTATTGACCGCTTGCAAGTGGCTTTCTTTAGGAGCCGCTTGATACCTTGCACACACCCCTACACTCAACACAATATCGGGTCTAGATGCACAAAGATAAAGCAAAGAACCAATCATAGAGCGATAAAGTTTTTGATCAACATCGTTACCCTTTGGATTAAGTTCAAGATGACATTTGGTGTCCATAGGAAACCTCTTCTCTTTAGCATCTTGCATCTTGAACTCTTGAGCATGTCTTGGGTATTTTGTTTGAGAGATGAAAGTCCCTCCACTCAATTGCTTGATCTCAAAACCAAGGAAGAACTTCAACTCTCCCATCATGGACATCTCGAACCTATCGGTCATAAGCTTTGAAAATTCATCATTAAAAGCTTTGTTAGATGAGCCAAAGATAATATCATCAACATAAAGTTGGCATATGAAAAGCTCCCCTTTAACCCTCTTGGTAAAGAGGGTGGGATCGATTTGCCCCACTTCAAATCCACGGTCTAGCAATAGCTCTCTTAGGTGCTCATACCAAGCACGAGGTGCTTGTTTGAGACCATAGAGCGCCTTATCAAGCTTGTAGACATGGTTAGGGAAGTTTGGGTCCTCAAATCCCGGTGGTTGCTTAACATATACCAACTCCTTTAAAGGACCATTAAGAAAAGCACTTTTCACATCCATTTGTTGCAATTTAAATTATGATGTGATGCATATGCAAGAAGGATACGGATGGACTCAAGGCGAGCCACGGGTGCATAAGTCTCTCCAAAATCAATGCCTTCAACTTGAGAGTACCCTTGTGCAACCAATCTTGCCTTGTTCCTCACAACCATTCCATGTTCATCTTGCTTGTTCTTGAATATCCACTTGTGCCTATAACATTGCGGCAATCTTTTGGCTTCTCAACTAAATTCCACACTTTGTTGCGCTTGAAGTTATTGAGTTCATCATGCATAGCTTCCAACCAATCCGGATCTTCAAGAGCTTCAAAGACTTTCTTTGGTTCCACCATGGAGATATGTGCTTGATGCTCACTAAAGCTTGCCAATTGACCTCTTGTGGTAACACCCTTCTTGGTCACAATGATAGCTTCAAGATGATACTCTTTCTTCTCAATCTCTTTTAACTCTTTCTACGACGGGTTTCGATATCTCTATTGATCTTGGAGGTATCACTTGATCATCTTGATCATTTGAGTCCCCGTCTTGACCGGAATGTTGACCTTGATCATCATTTGCACATCTTCAACAATAGAAGGAGAGGGTTGATCTTGGTCATGACCTTGGCTAGCATCAACAATAGGAGAACTTGGTTCTTGCATAGCAACTTGGTCAACTTGAGGAGGGTCTTGAACTTGTTCTTGGGTGGTGCATCATTTGCTTCCATGGTAGGCGCCGGTTCAACTTGTGATGATGAGTCTCCACTTGAGTGGAGCTTGGACTTGCTTGACTTGCTTGAGGAGGCTCATGATGGATCTCAATAGGGCGAAAGAAACCAACGCCCATTCTTCTTATTGCATCTTGAGGTTCCTCATTATCTACATCACAAACATGAAATTGCGCCACTTGGGAGCCGTCATTCTCATCGAACTCACACTACAAGATTCCACAACTCTCCCTAAGGATTTGTCGTAGACTCTATAAGTGTGAGATTCGGCACCGTAACCAACAAAAACACCCTCTAAAGCTTTAGATTCAAATTTAGATAAACGAACACTTTGATCTTATAGAAACACTTACAACCAAACACTCGGTAGTAGGAGATAGGGAGTCTCCTTTCTTCCAACACGAAAGAATAACCGGTTAGATGAGTGACACGCCGTGGAGATGGCCTCGGCCCATAAGAAAGTGGAGACTTAAACTCCGCCAACATGGACCTTGCCATATCCATGAGAGTCCGGTTCTTCCTCTCGGCTACACCATTTTGTTGAGGGGTATATGCAGCGGAATATTGATGACGAATTCCCTCTTCACTAAGAAACTCATTTAAGGTGTAGTTCTTGAACTCGGAGCCATTATCACTCCTAATGACCAATATGGGACATTGTGTTGGCGTTGAACTTCATTGGAAAAGTCGATGACGGCTTGTTGAGTCTCATCCTTCGTCTTGAAGAAATAAACCCAAGTAAATCTTGAATAGTCATCAACAATCACCAAACAATATTTCTTCCCACCAAGACTAGGTTGAGGCACGGCACCAAAGAGATCAACATGAAGAAGTTCCAATATCCTCTTTGATGAAATGATGGTCTTGCTTGGATGGGGAGAATCATGCATCTTTCCTTCAACACAAGCCCTACAAAGACGATCTCTAGAAAAAGAAACATTGTCTTTTAGTCCAAGAATGTGGCCACCCTTGTGAAGACTTTGCAAAGTTCTCATGTTGACATGGGACAAGCGGCGATGCCACAACCATCCCACGTCGGCCTTTCCGAATAGGCATATTGCTTGAGTGTTGGTAGACCCCGAAAAGTCCACCACAAACAACTCATTTTCAACATACCCAACGAACATGACCTTTAGAGTCTTGCTCCTCAAGAGTACCACCATATCAATAGTAAAATGGACATCAAAATTCATCTTATTAAGTGCACGAACGGACATAAGATTGTAACCGAGGACTCGACAAGCATGACATTTACAAGGGTGATATCCTTTGCAACTACCACCTTGCCGAGACCTTTACCTCAGCTTTTGATTTATCACCATAGAGACGGATGCTTGATTTATATTTGGTCCCAACTCCGTCATAATCTCCTTGCTTCCGGTCATATGACTAGTGCATCCACTATCAACCACCCATTTAGACCCACCGGAAGCATAGTCCTACAAGAAATCATTGCTTGGTTTTAGGTACCCATTTCTCAATGGGTCCTCTTTTGTTAGCAACAAGGGTCTTAGGAACCCAAATAGAATAATCAATGTAACCATCATAAGGACCAACATATTTGCATAAACATCCCCATAATAATCAACATAAAGAATGTAGTTGGGATTGTTATGCCCCGCAAAGTCACTACGAGTGGTCTTGCCCCTAGTGGCATTACCACCCGCAATGGAAGTCTTGGCTTGTGCGGGCTTGGCTTGTTCTCCTTGTTGTTGCTCTTCTTGTTCTTTGCCTTGGCTACATAACCAAGACCCTCCTTCCCTTTGTGTGGCTTTTGCTCAAAAATGAGCAACAACCTTTTCTTTACCTTTGGGAATAGAGGTCTTGGCACTAGTGGCCTTGGCAAGATCCACCTTCAACCTAGCATTTTCCTCAATAACATTTGCATGATCACGAGAGAGAATAGAGGTACTAGGTGAAGTAGATTTAGAAAGTTGAGTTTGAAGTTGCTCATGAGACTTGACAAGGTTGGAGTGTTCACTTTCCAAGGCCTTGTGAGCCTTGTCAAGCTTCTCCAATCCTCAAGAAGTCTAGCATTAGCAGCCACAAATTCGACTTTCTCCTTTTTAATCACTTTATATTTAGCAAAGACATGATCTCTATCCTTAATGATTTTAGCAATTATTTCATCATTTTTATCATCAAGAGACTCAAGTCTTTCCTCAAGAGTAGTTCTATATTCACTCTCTTCTTCAAGAGAAGCATTCAAGGATTCTATGGAAGCATTCAAGGATGCTATGGTGAGAGAATCCTCTCTCTCAATTTTTCCCTTGTCTTCAAGGAGTTCTTCGGCCCCATAAGTTGTCTCAAGAGAGACTCAACATGTTCCTTAGCTTCACCTTGCAAGTTAGCCACAAAAGTATCGAAAGCATCGAAGCAACAAGTTCTTTCTTAACCACAAGACTAGATTCATCATTCATTTCATGCATGGTCTTGGGTGTAGAAGATGATACCTCGGTAACTTTAGCCATGAGGCAACGAGCGTTGTTGGTGGGAGATTTTCATTGGGGGATTCAAAGAGAGAAGATGATGAGTTGACAATAGCCAAAGCGGCCACCTCGTTGGTGGGTTCATCTTCTTCTTCGGAATCTTCGGAAGGATACTCTTCTTGAGCCACCAACACAATTCTCGGTGCCTTCTTGAAGAATGGCTTCCTCTTGCTAACGGGCTTCTTTTGAATCAACTTGAGTGATCCTTTGGGACAAGCCTTCCACCATGTTGTTCTCGGTTCTCATAAGGGCAATCCTTGATGAAGTGATGCTTGTCATGACAATTGTAGCAAGTCTTTATCCTTGTAGCAAACTCCTTCTTCCCACTTGGATTGTTCTTTAGATCAACTTGAGCCTTTGCCTTGGCCGGGTCACGCCAAAAGTCCTTGTTGCAAGAGCTATGTGACCATGGAGGGCTTGTTCAAGTCATCGGGAGGAAGGTTGCTTGGGCATGCTTCAATTTCCACACTATCATCAAGACTCACCACCTTGGCCTTCAAAGCAAGTGAGGGACCTTGTTTCATTCCCATGGCCCTAGCACGGTTGTCTTGAGCATTCTTGGTGGCAACCTTGGAGGCTTGGACTTCTTGCATAACTTCATTGGATGACATTAGAAGGTAGTTGTGTCTTCCTTGTATGGCCTTCAATTCAATGGGCTCGAAGGGCATGAGAGCATTCACATACTTCCTCTTGATCCAAGCATCATCCACATAGGTTGCCCCTACATTATAAAAGGCTTTGGCAAGAATCTTGAGTCTTCCATACATCTCCTCATGAGTTTCATTATCAAGCATGTAGAAGCCTTCGGTTTCATTGTTCAAGGCATCAAATCTATTCCTCTTCATGCTTTCATTTCCAAGAAATGCCACCTCAAGGCAATCCCAAGCTTCTTTGGCGGTGGAGACATGTGAAATGTGATGCATGCCATTTTCTCCAACGGCAAGTTCAATCATGTGGAGAGCGGAGGCATTGAGTTGCTTCTCGGCCACCTCTCTTCTTGATAAGTTGTTTGGATCCACAACCTTGTATCCTCTTGAATGATCCTCCAAAGCTCGATAGAGGAACTGTTGACATGAGATTTCATTGAGTGTTGCCAACTAGAAAAGCTAATGCATTAAGCTTAGGTGGAGGACCTAAAGGGTTTATGCGGGTGTAAGGGATAGGTGGGTCGGGAGAGTAAAATGAGAAACCGCATGGTACTCCTTCCCACTTCCGCTTGGATGTGGATGGAGGGGAATTTTAAGTTTGGTTTCTTCATCCCCCTTCTTAAGTTCGGCTTCTTTAGCCTTCTTCTTTTTCTCTTTTTCCTCCTCGGTTTCACCGTCATTGGAGTTAGCGGAGTCCTCTTCCTCTAAAGGAGGATGGTCTCCGAAGGAGCCTTGCCATTTGTGAGTTTCATGATCAAGTCACGTATCTCATCAAATTTGACATCCATGGACGATTTCAATGATGTTTCCATCGTTTTGAGATCGGCCATGGATGCCGGAGTGGTTTGTCCTTCGCGGAGTCTCATCACTAGTTGTCATACTTCTCTTAGGCGGTTAAGCCCAACAAGAGAGCCGAGGCTCTGATACCAATTGAAAGGATCGGTATGACACCTAGAGGGGGGGGGGTGAATAGGTGCTACTTCAATTTTAGTTCTTTTTCAAATTAGGCTTGACACAAAAGGTAAATTCTCTAGATATGCAACTACGGTGAATTTACCTATATGACAAGCTAGCAACTAAGCACGGTACAACAAGTAAAGACGGTAAACAAGGATAGAGGTAACCGAAGTCAAAGCACGCGGAGACACGGATGTATTTCCGAGTTCCTCCTTTTTAGGGGAGTACGTCTCGTTGGAGAGGTGTGAGCTACCACGAAGGTCAAAACTCAACCGCCACAAAGGCGTCACCTTCTTCTCCGATGAACCGCACCACAAAGGTTTGGTTCACCTTCAACTATCGGAAACCTTCAAGGCGGAGTCCGGAGCCTTTACAACAACGATTCGGGGCACAACCCACAACGGGATTGGGGGCTCCCAAACAGTTACAAATCTGTCATAAAGACAACAAGTGAGATCACAAGAAGCTAGGTTTCCCAATGGAAACCTAGCAAAGGGGCCCTCAAGTAAATGAGGGGAAATGAAAACTGCTTGGTGAAGATGTAGATCCGGGCCTTCTCCTTCAATCCTCCAAAGATCAACAAGTTTGGGTGGAGGGATTGGGAGATCTAGAAATTCTTGAGCTTGCTTTAATGGTTGACTTGAATGCTGGGCGAGCTAAGTGGCTGGAGGTAGGTGGAAGGGTATTTATACCCCTCCCCAAAAATTAGCCGTTGCAGTCCACTTAGTCCGGAGTTTCCGGACAGGGAGGCCGGAAACTCCGGCCTGGGCCGGAAACTCCGGACCAACTCCGGGGTCACTCCGGACCTGATACCGCACGCGCCGTGCAGGGAATTTCTTCGATTCAAAATCTTGTCTGGGGCGGAGACTCCGGACCGCGGGTGCGGAGACTCCGGTGTTACTCCGGGGTTACTCCGCACCCCATACCGCGGCTGTCGTCCTGTGGAGCTTTTGCTCCAGAAATTTGACTTGGCCGGAGACTCCGGCCACAGAGCTCGGAGACTCCGGACAGGACAGGCAGATGCAAGCTTCCTTTTTCTTGTCAAGTGTTTCGATGCAAAGTGTAATTATATCTTTTCATTCCTGCACCACTTAACATCATATTAAATAATTCAAAGTGTTGTTGCCTAACACACAAAACATAGGGGACATAAAATATGTCCTTTCACTTGGGTGTGAGTGCATCACATCATTCACCTAATGACATGACTCCATTGTCAATTGACATAAATGTCCATGATCAGGAAACCTTGATCATCGGTTGCCTAATGGACTAGTTAAGAGCCTACCAGGGACCTGGTTGTTTACATACCACACGTGTATTAATGTTTCCGTTTAATATAGTTATAGCATGGTACAAAACTTATTATGAACAATTGAGATATGACAAATAAAATTTCTTTATTAATTGCGTCGAGGGCATATCTCCAACACTATCTTTACCCGTGCCCTGAGTGTTTGTTTTGCACTATGTCTAAATATCTTGACTAGAATGTATATATTATTAGGCTGTTGTGCCTTTGGTTTGTCCCCCCGGGCATTTGGTACTAACTTGAAATGTCTTGTACTTCCGAAAAAAATGCAAAAATAAATAAAACGTAAAGATGAAAAACCACCCAAAAAACTTACAGAATCATGACCGAATAACAATAAGATCCTGAAAAACATACGTGGAAAGAGACTTGTCTTTCCGTCTTGCCACGTGGAGCGCTACCTTGATACGTGTGGCATTAAAGGAATCCCCTCACTAAGCTCGAAACGGAGAGCGTGGTTTTGCCAATTTGTGGGCCGACCTCTTTCTGATCTCCTTGAGCAGAAAATGTCTCGACAAACATCGTTTTTTTTCATCCACTGTTTACTCGCATTAGGGTGGATTGCGATTTTTCGTCAATCAAATTTCTCACCATTTGGCTGACCGTTGTTTTTCCTGGCTTTTTGGCTATCTTTTAGACCAAAGTGCCAGTTAATCATAGCACCGTTTGGCAAATGCACATTGGGCCATCTAAGGACTTGTGTTGCACTTAGTCTTGCTGCAAACTAGCCACAATGGGGGTATCATAGGTAGTATCATACATGTCATGTTGCCAAAAAGATGACATGACACTGCAATTAATGAAGAGAGAGGTCATAGTGGTATCATAGGTAGATACCGTAACATAACGGATTCCAATGCAATATGAGTCTACAACCTAATAAATGTTGTATTATATGATACTACACATGTGTTACTACCCATTATGGAGGTAGTAACATATACTAGTATCATGTGCATGATACTAGTATATGATACTCCCCATTGTGACTAGTCTTATATGATCGGCCCCATTTGCGCGACAGGGATTTTCTAACGTTCCCATTTGACTAATCAAGTTTTAATTGCTTCCATGACTTTTAGTACCAGGATTATAAAAGCAAATTCAGTGTAGCACACAATTCGTCAGCGCGCGAGAGGTTTGACGATTCGTCATGCGTACAATTCAGAAATTCCAGCCATGTGGTCTACGATCAGGAATGATTCGTACTCTCCAACTCATCTGCTGCATTTGCGGAAGCCTTTGAGTCTTTGACATCCTACGAGCGCTAAGTTGAGGTGGGGAGCACGGACTGACTAGCTCGGTTAGCTCAAGATTGTCGCCGCCGCGGCCGAATCACGCGGCTCGAAGATCGTCCTTGGACGAAGAAACTAAACGAGGAACAAGGCGCTCCCACCGACTCCGAGGATCATTCCTCCGTGTGCGTGAACGAGCCGTGGAGGAATGTCTCCCGCCTTCGGGATCGTCGGCACCGGCACCGGCACGGACCGTCTCCCGTCACGGGCTACTTCGCAAGAGTCTGTGGCATGGCATGGTTTCCCCACGCGAAAGAAGCTGCGCGCCAACCACGGCTAACTCTCCGTGATTCCGCTCGGATCTCGGTTTGGTACTAATCCATCTCGTCCCATGTGCTCTCTCTCTGTCTTTTCGTTGGCTCTGTTTCGTCAGAGCAACTCATGTTGCTGTCTCACTGCGCTACATCGAATATCCCTTGACCTTATGCGTCTCCATGCCATCACGTGATTTACATGGCTGCGTTTTTTTTTCTCCTACTTATTTTGAGGAAGCAACCCAATTTACATTTACATGTTGGGTTCAGTCTATGATTTCCGAACAATGCTATATATACCGAACCTATTTTGCAACTTGCTACCAGAAAATAGTAGTCATGAAATAAGAGAAATTTTTTGTTAGTCAAAAGAAATATAGTAAAATTTGGTTTCAAAATTTTGATTATTGTAATCCACCTTAATTCCAAGCGCAAGACAACGAAATAAAATCTCAGTTGGTTATATGGATGGACCCTTTTACAGAATTACACTGAAGATTTCTAAGGATAAGGTATGCAGTCGGTGCTCGTGATTCTACGTAGGATCCACGGATGATCCATAGCTCGAGCAAATAGGGCGACCGCCCTGGGCCCTGAGAAAAGAGGGTCCAAATAGTAAAAAAAATTTGACGGAAAAAACTGTAGGGATAGCCCCTACATCGTCATTTTATATTTATAAATAGTAAATATATTAGTAACCACAATTACTTACACCAAAAACACCATTTTTAAATATATTAAAATAAAAATCTTAATTTGTAGCAGACGGTGTATAACATCAACCAGGTGCCATGTAGTGGCAAATAATTCAGATCAGTAACAAATAGCATGTACTAACAAGATTTTCATGTTTAATTTCATGGAAGACATTTTATTTTAGAAAATTTTGGGGGCACTTGTATAGGCTAGATGTTAAAACACGTCATTTCAGGCAACAAAATAATAAATTGTATGTCTATGTAGTAGAATGTGCACCATTTTATGTTTGTTGATTATAACTATACGGTGTCATACACAAAATTTCTAACTTATAAATGAGATCACCTAACATGTATGACACATTTACCTTGAAAATATCATTAAAAATCCATGACAATAATTTAATTTGTTTCTAGAAGTTTCATGAATATGGTTGCCAATTCATATTAATATAAAATATTATTAAGTATTTTAGATCATAATATTTAGATAGCTTTATATGAATATGTGTAAACTATATATTATAAGCAATTGTTGAAAAATAGTTCGAGAATAAATTTCGTTGTCATCTACAATTTAACTTTAGCACAAGCAAGTTTGTTTAAAGATAATCAATACAATCCTATAACAGTGAATATTACAACTGATGTTGAGTAGCATTTTTATATGGTTAATATTGCAGATAAATAATCTAAGTTTATATATAGTCGTTAATGCTATAGTATGCAAAAATATTTTCAAAAAATATATTTAGTACAAATTATAATATTTAGTTCGTCTGGGAGAGACATTGTTCAACACCGGCCTCCTAAGTAAAGGTGTTGAGGTGTTGTTGGCATCGCTGACGGGGTGAATATATAGAAGAAACCAGGTAGTGGTCTCACCTTGACGTAACACTTACGGACTTCCTTATACATCTCCTTTTACTTTTCTAATATAAAAATTACACAGTAGGGTCTTCCCCTATGGGTAAAAAAATTCAACTAAAATTTCAAAATTTCGGTAGTTTCGCTGGGTACCAAAATATAATTTTACCATAAGTTTTGGACAATATTTGTACACAATTCAAATAAATTTTAATTTTTTTAGTTTGATGATTTTTTTACTAGAAAGTCCTGAATTTCAAAAATTTCGTGAAGTTTGGTGGATCTTGAAATTTAATTCCTTTAGAAAAAATCTCGATAATTGGCCTCTTTGTTGTATTCTCCTTTAATATATGATACACATTCTATGCATATTTTTCTTAAAAATAAGGTATGCATTCAAGTCCAATAAACCGATGCGGGGCTAGAAATAGATACTTCAATATATAACTTTCTTTAATTGAATTTTCATATTTCTTCCACCACATTATTGCCATTTTCCTGCCATGATGTTCTCGTCCATTTAGGAAAGTACAAACTTAACTATATTTTGTTCTTCCATAAACCTTGATCTCTAGCCGGGCCGCCGCCCAGGCTTGCTGTTGCTGGCGGTCCAACCCTTGTGTTTCATGGTTTTGTACGACGATTTTTCTAAAAACTGACATATTCAAAACGTTCGCCCGGTTTCGACAAGTTTATTCATCTCCCGCGACTTGATATGACTATCGTTCTAGAGAGAAAGGCGATGTGGAGTGGCCTGTTAGACCCTCACACGTGCCACATCAGCCTGGTATGTTTGCCATGGCTGTGTGTGAGGAGCACATAAATATGGTTCAATTTGCTGGGCATATTAACTAGGTGTAAAATCAACCATCTTGAAAAACGGGGTGATTTGGTTTTGATTTACCCCTTCAAATTGTAAAACACAGAGCATGGCATGAGATTAAAGTCACGGAAGTGAGCAGTCTTCGTGCGCCTACATACAACCACAACAACTGTACACTTCGACAAAGTCATGGACCATTGCCCATACATCGGCTGGCTCCACGCAATTAAACCTGTATGTATCCAAACTGGAGTAGATCCAAAGTAAACTCAAAAGGCCAGAACTAAGCAGCACACGTACTCTCCACATGGAGCGGAAGAAAAGGAAGCATCTTGCACCAGCATATGAAAAAGCTCGGGCTCAGCGATCGCATGTGCAATTGTGCATGCATCTATCCGTCGATCTGCCCCCACTGCAATCAGTACAACTCCCAGTTCTTACCGATTAACCACGCATGCCATCCCAGATCCCAACGAAATACTCCTACACCACCAATTCTTGCTTGCATTATCCCAGGCCCATGCATGTTCATGGCAGATCCCAAATGGTGTTTAATCCTCAATGGAGTAGCCACAGTAATTCAGAGTTCAACAATGGTTAATTCCTTCTACGCGCTGAAACCCATGCAGGCCTGACGAGGTGACAAGGGAGCTTCCAATGGTGGGCGCGCGACAGGCCACGCCGCCCTCGGCCCGGCCATCGGGACCCAGCTCAGAGCTCACCTAACCTTCTTGACTGCACGCCATGGATAAGCTTAGATTAGCTCGATCGATCCGTCTCTCTCCCTCCCTGTGGATACAGTACATGGCCACGCTGATTGACAGAGGCGAAGCGTTTCAGAAAAGATAAAAGACGCCGTCGATCTGGAAGAAGATGGCATCACCAGGGGGCAAGAAACGTGGGAAATGACAAGCTGTACAAAGAATAACAGAGCGCGGAAGGAGAAGCAGAAGCTGCCGAGGAAGGTGGCGGTGGTTAATTAACTGTCGCGGGCCTTGCTGCACAGCGGCGCAGCGCAGAGCAGAGCCTGCCGGCCGGCTGGCCGTTGCGCATTGAATGCCGCCGGCCCCCGAGACACCAACCGAAAACAGAAGGACCGAACCCATTTTCGATCGCGGTGGCCTGAGCAGAAGTGTGAAAATTTTGGAGGAAATCTGAACGGCTTTCACAGCTTTATCTTTACTGTTCCCCTTTGGTATGGGAGCATCTCTTTTTCTTCGCAGCAGCAAGCATTCCCTTTCTAGACGCGCCGCCGGCCGCTCCTCGTATGATCGCCGCCCTTCTCAGATGGTGGTGGCCACCGGCGTCCACTCGAACCGGCCGGCGTTGAGCGGCACGCCGAGCGCGACGTCGAAGTTGTACCTGAGGAGAAGCAGCAGTAACAATATTAGCGCAGGAGCAGCGTGTTTACAACTTTAGATAGGGGAATGCAGTGCAGGAGGTGTGTAGTTATTTATGCATGGACGGTGAATTTCAGCTTACTTGGCGGCGAAGCGTTCGGCTTGGGCCTTCTCGGCGGCGGCGAAGAACTGCTCGATCTCTTCCGCCGCTGGCATCCTCGCTCTTGATTCTAGGTGCAATGCCGCCACTGTCCTGGTCGTCGCTGTTGGCGAATTCCTCCTGCAGCAGCGTTTGCGCCGCTGGTCGTCTGTCGTCGCCTGACTTGACTCAAGGTCGCTGAAGTCTACTGGCGGCCGGCTCGACGGGGTCGCCTCCCTCCTGAAATTCATTAATACCACAATTCAGAATTAAAATCAGTCCAGGATCACACTGGAGGATAGGAAACAATGCGCAATTCAGCAGAATTCTGCGGATTCTCTGGACTCTGGAGTTAGTGTCCAAGCCAAACACACCTCTCCCGGCCGTCGCAGCACTCGGAGTCGCTGACGGAGCTCTCCACGTCGCGGCCCTCGCACGCCTGCAGACGACGTCACGTTGCAATTCAGCAGCAGAAGCGACCTGACAGCTCGAATGGACGGCGAATTCTAGGGCTCGATCAGTTTCCACTCACCTCGGCTTCGCCGCCGCTCCTCTCTCTAGCCGCCACGTCCACCGTCGACGACGCTGCGCTAGAGCAGCGCGAGATCCCGACCACGACCGCCTCCTCCGGAACCCCAGAATTGGCCAGCCTCGCCGTCAAAGCCTCCTCTTCCGCCGCCAGATCACCCCGCGGCGCCACCGCCTTGAACAGATGCCTCCTGCTCCGCAGCTGAAGGTAGCACCCCGCCGCCGCGCCGCCACCGTCGTCTTCATGGAAGCCAGCGACCGCCTCATCCACCGCACGCGTCGTCGCAGTCGCCTCCGCCTGCTTCTTCCTCTTCGCGACTCCCGCGGTGGCGGCGGAGCGGGACCGCGTGCAAACGCCGAGCACCGCGGCCGGCGCCGCCATGCTGTCGTCCCCCGCTCCTGCGCCCCCGCGCTTCCTGCGCATGTACTTCCCCATGAATCAATCAGCGCAACAGAAACGGCTTTGGCCGTTTGCCTGCTCCCTTCGCACCGCACGCTTCCGAAAGAAGAAGCTCCGGCGCCCGGGTGCGCGTACGAATAAATACCGACGATCTGCGCACGGGGCTGACGGCGCCGTGACGGCGAGTGACGGCGTACGGCGTCGAGCAGCGGGTGCCACGTGAGCGAGGGGATCGGACGGTTGGGGATCCTGGCCGTGGCCGTGGGGGGTTTGAATTTTGAATTTAAAACACGCAAGGATGGGTTTGTGCCGTGACGGAAGGCTTAATTGCCGGAGTTAATGCTGCACCGTTGCAACGTGACGCACGGGACGGGCGGTTACGCTTCGGAACCTCGCGGCCGCACGGACGCGTGCGTGGATCACATTATTCGAGCTAGCCGTTTTTTGCATTCGTGATCGATCATGCGCCTCCGGTGAACATTCTGACTACCAAGTGAAGATTTTCATTTCAAAGATATATAATGCTCGAAAAAATGTTTGGAATGCAAGATAGCCTTTAAGCATTTTCACGAATCCTAATGTCTATGTCGGATTAATATTCTTGTCGATGACTTATAATAGTTACTTACTAGCAAAATGCCCGTGCGTTGCTACGGACAAAAAATAAAATTAATTATATATCAGTCAAAGTATACTAAATGTTTTCATAGAAAATGAATTTAATCAAATAATTTTTAATGTTAGACCCAAGCATAAAAAAGTAAATTTGAAGACTAAATCCGTGAAGACCAGGAACCGCAAGGACTGAAACTTCGGTTACACTTTAGGTCATCGCAATTGGAAGAACCAAGTAGACCAAATCCATCAAATTTTGGCACCCCTAATCCCCTATACACTTCCTTTTACTAAATAAAGCTAACATTGAAATTACAAAAAACTAAATGGGTTACAGAATGCCAACAAACAAGATGTATCATGAATTTACCATATGATTCCAATGAGTATGTCAGGCAAGACATAGCAAATAAGCTAGAAAAAATTAGGTGGATCTATCAAAGTATACTATATCCATATTAACCAACAGAGCATAACCCACACAAACGAGCAATCCATAAAGTACGCAGTCCCCAATGTTATGCTTACTTCCCATAATGAATTAAGCCAAAACAAGAGAACTTTACCAGCCCTAGCAGTAGTCACAATTTGCTAAGCCTCTTGCTCTGCAGCCAGCAATTCCTGAATTCCGGTTTGGCGCATGTTTGTGTCCATATTTTGGCTGCTGGATGAAGAACCGCACTCAATTAAATGAAAAACATATGGAATAGAGTTACATGGTTAGGACGTCTAAAATATAGTAACAACATATTATATAAACAAAAGAGAAGCCTTTACCACTATACATTATGTCAGGTATGTAACTACATGCAGTTCTAGAGACCATGATAGCTGGTAAGAAAAATCTCACAAATCTGCTCCTCACAATACCAAAGATTAACACTACCTCCACACGGCAAGCTACAGAACTACCATGGAAGTAGTATTTTGCTTCATGCGGTTCAATAGTAGTAGTATATTTCTACGCAATTGCCTGGTTTCAGGACCTAACTACCTTGTGGTTGCAAGCTATAAGAAATTAAGAAATGTTATAACTACCTTTTGGTTTCACGACACCATGTATCTTAATTATTCCGTTGACAAATTATTTTGAAATCATCCCATAACATAAGACTGTCGCTATAAGAACTGTTACTCGTCCATAGTTAGTTAAAACAAAATAGTACTGTATCGTTCTGATATTTAGTCTATATCGTTCTCCAACCAATTGTCAGATATATATTGGCCATGTTCAAATGTATGTCATAATAAAGAGCATCTCTCTAGTAATAGAAATAAGGATCTGTACCATTGGAATAAAACAATAAAGATCATCTAGAACAAATATAGCACTGTGCAGTTTGCAACGACAGGTTCCTTACAAAAATGCAACCAGCAATAAGATCAATCAAGCAACTGACCTGCCGAGATGGAATCAGCCTTGCCATGTAACATCAGACTGAGGACTGGTGACACCACGCTCGTTCAGCATGCCATTCAATTCGACCACGGATTTGGCACTTGTCACTTGTGATCACCAACGTACTCAAACTAACCAACGTATCCTATATAAGCGAACACCAGTCAGGTACAGATTCTCCAAGAGCGGCAACAAAACAGAATATGCAATTTAGAAATAACTGTGTACTTCCACACGACGATAAGAGACTTTACTATGACCTTGGAAGATGGCCTGATCAGACCCGACTCTTTCCACCGTCGTCAGCGTTGATCTTGATGAAGAACTTGAGATCAACATTTAGCTTGGTGACTATCACCATCCTTACCTGAAGAATAGCAAGTAGTACCAATGTAAACGGTAGCATCATGAAGGCATCAAAAGCCTAGCCCTACATCTAATCCCGGCGATAATAGCTCCGACCAGATGCACTGGCAGATCGATCCAGAAAGAAATAAAACAACACAAACCCAGATCGATCTCTGACGACATGATAGTTTGTTACCTGAAAAGTGTTGGGTGGAAGAAACGATCCGGAGGCTGTTGGTTGCGTCGATTGGCGAGCGAATCCGAGGCTCTACGACGGAACGGCGACAAGATTGGGAGAGTCGTCGGCGCCGCGGGCACCGTCTCCCCGGTCCCGCCGATAATAGCTCCGACCAGATGCACTGCCAGATCGATCCAGAAAGAAATAAAACAACACAAACCCAGATCGATCTATGACGAAGTGGCGGCAGCCGCGATACTCCAAGGCGCCGGCCTCGTCATACCTATAGCTGGGGAAGAGGCGGCGCGGAGAGCGGGAGGCGGCGGCGGCGGAAGAATCGCGTGGGGAAAGCTCGGCTGTACGCGAGAAGAATCGGGTTTTTCTTTTTTCACCGAACAGGTACGTTTGACTTGGCGGTGGCAAGGGTGTAATTATTTTCTAAGTCAGGCGTAAAATTGGAAACTTAAAAAATGTACCAACCACCACCTGAAGCCATATTATATAGTAGAGATTAACCGTTCGACTAGTAGCAAAATGAATTTTTTACTTTTTTTTTGAAACAAACGATGTTTCTTTCAATAGTGCACATAAGTTACCGGAATTTAGCCGGTCCCGTGACAACAACTTGCAAAGCATGCTTGGAGAATTTTTGCCCCAAAAGAATTCTCACATACAAATGACTCGAGTTGATTTCCAGATTCCAAGTTTCATCAAAATCGAAATACATGTGAGAGTTGTTAACTACTCCCTCCGTTCCAATTTAATTGACTTGCTATTCACCACATGTGGATGTATCTATACATGTAACATGTCTAGATACATCCACATTTGATGGATAACAAGTCGATTAAATTGGAACGGAGTGATACTAAGGAGTCTGAGAAAACAAAAAAGGGAAAATTATGAGTTTAACCGGTCGACGGGCCGTTCCTACTTTGCTCGTATCACGGCGGCACACGAGTTGTTTCGAAAATCAAAGCTAGGCCGAGATCGCCCGCCCATTATTGTCATTCTTCAGACATTCATCCTGAGGAATTGGCTCGGGCTCCACGAAATCGCCCCGGATGATTGGCGAGCAATCTATGCCGTTAAGGATTGGTGGAATCCGGGTGATACATAAAAATGGGGAAGCGAGCAAAGGATTTGGCTTCCTTGGGATGCTAGTCTCTTGAAAAGTTTAGAACGAATGAAGCGTTTGCGTCTTCCGAAAGATCAACCATTGCCACCATGCTTATTGAGAAGACTAAGGAGGAGGCGAACATGTGGTGCCTCCCGGGGCCGAGGCCTTGTGTAACCTAATGCCGCGGCGAGAGTAAGACTTTGTTTTATTTGATCTTGACCGTACATGTTGGGCAAGACTAGACTTACTAGCTGAATGCCCGTGCGTTGCTACGGGAGAACAAAAAATGGACATCATCATGAAATAATTTTTATTTTAATATTAATTTTAATCGGTCGATACGTCGGATTGGTCAGCAATCAACATTATCCTCATTTGCTCAATACGTTCTGCCAGTGCAAAAACAACTAAAAAAACCAGTCTTGACCATGTTTAGAAGCATACCATGTTAAGCCACCCACATTAAATTTCTTCCCACAATCACCAGATATTTTTATGTAACTTGTCAGACTGTACCTTGTGCCTCCTAGGCTCCTCTCAAATTGCAGCCCATTGTTATCAGCTTGTTCCTCATTACTCGGCAGATGAGCAACCATAGATAGGGAATGAGCAGGGTTGTAGAGGGAGAGAGAGATAACCCCGATGCAGTACCTGATGGCAGGCGGCACTCTTCCAAGTGCAGGTGCGCTGCAGCACAACCGACGGTGGGAGCCTTCATCCTGGAATTGCAGTTGCAGCAGCGGCAGCTTGGCGGTACAAAAGTATCAGGCTAGCTAGCAGAGGGATCTCCGGCGTGGTGCTGGAGCGGCCAAGCGGAAGGGGTTGCTGCTCCATGAACGGGCCTTGGGCTGCTCAACAAAGAATCGAGACTGATTGGGGAATGAAGATTCGAGGAGGGGCTTATAGTGTGAACATGGACAGGCGCATCAAGCATTTCCTCTTCTAAAAGTAGTCTTCGTCTTGTTGAAATTCTTCCAGTTCTTACAGGGATTCACTCCAGGCTACTAAGTGCTTACCCCAAATTCTCATGTTTTGAAACTGAATGGTCTGGCATTCATAAGGGAAGGGTTTATTTATTTCTAAATACTCCCCATTCTATACGCACACTAATTGTTGCAAACAATATTCAGGTATCAGAATTGCATAAGATTTTCTTAGTAAATATCCAAACCGCCCGTATTCTTGAAGCATTCGGGCACCGATCGACCTTCAACGCACATGCACAAATTAACAAGAAAGGGAAAACAGAACCCATCCCGCTAGTCTATATCTAATTAGCCATCTATATGAACACATGCAAAAAAATGAAAATTAGAAAATGAAAACATCTTGCGAACTACATATATGAATTCTCCTGAACCTCCTAGGTCCATTTTTACCCCATTTATATTGATATATGAGAAAGCACTCCTGCATATGCAACATAGCACTAAACAGAACATCAGTTGTGCACTGAACTCCAGACACACCCGCGGAGCAGGCTAGGCCGACGGGCGTGCACATGTTGCAGAAGGTCTTGAGGTTGTAGCTGTCGGCGGAGCTAATGATGCACCAGTGTACCAGAGAAAAATCACGAATAAACCTGTTGAGGAGGACGTGCGGGGGTTCACAGGAGCGCCATGGACGGAGTGGTGACGGGATATCGAGCTGCTGCTTGCTGCTGTCGCCGTGGTGGTACAGTCGGCGCTGGGGACGAAGGGAAGTGGTGTCGGTGCTTGGGAGATCGGCGGCGCGACCGACGCTCGGGGTGGATGAGGCCGGGGATGGCTCTAAGGAGGAAGGGACTGGGCCGGTGCGCTAGAGGCGGGGCCGTCCCGGGCTGGCGGCGCCGGGGCGATGGGGTAGCGAGGCCGGGGCAGGGCGGTGGAGGTGTGGGGTCCTCCCGGCGGCGCGCGATGGAGGTGGGGATCCTCCCGGCGGCGCGCTTCCCCGAACCGCTGTGCGCTGCCTCCACTCACGACGTACGTACGACCGGGTGGACCGAACCGGTCGTTTCACTTCGCGGTGGCAGGAGCTGTAATATCTCCCAACTCACGGGGGTAAAACCGGAAAAGTGAAAAACGCACCAACACCTTCTCAAGCAATATTATATAGTAGAGATAACAGCCTCTGAAACTCCTATCTTAGTTAATGAAGATGGTAAATCTTTTGGCTTGTTAAAAGACGACATCTTAGGAAAATGCTTCTTGGCCACAACAGACGTGCACGCAACTGCATGCATGAATGCGCCTGCACACCGAAGTCGATGCTGTCACATGATTGTACCTCTTCGCGCGTTATACATGCCCTGCCGGGACGATTTCGTATACGCTAACCCCATGCCGTGGTCCAGGTTTTGCGCCTGGACGCCAGAAATTAGTCTGATCGAGCTGCATGCAAATATTACACCAACCGGAACACTGAGCTTGGAAAAGCTCCGAGCTATGGCGAGCACGAGCGCGCGGACGGCTAGCCGTTGGACCGGTGAAGCCCCGTCATCATCGTCGGTGCAGAATGAAGCCCCGCCGCGGAGTGAAAAGAGCGTGCGCGAGCGTGCTTAGTTTCATTGTCTCTGATGGATGGTGGGGATTGCAATATGCATCCCGGATCCGGCAGTGCATTATATATCAGTGTCCTTGCCATGAGTGTGGTATTGTTCTGTTTCGTCTTCTCTTCTGATGCCTGTGTCTTCTTTCTCTTGGATCGATCAAATGTTGGTTCTGCATTCTGCCAAGTGCCAGTGAGTAGAGTAGATCCCGGCATACTAATTATGGAGTGCCAAGTCCTCCATAGGCCGTCGAGCTTGCCTAGGACATAGGCGTTTTACTGTATTCTTTCATGATTGTGATTCGCCTGTTGTCGCATTATCTTTTATTTCTCGCCTGGATTGCGGCTGTGTGCATTCTTTATGCATAATCCGGATGTAATACTTAAACTTTTGAGTAATAAATCCCTTTATCTAAAAAAAATACTAATAATAATCTGAATTTTATTGGTAAGAAGTTTACTCCTTTGCAGGTTATTTACGGGCGTATACACTTTTTAGTTCATTTGTGCTCGTCTTTTCATCTTATAGAGAACAAAGACTCATTTACGGATGTCTGTACACGGTTTGAGCAGGCGGTGCATCATATGTTTACCCCTCAATCATCATGGTTGGCTGTAGTCTACGGATTGGACCTCCATCGCGTTAGGCACTGCAAGTTTCCCGTGCACTTGTATTGCATCATTGTTTTGTTTTTCCTTTCTTTATGGGGCTTTGTGCATTCTATATAACTAGAGCTTGGTCCCGATGTGACGTCACTTTGGTGTAAGTTTGGCGCACGTTGCAAGACTTTCTTTGTCCATGACCGAGATGTTGAGAACACGCCTAACCTGGATATGGAAGCTAGGTCGCTTTAAAGTGGACACATCATCCCACCTCTCCACACATATGACTTATTGACAAAAGATTGAACCAAAAAATTATTACAAGCGTAGGCTTTCGAAAATACAATTTTGGGTGACTACAGTTTGGGTAAAATGATAGACAAATGGGAATCAACAAAAACATAATTTAAAAATTATGTTTTAATTTTCAATGAAATTTTGTTACTTCTTGGAGATGTTATGTTTTAGAATTGACAATAACATTTTTATCAGCGATAGCCTGCTAGTAAAAATGTTACTGCTAACATCGTTATTACGTGTATATATGTGCCAACCTCTTCGCCTATTCTTCGAAACGAATGTCCCATTTGGAACAAAAAAAGACTCAAACTTTTTAGATGAACGACCCTACCCAACCATGCGTTGGTGTATGTATGGCGTAATAGTTATATGCTTTGGACTGATCACGTCATTAACACCCAATGAACTTTATTATAGAGCAAAATACCAAGGAACTTTTACAAGTGAAGAAACTTCTATCCGCAATGAAGGCAAACAAGAAAAGGCCTCACCCTAGCTAGCAGGGCTGCCATTCCTAACGGAAAAGGTTGCCCAAAAGATCATTTGCTTGTCACTTTCTGTGATAATACGGACTAGCTTTATCTTTGACACTAAATTAAGTTGTCAGACAGCATCTGCCGCCCACTCATTCGCGTTATAATTGGATGACAGCGCTATGAACTTTCTTTCACGTCAAGGATGGCTTTTTGATCAATTGCCATGCACCACCTAGTGTAGTTCCAAGAACTCGCAGCCAGGATTCCGCGAGGCACTTGTACTGGCATACCTTCTGATGTGGTAAATCATGGAGCTGGAATCATATGTACGTCCACCATCGAGCCATGCATCGTCTTTTGCTGAATAATTACACTACAAGTTGCTGGTTAAAGACAACGCTGCCGTTTGTGGGTTGACATTTTTATACTGGTTTACTTATCATCAAATGTTTCTTAATCCTATTTTAGATAATTAAAGATGCTACTTTTCTAAGCTGTAGGATAATTAAGAAGGGGTGTTAAACCCAGTGACATTGTATATGTCGGGAGTCCTTTACAATTAATTTTGCCTTTAACAAAACCATATCTCGTCCTATCTTGTGCTCAGATGTCCCGGCCATGCAAGCTACAAACGGACACTGGATGGATAAAATCCCTGAATAGTTATCTTGGCCGGCTATTCGTGGGATCTTGGATATTTCTGACAGCTCTGAATTAAATATTCACTCTGACAATCTGACCAATCTACATATTAAGGCTGTGTTTACCTCTAGAATATTTTAGGGGATTATCCCGGATCCCGAAAAATCCCCACTAGTTTGTTTACTTCTAGTGTATTTTAGGGGATGGGAGGGGATAATCCCCAAATATCTCCTACCAACCACCTCATTTTTGCCTAACACAAAAAGTCTAGTCCATACTAGTATATTGTAGGTGAAGAGTATTTGTGGGGATTTGTAGGGATTGGGTGTTCATCAAATCCCCTCCCATCCCCACTCTTCTCATCCCTAAAAAACTCTTGTAATAAACAAGGCCTAACGGTTTATCCATCTGGTGTCATATATGAGACAAAGGCCTCGAATGTCAGCTAAGCACATTAATTCGAACATTTTTGCTCATAATATGGGCTCATCTTTATAACCGAGTGCAAGAGTTTTCGGGACATCTTCTCTACAAGTGTCGTTTCACAGTAAGGGAAAAGAAAGCTGCTCCGCAGGCTATCGTGTAGTAGATCGCATTAACAGAAGAACCCCAACGGCAAAAGGACAAGAGAGACGATCGAACAAGAAGGGATAAAGCCCACGCTCATGCATGCATGCATGCAAATGGAAATTACAGTTCCTGGCCTGGCCGGAAGAATCTTCCAATTTGGCACTTCTCCATTCTCTATTTTCCCTGCAGGCTGCAGTGAGAGCATCTCCAACAGCCTTTGTAAAACTCACTAGGATTTATAAAAACTGATTTTATACAAATTAGACCAAAAAAGCAAGCTCCAGCAGCATTTGTATAAATGGTCCCCACATCAAAAAATTATAGCAAGCTTTGTAAAACTGCACCCTCCCTTTGCATATTCGCAAAGCCTAGAGCCGGATTGCAAAACGGGCAAACGTTGCGTGGGAGAGCCAACTGCCCCCGCATGGAAAAGTCACCGCACGAGATGTCGGCGTCGGCCACCGCCCAGCCGCCTCCACCGCCGTCGCTCGCCCCTGGCGGCGCCTCCCACGAGTTCCCCGAGCCTCCCTGCTGCCCCGCCGCACCTTTCCCTGGTCGCTCGAGCTCCGCAGTGTTGGCGCTGCATCTCGCAGCACCGCTTCTTCTTCTACCTCTAACTCTCTTGTTTCTCTCTCTCTCAAACTATCTATTTTCTTGTCTCAAGAACACACACACGCACCCAAGCCAAGGAAGAACAAGAAGGCTTTGTCGTGACCCTCTCCCTTGACACCCACGAGTGCTACATTTTTCCTCTTCTCATTTCTCTTGGCTCGAAGGAAACATGCAGATTACAATACCTTATATAGGCACACGCACACACGGTCAGAGGCCACTCACGCCACTAACCCATGCACTACCCACTAATCCACTAACAGCTGATCTGATCTCCTAGAATCACTCTAGGATATACACGACCCAGCCATACGCATGCAGTTGCAACTAACAAACTAACTAAACCAGTTAGGACACCACCGAGTCTCTCGGATGGATCGCATGCAGCACATTTGCTCCAGCTTCTGCATGTGGCATCGTATCACACGATCACCGGCATCTCACCAAGCTTGCCGCCTCACGCGGCGCCTCGGCATCTCGCCATGCAAACCTTGCTGAAACTCCGCCGGCTTCGGACGCATCGCACGCCACACCTTGCCGGATTGCTACACTACTACGAAAACACACCTAACTAGCTAGATGCAGTACAAAACTAAACATGCTGATACAAAAGATATCAAGATTAGTGCTAACACGCAGCCGTCGGCCGATTCAACCTGGACGCCGTCACCGCACCGTCGCGACCCCAGGTGCGCGCCCGGCCGTCGTCCACACGCCTGCTCGCCACCACCTAGACCTTCCCCGCCGGCCGAGACCTGTTGGCCGATTCCGCCCGGCGGAGGCCGTCACCGGTGCTTGCGCTGTCGATTCCAGCCATGCCCCGCCTCCTCCTACCGTGAACTCGATCCGCCTCCGCCGTGCTTGTGCGGTCCAATCGCCGGTCAAACCTCCGTGGGAGGAAGAAGATGGAACCGTGTGGCTGACAGAAAGAGCCACACAGATTCAGTTCGTACGGGGGGTTCTTTTTTTTTAAGGTTGTAGGAGCTTCCCCTACCTTATTCATTTAAAACTAATATTTGTACTAAAATTGCCAATTATTGGTTAAACTGTGCCAAAAATCACAATTAATAAAAACTATAACATGCTAAAAACAAATAGATAGGTATAAAAGTTAAGTAAAAAATGGTATCGCCCCGGACCCAAATTTGCATTCAAGCGTCGCTCTATTGAAGTCCTGTTTTTGATGTATCATGAAGCCCCGACGCGGACTAAAAAGTGCACGAGTAGGCAGGTGGCTGATCACGTGTGAGTGTAATTAAATTAGTTTGGATTTTTTATGGAGGTCATGTGCATCCCAGATCTGGCACCGCATTATACATGAGTGTTGTTACCGTGATTTGTAGTGTCAAGTTTCTTCGTCTCCTTTGAACTTTGTTGTCTTATTTCTTGGATTGATCAAATGCTGGTCTGACATGAACTATCATGTTAAGCAGTGCCAATTAGTAGAGCCCGGCATAATAATTCAACTGAACCATCTCAGTGAATTTTTGCTAACATGTGTTTGCACTTTTAATTCGAGAATTGTTTGTTTGTAAGCTGCCTAAAGTTTTCTGCGATCTCACTCACCATGAGAAATTATGGTCCCAGGGACGCATGTACTAAAGATCTGAGCCACCGGCTCAATCCCCTATGGCTTACCCATGTAAACTTTCGTCATATAATACTGCCATTAGCTGTGTTCCAAAATGCTAAGTTTTTAGAATCCAAAATTTTCGATAATAAAAGTAGGTATGCATCTTTTAATGCAGAGGCTGGGGGTTTTAACCACTTTTTTTTGTGGGAAAAACATCGATTCTTTTTAGATTTTGGATACCAATAAATTTGGCACATGTTGCAACACGTCCTTCCCAAATAGCGAACTAGTCCACGACTGAGATCTCGAGGACACACTACAGGAAACCACAACTTTGCCGAGCGCCTTCGCTATGCCGAGCGTTCCGCAGCGTTCCGCTCGGCATATGTACACCTAAGCCGAGCGCAAAAGAGAAACACTCGGCAAACGAGAAACGCTCGGCAAACGGCTCATATGCCGAGCGTATTTGATACGCGGTGCTCGGCATACGGCGACGCTCGGCATACACACGCCGTATGCCGAAGGTACCGCTCGGCATACAGGATACACTCGGCATACGTGGTTGCCTCGAGTCGCCGCACGCCCAAAACTGACGGAAAGTGTGACGGCGCAGGTTGTATGCCGAGCACCATGTAAGATACGCTCGGCATATTCGATTTCGTAGTGTATGACACAGAGCTCCCTCCCATGTCCTATCACTTCAAGCTGACTCAACGAATCAGTGGCGCCGGCCGGTACGAAGTTGTGGAAACGAGCAGCTCATCAACCAAAATGTTGTTCAGTTCACGATGGATCAGGCCATCGTTTGGTGTGTGGATGGGAGATGGCGACGCACGCGCGACTCTGCTTGGTTCGTGCGTTCGTGGGTGGATGGTGACAGTAGTAGTATTCGATCGGTAGTGATTTCAGTTTGGCGATTTAATTTCGACTTCTGTTGCGATTGGATTTGCTTGAGGCTGTGCATCCTATTAGCAGTAGCAGTTCGTCTGACGTTCTACAGTTTTATGGTGTAAAACGGATTAGAAGTTGACGCAGTGCAACAAATAATAATCATAGAGCATGATACCTCATTTCTCTCATTTCTGAGAGCACTTTGTCAAACTATTTGCCGTATTCCAATTTTGAAACAAAGATTTTGTATTTTCTTTGCAAAAAAACCATTTTTTTGCACTCGAAAAATGAAAAATGATTTTTTCGTGCGAAACAAATGAAAACTTTCTTCGTCAACATTGTTCGCCAATCTAAGATGCACCCTTGTGCACAATATGAGATCATTTGAACAAACTATGTCATGTTTGAGGCCATAACATTCGTCATTTGGTCTGAAAGTCATAAGTCTTCATACATGATATTGATAGCTCATTTCTGTGAACACTTTGTCAAAACATTTTTCGTATTCCAAGTTTTTTATTTTAAATCGATTCTAGGTCATAAATAATGACACATTGCGAGGGATTTTCAATTTTTGATTTTTTGAATTATTTATGTCGATTTCAAAATTAGATCAAAATTGGTGACATGACCGTTCTTATCTACGGATGAATCTTGCCAAACTATTATGTTATCTCTGATTAAATAACTACTTGTGTACCTAATAATGATTTTTAACAAAAAATACGAGCAAACTACGGAGCAGCTGCAGTTCAAATTTGACCCGTTTCCAGCTGAATCACCTGCATTTTGTCTTTTTAACAAGAGGTGCAGGGAAAGCCTTTTGCATACAAACATTTGGTTAGTTGTGCATAAAATGTGGTCAAATATTTTTTACAAAATTGTGGGGTCCAATTGTGAAACAAAGATTTTGTAGTTTCTTTGCAAAAAAACCATTTTTTTGCACTCGAAAAAGGAAAAATGATTTTTTTCGTGCGAAACAAATGAAAACTTTCTTCGGCAACATTGTTCGCCAATCTAAGATGCATTGTTTCCACAAAATTCAAGAGCAAACCCTAGTTTTGGCACTCGAAAAATGAAAACTTATTTGTTTGTGAAAATAAAAAGAAAACTCTCTTCGGCAAACTTGTTCTTTATTCCAAGATACACACTTGTGCACAATATGAGGTAATTTGAACAAACTATGTCATGAATTTGGCCATATTGGTCATTTGACTGGAAAATAGCGTTATTTGTGAGGCGGCTACCGAGAAAATAGTCCAAAATAGCACCGATAAATTATTTCCACAAAGTAGACATCATTTCATGTACAATAACCAAAAGACATGCATTTCCGACCTCTCTACCTATTTCCGGCCATTTAAACGGCTTCCTGCCGATTCAGCTAGAAACGGCTAGATTTTGAACTGCAGCTACCACATAGCTTGCCCGTTATTTTTCTGAAATTTCATTTCTAGGTTCGCAAGTATCCATTTCATCAGAGATATATCAAAATATCCACATGATTCAAACACTAGACATGAACGGTCATGGCCACGACTTCGACTATATTTTCAAATGAGCATACGAAATTAAAAAAAAATCAAAAAAAATGGAAAACCTTCACGTAGCGTCATCATATGTGGCCTAGTTACCATAAAAAAAATATAAACTTGCATTGCGAAAGTTTTAGTGGAAAAGTGTTCTCAGAAACTTGCTATCATGAACGAACATTCATAACTTTCAAGACAAATAACCAATGTTCTGACCACATTCGTGACATAGTTTGCCCAAATGTGCCTAAAATTGGGACATGTGCTCATATTGGGATGACAAGCAATGTTGCCGAACAAATATTTCGGCATGCTTCACAAGAAAACCCACTTTCCATTTTTCAAGTGCTTAAAATAGCGTTATTTGCGAGGCGGCTACTAAGAAAATCATCCAAAATAGCACCGATAAATTATTTCCACAAAGTACAATAACCAAAAGGCATGCGTTTCCGACCTCTCTACCTATTTTCGGCCATTTAAACGGCTTCTTGCCGATTCAATTGGAAACTGCTAGATTTTGAACTGCAGCTACCACATAGCTTGCCCGTTATTTTTCCGAAATTTCATTTCTAGGTTCACAAGTATCCATTTCATCAGAGATACGTCAAAATATTCACATGATTCAAACACTAGACACGAACGGTAATGGCCACGACTTATACCAGATTTTCAAATGAGCATACGAAATTAAAAAAAAATCAAAAAAATGGAAAACCTTCACGTAGCGTCATCATATGTGGCCTAGTTACCATAAAAAAATATAAACTTGCATTGCGAAAGTTTTAGTGGAAAAGTGTTCTCAGAAACTTGCTATCATGAACGAACATTCATAACTTTCAAGATAAATAACCAATGTTCTGACCACATTCGTGACATAGTTTGCCCAAATGTGCCCAAAATTGGGACATGTGCTCATATTGGGATGACAAGCAATGTTGTCGAACAAATATTTCGGCATGCTTCACAAGAAAACCCACTTTCCATTTTTCAAGTGCTTAAAATAGCGTTATTTGTGAGGCGGCTACCGAGAAAATCATCCAAAATAGCACCGATAAATTATTTCCACAAAGTAGACATCATTTCATGTACAATAACCAAAAGGCATGCAGTTCTGACCTCTCTACCTATTTCCGGCCATTTAAACGGCTTCCTGCCGATTCAGCTGGAAACTGCTAGATTTTGAACTGCAGCTACCACATAGCTTGCCCGTTATTTTTCCGAAATTTCATTTCTAGGTTCACAAGTATCCATTTCATCAGAGATACATCAAAATATTCACATGATTCAAACACTAGACACGAACGGTCATGGCCACGACTTCTACCAGATTTTCAAATGAGCATACGAAATTGAAAACAAATCAAAAAAATGGAAAACCTTCACGTAGCGTCATCATATGTGGCCTAGTTACCATAAAAAAATATAAACTTGCATTGCGAAAGTTTTAGTGGAAAAGTGTTCTCAGAAACTTGCTATCATGAACGAACATTCATAACTTTCAAGAAAATAACCAATGTTCTGACCACATTCGTGACATAGTTTGCCCAAATGTGCCCAAAATTGGGACATGTGCTCATATTGGGATGACAAGCAATGTTGCCGAACAAATATTTCGGCATGCTTCACAAGAAAACCACTTTCCATTTTCAAGTGCTTAAAATAGCGTTATTTGTGAGGCGGCTACCGAGAAAATCGTCCAAAATAGCACCGATAAATTATTTCCACAAAGTAGACATCATTTCATGTACAATAACCAAAAGGCATGCAGTTCTGACCTCTCTAACCGATTTCCGGCCATTTAAACGGCTTCCTGCCGATTCAGCTGGAAACTGCTAGATTTGAACTGCAGCTACCACATAGCTTGCCCGTTATTTTTCCGAAATTTCATTTCTACGTTCACAAGTATCCATTTCATCAGAGATACATCAAAATATTCACATGATTCAAACACTAGACACGAACGGTCA